>CM045748.1:16355359-16392859 GCA_024760905.1 Plotosus lineatus
ATTAGTGTGCACTTAGAAATTCTTGAAAATACAGGGATCCCTCACTTTCCGTGGTTATTTGGGACCGAGACCCCCACCCCACCCCCACAACCACCAAATTCTGCAAAGTAGGATCACCCCCCAACCCCCCCCCGCGAGCACTGAATTCCGCAAAGTAGGATAACCCCCCCCCCCTGACTGACGCATACGTACATGTATATGTGTATAGAATATCAATAAATACATATTAAATGCTATAAATGCTTATAATAACAATTAAACATTAAAAATAATGCATAAGATGTAAATAAAATATAAATACACACACATACAGATGCAGATGCACATGTATGCACTCACATGCACATCTTACAAAAATGTAACTAGTTTTGATTGGAGGTTTTGGGTTGTTTTTTGTTTTGTGTTTGTTTAGGGTTTTATTTATTTGTTTATTTATTTATTGTATAATTGGCCTTGTTTTGGTGGCATTTTCCTTAATTTTTTCTCCACCATTCTTTCTTAATTTCCTTATTTTTTTAACTTAATGAATATTAAAAAAAAACAAAAAAAAAAAACAGATGCACTGAAGCCGCATGAATTAAAGCGCGAAGTAGCGAGGGATCCCTGTACTTCAATGTGTTTGTCTAAACACACACATACACACACACACACACACACACACACACACACACACACACACACACGCACACAGCATACACGCGCACATATGCACACACACACACACACACACGCACACAGACACACGTGCACACACGCGCGCACACACGCACATGCACACACTGGCATGTATACTTTACTACACAATAAAAAATAACTTTTAAAAACAAATAAATTTAGTTATACAGCATTTATTTATTTATTTATTTATTATTATTTTATTTATTTATTTTTTTTTTGTAAGTACCTGTGTCAGGATCAATGCTGAAGGCTGGCACCATGCTGTCTTTGTGCATAAAGCCATATGTGACTTTGCCATTAGTTCCCTCATCAGCATCTACAGCCTGTACCTGCAGCACGATCGTCCCTGACGGCTTATTTTCTGGTACTGACGCCATCTCTTTATACTGCTGACACTGAAACAGAGTAAGAGGTGGAACAAGAAGTAAAACATCACAGAGACTGTCCTCATTCCCCTCCACAACTTTAATGCCAGGCAGTGCAGCACTGGAGCTGTGAGAATTATGATGGCGCTCTGTCGCATAAACACTGGACTGTTTCAGTAGCTGTGATCAGGTAAGCACCTCTTAGACTAAGACAGCTCTTAGACCTCTTATTTAATTTTTTTATAGGTTCCTGACTTTGCACTTTCAGTACAAACTTTGACTGCAGAAATCTTTTCAAACTTAGAGACAGATGTATAGTGGATTGCAGCACGACTTCTATAGAAGGGAAAACGAAGACTAGAGAGGAAAGCATGGTTTATAACAGCTGCTATAACATATAATCCCAGTCTGGACACACCCACTCATTCTAACCAAATAAATCCCACACTTTAATGTTCTCTTGGACTGCCGTTAATATTGATTACATGTGTTTGCAATGCATTGTTTCACCAAACTTGAGCAACATTACTTTAATTTAAATCCAGAAATACCGTCTTTGACGTTATAAGTGTCATGCTCCAATAAGCCTCCCGTGTTTTTGATCTTACGTCTAATAACCGCCCATGTATACTGGGAGCAAATCCTAGATCAAACTTAGCAATTTTATTCGATCAGTCTCTGTAACGGTAAAATGAGTCGTTTAATGCCTGTAAAAGTGAGTTTACACGGTATTTCAAGACCCCCTGCCACTGGGGAATGTCTATAATGTTCATCAATAACAACACATGTGATTGTTCCGCCGTGCTTTAAAAAACAGGAAAATATTTTGCTGTGTTCTCTTGGTAAATGTCCAACAATCGATGAGCCATTAGAAACGGCTACAGAAAAACTATGGGCTGCTCTGAATGAATGGAGCGATGAACCAGATATGGACTTATCAGAAAGTGATGAAGAGTATTTTCCACCCGATTCTCCTGCTCACTAACTTCATAAATTTAAAGATGCTCCTGGCCATCTGCTTTTCAACGTGCCATGTGCTAAAGTTTACCTTTGTGTTGATTGGTTAAAAGTGCCATGTGCTAAAGTTGACATTCATGTTGATTGGCTCGATTTTACTTCAGGGGGGAAATATTTAAAGGAACAGCACCGGGAGGGAAAATTAAAGGGTCTTTTTTTTTTTTTTTTCTTTTGAATTATGCTGTTTTCTGTTCATTTTCAGCTTTCATGTAAGTAGTTTGGTTGATACCACAAAATGAATAACACAAATACCAGTAAAACTCTTTTATTGTTCTGTTATTATTCATGTTTTCAACCTCAATGCTAATAAGCACTTACCGTTCCATTCCACCTGTAAAGCTTTTAATAAGTGCCCACCCACTCAAATTTTTTAAGTTCCCTGGGCGCTTATCTTACGTCAAATACTGTAGGTTAATTTTCATCAACATCTTGAATTGATGACCGGAAAATCAGGCTTCAGAAACTGTAAAAAAAAAAAAAAAAAAGACTCCTCCTGCCATCACACTTTCAACAGGTTATGGTCAATACTTCATGGTGCCAGTTCATGTGTGAAAATGATTCTTCATGTTCCCTGAACCATTATTTAACTAATTGAGCCCAAATTTTATATCAGTATGATCAGGGTTGGGGCCGGTGGCATAGTGGTTAGGGTGCTGTGCTCATGATTGATAGGTTGTGTGTTCAAATCCCAGTTAGAGCCCCACTGTGCTAAGACCCCTGGGCAAAGTCTTAACCACAAGTGTGCCTTTGTTCACCCAGCACTATAAATAGGTACCAGTAAAAAAAAAAAAAAAAAAAAAAAATATATATATATATATATATATATATATATATATATATATATATATATATATATATATATATATATATGTATATATATATACTGGGAAGGTAACCTGTGATGGACTAGAGTCCCATCCAGGAGGAGATGAACTCCTAGTTGCTTCAAGCTACAGAAACCGGGAATAAACACCGGCCTGATGAGCCACTAGGCCCGGGTGTAAAAAGCCCAACAGACTTTACTTTTTATGATCGGGGGGAAAAACCTATTGATGTGATAACTTGGTCATTCAACATATTCAGGTCATTAGCTGCCATCATTTTATTGCCATATACCTAATATTTCTGAGCCTCAGCCTGAACAACTGAAACAACAATGCAATGGCGGCTACTCGCTGTAATCAAGGCTAAAGGCAGGCCAACAGGACAATAATGGGCACGTTTTTTTTTTTTTTTTTTTTTTTTACCAGGGCAGTATACATATCCGTTTTGTTCAAAAATCTTGAACTGTATGGTAACAGCTTTTGTAACTTTTATTACTACTTTTTTTTATTCCTTAGTACTAAATATCACTTTACTGATACAGTATTGGTCATTGAACCTTGGCATGGGACAAATAACGGTTTGAGCTTTGAATGTCATGGAACAATCTACACTCTTTTTCAACTGCATGACACTGCATGAAATATTTACAGCCTTTGTATTCTACAGCAAGAATCCAGCTAAAGAAACTAATGTGGAAGGAGCACAAGTAAAGAAAAGCATGAAGAAAAATGTAAGAATGTGGTGAGAGAAAAGGAAAAGAAACAAGAAAGGGAAAAAAAAGAATGTGAGGGAATGAGGTGAAGAAAAAGTGAAGATGAGGTTGAGAAATAGTTTCTGTTCTATTGAGATCCACGAGTGTTTTTTAACTGCATCGTCCTTGAGTCAATCGCATCTTGCTGAGTCCTCTGATGCTGCGGGAATGAACCCTGATAAATCAGCCATGTTTAACTGCACACATACACAGCACAAATGAATGCACATACTTTAATAAGATTACATTTTAGAAATAATAATAATAATAATAATAATAATAATAATAATAATAATAATAATAATAATAATAATAATAATAATAATAACTATTATTATTCATTCATTCATTCATTCATTTATTCATTCAATCATTTTCTGTAACCGTTCAATCCTCATTAGAGTCATGGGGAGGATAGTGCATATCCCAGCCGACTCCGGGCTAGGGCAGCGTACACCCTGGACAGCTCGCCAGGCCATCGCAGGGCAGAAACACGCTGACGGCTACTCTTGTCGACAGTCAGCAATGATTCTTTTACATGCACCTCACACCATAGGCAGTGAGATGGACAGCCTTTGATAACCCAGTTAGCTGCACTGTGGGGGGCAGTGACAAGACAACCTTGTGGAGAGTGGGGCTTGAAGCCCCAACCCTTGGGATCAGTAATCAAGCAGCTTTACCACCAGGCCCCACTACCTATTATTATTATTATTATTATTATTATTATTATTATTATTATTATTATTATTCTTAATTTATTTATTTTTATGAAAAAAAAAAAAAAAAAAAAAAAAAAAAAAAAAAAAAAAGCTAAAAATGCCCAAATCAGTTTTCTGGCAGAAAGATGGTACTTTTTAATGTGTGAGTTAACAAATATCCTTAATTTATTTCTGTCCCCTGTCTTAATAATCTCCACCAAAGCAAACAAAAAATAAATAAAATAATTATGCCTCTCTTGCTTTCAGCTCAGGTAAGTGAGCTGTCTCAGGACAGTAGGTCTTTAAATAGAAACACCAAAACTCTATGCCAAAAAATCTATTTTTTTAAAGAACTAAAGCCAATAACTTCTTCCTTTTGCACCCCATCATCCACTTCAGGAGGCATCAGAAGGTCGTTACAAAAAAAATAAAAAATAAAATAAAAGAACCCCATGAAGTGAGACTGGGTTCATCTCTGAAGAGCTCCACTCTTACTGATGTTCTTGCACCCAGGAAAGAACTGGATTGCATCCAAGAACATACACCAAAGAGGCGTGAGAGGTACAGTAGAGGGTGGAAGAATGGGAAAGGACAATAACCCAGCATGAAGGCATTTTTCTCTTCCTCCTGCTGCTTTCCAGAATGCCTCATGAAGAGCATGATAAGTCAGGAATCAACCAAAAAAAAAAAGTTATTGATAAACAGTTGCTGAAAGAGAAAGAAATGTGGATATGCTCGAAGAAGATGGACTGAGCAAAGCAAAAGGAAAAGAGCTGTCAGACTGAGCAGTGGTGTGGAAGTATTATTTCTCCTCCCTTCTGGATATTTTCTACTTATAAGTCTTTTAGTCAGAGCGAGTACTGCGACTCTGCCACTTCTGCTCCCATGCTGCAGCTCAGGATATGTAGAGACTCCTGTTTCCTCAAGACAGTGGTTTGACCTCTTTTTTGAAAAAAGACTGATGCTAATTTACTTCACTTATCATTGACTTGAACTCAAAATGAAAGATTCACAGCCACCGAAGCGCTTGTGCCCTGTAAACGCTCCCTGAAGAGCATAGATGCTCATCTTGGCACCATTGTTTAAGACTTCCTGAAATACCTTATATCATGTTAAATTGAAACATTTGAAGGCAGGTAAGCCAAAGATAATTTAGCTGATATTTCACATGCTAATTAAAAAATGCCTGAGATGATGATCTAGGGCTAGTACAGATCGCTTGGATAATCACTTCTCTAGAGGATAACTAGACATAGAAGAAAAAAAGAAGTGCTTAAAAGGATAAGACAAAGATGAAAAATCAGAGATAATGGACCAAAAGCTGAGGAAATGTACAACCATGCAGTAGGATTAATTATTCCAATATATAAGAACAGCCAAATCCATTAATAAAAACAATTCTGAATTCATCAGATATTAAAATTCAGCTTTGGCTTATTATGCGTTTTAAAAGTGATCATTCAGGATTAATCCACATCTACAAATAAACCACATCATTTTTAGGTGCACATTATGTTTTAATTTATTTGGGGCAGTGGTGGTCTAGTGGATAGGGCGCAGGATCGCTGATCCTAAGGTTGGGGGTTCAAGTCCCCACAGGATTGTCACTGTCCCCCCAGTGCAGCTAACTGGGTTATCAAAGGTGGGCCATGTCTCTCACTGTCTATGGTGAGAGGTTCATGTATAAGAACCATTGCTGACTTTTGTAAAGAGTAGCTGCAAAGTCGTCAGCGTGTTTCTGTCCCTTGCTAAAAGGGTTGTGACAGGAGGGGCATCCGACGTAAAAACCTCTGCCAAATCAAACGTGCGAATCAGATGATTCGCTGTGGCGACTCCCGAGTAAAAGGGAAAAAGCCGAAAGGAAGACAGACATTATGTTTTATTTTATTTAATCATTTGCCTGGCCAAATAATCCAACTACAGTTATGAGAAAGCGTGTGCAGGCAGGTTGGAATGGTTGGAGAAAAGTGTCCGGTGTGATGTGTGATTGGAGGGTATCGGCAAGAATGAAAGGAAAAGTGTACAAAACGTTTTTGAGACCAGCGATGTTGTATGGGTTAGAAACAGTGGCACTGGGGAAAAGACAGGAGGCAGAGTTGGAGGTAGCAGAGATGAAAATGTTGAGGTTCTCTTTAGGAGTAACAAGGATGGATAAGATCAGGAATGAGCACATCAGAGGGACAGCACATCTAAGATGCTTTGGAGACAACGTCAGAGAGGCTAGATTGAGATGGTTTGGACATGTACAGAGGAGGAATAGTGAGTATATTGGTAGTAGTATGCTGAGGTTGGAACTACCAGGCAGAAGGTCTAGAGGAAGACCAAAGAGAAGATTTATGGATGTGGTGAAGGAGGACATGAAGGTAGTTGGAGTAAGAGTAGAAGATGCAGAGGATAGGGTGAGATGCAGGCAGATGATTTGCTGTGGCGACCCCTGAAGGGAACAGCCGAAAGGAAAAGAAGAAGAAGTTATGAGAAAGCTTTAGCCTATCTCAGCCCACTCTTGGTGAAGGTGGGGTACACCCTGAACAGCTGGCTAGTTGCTTTCAGAACCAGAACACACACAACCTTTCACACTCACACCTAAAGGAAATTTCATGTTCATGTCTTTGGAACGAGGGAAAAAAACAGACTACCCAGAGGTAACCTATGCACGCACAAGGAGAACATACAAAATTCCGTACGGAAAGAGTCTCGCCAGGGCAGTGGTCACCTGGTGGTAAGGTACTTGATCACTGATTGCAAGGTTGGGGGTTCAAGTCCCGCTCTCAACTGGTTGTCAATGTCCCCTCAGTGCAGCTGACTGGGTTACCAAAGGCCGGCCATGTCTCTTACTGTCTATGGTGTGAGGTATTGTTAAAGAACCATTGCTGACTTTCGACAAGAAAAGGCTGCATCGCTGTCAGCATTTTTCTGCCTTGTAATGGCCTGGCAAGCTGTCCAGGGTGTACGCTGCCCTCGCCCAGAGCCAGCTGAGATGGGCACCAGCCTTCCCACGACCCTAATTAGGATTAAGTGGTTCAGAAAATGATGATGAGGAAACAGTCTCACTCAGCCTGGGACCTAAACCCTTATTGCTGTGAATATTGCTGTGTAAATGGTGCTGCCCATTATGTTTATGTTTCCAGTCATCTTTAAACATTATTTTGTGATCACTGATCTTTTTTTAAATTAAAAAAATATATATATATATATATATATATATATATATATATATATATATATATATATATATATATATATATATATATATATATATATATATATATATATTCCTGCTTTCCTAAATAAGCCATGGCAAAAATAAATAAATAAATAAATAAATAAATAAATAAATAAAGTGTGCCTTTAATGTTTGAGATGTCTCTGATATTTGTGCTTTCTTCCAGAAAACAAAGATGCTTAAATATAATATTAAAATAGGATTGGCGGCAGCAAGTTCCAAAACAGGATCTGGCTCAAAGGGGCAGTGTCATGGTTGTTTATAGAAAATAGCCTAAATATCATAATAATGCTATCAAACAAGACCTAACCATTTTTACAGATGTAAATTTGGTTACAAACAATGTGAAATATGAAGTACTAGATGTACTAGGCATGCAACAAATTTGTTGAAATTTGGCTGAAATACTTTGCTTTGATCAGAATCTGGGCCGGACTGGTGTTCACCACTTGACTTGATAATGAATCTTGTTGATTTAGTAAATATAATGTTAGAACATAACAGAAATACTAGACGCTCAGTTGTCTTTGATGTCTGACTCCAAGAGTATTAAGTACTCCATACCTTTTCAAAGATGGGTTTGTTGTTGTTGACATCATCCACTCCCACAATGACCTGGGCTGTCGCAGAAAGAGACTGAGGTCCTCCCGAGGCATTGTCGTCTGTGGCTGTGATGTTTAATATATACTCCACCCCCTGCAGTTTTGGCGGAGGATTGGAGCGAAGGCGAATCAACCCTAAGAGAATGAGTAACATAAACATTAATTCATAATAATATTTCCCTCAGATCTCCATGTTAGTTGAATCAAATCTGAGGGACAACTACAGTATAAATTAGAAACAGCATAACACTAACCCAATATTCATTCAAAATAAATCTCATTTAATAAAAAAATAGAGGTTTTTATAAACAGCATCCAGTAAACCCTCGCTCACTGAGGTTAGACATCAATGTGCATATTCATTTTGCAAACTTTAAACCTTTTTCAGTATCTGAAAATATCATTTTCAACATCTAAAACCACTGTATTATTGCATCATCTCTCTCTCTCTCTCTCTCTCTCTCTCTCTCTCTCTCTCTCTCTCTCTCTCTCTCTCGCTTTCTATAGCATTTTGCCTTTATTTTATTTTTTTTCATAGTGGTCTAATGGTATGGCCTTACAGTTCACACATATACATCTGACCTTCTGCATTATCCTTGCAGTTTTGTTTACTGTCAATATAGAGAGGATTGATGTTTATGACAGGACCGATGAGGCTGGTATAAACCTTGTAGCCTCTCCGTAACGCAGAACACATGCAGCAATCTTGAAAACTTCAGAGCAATTTGAATTCTGGGAGGTACCATAGCAGTTTCATCAGTTGTATTTAAGGTTTATATCTGTAAGGTGACTCAGTGTATCACAATCATAAGTATTAAGCACATATAGTTGTAACTAAACGGATTGGCTATGGGTTGCACAGTGGTGTTGTGATTAGCACATCCACCTCACAGCAAAAAGGTCCTGGGTTTGATTTACAGTAGGCCCTTCGCGGTTTTGCACACATGGTTTGCATATTCGCGGACTGCCAAGCAACTGACACTTCATTCAATTTCAGCCAATGGTGGTTCTCCTTCCTGTTGATTGGTTGAGATGATGTAACGCCCCTTTTTCCTCATTCGTGCACAAGTTGTCAATGAGCCCTTTTTAGTGTGTTTTAATTACCAGTTAAGCTCTATGATGTTACTCAAATGCTGTGCGTCTTCTCTGGCTAAGTGATAGAAAAGGTCATGACATTGGATGTCTCTTCTGAAGAGATAAGACTTTCTCTTGAAGAAACAACAGTTTCCTCTGAAGTGCCTAAAGAAGAATAATCTGAACTGTTGTAAAGCTGTAGTATTAAAGTATTTTTCAATTATTATTCCAGTACAATACCCAAGTTAATGTTTAGAATGTTTGTGTGTGTCTGCTTTTTTCGCTCCAGCTGAGGGACGTGGCTGAGCTGCTCGGACTGAATGCAGTTCATACTTGAATTAAGTAATCTCATTTACTCCCTATAAACACAAGCCGCACACTCACCTCAATTAAAGCACGGTTCTTAATCCCCTTTGAATGTGAGGCGTTTGTTGTAGGTGACAAACGGAGCTTGCATACTTGAAAGATCAAATGTCTGAATAAGCCGCGCTTCATCTCACAAGCTCCGTGAGTCACCTGCAACAAACGCTGATAGATAGATAGATAGATAGATAGATAGATAGATAGATAGATAGATAGATAGATAGATAGATAGATAGATAAAGTATGCTGTATAATGTTTATATATTTTATTAATAAATATCACAGTACAAAATTAAAAAAGTTTTTCTTAATCATTACTACATAATACATACTGTATTAATGAGTAAGGCTGTCTATAGAATGTGTTCAAGAAGCATATTTTAGCGCATGTAATAGATACATAGTATTTTACTTATGGTTGATCATTCACGCATGTAATATGATACATGGGATTTTACTTCCGAGTACAGAACTCGCAGATTATCTTCATTCGCGGGAGGGGCCGGAACCGAACCCCCGTGAATATCGAAGGCCTACTGTATAGACTTGGGATTTTTGTGTGGAGCATGCATGTTCTCCAAGTGCTTGTGCGGGTTTCCTCCTGGTACTCGTTTCTTCCAACAGTCCAAATAGATGCATATTAGGCGACTTTATATTGTCCCAGGATTTGGACAAGGAGATGAATGCATGCATGCGTCTCATGCAGAGTAGATTCCTGACTTGGATCAGGCATTCCCAAAACAGGCTCTTGACCCACCCACTAATAACCATGTTAAAGCCAAATGAAGAATATGTCACAATTACTTAGTGTTGCATCCAATTAGGATGGCACCATTGCACAGTGGGAGGCACATCCACCTAAGAAAAAGACGTGACTGGGTATAAGTTATAGACTTGGCAAGGGCCTACCGATTTGGAGTTCTCATGTTTTGAGTACAGCTTTCCTCACACAGTCCAATACAGTACATGCATATTAGGTTAAATGGCAGTTGCATATCGTCTCTCACTGTAAGTGTGCATTGTTGTGTGTGTCGGCCCTGCAATAAACTAGCAAGTTATTCGGGGTGTACCCCGGCTTCGGCAAACAAATGAATGAAAAATAAAACAGGAAAACCTTTCTAATATCTATAATGTGAGTGATAAAACAAACTACATACTGTATTCCAAAATGTCAGTTAATTTTGTTTCAAAACCAGTTAATGTTGTTCATTAGTAAATGAATAATGTAATGGTGAAACACTGTGATATACGATGAAACATACACTGGGACATACTTTTCTAAGAAACTTCACTCTGCTTTATTCCAGCCGCACCATCCATCATGTATTATCATGTGCTCTCCCTTAATTCCACAGTGCTCTGTTTGTATTGGAGGTCTGTTTCGTGTGTTGTCTGCCACCACATTTAATGCATCTCAAGTTGTGCCATCAGGATTCAGCTTAAATGTGGCCTACCCGACAAGAATAGACGTTTCCCCTGCTCTCCCGTACCTCATCAGACAATGCGTATTTACTTGGAGAGCTGGATATCACTTAGCTGTGTCTTAAAGTCAAAGAATGGTAAAGGAGACCCTACAGCTACTGGTACAGACCTGACATTGGAGGAATCATATTCAACCCATGGCTGTGAACTGACTCACATACGTTGTGCTTGTGCTTTTGTCGCAAAGCGTGGGAGGTAAAAAGAAGAAGAAAAAAAAAAAGAATGTGTAATCAATTCTAATTCAATATGAATTACTCTCCCCCAAACCAATGTCAAAGTGCACTGAGGTTTGTGGCTGAAAAGCAAACGTGTGTGTTTGTGTTTGTGTCTTCACTGTAATACAGTTGTACAGATCTTATAAATGCCACAGGCAGGGCTAATTTGCTAGAAATGTGTAACAAGCTAATCTGCAGTACATAAATGTTTAGCATTCAGTCTGTAACTGATAAAATAGACAGAAGCTTTAAAAAAATTGTTTCTTTAGAGCAGGTATAATGGAATCTACACTTTTGTGATTCAAAGAAATAAAATTAATTCAGCTATTCGCTTGAAGTAAGCCATAATGGAAAATAAAATGCCTAATTTGCCATGTAGGTCTATTTGCTGCATATTTTTTCATCATCATCATCATCATCATCATCATCATCATCATCATCATCATGTGCATTCCACTTGAAGTAAATAGACTATCATGAATTTCTATTCATTCCAGTTTTTCAGTTGTCTTTATGCATCCATTATATGATTCCCTGCCAGGCCATCGCAGGGCAGAAACACGCTGACGGCTTTGCAGCTACTCTTGTCGAAAGTCAGCAATGGTTCTTTTCCATGAACCTCACACCATAGACAGTGAGAAACATGGCCGGACTTTGATAACCCAGTTAGCTGCACTGGTGTGTGTGTGTGTGTGTGGGGGCAGTGACAACCTGTGGTGAGTGGAGCTTGAACCCCCAACCTTAGGATCAGTGATCCAGCACCTATATCACTAGACCACCACTGCCAGGAATGTCAGTTCCGATAGATAAACATGAACACAGTTGTGGGACCAGTTTTTTTTTTTTTTTTTTATTTAAATCATGAACTCCATCAAAAGTAAACATTGCTCGTACCTCACAGATAAGAGCTTGCCACTCTGCCTGAAATATGAAAGTGACATCTTACAACCTTTATATGGAGCCAATGTTCAGTGAATTCCAAGAGCAGAAATTACATTAACCAAGCGAAAGAAATAATAACAATTTAACATTTTTAAACTATATATTTTTATATCGAAACCTGTATGCCACCTGAAAATATTATGGAATGATGGCACACAATAGACATAACATACAAACTGGCAATTTTTGTTTGTCCATTTTTTTGTTTGCAGTCTTTTGTACATCATGTGATGGATCGTCAGCATACACTGCTGCAAAAGTTGAACTATAATTGGTCACAAGTTACAGATGCAGTAAACAGGCTAGATGTTCTTTGTTATAAATAAAACGTGGGTTCAAACTGCATTAGACTTTATATTCAACTTATGAGTGACTTATAAATAACCTGTAAACGATTGCATAACTTACCTACAACTTATGGCCAGTGTATGCAGAACATATGAGTCATACGCATACGTCAAAAATTGTGTGCAGCCATTACCTCCTCGTACTACGACTTATACCAGCATGCAGTTCACTTACACAAAAGTTACCCATAACTTATTATGCATATGCCAGTTTATTCGTCAGATTCCTCACACGTCTGCAAACGCTGGCTAAATAGTCAATGTGTGGCGGGGACTTTAGTAAACCATTTTATCTATTTGTGTGAGAGACTTACCACTGGGTGTAATGGTAAATGTAGGAATAGGTTTAGTTTTGTTTATACGACCATTGTCTTGGCTTTAATGGTGTTCATGCCGCCTATTACATTTGAAAAACATAAACATTCTGCAGTAGGCATCTTTTCAGCAAGCCTAACAGCAGTAAGATACAGCCTGAATGCTTAAAAAGATATGAACTGCCAATTATAAGCACAGACTGCAGGATCCCTTCTCAGAAAAGAGGACGAGACTTCACATTAATGCCCATGATTTTGGAATGGAATGCCCAGGAAACTCTGATATGTGATTTTTCAGGTGGACAAAGTCCAGTACTGTCGTATCTTTGTAGTAAGTAGCCTTACCAAAACCTATTCTACCATGCCTTTGTGGATAAAAGATATTATTTGGCGAGGTTGGTGTGGAAGAAATTAAGTAGCCTGCACAGAGCCTGGGCATCAACTGCTTGAAATACCTTTGGAATGAATTGAGGTGGCAACTGCAGTCCTTGACGCTTTCACCCAACATCCTTGACCTCACTAATACTCATGTGGTTACTCAAACCCACAAGGCCATATTCCAAAATATAGTTGAAAGCATGGCCACTAATGGAGTCTTTTTATTGGAGCAAAGTATGGATCAAGGCAGGGTTTGAACCACAAATTGAAAATATACCGCAAGTGTGGAAAAAAACAAACAAACCCACTTTCTAAAGGGGCTTATTCTCTGACTATGGATATCAAATGAACATGATCACTTTTTTTTTTTTTTTTTTTTTTTTTTTTGGGGGGGGGGGGGTGAATGGATGTCTATCTGACACTATGCTTACTCCTGTACACAAGTACTAATGACCCCTACAACATGCACAATGATATTAATAAACATTGCCATCTCTCTCTCTCTCTCTCTCTCTCTCTCTCTCTCTCTCTCTCTCTCTCTCTCTCTCTCTCTCTCTCTTTACATCTCTTGAAATCGTATGCCTTTTTCTCTTCCTTAACACTCAATTTCAGACTTTTTGACTTTCTCTAAATCAGTGTTGTGTTGATAAGTTACTCTTCAAGCACAAGATTACTTTTCTTATCAGGTGGTCTTGTTACTGTAAACAGACATAAAACCAAGACTAGACGCTAAACAGGGGAATAACAGAAACTAAGCTTGTGAGCTGAGGTGGTTTTGCACTGATAATAGAAGACAAAGACATGGTCTATTCACTCATGAATTGGTGCCGTTAAATATGAAAAAACAGAACTTTAAAAACATATACTAGTATTTATGCTTTTATATGCATCGTTTAATAACTTTAAAGCAGAATATTGGACTTATATTTACTTGTGACACAATAAACAATAAAAGCAAAAGTCCAAATGCTTTTTTTCTACCCCAGTCCCCCATTACGCATAAAAAAGGTCTGTCAGTACATTTATAAATGCAATTAAAAATTAAGAATAATAAAATTAATGATTATTATTATTATTATTATTATTATTATTATTATTATTATTATTATTATTATTGTTGTTGTTGTTGTTGTAGAAGATAATATTCACTGCTGATATATATCATGGAAGAACACTGTTGCCGGAACCTTGGCTGCTAATGAATAACCAATAGTGAGAGGCAGAATTTCCTTCATTCAAAATGATGAGGCAGCCAGCACAAATCAACATGTTCATCAAAGATAAAAATTATGTTTGTCTAGGGGATGGGCCAGTAAATGTCGCTTCATATGATGAAAAGTGGATAAAAAAAAAAAAAACCCACTGGCCCTTATCCCACATCAGCTCCAATCAGCATCTCCAGCACAAACACTATACACTCAGGGCATGATAACCGAAGACACAGAAAAGGCCAAGCATTCACAGAAATGTTTTTTCCTTCTTCCTGTTTTCCAACCAGTTCGTTTTAAGGGAGTCATTTGAATTTGAAAGAAAAAGAAATCTGTCATTGAAATTTTGAAAATGTATTCTATCTGCATCATATAACCAATCATTTTGACTCTGCCACATATTCTCAAAAAGGACACAATAAGATGATAGACCCGAAACAACACAAAGCACAATAAATACACCAACAAACAAAAACCATGCAAATAAATAAATAATCTTCACAGGTACTGTGTGGTGGAAATGGCTTATCTGATTATTGGCATACACACTGGTAAATGTATCTTTCACCCCACTGAATGTTCCTTGTATTTATGCCTTTAATACAGCATTTTATTGACTACAAAGTTTGAATTTCCAATGGAGCAATAACTCTAACAGGAGATATCCATTAGTGAGTTATAGGGAAATTATCAACAAGCATGCACAGTTTGTCTTCGACAGCATAAAACCTTGAATGGAGGATTTAGAGCCAAATGAATAATTGGCTCTATGACAGTAAAGGCTGGAATTAAAAAAAAAAAAAAAAAAAAAAGTTACGGGGCAAAAAAAAGTGCATTTGATCTTTAGAGAGTAGAGTACGCTTTGAAAGAAATACTGATTGATCCTATATGATGATGTGGGTTTACTTAAGTAGGCTTTATTATTCATCATGTCAAGGAATAATCATGATAGATAGCCTGCTGCTATCTTTGGTTTGTTAGCATTTGGTGTTTTACCTGTCTATTTTATTTAAGACTCTTGCTTTGTGGCATCTCAGAGTTTTGCGTTGCTGGCCACCCATACCCTTTGTGGCTACCGCTTCCTAAAACCTTGTTTACCACCAACCTCCAAGACACTTGCACGTTTGCAGGTAATTTCAAAACTCTAGCTTTGTTGTCAACATCAGTGACTCTGGCTCTGATCCCTATCTCGAAGACCCTTGGTCTCCATCCAACCTTAGAGATGCTTGCCATAAATATTGCAGACATAACCGTAATTGCCACCAGTTTCGACTCAACCCCACAACCCTGTCGATAGCTCCTGCTTTATTGTCAAACTATCGGACCTCTGCTCCAATATCACCTTTTCTAAGATACTCGCTGTGTTGCCAACCTCAGAGAGCCTATTTCTGCAGCTTATCGTTTAAATCCCCACACATGACCAGGTCTATTCAACCAACTTCTCGCTGCTGAGTAAAACACTATAAAACCAGTGTCCCCTCTTCGATAAAGATCAATTTAGTTATTTCTGCTATGTTTTCAGAGTGGGTTTGTCCGCCATCAATCTAAAATTTTAATGATAAGTAGGTGATCACTGAAGAATGTTTCCTTTAATTTTGGTAAATATCCATGGACTGATGGTAATCAAAGTTCCAAAAATCCTTTGGTTTAAAATGGGAAAAAGTGTATAAAATCATATTTTGTCAAACCATGTTCAACATTTTTAAAGTACTGTATTCGACTTAATAAGCGTCCTGCTACAATCCCCCCCCCCCCCCCCCCCACACACACACACACACACACATCCCACTGTTTTTGATCTTACGTCTAATAACCGCACAGGTATACTGGGAACAAAATGGTAGATCAAACCAATTTTATTCGATCAGTCTCTGTAACCATAAAATGAGGTGTTTATTACCTGTAAAAGTGAGTGTATTTCAAGACCCCCTGTCACTAGGGAATGTCGATAATCTTCATCAGTAACAACACATGTGATTGTTCTGCCGTGCTTTAAAAAACAGGAAAATATTTTGTTGTGTTCTCTTGGTAAATGTCTAACAACCGATGAACCATTAGAAACTGCCACAGCAAAACTATGGGATGCTCTGAATGAATGGAGCGATGAGCCAGATATGGACCTATCAGAAAGTGATGACGAGTATTTTTCACCGGATTCTCCTGCTCACAAACTTCATAAATTTCAGGACGTTCCTGCCGATGTGCTTTTGTTTATGTTTGTGTTGATTGGTTCAGCATGCCATGTGTTAAAGTTGATATTAATTTTGATTGGCTCGATTTTACTTCCGGGAAAATATTTAAAGGAACAGCACCAGGAGGGAAAAGTAAGGTTTATTTATTTTTTTTATTTTTTATTTTTTAATTTATGCTGCTTTCTGATTATTTTCAGCTTTCATGTAAGCAGTTTGGTTGATACCACAAAATGAATAATACAAATACTCGTAAAACTCTTTTATTATGCATGTTTTCCACCTTGATGGTAACAAACACTTACCATTCCACTCCGCTGGTAATATTTTAATAAGCGCCCACTGACTTAAATTTCTTAAGCACCCTGGGTGCCTATCATGTCAAATACAGTATATTGAGGATCAGAAGCTTTGATGTCAGTTTCGCAGCACTTAATGGAAATTTAAATTCAATGTGGAGAATCCCATTTCACAACTTCATAAGCTGATATCTCTGCAAAATTTCATCAGATCAGGATGAAACTATTGTGCTTCTATAAGATTAAAGTTTAAAGTAAAGTTTCATCCAGATCTGGAAATTCCTCTAGATGATTTTATTATTATTATTATTATTATTATTATTATTATTATTATTATTATTATTATTATTATTATTATTATTTTGCCATTTTAGGTGCTGTTGTGTACGACAGTCTTGTAAGGCATGTAATAGTGTGAAAAACATCTACCACCAAAATGTAACTGACAATAAGTAACGGTTTGCCACACACAAAGCTGTCAGTGAATTTCTTAATCAGCTTTCTTCAGTAGTTACTAAGCTTGTTCAAAAGATGCTCTCATGCTTCAATTGTTTTTCCGACATTTCACTGTTTATGCCATTCTTGATAACCTCATTCATTCATTAATTTGTTAATCCCTGAACCATTTCATTTTAACAAGGGTTGCAGGGAGGCTGGCACCCATCTCAGTCAACTCTGGGTAAGAATGAAGTACACTCTAGACTACATGCCAGGCCAGCACAGGGCCAACACCCATACACAGAGACATGATGATGGCAATCCAATTGCCTATTTTGTCAAAAGATCCCTTACAAATCTTTCAGCTCATATGGCCTATTGGTGCAGTATTTTACACCTCATTTTATATTCCAAACTATATCCTGGAATGAGCTCAGAGTTCTATTTATAATACTATCACTGATTCTGTTCCTTTCCCCTCTCATACTTAATATTTGTCAAAATATTTGCATTTCTCACAGATTTATTGATTCTTATCCCTGAATTCTAACCCTTTTTCATTATCATAATTAGTAACTATCTGTGCCTCTAATCCTAAACCTATCAACAACAAGTCTATCCCTTATCCTTCTACAGTGACTGGCCTGAAAAAAATTATGTGTAAACATCTGTATCATTCATTGAGCCTAGCTCTACTTCATTATTCTTTTCCATGTCCATGATGCTTTCCCTATGTCAACTTCATGTCACTTCCACTGCATCAGTGTCAGGCCCTTTCTGATGTTGCCTCTGGATTGGTAACAGCCTCGGTAATCTTCTGTCAGTCACAGCCACTATTCAAACCTTAATGTTTGTCCTAGTCTTTGTAGCCTTTCTGAATGTCAATCACAGCATATGCTGCTTCCTACAGTTTCAGTCACAGCCTCTGTAACTTCCTTATTACTGCTCAGAACATCTGTTACTTCCATACCCTCTGTTCCTTCATCAGTGCTGGTCATATTCTGTTATCTCTTCAGTGTCTTTCACACTCAGTTGCAATATTTTCATCATTTGTATGTTTCCTTTTTTATTTATTTATTTATTTTTTTTGACTGTCATACAGTATTTCATGTTCCATAATTCTGCTTTATAGTAGCAGTTCCCTTAGTGATTAGCCCAACTTCAGACGTATTCTGTTGTTGAGCACAGCTTGTATTTTGACTATTTTAAAGGGGTACATTATGATGTCTGGCAAAGTTTTAATCCTGAGTGCTTTTTTGACTGCAAACTTCTTCTAATTTATAAAAAGAGCCAAGCTAATACTAATACATAATTGAAGGGTGAAGAACCAGAGTAGTCTAACCACAAGAAAACTGCTTTTGAGAAAAATGACACTAAAGTCTTTGCAAAAAAAAAAAAAAAAAAAAAAAAAATGTCCCTCTTGCTGTTGTTCTTCAAACTTATTAACTTATTATGTTTTTCTAGCTAGTCTCATTGTCTGTAGTACATATTTAAATATCAAGAAAAAAATTGCCCGCTACTGTCTTTTATATATATATATATATATATATATATATATATATATATATATATATATATATATATATATATATATATATATATATATATATATATATATATATATATATATATATATATATATATATATATATATATATATATATATAATAAAAATAAAGGATAACACTCTCAATTTTATTCATGGTCAAAAGGAAGATGAAGGGACCATTTTGACATACATAAACCCTATTCACTTCTTTTAAAATGCCTTTTCTAATTTTGACCACTGACGGTTAAGTACGATGTCTCCTGCCTCTGAAACAAACTGATTTACTGTGCTCTCAAATTCTGAAAATTTTTACACAATGCTGAATATCTAATGGCAATTTTCAAAGTACTCTCCGTGTTTTCCAAACCATAAGGTGCACTTAAAAGCCTTTCATCTTCAAAAAGGATGAAAGTGCGCCTTATAATCCGGTGCACCTTATGTGTGGATGCAGCCTCGGCTCCATCTCACTGACACAGTCAAAACCCAAGTGAAGCAAACTAATTCAAAGCTTACCTTCATTCCGGTGGACTAACTAAAGAACTTCAACCGCTAGATATTGGTGTCTACGTCGTAAGTTAGAGTGATCCAGGCTTTATGTCCAAACACGGAGATAAAGCAGTGCTACAGGTGTCCTACTGAGACCTCGGAGTAACCTTCTTGAATTTAAAGTTACACTGATACAGCTCCTTAAGAATAATGACCTCTGTTCTGTAATGAACACAATACTAATGTGCTGCCTCTTTAAGGGTGACTCCCTGGGTCATGACCCAGGAAGACTTCTAATCTCTCTCTCTATTGATCTTACTCCATGTGTGAGGGAATAATATATAATAAAGAAAAATAATATAATATAATATAATATAATATAATAGAGGGATCCGGGCTTTATATTCAACTTGCGTAGCTGTTAAACGCAGACACTTGAAGATGAAGAATTTGATGGATTTGTGGAAGAGGAAATAAACTGAAAAAGTTAGTTTATTGTTTTATATTGATGCAGCTTAACAATGTAGTGAGTTATTGTGAAGTGTATTATTTTATATTTTATATTATTAAGACTAAAACAATGTTGGGAGTTAATGTGAGAGTTGAATCAAGTTTGACTTATCTAACTTTTGTTTCATTTTATGGGCCTTATAATCTGGTGCACATTGTGTATGGACAGGGGCCATTCAACCGGCATTCATTGCTATTGCGCCTTATGCTCCAGTGCGTCTAATAGTCGGGAGTTCAGTGTTTGGGGGGAACTTGCGAATCCTTATATTTAAAAAGAAAACACTTGGAAGCAGTACCAATGGTTTAGATATGCTGATAGAGCCACATGGAAAGCCTGAAGGACTTGAAATGACATGAGATCTATGTGTCACTGTATTTCTTTCTCATTGCCAGAGCTAACAAGATCAGATAACTGCAATTTTGTGTATTAAAATCACCGTGAGAAACCTTTAACTGAATACAATACAGCATGCAAACAATTTATGTGTATGTATAGTGTACATATGACGAGTTCATTTAAGAATAAAGAAAATTAAAATGTGGTAAAAATGGTTTACCTTTTTGATTGTCAATAACAAAGTTGCCTTCTTCATTGCCTGCAGAGATTTTGTATGTGATTCCATCACCATCTGGATCTTTAGCCAGAACTGTAGCAACCAGGGTATTGGGTCCAGCATCTTCAGACACAAAAGTACGATATCTGAAAAGAGGACACACATACATGCAAAGAGAAAGGAATATATATATATATGAGAGAGCGAGAGAGAGAGAGAGAGAGAGAGAGAGAGAGAGAGAGAGAGAGAGAGAGAGAGAGAGAGAGAGAGATCAATACTTCTTATCCACGTTGAGCATTCACTGAAGTGCAGGTGTAAACAGCAAATCATGTTTTGTGTCAAATTCCGACAAATGCTGGCATCTCATAATTATCCATATGCTTTAAATGCTACATTTTCTGCATGTCATAATTTATTGAATCCTTAAAATGTTGAGATGGACTTCCTAGAAAATGTGACTGGCATATTTTCACCTCAAAGTAAATAAATAAATAAACAAATCAATAAAAAAAATATGTAACAGTATGTTGTCTTATGTTACTTGAATAAATGACATTACAGAGCTTATTCTGCCAGAAGAGGTCAGAGAAGTCATTGGGAAATTGGCAAAATGTGTAATTATGCCTCAATATCAGAATTAGCATCTACACTGTATACTACTCAAGAAAAAAATATGAGAAGTGGCAATGCAGCTGTGTTTTCTGCTGTGTCTTCCTCTAGAAAACGTTGTATGTTAAAAATACAAAGCTTAGTTATGCTGATTCAGATCTTCACATGACGCATCCTGAAACAATGCCTGGGTCTGGGTACATTTGGACCTCAGTCACTGACTGTTCTTAAAAAAAATCACCTTAAAGCTTCGTTGTTTTGTTGCTTTTTCCAACATTATTGGTTTAGTAGAGTGCACACATGCACACCCTCTCCAGATCTATTCCCATAAATCAAACAGCACTACTTAACGTTTTCAGCTCAGCTGCGAATCCTAGAACTATTTTGTTCTAACATTCTGCAATCTGCAATAGGAGATCAATATACATGCTGGGTAGGTTTTGATGTTTTGATGCAGTTACAGTAACAATATATATATATATATATATATATATATATATATATATATATATATATATATATATATATATATATATATATATATATATATATATATATATATATATATATATATATATATATATATATATATATATATATATATATATATATATGTGTGTGTGTGTGTGTGTGTGTGTGTGTGTGTGTGTGTGTGTGTGTTTGGTTTTTAATAGTGATTTTAGGAGTGTTCACTTGTCTTAATTAGAGCAACTGGCATATGCTTTAAATTTACAAAGACAATGCTATTCCGACCATTTTAAAGACACAGCTGCAAACAAACCCGTTCTTTAAGAAAATGTCATGAATTTTTAAGCAAACACATGAATAAACCTGAATATATTAATGAATGAGGCCCAATGTTGCATTGAAATTCATAGTCAGAATTTATAGTGATACCTCACCTTACGAAAGTCTCACCTAACAAAAAATTCAGGTCACGAAAAGCATTTTCCTAATTTTTTTGTCTGAGGATACGAAACAAGTTCACGTTATGAAAGTGCGATCTTAAAAATTGAAACGCACCATTCAAACATTCAAACAATGCAAGAGCTGCTCTCCCATCAATGGCGTTCAAACATCCCGCCGCGCTGGCCTCCCATTGGCTAACAACTGAGCTGTCGTTCATGTCGCATTCACTCAAGTGCCATCTTGGACAGGTCCACCTGATGCCATCTTGGACAGGGATCCCATTGCCTAGGAGGAATGAATCAGCTACCTCCCATTGCCTATTATAGAGCTGAATCTACCATGATGCTTTTCGTGTCGAGGACAGAGTTACTGTTGTTTCATGCTTTATTTCTTGACTCAGGCTTTTAACCTTTCATAAACATTTGTAAGATCTCAGCTAAGAAGACATGCTCAACACGCATATGCACACACACACACACACACACACACACACACACACACACACACACACACACACACACACACACACACACACACACCCCCGTGCGCACGCACACACACACACACACACACACACACACACAGACACACGCATGTGATTTCCAGTGCGAGTGAGAAGAAGAAACGGGCTCGAGTGATATCACAAAGGAATGTGGCCAAACCCGTCTACCATTGGTACGATATTGAAGCAGAAGGAGGTCTCAAAAGGTATGCTTTTATAATTTTTAAAGCGTTTAGGGGGTAGTATTGGGGCCTTGGAACGAATCGCACGTTTTACATGTAAAATACAGTTCAACTTATAAAAAATCCAGTTTGCAAAAAAAGCTCTGGAACGGATTAATTTCATAAGGTGAGGTACCACTGTATTTGTTCTGTATCAAATGGGCTGTGATATACAAATATAATACATATAGAAAAATGCCAAAATCTTCTAAATTTGTTCAAGTGACAGAAAAACAGAGACATTCGACAGTTACTGTAACTTAGAAAACTAGAGTGAATCATATAATGGACTTCCCAACCTCCTCACAACTTTCATTTCCCATAGAAATTTTCCATCACATAATGGCAAATAAGACAATAGGACTTTCACATCTGCACAGACTGATAATGAATCTAGCCAAATGGCCCTCTGAATATTTTCTTAGGTGCTTTGGAATTTCTGAACAAATGTATTAAACTATGAGCTGTTTTCCCACATGTGCTAAACTTGTTGAAACTATTTCAAATCATATCTTTATTTTGCAGTTACCAGGCCTAATTACTAGCCATAAATGGGCCCATCCACACACTTTTGGAATGTCTTACAGGCTGGTGAATACCTACATTAATAAACAGAATAAGACTAACAAGGAAAATATTACAAATCTTAATTTTATATTGTTTAAAACAAATGACAAGTTCAATCAAAATTTAAATAACTGCCTTTTGAATTCACATCCCCCATACTATCATGGCATTTTAATGATCGGAGCTTGTTAAATATTACAACAACATTAAGTTGACCTTATACGTTACTATAACTCGCCTTTTCTTTCTGATCAGTTGTAGCTGAAGGCATCATGTGTAAGTACTGTATATGTTTGAGAGAGAGACAGATTGAGAGAGATCAATGTTGATGATGTTTTTCTAGTAATTTGCCCTGAACCTGCCACACCCGTGTAAATGAGCAACTCTGGACAAATCCAGACCAGACCAGAGTTTATATGTGAAAACTACAGAAAGAAAGAATAGATATTGACAGTTTGACTGTGAAGACCTCTCTCACCCAGCTGCTGATTATTTGTTCTCAAAGATCTCATTTCACTACAACCGACATATTGTGAAAGGAGAAACATGTTGCATTGGACAGAACTGAGAGCATTTCTTCATCTGAAAATGGGGTGTAATAGCTCATAGCTGATAAAGGTCAAGTGCTGATGGGGCCTTGATGGACTGTCAGTGGGTTCTTCACTCCGTAGGTCAGAAATGCACACTGGATAACAACACTACTTTTTAAAAAAATAATTATTATCGGGAGAGGTTGATAAAATCTTTGCAAAACATGTCTTTTGCGAGTTGAAATCCAGTGAGTGGATAGTGGTGCCTTTATAAAGAAGTACAAGGTGCCTGGTCATGTTTATTTTAAGAACATCACTTGTGATTTAACTCCTCAATTTACTCATGTGGTTCACTTATGTGTTTGCTATGATGAAATGAACTGGCTAGCATTAGCATTATTACAGCGTCAACAGTTTTCCAGACCATTGCAGGGCAACACACACACACACACACACACACACACACACACACACACACACACACACACACACACACACACACACACACACACACACACACACACACACACACACACACACACACACACACACACACACACTTAAGAATAATCTGGAACAGCCGATTACCCTTATGTGTATCCCTTTGGACTGTGAGAGGAAACCAGAATACCCAGAGGAAACACAAGAAGAACACGCAAACTACTTCCAAGTCTGAAACCCCGAGCCCCAGAAGTTTTTGCTGTGAGGTAAACGTGCACCGTGCCGCCCTCAACACTCCCAGCATACTGTAATTTAGTTGCACTCTATTTTACGGCATAGTCTTTTCAGACTCATGCAAGGCTACAAAAACACTACTTCTCTGTCCATACAGATCCGTATTAGTTAGCCCGCTTGAGCCCTTTTCAGATTTTTTTGGCATTGTTCATGAATAACTCTCCTGTTTTGATTCATGTCAGAACTTTTTACAGACTGGACATGGATAAAAATAAAAGGACATAGTTTCCCTTGCCCAGAAGCGGGTCACTGGGGTCCCATCTGGAGCCAAGTTTGGGGAAGGGACTCAAAGGCGAGCACCTGATATACGGACTTCCTAGTCGGGAAAAGCTTGAAAAGGAGACATTGGTCCACCCTCCCACAGACCCATCATCTGTGGGAGGGGCTATAGGACGTGATATAACCTGGACGTGTTATGAGTTATTATGTTATTGGGTGGCAGCCGAAGGCATGGGTTCCTCGGGTAGTGACTCTGACTCTTGAGACATGGAATGTCACCTCTCTGGTGGGGAAGGAGCCTGAGCTGGTGCGGGAGGTTGAGCGATACTGACTAGACATAATCGGACTCACCTCAATACATAGCTTGGGCTCCAAAACCACCCATCGGGGAGAGGCGGCAAGCCGGTGTGGTTCCATCCGTCTCAATGCCTATATGTTTGGGTTCTCCCTGGTTGATGAAAGGGTAGCTTCCCTCTGTGGTCAGGTGGAGTGACGGGCCCCATGTGGGCAATGACAGTGTAAGCTGGAAAAGTGTGATCGAGTAGGTTTGAACCTGAATGGTGTTTCGATGTTGAACTGCTGTGCTGATCACGGTTTGTCCATCACAAACCCCATGTTCAAAATAAGGGTGTATCATAAATGTACTCAGCAGCAGGACACTCTAGGCCACAGTTCGATGATTGTCTTTGTAGTTGTGTCAGCAGACTTGCGGCTCCATGTTCTGGACAATCAAACGAAGAGAGGAGCTGAGCCATCAACCGATCACCGCCTTGTGCTGAGCTGGCTCCAATTTCAGGGGGACTGCCCTCCAGACCTGGCAGGCCCAAATGTGTATGTAGGGTCTGCTGGGAATGTTTGACGGCATCTCCTGTCAGAAGGGCCTTTAACTCCCACCTCTGGAAGAGCTACAGTCACATCCCGAAGGAGGCGGGGGACATGGAATCCAAATGGATCATGTCTTATTCCTCCATTATTGAGGTGGCAGCCCATAACTGTGGCCAGCTGAAAAAGGAGGCCTGTGGGACTTTTCATAATAAGATGATGGTTTGTTCTCTGAGGAATCATCAACAATTCGGATATATATATATATAGCTGAAAAAGGAAGAGTGTCAGGTTGTCTTCAAGGAAGAGTTGAAAATGGCTTTGGGTGGTCAGGAAGTCCTTCCAGATGACTGGACAACTACAGCAAATGTGATGAGAGAGACAGGTAGGTGAATATTTGGTGTGTCTTCTGGCAGGAGAGTAGATAAGGAGACTTGGTGGTGGAATGAGGAAGTGCAGGAGTGTGCACAAAGGAAGAGGTTAGCTAAGAAGAAGTGGGACATAGAGAGGACTGAAGAGAGTAAACAGGAGTACAGGGAGACACAGTGTAAGGCGAAGGTAGTGGTGTCAAAGGCCAAACAGAGGGCGTATGATGACTTGTATGCTTGGTTGGAAAGTAAAGAGGGAGAAAATGATTTATATAGGTTGGCACAGCAGAGAAATAGAGATGGGAAGGACGTGCAGCAAGTTAGAGTGATTAAGGACAGAGAGGGAAATGTATTGACTGATGACAAACGTGTGCTGAACAGATGGAAAGAGTGCTTTGAAGAGCTGATGAATGAGGAAAATGAAAGCGAAAAAAGAGCCATAGAGGTTACAGTTGAGGACCAGGAAGTAGCAAAGATTAGTAAGGGTGAAGTGAGGAGGGCATTGAAGAAGATAAAGAATGGAAAGGCAATTGGTCTGATGACATACCGGTGGAGGTATGGAAGTGTCTAGGAGAGGTAGCAATAGATTTCCTGACAAGAATATTCAACAAGGTCTTAGAGAGTGAGAGGATGCCAGAGGAATGGAAGAGAAGTGTGATGGTGCCCATTTTTAAGAACAAGGGAGACCTGCAGAGTTGTGGCAACTACAGAGGGATAAAGTTGATGAGCCATATGATGAAGTTATGGGAAAGAATAGTGGAAGACTAAACGAAGGGCAGAGGTCAGCATTTGTGAACAACAGTTTGGCTTCATGCCAAGAAAGTGCACCACAGATGCAGTGTTTGCTTTGAGGATGTTAATAGAGAAGTACAGAGAAGGTCAGAAGGAGCTGTATTGTGCCTTTGTGGATCTGGAGAAAGCATATGACAGGGTGCCAAGAGAGGAACTGTGGTATTGCATGAGGAAGTCTGGAGTGGCACAGAAGTATGTTAGAGTGGTGCAGGACATGTATAAGTGATGTACGACAGTGGTGAGGTGTGCTGTCGGTTTGACAGAAGAGTCTAGATTGAGATAGCTTAGACATGTACAGAGGAGGGATAGTGAGTATATTGGTAGTAGGATGCTGAGGTTGGAACTACCAAGCAGAAGGCCCAGAGGAAGACCAAAGAGACGATTCATGGACGCAGTGAAGGAGGACATGAAGGCAGTTGGTGTCAGAGAAGAAGATGCAGAAGATAGGGTGAGATGGAGGCAGATGATTCGCTGTGGCGACCCCTGAAGGGAACAGCCGAAAGGAAAATAAGAAGTATAAGTAACCTATAAGAGTTTGTACTGCATGCAATCTCAATCTCTCTCTCTCTCTCTCTCTCTCTCTCTCTCTCTCTCTCTCTCTCTCTCTCTCTCTCTCTAATCATTTGTATTGCAAGATCATTATGTTCCATGTTTAAACTCCTGGTTCCTCTCAAGCACAGCAGAGCATATCTGATAAGATTTACAGAGAGTTTCATTTTTATCCAGTTCATTATAATACTGAAGTCAATTTGTTTCTTCTTTGAATGTATTGGTCTGCTGCTCTTCCCGGACCTCCGTGTCAGCCACGCCCTTTTGCCGGAGCCTAGTATTAAGTGTGCCTCAGGATAATGTTTAATCATCATTCATACTTATATTTATGAACTATCTTTGTATAGATTTTATTCCATTTCTATTTCTATTTGTTCTTCAATTTCATTTCACTTTCACTTTCGACCAACAGCCCTGTTCGTATATCCGGATGGTTTTGATGGGAGATTTTGGGTTATTTTTTGTTTTGTGTTGGTTTAGGTTTTTTTTTTGTTTTGTTTTGTTTTTTTTTGTTTTTGCATAATTGGCTTTGTTTTTGTGGTATTTTCTTTCTTTAACTTTCCCCCCTATTCACCCTTAATTTCCTTATTTTTTTAATTCTATAAATATTTCTTCTTTTTTCTTTTTTTTTATACCCCCCATGCACTGAAGCCGCATTAACTGAAGCACGAAGTAGCGAGGGATCCCTGTATATATACTAGTCCTTCTCAAAAAATTAGCATATTGTGATAAAGTTCATTATTTTCTGTAATGTACTGATAAAAAATAAACTTTCATATATTTTAGATTCATTGCACCCCAACTGAAATATTTCAGGTCTTTTATTGTTTTAATACTGATGACTGGCATAGAGCTCATGAAAACCCAAAATTCCTATCTCAAAAAATTAGCATATCATGAAAAGGTACTCTAAATGAGCTATTAACCTAATCATCTGAATCAACCAATTAACTCTAATTTTACAAACTCCTAGCCTGGTTCATTACTCAAAACCGCAATCATGGGTAAGACTGCCGACCTGACTGCTGTCCAGAAGGCCATCGCTGACACCTCAAGCAAGAGGGTAAGACACAAAGAAATCTCTGAGCGAATAGGCTGTTCCCAGAGTGCTGTATCAAGGCACCTCAGTGGGACGTCTGTGAGAAGGAAAAAGTGTGGCAGAAAACGCTGCACAACCAGAAGAGGTGACCGAACCCTGAGGAATATTGTGGCGAAGGGCCGATTTCAGACCTTGGGGGACCTGTGGAAGCAGTGGACTGGGCTACAGGTGCAGCATTCCCCAGGTCAAGCCACTTTTGAAGCAGAAACAGCAGCAGAAGCGCCTGACCTGGGCTACAGAGAAGCAGCACTGGACTGTTGCTCAGTGGTCCAAAGTACTTTTTTTTGGATGAAAGCAAATTTTGCATGTCATTCGGAAATCAAGGTGCCAGAGTCTGGAGGAAGACTGGGGAGAAGGAAATGCCAACATGCCTGAAGTCCAGTGTCAAGTACCCACAGTCAGTGATGGTCTGGGGTGCTATGTCAGCTGCTGGTGTTGGTCCACTGTGTTTTATCAAGGGCAGGGTCAATGCAGCTAGCTATCAGGAGATTTTGGAGCACTTCATGCTTCCATCTGCTGAAAAGCTTTATGGCGATGAAGATTTCATTTTTCAGCACGACCTGGCACCTGCTCACAGTGCCAAAACCACTGCTAAATGGTTTACTGATCATGGTATTACTGTGCTCAATTGGCCTGCCAACTCTCCTGACCTGAACCCCATAGAGAATCTGTGGGATATTGTGAAGAGAAAGTTGAGAGACACCAGACCCAACACTGTGGATGAGCTATCGAAGCATCCTGGGCCTCCAAAACACCTCAGCAGTGCCACAGGCTGATTGCCTCCATGCCACACCGCATTGAAGCAGTCATTTCTGCAAAAGGATTCCCGACCAAGTATTGAGTGCATAACTGAACATAATGATTTGAAGGTTGACTTTTTTTGTATTAAAAACACTTTACTTTTTTTCTTGGTCGGATAAAATATGCTAATTTTTTGAGATAGGGATTTTGGGTTTTCATGAGCTGTATGCCAAAATCATCAGTATTAAAACAATAAAAGACCTGAAATATTTCAGTTGGTGTGCAATGAATCTAACATATATGAAAGTTTAATTTTTATCAGTACATTACAGAAATAATGAACTTTATCACAATATGCTAATTTTTTGAGAAGGACTAGTGTATATATAGTGGAGAAGAGCCGATTCCAGACCTTGGGGGACCTGTGGAAGCAGTGGGCTGGGCTACAGGTACCGCATTCCCCAGGTCAAGCCACTTTTGAACCAGAAACAGCGGTGAAGTGAAGAGAAAGTTGAGAGACACCAGACCCAACACTGTGGATGAGCTTAAGGCCGCTATCGAAGCATCCTGGGCCTCCATAACACCTCAGCAGTGCCACAGGCTGATTGCCTCCATGCCACACCGCATTGAAGCAGTCATTTCTGCAAAAGGATTCCCGACCAAGTATTGAGTGCATAACTGAACATAATTATTTGAAGGTTGACTTTTTTTGTGTTAAACACACTTTTTTTTTTTATTGGTCGGATGAAATATGCAAATTTTTTGAGATAGGGATCTTTGTTTTTTTCTTAAAACATTAAAACATTAAAACAATAAAGGGCTTGAACTACTTTAGTTGTGTGTAATGAATCTAAAATATATGAAAGTCTAATGTTTAACAGTACATGACAGAAAATAATGAACTTTATCACAATATGCTAATTTTTTTAGAATGACTAGTATATACATCCCAACCCTGAATTGTAATTCTCAACAACTTTTTCCCTAACTCGATTGACGAGCTCCTTGGTCTTCATGGTGTGCTTAGTGGTGTTGCAGCAAATTTTTTCATTTTTAAACAACTTTTCTGGAGCCTGTGTTTGACACATTAGCCCAAAGCATGAAAGCCTGTGGTTGAACACTTGTGAATGGACTTATGGATGGACTGACAGTACTAAAAAAAACAAAACATTTAAAAAAATAAATAAATGAATAAGGGCAGGGGTGGCCTAGGGTAAGGTGCAGGATTACCAATCCTAAGATTGGCGGTTCACGCCCCACTGTCAGTGTTTATCACGGCTGTCTCCCCAGTGAAGTTTTCCTGGGTTATCAAAGGCCAGCCATGTCTATGGTGACCATTGGTGACTTATGTCAATAGTAGGCTGTACTCTCCACCAGGGTGTTTTTGCACTGCGATGACAAGCTGTCCATGGTGTATTCTGCCCTTGCACAGAGTCGGCAGAGATGGGTGCTAGCCTCACCACAGTCATAATTAGGATTAAGCAGTTCATAAAATAAATGAATGAATAAGAAAAAAAAAACCACTGTATATCCTCTAAAATATAGAACAAGTTTCACTGTTATCATATCACAAGGAATAACATATGAGATCTTCAAAGCGAACTAATTGCAAAATGTCCACAAACCTTTGGCCATATACTTGTAGCATACATCACAAAATAAAAATTAAATACAAACACATCCTTACCAAGAGACAAGGACAGGGAGAGTAAAGAGAAAGTGCTTTAAAATGTAACCTGTGTGATGAATGGCTAACTTATGGAAGATGGCAGGTGTTGACGAAGGTGATGCTCTAATCTTTGTGGAGCCACCACATCAGTGAACATCAATAACTTTCACACAGGTAACATCAGCCACCTACAATTTTAAAACATACTCAAAGGCCTTAGATCATTCACTCACGGATAGTATTTAATTTAATGTAGTACACTCAGAGGCACCACAGTTCTTGTTCTCAGATGCTATTTCTACATATCGATCAAAAGTGACCATAGTGATATCCTGTAACACCTTACTAACAACAAACTATAAAAGCCACTACAATGTTCATTCAGTTCATTTTCTGTAACCGCTTCATCCTAATTAGGGTCGCGGGGAGGCTGGTGCCCATCCCAGCCAACTCAGGGCAAGGGAAGAGTACACCCTGGACAGTTCACCAGGCCATCGCAGGGCGGAAACACGCTGACGGCTTTGCAGCTACTCTTGTCGAAAGTCAGCAATGGTTCTTTTACATGCCTCACACCATAGACAGTGAGAGACATGGCCGGCCTTTGATAACCCAGTTAGCTGCACTGGGTGGGGGGACAGTGACAACCTTGTGGAGAGTGGGACTCGAACCCCCAACCTTTAGATCAGCGATCCGGCGCCTTATACCACTAGACCACCACTGCCCCGCCACTACAATGTGCCACGGCAATTAATTTAACAGAAGACAACTGCGGATCAGCTGCCATGTAATTCCAGAAGGGATTTCAGCCAAAGAAATATGATGAGTTTTGGATCAAGCCCTGGCCTGGTTTCTGCTTTTGTTTTTATTTTCAATCATGTTTTCATTTTTTTTTTTTTTTTTTTTTTTTTTTTCTAGCCAGTCCAAAAAACACTGCTATCCAGCTGAAGACTGGTACAACTTCATACAATCATCTTTATTTTTGTTCTTTTTCCGACCACTCTGCTTAGGAGTCACCAGAGGGGATCAGCCTTTCCCCATCTCACTTTGTCCACTGCATCTCTCTCTCTCCATCACACCAATCACCTGCATATCCTCCCTCATCACATCCAGAAATATCCTCTTTTGCCTCCTTCTCCATTCTGCAATGCATTTGATTCCTCGGCGTTCTTCCACCAGTATATCCTATATCAGTGGTCCCCAGTGCTGTAGTGGTCAAAAAATAAGTGAGTATACAATGGCAGCGAATCGACCGAGGCGAGCAGTAACACCTCAGTCCATGAAGTGGGCAGAGGGGCGCGGCACATGGGCGGGGTACGGCTTTGGCTTTGAAAGTATTTAGCACTTCATCTCTACTTTTTATTTATACAGTAGCGAAGATTTACTTTTATCAACTATAAAGTAGACCAAATTAAGTCAGTCCACGCAACTCAGCCACTAAAACAAGTGGGCACACGGTGTGTACCGGCATGTACCCACAACTACAGCACTGGTGGTCCCCAACCTTTTTTATAACCGCAGACCGGTTTCAACACTTGACACTTTTAGCACGGATCGGGGTGGGGTGTGTGTGTGTGTGTGTGTGTGTGGGGGGGGGGGTGTCATCTATTGTTTATATTGTAAATACAATAATAAAATTGTGGGGCAGTGGTGGCCTAATGGTATAGGGCGCTGGATCGCTGATCCAAAGGTTGGGGGTTCGAGTCCCACTCTGCACAAGGTTTTCACTGTCCATCTGTCCCCCCCTTCTCCAGTGCAGCGAACTGGGTTATCAAAGGCCGGCCATGTCTCTCACTGTCTATGGTGGGAGGTTCATGTAAAAGAACCATTGCTGACTTTCGACAAGAGCAGCTTCAAAGCCATCACTGTGTTTCTACCCTGCAATGGCCTGACGAGCTGTCCAGGGTGTACTCCGCCCTCGCCCAGAGTCAGCTGGGATGGGCGCCAGAGCGAATGATTTGGCCTAGGTTTTTAGGTTGGATGCCCTTCCTGACACAACCCTTTAGCAAGGGACAGAAACATGCTGACGGCTTGGCAGCTGCTCTTTACAAAAGTCAGCAATGGTTCTTTTACATGAACCTCTCACCATAGACAGTGAGAGACATGGCCGGCCTTTGATAACCCAGTTAGCTGCACTGGGGGAGGACAGTGACAACCTTGTGGAGAGTGGGGCTCGAACCCCCAACCTTAGGATCAGCAATCCAGCGCCCTATACCACTAGACCACCACTTCCCACTGAAAAATAAAATATTTTTCAACAATAAAAGATCATTCAGACTCAGATAATTAAAAAAAAAAGGAAATAATTATTTGTTGTGCGGCCGGGTACCAATTGATCCACAGACCGGGGGTTGGGGACAACTGTCCTATTTTCTTCCATTGCACATGCTCAAACCATCTCAATCTGGCCTCCTTCACTTTATCCTCTCCAGCACTCCTAGCTGTGTAGTCTGATTAATGTATTCCTTCCTAATTCTGCCCGTTTTAATCTCAGCATCTTCATTTCTGCCAATACGAGCTTTTTGTCAGTGCTACCATCTTTAAACCATCTAGTATAGATGGCCTCACTACCTTCTCTTCACTCTTGCTGACACACTTTCCATCCATTCCATCCTGTCTGCACTCTTTACTTCTTCACTTTTCTACCACTCTCAATACAAATTAATAAAATAATAACCAAATAACCAGCATCAACACACACACAGACACACACACACACACACACACACACAGACACACACACACACACACACACACACACACACACACACACACACACACACACACACACACACACAATTACCAGCCACTTAAGATATAATAGTCACCATAACTTGTTTGAAAGCAATTGAAAACAATTCCCCTGAGTGAAGTGTTTATACTCATTAGTGTTCTCTCTCTCTCTCTCTCTCTCTCTCTCTCTCTCTCTCTCTCTCTCTCTCTCTCTCGTCAACATACTCTAAAATCAGGTCTTGTTTTTAGAAATATCACATAGCCTATTTTTTTCTAATCTTCTGCATCCAACCCACACAAACAGCTACAGTATTGATGTACTTTGAAGACATGTCTCCATGAGTGACAAAACACATTTTCTTCGCGGAGGAGCCCCAGTGTCTTGTAATGGTAAATTAGCCTACTGGATTGGAACAAACAGTAGTGACAGACATTACAAACTATTCATTTTCTGTCCAGACACAAACTCTTTCTATTTAATAGGCGAGATAAGCGATATTCAATGGGTATTGGATGAACTAGGATTGGTGTTTATGGACAGCAGGTCAGGCGGAAACCAGAGCATTGATGAAGTCAATACCATTATTTCAAACCAGAATTTATTCTAATCTTTCTTGTGCAAGAGTACGTTTACAGCATTTGGCAGATGTTCTTACCCAGAGCAACTTACAATTATCATACTTTTTTTTTTTTAAACAACCGAGCAAGTGAGGGTTAAGAGCCTTGCTCAAAGGCCCAACACTGGTGACAGTGGGGATTAAACTGCTGACCTTCGCATCGGTACCTTATCTACTATGCCACCACTGCCCACTGAGTAAAATAAATTACGTAAGCACAAACAGAGCTGATAGAATGTCTTGAAAGATGTTGAAATCAGTAAATATATTAATGATATTATAAGTATTAAACATAGTATAGTCCATGCAAAAGTAAGCATTGAATGCGTAAAATGGGGTCCACTGCGCCTTCCACTCCTCAGCTAAATGCATGGCTCACTGAGCCTGCCTCACTGCCTCATTGCTTCACGGAGCATGCTGCCAGAAAATCAGCCAATTAGCGAAGTCAGGGGTGCAGGATCCCAAAGCAAAAAGAGAAAAACAGCAGAAAATACTTAAGCTCATCACCACAAAACTATCAACATCGGCACAGTGTTGGAGCCTCAGAGAGATGTGCATGGACAAAAATAAGACAAATAAATACAAACTCTGCTATGGAAATGATGGCACACTCCACATACATGGAATTGGGCAGCTGAGCGTGGAAGAGATTTGGGGCAGTGGCAAGAATGAAATGCTTGTGGTGCATTGTAGGTAATATTCCATGAGCATGTTTTGAGTTATGTAAGGATGTTATAAAACATCAGAAATGTTTTTAATAAATGCAGAAATAGATATATCTATCACTTCTGATAAATTAAATTTCGGCAGACTTGCACTCACGTTGGTTGTGAGAATTCTGGTGGCTCATCGTTGACATTGGCCATACGCAGCCGCACCGTAGCCGTGCCTGTCCGTGGTGCCTCGCCCTTATCGACTGCCATTACCACAAACTCATACAAATGGTTGGGTCGCTCGTAATCCAGCGCGCCTGCTGGGAAGATGGTGCCATGGGGGGAGATGATGAAATCAGAGCTCAGTGTGTAGTAAGTGATGTCAGCATTCTGCTCCGAGTCACAGTCACTGGCTGACACTGTAAAATACACAGAGATAGAAGAAAAAGAAGACAGGAGAAAAAGAGAAAACAAAAAGTAGAAGAGGGGGGGAAAAATAGAAGAAATGGAAGCAATGAGAGGTAGACGGTAATGAGAAAGAACAAGAGAAAATTGTGCTCATAGACTAACAGGATCAACATATATTTGGGCTTCCGTGAGCAAATAGATCGGCGATATGCTATTTCCACCTACCTATGTAAGATTTGTTTATCACAAAGTGAATCTGACGTGCAATCAAAAGGTCTCAGGCTGAGAGGATCATTACATTCGACAACTATAGCTGAACACAAATAGGCCATGGGCCTTTTTGTATACTACTCTGAATGAAAATTGCACACACAGCAGTCACTCTGTGAGTCAATATCCTGAGAAAGAAAATAGTAATAATAATAATAATAATGCTAATAACAATAATAATAATAATAATAATAATAATAATAATAATAATAATAATAATAATAATAATAATAATAATAATAATAATAATGAGGTAAACATTTCTTGATTCTTGGGATAGTTTTCCTGATTCTGCGTGAATAGAAGCAGGTTTTGTTGTTGTTGTGTTTTTTTTTTTTTTTTTTTTTTTTTTTTTTTCCGAATTTCAGTTGATAAATTATGGGCTTCTGAGATGTGCTATATTTACAACTTCATGGCATGAGAGGTTAGATGTTAACAGCTGTCATTAAACACTGAGGCTCAGCAGAAATCTGCCATTCAAACCAAATTTCTGTAATGCGTGCATAAAATGTTGGATAAAAGTCTAACACTAGAACAATGCAAGCTAATACTTTATTTTTTGAGGACATAGATTCAATGTGATCAAACGATGGATGATCTTCTTGGTGTGTGTGTGTGTGTGTGTGTGTGTGTGTGTGTGTGTGTGTGTGTGTGTGTGTATGTGGGGGGGGTGTGTGTTCACAAGAGTTCTAAGTTATTGTTATCAGCAGTAAGATAATATTTTATATATTAAATCCCAGCCTACTCAATACCTCAACGAGACCTCATTTCACTCCTGACATCCTAAACACGTGGAGTTTCAAAAACACCACATGTCATCTCTTTCTGAGATCAAATGATCTCACTGACAAAGCATCTCTGTCTGTTCTCTCAATTGTGTAGGATAATCAAATTGACTTGTACTACATGCTTTAATCTGCAATTCTAATGTACATAAGAGAGTCTGTGCCTCAGGGTTGAATAAGATTACACTGTTCTTGGGATTTAAAACTTGCAATTTCAACTCACCACTCAATTTCCCCAACATGGGCATTAAACTTCAATACTCACTTATTAATTTTATAAAGATCATCTTGTCTATATCAACTGTGAATAAGTATCTGTTATTACATGACAGGACAATGTTCATCAGATTTGTGGCATGCAAGTGGGATATGTAGGAGACAACTGTATAGTATAGACTTTGAAAACACTGTTCATCTGTACAAACATTCATCAATATGACTAAAAAGTCATCCCTAAAGGTGCATACCCACAGCAACCAATAATTGACAAGCAAATCACTTGACCACCGAAAAGGAAGTGGTTCTCCAGATAACCCTCTCACATGTTTCACACTTGGGGCAGTGGTGGCCCGGTGGTATGGTGCCGGGTTTCCGATCCCATGGTTGGTGGTTCAAATCCACACTGTCAGGGGTTGCCACTACTGTCCTCCCAGTGCAGCTAACTGGCTTATCAAAGACCAGCCATGTCTCTCACTGTCTATGGTGAGAGGTTCATTTAAAAGAATCATTGCTGACCTTCATCAATAGCAAGCTGTATAGCCACCAGTGTGTTTCTGCTGTGTGGTGGCCTGACAAGCTATCCAGGGTGTACTCTGCCCTCGACTCTAGCCAGGGTTGGCTGAGATGGGCGACAGCTTTGGATTAAGCTGTTCAGAAAATGAATCAATCAATGTTTCACTGTTTCACACCTTCAAATGTTTCTCAGTATAACTGTTATATATAGCTTGTTATATATATAGCTATAAGTCTTGATTAACAAATAAATAAGTAGGGCAGTGGTGGCCTGGTGGTGGCCTGGTGGTAAAGGTGCTGGATCACTGATCCTAAGGTTGGGGGTTCAAGCCCCACTATCAATGGGTTGTCACTGCCCCCCCCGGGGAGGGGGTGGCTAACTGAGTTATCACTCAGTCCACTGTCCATGGTGAGAGGTTCATGTAAAAGAACCATTGCTGATTTTCGACAAGAGTAGGCTACATAG
>CM045748.1:16395359-16407859 GCA_024760905.1 Plotosus lineatus
TGACTAATTGTGGCCCCATTCCTGAGTTGGTATCCGTAGCCAGTCTTGTTGATTATTTGGCTTGGGGGGTTCTGACCTATGCAGAACAACAGTGGGGACACAGCGTCTCCTTGGTATATGCCACATTTGATCGAGACTTTCGCAAGTGGCATTGGCTTCAAGTGTGGTTTTTCACATCCTCGTCGAGTTCCCTATGAAGGCTCTTAGAGTCCTGCTGTTGTTGTACATCTCCAAGCATTCAGTGATCCTAGTATGTGGCATTGAGTCATATGCTTTCTTGTAATCCAAGAAAGAAAAAGAAAGAAAAAACAGGTTAGTGTGCCGTGCTCTCCAGTCTTGCACGACTGTTCGGTTGACCAGGAGCTGATGTTTCGCACCTCTGGTATTCTTACCGATGACCTTCTGAGCTATGCTCATGTATTGATCCATGTGATCACTTATCTTAGCTGCTATGGTTCCTGAGATGAGCTTCCACATTGTGGAGAGACAAGTTATTGGCCGAGAGTTGGCTGGGATTGTTCCCTTTGAGGGATCCTTCTGGATAAGGATGGTATGCCCTTCAGTTAGGGTTCCTTCTCTTAGCAGTTGGTTCATTTGTACTGCTAGGCGCTCATGGAATGCCGTGAGTTTCTTTAGCCAGTAGGCGTGCATCATGTCAGGGACGGGTGCCTTCCAGTTTTTCATATCTGAGACTCTTTCCTGGATGTCTGTCACTGTAATGGTAACTGGGCTCTGTTTGGGGTGTTTGCTGTGGTCTTCTCTCAGATCCACCAGCCACTGTGCATCGTGGTTGTGTGATGCTTCCTTTTCCCACATTGCTCGGTTTCCAGCCTTGGTGGATCTGCTCTGTTGTTATTACCCTGCCATTGAGCGTACACTTTCGCAAGTTGAGTTGCGAACAGCCGGTTTACTCGCCTGGCTTCATTCTCTCGTGTGTACCTCTTTAGGTGGCTGGCGAAGGCTTGAAGCCTTTGTTTGGCAGTTTCGAATGCTTCAGGTTTGGGCATCCGGATGTACCTCTTGTGTACTTGCTTTTTCATTACACCCTTCTGGGCTTCTGACAGTTGACTCACTTCTCACCGTGCTTCCTTGATCTTAGCCTCCAACCTTACTTTCCATGGTGGGTATTGAATCGCATGGTTGTCCTTGCGGTAGCCAAGTGTCTCGAGGATCACTGCTGCTAAGGAGTATATCAGCTCATTGGTTTAAGTGATGTTTACAGTAGGAATTGCTGTCAATGCTGCATTCACGTCTTCTAGGAGACGTAGTGCATCACTTAGCTGTTGTAATTGGCATCTAGGTTGCCTGATGTTCAGTCTTGCCATGATCTTACCTTTCAGGTCAGTCGCTGTCTCGTTCAGCATTATACTTGGGGCTCCATACCCGATCTCTGGCTCAGGAGTTGATGTTGGCTCCTCTCTGACCTTGTGTTCTGGTTCGCCCTTGCCGCAGCATTTGTGTTGTACCTCATCAATCTCGAGCTGTGATAGCAGTTGCCATTTGTGAATGTTGGAACACTGAGCTACTAGTTGTTTCGCCATTATTTTCGATTGTGGGTTTCGAAGTAACCATTTTCCCCCCACATTCTGTGCATGTAGCCCCACTGACTAGGATTACTGGAGTATTAGCATTTCAACAGAGCCAGGTTCTCGCATCTCGCCCATTTCCGTCTTGTTCCAGTAGCCCATTTTTCATCAAGGCGCTCTGGTTCCCCATCACCTGACGCAGACCTTATTTGGCCGGGCGACGTCTGAGCCGGCATATCACTAATTTCTTTATCTCTCATCATTGTATAAGGTAGGCAATAGTGCCAAGGGTCTTGCCTAAGGCCTAAGGACCACATCCATGAATTGTCTCTTTGGTCTTCCTCTAGGCCTTCTGCCTGGGAGTTCCAACCTCAGCATCCTACTACCAATATAGTCACTATCCCTCCTCTGTACATGTCCAAACCATCTCAATCTATCCTCTCTGACTTTGTCTCCAAAACCTCTTACATATGCTATCCCTCTAATGTGCTCATTCCTGATCCTATCCATCAGCGTTACTCCCAAAAAGAACCTCAACATTTTCATCTCTGCGACCTCCAGCTCTGCCTCCTGCCTTTTCCCCAGGGCCACTGTTTATAAACCATACAACATCACTGGCCTCAACTTCGTCTTGTACACTTTTCCTTTCATTCTTACTGATACCCTCCTATCGCACATCACTCTGGACACTTTTCTCCAACCATTCCAACCTGCCTGCACACGCTTCTTCACCTCTTTTCCACACTCTCCATTGCTCTGGATTGTTGAGCCGAAGTACTTAAAATCCTCCACCTTCTTTATCTCTGCTCCTTGTAACCGTACCATTCCTCTTGTGTCCTCGTCATTCATACACATGTATTCTGTCTTATTGAGGCTAACCTTCATTTCCCCTCCTTTCCAGGAACTGCACTTGTTCTCTGCTCTCACTACAGATCACAATGTCATGTGCAAACATCATAGTCCATGGGGAATCCTGTCTCACCTCGTCTGTCAGCCTGTCCATCACCACAGCAAACAAGAGGGGACTCAGAGCTGATCCTTGATGCAGTCCTACCTCCACTCTTTTGTCACACCGACAGCACACCTCACCACTGTCTTACATCTCTTATACATGTCCTGCACCACTCTAACATACTTCTCTGCCACTCCACTCCACTGGTACGCTATTAATTATCAACTGTCTGACATCACACCATATACATCTGATAGTATCTAATTTGGGCGAGTTGTAGTCTCAATGAAATGCACAGCGTAGTATATAAGTTGTATTCGTGATCTCTCAATAGGTTTGACCCAAGCTAACTAGCAAGCTAATGTTTCTTGAATCAAATGCAGGAATATTTTGAGTTTAAGACCTACCTTGAAGCAAAGATGTTGCAGTTGTTACTGTTTCTGGGATGCCCTCTTTACTATAGATGGATTGCAGGAACTCCGGAACGCAGTCATTCTCGTCCGTGATCATGACACGTACCTAATAAAGACAGAAAAGCAGAAAATAAATTGAGATGATGATACAAACTAAATGTATATATTGAGACAAAACTAAAAAATGATAAACTAAAAACATGATCCATACAGTTTCATGGAGATAGAAGGAAAAGAAAAAAAAGTGCAATGGGATGATATTAAACTGTTGTAGGTAAAGACACTGATTATGTTGGAGTTGGGGGGCAAGAAAGTATACAGGAAGGGCTGTGCCAGTCAATGTTCAAATTTCTTATGACATGGAAGAAGCTGTTTTGACTAGACTACCATTTTAGCTGGTGCACTGGCATATAATGGTTAGCACGTCCTGCTCAAGTGCAGAGCTCATCGATAGCATTTCTGTGTGGGGCTTGCATGTTGTCCCTGTGCATTTTTAAGTTTTCTTTGGGTACTCCCACAGTCCAAAGACATGCGAATTAGGATGATTGTCTGTCTTCCTTTCGGCTTTTTCCCTTTTACTCAGGAGTCGCCACAGCGAATCATCTGATTCGCACGTTTGATTTGGCAGAGGTTTTTACGTCGGATGCCCTTCCTGTCACAACCCTTTTTAGCAAGGGACAGAAACACACTGACAACTTTAGAGCCTACTCTTTACGAAAGTCAGCAATGGTTCTTTTACATGACTCTCACCATAGACAGTGAGAGACAAGGCCCGCCTTTGATAACCCAGTTAGCTGCATGGGGGGGGGGGGGGGGGCAGTGACAGCCTTGTGGAGAGTGGGACTCGAACCCCCAACCTTTGGATCCGCGATCCAGCGCCCTATACCACTAGACCACCAGTGCCCCGCGAATTAGGATGATTAGCTGTTCCAAATTGCCCCTAATAAAATTCTGAAAAGTCCACGATGACCTGCTGAGCTTTCCAAGCTGTACTCTGCCCTCACCCAGAGTCAAATGGGATGGGAGCCAGCCTCCTTGCGATCCTAATTAGGATTTATGATTCAGAAAATGAATGAATAAATGGAAATTCTCAAAAGTGTGGTGTGCATTTGTATTCAGCCAACCACTTGTCTTCTGAACTGACATAATTAGTAAAAATACAAAAAGCAGCATGAAGCTCCAGGAACAAGAAAGAAAAAAAAAAGTCCAGTTAGGTTTAAAAATAAGTTTAAAGCATGGCTAGATTATAGAAAATATCCCAAGCTGTTCAATCCATCATCAAGAAATTAAAAGAGTATAGCACAACTGCAACCCTACCAAGATATGGCCAGCCACCGAAACTGACAGGCCGGGCAAGCATTGATCAGAGAAGCAGACAAGAGGCCCCTGCTAACTCTGGAGGAGCTGCAGAGATCCACAGCTCAACTATTGGTTACTATAGGACAACTATTATTTGTGCATGCCACAGATCTGGCCTTTATGTAAGCGTGGCAAGAAGAAAGTCATAAGAAGTCCTGTTTGCAGGTTGCCCCAAGCCATGAAGGGAAAACATGCAGAAGAAGGTGTTCCGGTTAGATGAGACCAAAATTGAACATATTGGCATAAATGCAAAATGCAGTGTGTGGCAGGCACGCACCATCCCACCATGAAACACAGTGATAGCAGTGTCATGCTGTGTAGGGATTTTTTTTTTTTTGCAGGGACAGGGAAGCTGGTCAGAGTTGATGGGAAGATGGAAGGAGCCAAATACAGGGCAGTCTTGAAATAAATCCTGTTAAAGTCTGCAAAAGACTTGAGAGAGGGGCGGAAGTTCGACTTCCAGCAGGAGAACGACCTTAAAAATAAGGTCTATCTACAGAGTATCTCACTTCTCATTGCAAGTGGACATTTCTGGGTTCGTGTGGAGAACAGCTCCCTGCATGCACGGTGAGGACCATACTGATGCAGTAAAGCATAACACAATTGTAGGAGAGGAGGAGGAGGAGTATTAAAGGACTCAAAAGGTTACACTCGGCATGAAGTATTGCAATTTTTCTCTTTGATACACTGTTTGATTTTCTTCTTTTCATATGATCCATTGCTGTTTCATGTTCCTTATAGTTTGCCTTCACCTTTAAAGTCTATTTTTTGGCTGTAAATATGCCTGTTTCTTTCTTTTTTTTTTTTTTTTTAATCTTTTCTGGTTTTTGGATCACTCTTTAATGAACTGTGCCCACACCTGCTTTGATGTCTGGGCTTTTTAATAGACACATTCAAGGTGTTACACAGCTTTGCATGTACTGTGTGCACTTTTTAACCATTTATATCCTCCCAGTAGTTTTATTCAGATTAGTATTTATCTCTGCATCTAAGTTTAATGTATGTCTTTGATATTCATCTCTATTCGGATTCATGTCCAGTATTTTGCATTTTCATTGTCTTCTACTCTCCTGGTTTAATTGGTCTAAGTGTTTACACTGACCATTTCTTTAGGTGTTTTATTAAAGACTGGCATTAGATTTCCTTTTTTTATTGAGATCTTTGTTACATGAAGTCAGAGAGAAATATAACTCTTATAATTAAACAAAGGAATGGCACAATCAAAAATTTCTTAATTGTGATCCACAAGCATAGATAGGGTGAAATAGTAGTTAGTATGTCTGCTTCAAAGCAAGAAGGTCTTGGATCTGAGTCCTGGGCTTGGATCTTTCTGGGTGGAGTTTGTATGTTTCCTTCACGCAAAAGCTTGCACATTAGGCTAATGGGCTGTTACAAGTTTACTGCGAGTGTGAATAGTTGTGGCTTGCTCTGTGATAGACTAAGTGAGCTGTTCAGGGTGTGCCTCACCTGTGCCCAGTGTTGGTTGAAATAGCTACCAGCCTCCCTGCGACCCTGGTTGGATTAAGTGGATTGACAAAGACTGATCTACAAACACACAGTAGAATAGTGGTTTGCACATCCACCTCACAGTAAGAAGGTTCTGGGTTCAAGTTCCAGAGTTGGCAATGGTATGTTCTGCCAGTACTTATGCTTCACTCACAGTCCAAAGACATACACATTCAGTTAATTGGCTGTTCAAAGCTGTAAATGTAAATAATTGAGTGTGTTCCCCTGCAATGCTCTGACAAGCTGTTCAGTGTGTATCCCACCTTCTCAATGAATTGGCTGAGATAGGCTACAGCCTTTACATAACTTTAGGAGAATTAAGTAAATGAATTAAGAAATTAAAAATCCAAAGCACATCTTATTTGGTTCAAGGCTGTCTTCCAACCAAAAACTTACACTGCTGCTGATTTCTCAATCCTGCATGTTATTTTTGTGTTTAAATGTGTTTAAATACATGTACTAATTCTCGTAGCTTATTAATAATGCAGCCTTGGGGGGGGGGGGCAGTGTTCATCCTCACGCCGGTCCCAAGCCCAGATAAATGCAGAGCGTTGCGTCAGGAAGGGCATCTGGCGTAAAACCAATGCCATATAAAACACGCGAGTCAAAATACGAATTCCAAACTGGAGAAGTCAAGGTACGGGTTAACAACAACCGCCATCAGTGTTGTTAACCAACAGGATGCTGGTGGAAAATGGACTACTGTTTGTCGAAGAAGGAGAGGTCGAAGAAGGAGAGGCGGGAGGTGAGTCCGTAGTCAAAGAGAGAAGAGGAAAGGCATGAGTCTAGGACTGAGAGTAGGGACTTTGAATGTTGGAACTACGAATGATGGAAAAGGGAGAGAGCTGGCTGACATGATGCAGAGGAGGAAGGTAGACATACTGTGTGTTCAGGAGACCAGGTGGAAAGGTAGCAAGGCTAGAAGCTTAGGAGCAGGGTTCAAGCTGTTTTATCATGGCATGGATGGGAAGAGAAATGGACTAGGATTCATCTTGAAGGAGTGGTTGGTCGGGAATGTTCTAGAAGTAAAAAAAGTGTCAGACAGAGTGATGAGTCTCAATTCGGAAATTGAAGGTGTGATGTTCAATGTTGTTAGTGCTTATGTCCCACAGGCAGGACGTGAGCTAGAAGAGAAGGAGAGAATCTGGAGTGAGTTAGATGAAGTGATGCAGAATACCCTGAGGTGAAAGAGTGGTCATTGGTGCAGATTTCAATGGACACGTTGGTGCAGGCAACAGATGGGGTGAGGAAGTGATGGGCAGGTTTGGTATCCATGACAGGAACTCAGAAGGCCAGATGTTGATAGATGCTGCAAAAAGGATGAAAAGGACCTTGGTGAATACTTTCTTCCAGAAGAGACAGGAGCATAGGGTGACTTATAAAAGCGGATGTAGGAGCACACACATGGACTCCATCTTGTGCAGGTGATGTAATTTGAAGGAAGTCAGTGACTGCAAAGTAGTAGTGGGTGAGAGTGTTGCCAAACAGAATAGGATGGTGGTGTGTAGGATAATGCTGATGGTGAGGAAGGTGAAGAAGACAAAGGCAGAACAGAAGACAAAGTGGTGGAATCTGAAAAAGGAAGAGTGTCAGGTTGTCTTCACGGAGAAGTTGAAACAGGCTTTGGGTGGTCATGAAGTGCTTCCAGATGACTGGACAACTATAGCTAATGTGATTAGGGAGACAGGTAGGAGAGTACTTGGTGTGTCATCTGGAAGGAAAGTACATATGGAGACGTGGTGGTGGAATGAGGAAGTGCATGAGTGTGTACAAAGGAAGAGGTTAGCTAAGAAGAAGTGGGACAGTGAGAGGACTGAAGAGAGTAAACAGGAGTACAAGGAGACACAGTGTAAGGCGAAGGTAGCAGTGTCAAAAGCCAAACAAAGGGCGTATGATGACTTGTATGCTCGGTTGGACCATAATAATGGAGAAAATGATTTATACAGGTTGGCACAGCAGAGAAATAGAGATGGGAAGGACATGCAGCAAGTTAGAGTGATTAAGGACAGAGAGGGAAATGTATTGACTGATGACAGAAGTGTGCTGGGAAGATGGAAAGAGTGCTTTGAAGAGCTGATGAATGAGGAAAATGAGAGAGAAAAAAGAGTAGGAGAGGTAACTGTTAAGGACCAGGAAGTAGCAAAGATTACTGAGGTGAAGTGAGGAGGGCATTGAATTGGATGAAGAGTGGAAAGGCAGTTGGTCCTGATGACATACCGGTGGAGGTATGGAAGTGTCTAGTAGAGGTAGCAGTAGATTTTCTGACAATTAAAAAAAGTAGATTTTCTGAGTGGAAAGGCAGTTGGTCCTGATGACATACCGGTGGAGGTATGGAAGTGTCTAGTAGAGGCAGCAGTAGATTTTCTGACAAGAACATTCAACAAGGTATTAGTGAGGAGAGGATGCCAGAGGAATGGAGGAGAAGTGTGATGGTGCCCATTTTTAAGAACAAGGGAGACATGCAGAGTCATGGCAACTCCAGAGGGATTAAGTTGATGAGCCATACGATGACGTTATGGGCAAGAATAGTGGAAGCTAGACCAAGGGCAGATGTCAGCATTTGTGAACAACAGTTTGGATAATGCCAAGAAAGAGCACCACATATGCAGTGTTTGCTTTGAGGATGTAAATAGAGAAGTACAGAGAAGGTCAGAAGGAGCTGCATTTTGCCTTTGTGGATCTGGAGAAAGCATATGACAGGGTGCCGAGAGAGGAACTATGGTATTGCACAAAGAAGTCTGGAGTGGCAGAGAAGTATGTTAGAGTGGTGTAGGACATGTATGAGAGATGTAAGACAGTGGTGAGGTGTGCTATCGGTGTGACAGAAGAGTTCAAGGTGGAGGTGGGATTGCATCAAGGGTCTGCTCTGAGCCTCTTCTTGTTTGCTATGGTGATTGACAGATTGACAGACGAGGTGAGACAAGATTCCCCATGGACTATGATGTTTGCAGATGACATTGTGATCTGCAGTGAGAGCAGAGAACAAGTGCAGGAAAATCTAGAGAGGTGGAAGTATGCCCTGGTTAGCCTCAGTAAGACAGAATACATGTGTATGAACGAGAAGGACCCAAGAGGAACGCTGAGGTTACAGGGGGCAAAGATAAAGAAGGTGGAGGATTTTAAGTACTTAGGCTCAACAGTCCAGAGCAGTTCAGAGTGTGGAAAAGAGGTGAAGAAGCGCGTGCAGGCAGGTTGAAATGGTTGGAGAAAAGTGTCCGGTGTGATGTATGATAGGAAGGTATCGGCAACAATGAAAGGAAAAGTGTACAAGACGGTGTTGAGGCCAGCAATGTTGTATGGTTTAGAAACAGTGGCCCTGGGGAAAAGACAGGAGGCAGAGCTGGAGGTAGCAGAGATGAAAATGTTGAGGTTCTCTCTGGGAGTAACGAGGATGGATAGGATCAGCAATTAGTACATCAGAGGGACAGCACCTGTAAGAGGTTTTGGAGACAAAGTCAGAGAGGCTAGATTGAGATGGTTTGGACATGTACAGACTAGGAATAGTAAGTATATTGGTAGTAGGATGCTGAGGTTGGAACTACCAGACAGAAGGTCTAGATGAAGACCAAAGAGAAGATTTTTGGATGTGGTGAAAGAGGACATGAAGGTAGTTGGTATAAGAGAAGAAGATGCAGAGGATAGGGTGAGATGGAGGAGTAGCCTATTAATGCACAGGAGTAGCTTTATTTATTTGCTAATGTCAATTTTTTTAAAAGACTACCCTCTACAAAAGTATCAGAATACCTGGAGTCTGTGAATATAGTAATCCCCTGTATATTAAAAATAAGGTGACACAACAAATGTCCATCCCATCATGTCTCAGTAAAAGGTAAAGTCCTTTGGGCTTTTTCACCCGAACCTAGTGGCTCATCAGGCAGGTACTTACCTCTGGTTTCCACAGTGTGAAGTGACTAGGAGTTCAACTCCTCCTAGATGGGACGCTAGTCCATCACAGGTTACCTTCCCAGTATATTTTTACTGGTACCCATTTATACTGCTGGGTGAACAGAGGCACACTTTTGGTTAAGACCTTGCCCAGGAGTCTTAGCATAGTGGGGGTCTCAATGGGATTTGAACACACAACCTCCCAATCATGAGCACAGCACCCTAGCCACTACATCACCAGCCGCACAGTATCATCACTCAGTAGTTTCACTCAAATATTCTTTTCCATTGAAGACAAGGAGCTTGCTATATTTTCAGTATATTATTTATTCGGGTTATTACTGGGGTCACTGAAGGAAGTATATAGGAGTGTATGAGAGAGACATTGTGAGTATAAAAGCTATGGGCATTTGATTGGACAATTCTTTTAATAATGGAACACTTAAGTCTGAAATACCACTCTGAAGTCTGTTCTAACAAGTCCATAAGTTCAATCAATTACCATAATGTCTGGGAAGTAAAGGACAAGGACTCCAACATATTGTGATGATGATAATAATAATAATAATAATAATAATAATAATAATAATAATAATAAAATATTTTCCTTTTGTATCACCATCTTTAATTATTTCTGTAACCCTAAGACTTCAGTTCACAAATTGAACACATCTGAGGAATGGCTGGCAGTGATTTCATTGCCCTGTACTGCACTTATCCAGGCCACTTGGCGTTTACAGTTGAGTGAACTGCCATTGTTTTGTGTCATCCTTTTGCCCTACCACATGTCTCCTTGCTTGACTGACTCACCTAAAGACAGGAAAGTCCCATGGATCACCGAGCAGCACAGACTGCACCTCACCAAATCAAGAGGCATGCATGCAACTATCAGTCATAGACTCAAATCAACAAGCATCCATCCATTAATTTTTATTTTGCACTGTTGCTTTATAATTCAGCCACTCATTTAAAGATTAGTCAACGATTACAAACTTGACTAACAAAATATCTGAAACGTTGTTTAGTTGAATAAAAATTGCTGTGTAATTTAAGAGTATACACCATATTCTATACTGTCATATAGAGTAAAGCTGTAAAAATGACATTATATATATATATATTTATATATATATAGGATGCTGGGGCAGTGGTGGTCTCGTGGTATAGGGCACTGGATCGCTGATCCAAAGGTTGGGGGTTCGAGTCCCACTCTCCACAAGGTTGTCACTGTCCTCCCCAGTGCAGCTAACTGGGTTATCAAAGGCCAGCCATGTCTCTCACTGTCTATGGTGTGAGGCATGTAAAAGAACCATTGCTGACTTTCGACAAGAGTAGGCTGCAAAGCCGTCAGCGTGTTTCTGCCCTGCGATGGCCTGGCGAGCTGTCCAGGATGTACTCTGCCCTCGCCCAAAGTTGGCTGGGATGGGCACCAGCCTCCCCGCGACCCAAACTAGGATTAAGCGGGTACAGAAAATGAACTGATGATATATATATATATATATATATATATATATATATATATATATATATATATATAGCCTAGAGACAAACTAATTATTATTATTATCTTTTTTTGTTTTGTTTTGTTAAACATAATCCAATTCACAAACCATTAAAAAATATAACAAAGTATGGTCACATTCATTTCAGTTTAAAGTGCATTTAAAACTAATCTCATCCATTGATGTAAGTTTTAATACAGTTTCTCAGGCTGCACTCTTTTACCAGATGTTGTATTATATCAAGTCTTACATCAGTGGGGATATAGCCTCTCAAGAAATATTGAATGATAAAATTCTATAAGTCTTCAAGAGAAATGAGTCCTCAGGGTCATATATGAGGTCTGAAAGCAGAGTATGCAGTAGACTTGAAGTGTTCATTTGAACCACAATTTCTTTTGGCCAGATCCATCACATTGAGTAAGACATTAAATTGTTCAGAAACTGAGTTCTTCCAATAAAATGTGAATGTGAAAAGCAGTAAAAATGTCAGACTGGTTATAAAGATGGGCAAGTAAGGTCTACTGAGTGACACGATGTAAAGACGCATTAGGAATAAACAACATTTATTCATCTTCTGAACCGCCTAATCCTAATTAGGATTGTAGTATAGCTGGCGCCCAACTCAGCCGACTCTGGGCGAGAGCTGAGCACACCATGAACAACTCCCCAGGCCATCGCAGGGCAGAAACACACTGATGGCTATGCAGCCACTCTTGATGAAAGTCAGCAGTGGTTCTTTTACATGTTCATTTACCATAAACAGTGAGATGCACAGTTGGCCTTTGATAATCTAGTTAGCTGCACAGGGGGGGACACTGACAACCCGTTGACAGAGGGAACTAAACTTCTGAACTTGTAATCCAGCATCCTACCACCGGGCCACCATTCTCCCGAATAAACAACATAATGTGAAAGAACACAAAATATTCAAACACATAATGAATGAGGGGCGGCACTGTGGTAAGCACGTTTGCTTTACAGCCGGGGCGCCTGGGTTCGATTCCTGGATGCATGTTCTCCCTGTTATTGTACTGGTTTCCTCCTGGTATTCTGGTTTCCTTTCATGGTATAAAAACATGCACAGTAGACAATTTGGCTGTTTCAAAACTCTCTTAGGTGTGAGTGTGAATGGTTGTGTGTGTGTTTGGCCCTGCAGTGGCCAGGCAAGCTGCCCAGGGTGTAACCTGCCTTCACCCAGAGTCGGCTGAGATGGGCCAGTGTTCCCGCAACCCCAATTAGAAATACAGTAAGTGGTTTAGAAAATGAATCAATGGATGTTTTAATAGGGGATGTGGCACAGTGGTCAGCATGGCTGTCACACAGCCACAAGTTATTGGGTTCAACTCCTGGGCTGAGT
>CM045748.1:16410359-16430359 GCA_024760905.1 Plotosus lineatus
TAGGGTACATAGCCGTCAGCGTGTTTCTGCCCTGCGATGGCCTGGCAAACTGTATAGGGTGTACTCTGCCCATGCCCAGAGTCGGCTGAGATGGGTACCAGTCTCCCCGCGACCCCAATTAGGATAAAGATGTTCAGAAAATGAATGAATGAATGAAGCTGCCAGACCAGTTTTGATGAATGGAGCTACCTGACCTAATTGGTTTCTGATATGGATAATGGATTTTTTAATTTAAAATGAAGTTAAAAGGAAATGTGATAGTATGAAAGTAATATCTGCGACAAATGTCGCGTAAGGCAAATGTGAATAATGAGAACCCATATTTTACAATTAGTTTATGTCTTCCAGCTGTAGGGATTGTGTTTATCCTTATGAAATGTAATTACAAATAAGCTTGTATAGTGAAAGGAAAAGGTAAGGAAATTAATTGGATGAAGTTGGACAGAGTAAACAAAGACTAGAAAAGTAAGTACATAAAATATAGAGAAAAAATGTTTTCTCAATTTTCCAATTTTCACTCCAGAGTTGTAACTAAACCACTGTGAGAGCATGTGTGATGAGCATGAATCTGCTGAATAAGCATGTGCTGCATATCATACAGCTGCACAAAGCGAGACATTAATGAGCTATGCATGCACACTGTTGAGCACAGTCTGCTTGCTTTAATGGGCAGTGAAAGCAGCACCACAAGTGGCAAAGATGAGCATGTCAGTGCTATGATGATGAGGATGATGATGATGATGAGCAATTTGAGACTGCTACTGGGTAAAAAAATCAGTAGTTCAAGTAGTACAGGAGATTTCTTATGTATGATCTTAGATGAGTTTAGTTTCCATATGTGTGCATATCAATACTTACGGCTGTCCCTCAAGTGTGTTTTCGGGGATGGATATTGTATAGGAGGCATTGGTAAATTGAGGTGCTCTGGTTCCTGCTATCACCGAAAGGATGGCAGCGGAACTGCGACTTCCCAGACGGTCAGCAGCCATGATGGTCAGTAAATATTCTCTGTCTCTCTGCAGAGGCAAACCTGTGGTCCGAACATGACCGATCTTTCTGTCCACCTCAAACCGTCCATCACCTCCTACAAAAATATTTTTTACATTATTAGTGTATAGTACAATACATTGAAGTAAACTGTTTTCTTAAAAAAGGGGGATATTCTTTGCTCATTCCCTATTTTTCAGTGGTGGAACAATTGTTGCATTGAAATTTAGTATAGGGCAAGTGCCCCGTGAAACCAGCAAAACAAGACAAACAACGACATACAATATATACAATTTAATAAGATTAACAAAATAAGACAAAATAATAACTTACAGTTTAGACCTAAACAAAATACAAACAGAATAAGGGTCACAAAATAAGGATAGTCACCAAGCAGCTGCAGTATGGTAAATTTAGAGATGGCGCACGCTGGCGGTCAAAAGCTTGGACTCACACGTATCCAAAAAAAACGAATGATTGATAATCCTCGCGTTGGCTGTGGATGAACGCGGATGATGGACTTGGGTGATGAAGTCTTGAATGATGACACTTGGATGATCCACAGGATCTTGGAGGGGGCATGGGAGTTTGCCCAATCTGTCCACATGTGTTTTGTGGATTTGGAGAAGGCTTTTGGCTGTGTCCCTCAAACAATCCTGTGGGGCATGCACCGGGAGTACGGCATTCCGGACCAATTGGTACGGGCCATTTGGTCGCTGTTTCACCAGAGCCAGAGTTTGGTCTGTATTGGTAACAACAGGTCGAATTTGTTTCCGGTGGGAGTTGGAGTCTGCCAAGGCTGTCCTTTGTCCCCGATTCTGTTCATAATTTTTATGAATAGAATTTCTAGGCGCAGTTGAGGGGTTCTGGTTTGGTTGCCATCGGATCTCGTCTCTGCTTTTTGCGGATGATGTTGTCCTTTTGGCTTCATCAAGTCGGGACCTCCAGGTCTCATTGGAGCAATTCGCAGCCGAGTGTGAAGCAGCCAGGATGAAGATCAGTACCTCCAAGTCCGAGGCCATGGTTCACAGTCGGACAAGGGTGGAATGCACCCTTTGGATCGGAAATGAGGTCCTGCCCCAAGTGGAGGAGTTTAAGTACCTTGGGGTCTTGTTCATGAGTGAGGGAAGAATGGAGCAGGAGATCAACAGACGGATCACTGCAGCCTCTGCTGTTAAACGGAGCCTGTAGCGGTCCGTCGTGGTGAAGAAGGAGCTGAGCCACAAGGTGACGCTCTCAATTTACCAGTCGATCTATGTTCCAACCCTCACCTATGGTCACGAGCTTTGGGTAGTGACTGAAAGAACAAGGTTGCGGCTACAAGTGGCTGAAATGACCTTCTTTCACCGGGTGGCGGGGTTCTCCCTTAGAGATAAGGCAGGCAGTTCTACCTTGTGGGTCGGGCATCTGGTAGGGAATGCCTCCCAGGTGTGGTGTTTCGGGCATGTCCAACCAGGAAAAGACCCCGGGATCAATTTCCTGAACTGCACTGTAACTTTAATTTATATATTATATGTTTTGGCTGAGGGCAGTTGTGGGCCAGTGGCAAGGTGCTGGATTTTTGCTTCAAAGCTTGGGGGTTCATGTCCCACTGTCAACAGGTTGTCTATGTGGTCCCCCCAGTGCAGCTAACTGGGTTGTCAAAAGCTGGGCATGTCTCTCACTGTCTATGGTGAGAAATTAATATAAAAGAATCATTGCTGACTTTTGGCAAGAGTAACTGCATAGCTGCTAGTGTGTTTCTGCCCTGTGATGGTGTGGCAAGCTGTCCAGGGTGTACTCTGTCCTTGCCCACTGTCGGCTGAGATGAGCGCCAGCCTTCCTGTGACCCTAATTAGGATTAAGGCGTTCAGAAAAATGAAAGAATGCATTGACGTATTTTTATTTTATATCCTATCCTTAATCAAAAAATAGCTAGCCCCACTGTCAGCTGACCTGCTTTGTAAGTACAAAACTCACAATAAAAAGAGCTGTCCTACCATCAGATAGGAAGAATTCCACCTCTCCATTGATGCCTTCATCTCCATCCCGAGCTGTGAGTTTGTAAACAATTGTGCTGGGTGCTGCGCTGGGAGACACCACTGCCGAGTAGGGGAAGGGTACCATTGTCCACTCTGGAGCATTATCATTGACATCCAGGACTGTGAGCTCAACTCTCACCAAGTACCAATCTGGACCTGCAACAAGAAATCATTGATACACTATTGACATGTAAACCTAAACATTTGGTTTGAATCTTTTCAGAGGAAATAGCTCTACACTGGAAACTTGTGGAGAAATTAAAGACATATGATGTTTTAAATTGCGTTCAGCACTGTGAAGCTATCAATGTTTCGGGCCTGCTCATTCAGCATTTAGTGATAATCACAATAAATAAATAAAATAAAATAAAATGAGATTTTTTTTGGTTTATTTTTCCATGTTTGAGTTTCCTCCCAAGGTACAAAGACATCCAAATTAGTTTAAGTGGCTGTTCCAAATTGTCTTTAGTTCTGATTGTAAATGGTTGTGTAAGTGTGAGCCTTGTGATTGACTAGCAAGTTGTTCATGATAAACCCACCTTTCCCAAGTAGGAGAACACAGTTTGCCAAATAGATGAATGAATAAATATTGCCATTAAATCTTGTAGTTTTTACTTATTTAATATTAAATGATCCCTCACTTTCCGAGGTTATTGAGGACAGAGACACACCCCCCGTGACCACCGAATTCCGTGATGTAGGACTGATGGACTGAGGACTATATAATATCACTAAATACATATTCAACACTATAAAAGCATATAATAACAATTAAACATTCGAAAATAATGCATAAGATGTAAAGAAAATATAAATACTGTACACACATACAGATGTGCGCGTGAACATGTACTCAGATACGCACTTCACATAAAAACGTAAGTAGTTTTATGGGTTTTTTCATGATTGGCCTTGTTTAGTGGCATTTTCCTTAACTTTTCCCCTATTTTTACTTAATTTCCTGATTTTTTTTTATTTTTCGATGAATATTGTTGAAAAACCCACGATGCACTGAAGGCACAGAAATTGAAGCACGATGTAGCAAGGGATTACCGTAATTTAAAAATATTAGGCATTGCCTAACTTGCCTAATGTTAAATATTTTCTTTTTTTTTTAACTGTATGATTTCTTCACTGGTATCATGTGTATATTCTTTCTTTAAAAATACAATGGTAGCTAACCTTATGAAATTAATCCGTTCCAGAGCCTTTTTTCGGAACCTGAATTTTTCGTAAATTGAACCGCATTTTACATGTAAAACGTGTGATTTGTTCCAAGGCCCCCAAAACTAACCCGAAAAGGTAAAAACATTATAAAAGTACACCTTTTTAAGTCTTCCTTCTGCTTCAATATTGTACCGTTGGTAGACGGGTTTGGCCATATTCCTTTGCGATATCACTCAAACGCATGCCATGAGCCCGCTTCTTCTTTTCAGTTACACTGGGAATCACAAGTGTGTGTGTGTGTGTGTGTGTGTGTGTGTGTGTGTGTGTGTGTGTGTGTGTGTGTGTGTGTGTGTGTGTGTGCGTGCGTGTGTGTGTGTGTGTGTGTGTGTGTGTGTATGTGTGTGTATGTGTGTATGTGTGTGTATGTGTGTGTGTGTGTGTGTGTGTGTGTGTGTGTGTGTGTGTGTGTGTGTGTGTGTGTGTGTGTGTGTGTGTGCACGCCACAGGCAGTGTTGACCATGTCTTCTTAGCAGAGTTATAATCTTACAAATGTTTATGCAAGGTTAAAAGCCTGAGCCAAAAGATAACGTTGCAATGAGCACACTCGATAAATTCCTGAAACAACAGTAACTCTGTCCTTTACATGAAAAGTATTATGGAGATGCAGCTCCATAATAGCAAATGGGAGGGAGCTGTGTCATCCGTTCTAAGCAATGGGAGGGCAGTGGGGCGGGATGTTGGGAGATAGCCAAAGGGAGGGAGCTGCGTCATCCCCTCCTAGCCAATGGGAGAGCAGCTCCTGCATTGTTTGAATGTTTGAATGGCTCGTTTTAATGCTTGAATGGCATGTTTGAATGGCGCGTTTGGCACATTTCATAAGGAAAACTTGTTTTGTATACAGAGACAAAAAATTTGGGGAAATGTTTTTCGTAAACTGGATTTTTCGTTTGCTGGGGCTATCGTAAGAGAAGGTACCACTCTATATGTTGCAAAGAATTTTAACTCAATAAACCTGATGCACTTTACAGCAGAATTGCACTAAACAAAACCGCTTAATCCTAATTAGGGTCGCAGGGAGGCTGGAGCCAAGTCTGGGCAAGGGCAGAGTACACCCTGAACAGCTTGTCAGGCTATCACAGGGCAGACACATGCTGACAGCTATGCAGCCTACTCTTATCAAAAGTCAGCAATGGTTCTTTTACAGCCTCACACCATAGACAGTGAGAGACATGGCTGGCCTTTGATAACCCAGTTGGCTGCACTGGGGTTGTACAAAAGAATATCATGCAAAAATATTAGTGACATTTAGGGAGAAACTGCTGAAGCATTCATGGCTTTTGAAGATAATCAATTTTCGAGGCAGCACTATGATGTTCGAACATATCTGTTGTAGGGATTTCCAAGATGAAGATGTCTGGACCTTTTATTCAGAGCTGTCTCACAGCAACTCTGATTAGGTCAAAGGAAAAGCACCCTTAAACCTGTCCTCTCATTCTTTTCTTTTCTTCTCACTCATTCAGTATCCAACTTTGCATGACAGTACTTGCAAGTGCATTTTGACATGTCGAATGGTGGAAACCGTGATTTCTGATTGGCCTTGTCACTCTGATTGGCACTGACAGTGGAGTACCTGCCAACTTTTACTGTTGACAGCAGTTATGAACTATTGTTTCTGTCTACTATGAGTTGCTCAAGAAACGTAACAGTGACATGAAATATAAAGAGAATCATACATCTATGAAGTGAAATGGTGGTAGTAGAGAGAGAAAGAAATGGAGAGTGTGAGAGAGACAGAGATTTACACACTGTTAACTAAAATCTATGTTCTATGTCATAGAACATATGACATCTCTGCCATAAATAAAATATTGACATTATGAGAGACTTCAGTGATGCAGCACATTTAACTCTTGAAACCTCATCTGGACAAGCAGGATAATAAACGCCAGCACATACACAGTGCATGTCCTTTAACAATCTTGTAGTAATATGTTAATTTTTTACAGGCCAACTTGATCTTCATCTACACTGAGAAAAGTTGCATATATTAATAAATGTTAAACTACTGAATGTCAGTTACGACTGCTAGTGAAAAATGTGCTCATGGCAAAAGATGATTTGCATTTAGTGACTCATAAAACGCCATAAAAGGCGACAAGCTGAAAAGACGAAAACAACGGAATGATTAAAGAGCATCACCTATCTCCAGTGTCTGCTACATCTTCCAGCAATAGTGGTTGGCAGGTTAACTGATTAGAAGTTTGATGTGGCAGATTAGCCAAGTTCAAATAATCTGAATTAAAATGTTCTACCCAGGAAAGGATTAATCTGATTGGACCACAAGCCTCAATGGTCTTATATTTGAAATATTGTAATCTTAAAATACAAAATAGTGAAACTAAAAAAAAAAAAAAAATCACATCACTTCTTATTATTTTGTGTAGTGTCTATTTTTAATAATATTAAACATTCATTTATTCATTCATTCATTCATTTTATGAACTGCTTAATCCTAATTATTGTCGCGTGGAGGGTAGAGCCCATCTTAGTTGACTCTGGGAGAGGGCACAGTACACCCTGGACAGGTTGCCATGTCCTCGCAAGGAAGAAAAACGCTGACGGCTTTACAGCCTACCCTTGACGAAAGTCGGCAATTGTTCATTTAGATGCCTCCCACAAACATTGAGAGATATGGCCGGTGTAGTATAGAATAGGGACCCCTTGGAATATGGACCCGGGGTCTATTTTCTGCAGCAGAATATGGACCTTCCTCCAAATTTAGGGAAATATTATATTTAAAAAAAAAAAAAAAAAAAAAAAATATATATATATATATATATATATATATATATATATATATATATATATATATATATATATATATATATATATATATATATATATATATATATATATAAGAAAACACATTTTTTACAAAAAAAAAAAATATTCAGGCATGTAGCAGATGATACAATATCACAGCAATAATTATGATGAAATATCACAATGAATGGCACATGACAATATAAAATAAACTAGAAAACCAGAAAATGTTAAATGAGATTGATAGAGACCTCACACATGGCTTGTCTTACATGCAACTTGTTAAGTAATACCTTAAGGAAGTGCGAGACTGTTTGAACATGCTTGAGTCAATCCGCTACCTAAAAATATAATATAAAATTATAATGAATGTTATCTATATTGAAACTAAAACTACATTTTCACACTTGTCACCTTTGTCCAACTGAAGTGCTTTCAGAGCTCTGTCATACTTCTCTTGCCTCAGACACACAGATTCTTGTTTGTTGGTGCTGTGACTCTGACGGTAGTCCTCAAGCAACTTGTTGAACTTTTCTTTCTGTGTATCCATGTTGACAGTAGCATCAGATTTTGGGAACTGACAAACGTATGGCTGTATCTCCTTATATACCTCTACCTTATAAATGTATTTCAGATGGGTCCATTATCTATGGCATAGAAAATGGATCCCCTTGTATTTTGTAATGTTTTAAACTCCCCAGGTCCACTTTCTATGGCATAGAATATGGACCACCTAGTAAAATATGTCCGTGTGTGTGTGTGTGTGTGTGTGTATATATATATATATATATATATATATATATAAAATCCTTAAATTTGGAGAGGGGGGGGGGGTCCATATTCTATCTTTCACCAGTCTTTTGATAACCCAGTTAGCTGCACTGGGGAGACAGTAGTGACAACTGTTGAAAGTGGGTCTTGAACCTCAAACCTTAGGATCTGTATTCCAACACATTACCATCAGTCCACCACTGCCATAATATTAAATATTATTATTATTATTATTATTATTATTATTATTATTATTATTATTATTATTATTATTATTATTATTATTATTTTTATTATTATTATCATTATTATTATTATTATTATTATTATTATTATTATTATTATTATTATTATTATTATTATACTTTTGAATCTAGGTCAATAAGTGACGCCAAATGCACAGAACCGCAAACACTTTTACAGGTTTCTCAAGATATCATGTTTATCAATATAATGCATAAGAGCCAGAAGGAAGTGTTTATTTGCAACTGATCATTGTATTTAAGACCTAATCATCCTGTGAGTATCTTAAAGTCTGTTGGAAGAGTGCAACCTTGGCAGTAATACTGAGTCAGTGGCTTCAGTTAATGGAGAGATAAAGTGATAGCACAGTCTTACAGGTGGAGTGCAGGGCTTATAGCGTTTCATTCACAGTTGTGCCATATGGCTTGCTGCTGATCTTCAGCCTGAGGAATCATGCTGGGTAAATAATAATGTCTCTGCTGTACATCACTGATAAGACCAAAAGTGCTGGCTTGTGTCGCTTGGTCCATCTGCCGTTATTCATTTTTACTGATTTAAACAGTGAAGTAGCACAGTGTGTGATTTTGGAGGAAAAAAAAAAAAAAGAAGGCTCCCGAGTGGCGCATTGACAAGGTGCGTTACTATTGACCTATATAGATCGCAAGTTCGAATCCAGGTTAATGCTACAGCCATCCGTGGTCATTAGTCCATGGGAGCTAATTGGCCAGGCTCTCATAAGAACGAGTGATGACATGCGCTCACTTCCCTGTCACTCACAGCGATCACCAGTCAATCATGAGCATCTGTGAGCTCATTCGTACAAAGGTGCAGATAACGCTTTCCCTTCGAGTGTGTTAGACAGCCCCCAAACAAGCATGGCCGCAGTTCGAAAAGAGGTGAAATGACGTATCTCACGGAGGAGGCATGTGCATGTTTTTTCCCCTCCCCAGTCAGTGGTGGTCATGTGAATGGGAAAGCAAAACCTGAATAAGGAATAAATTGGGGAGAAAATGGAGAAAAATCCAAAGTAATAAATAATTAAAAAAGTAAGATCATAAAAATGGGGCAGTGGTGGCCTGGTGTGAAAGGTGCTGGATCACTGACCCCAAGGTTGGGGTTCAAGCCCCATTCTCAACAGGTTGTCATTGTCCCTCAGTGCAGCTAACTGGGTTATCAGAGGCCGGCCGTGTCTTGCACTGTCTATCCTGAGAGGTTCATGTAAAAGAACTATTGCTGACTTTTGACAAGAGTAGCGGCATAGTTGTCAGCATGTTTTTACCCTGCGATTGCCTGGTGAGCTGTCCAGGGTGTACTTTGCCCTCACGCAGAGTCGGCAGAGATAGACGCCAGCCTCCCCGAGACACTAATTAGTTTTAATTGTTTCAGACAATGAAAAAATGAATGGATTATAAAAGTAGAAGCATTAAAAGTAGTGGAAAAATCAGTACAAAGAAGAGTAGTACAGTGGTACCTCACCTTACGAAATTAATCCGTTCCAGAGCCTTTTTCTTAACCTGGATTTTTCATAAATTGAACTGCATTTTACATGTAAAACGCATGATTCGCTAAAAGGCCCTCAATACCACCCCTAAACCCTTTAACAATTATAAAAGCAAACCTTTTAAGAACTTCTGCTCCAGTATCGTACCGATGGTAATCGGGTTTGGCCATATTCCAAAGTGTGTGTTGACCATGCTTTCTTAGCAGGGTTATAATCTTGCAAATATTGATGGAAGGTTAAAAGCCTGAGTCAAAAAATAAAGAAATGGGCACTCTCATGAAACAACAGTAACTCTGTCCTTTACATGAAAAGCATTATGGAAGATGCAGCTCCATAATAACCAGTGGGAGGGAGCTGCGTCATCCCTTCTAGCCAATGGGAGGCCAGCAGGGCGGGATGTTGGGAGATAGCCAATGGGAGGGAGTTGTGTCATCCCTCCAAGCCAATGGGAGGCCAGCGGGGCGGATTGTTGGAAGATTGTCAATGGGAAAGCAGCTCATGCATTGTTTGAATGTTTGAATGGCGCATTTGGCACGTTTCGTAAGGAGAACTTGTTTCGTATACAGAGACAAAAAATTCTGGAAAATGTTTTTTGTAACCTGGATTTTTCGTTTGCTGGGACTATCGTAAGGTGAGGTATCACTGTATTCAAAGATGTGTCAGCCAATTTAGGCCTCTCTTTTTTGTTTTGTGGATTGTTTTTGTGGAAGTAAATATTCATGATCTTCTAAAAAAAACAAAACAAACAAAACAAAACATATAAATATATATATATATATATATATATATATATATATATATATATATATATATATATATATATATATATATATATATATATATATATATTTTTTTTTTTTTTTTTTTTTTTTTTTTTCTTACTTACATTTAACTTTTATCTTTGTGACAAGCCGGTCCTTTCATCGCCCTCTCATGGCAGCTATTGTAACTATCTCATGTGCATATGTGCATGTGTACTTGAACTTAGAAAGTGCTGCCTCAGGCACCCAGCTGCTGCTTCGAATGTACTGGTTTACACAGGGTGTGTGCGCACTGGTGCATAAGAATATCGGAAGTGATACTATAAACATGTGTGACAGAAATGGTCAGTACCATTTGCGTGCGTGTGTGTGTGTGTGTGTGTGTGTGTGTGCGTGCGCGCGCGCGCGCGTGTGTGTGTGTGTGTGTGTGTGTGTTTAGTTCTGAAAGTAGAGATTTAGATTTTATTCTGCATGCAGACATTCTTCATCCTGAGCTGATGACAGCAGGAATCAAAGTTACTGGGGGGTCCAGTCTTTTTTTTTTTTTTTTTTTTTTTTTTTAATACCACCCACAAAGGCAAGGTAAAAGTGAAGGTCTATGAAAGCATTTTAGGGCAACCTTCTTTTTGAATGTCATAGAAAATGTTGGCAGTATTTGTCAATTCTCTATTTAAATAGAATAGCCCCAGTATCCATAGATTTAAATGTTTAAATCAAAGCATTAGTTAGGCCTTTTTCTGTTGTACTGTTAAAGAAAACATAAAATGTCTCTTCTAAAAATGATTTTTCCTCATCTCAGGTTTCCATAATGGAAATCTGCTGAACAGGGAATAATAAATAAAAAAGACCATACTGGACAAAGGTGAAATTAATAGAGAAAAAAATAAGATTAACCGACAAACTCAAATCTAAGTTAAAAGAAAGTACAGTCGCAATAAGCTGCTGCAAGGCTTTACAGAAACATTATGAAACATGCAAACAAAAGTAGTACAGAATTCCTTACTTAAATCGATGACTTTCAGACACATAGTGCCTACAGGAGGGAGCAAAACACTGACAAGCAAATCCGGTGAGACATTTTGACAAGCTTAACAGAAACAAGAATAATCACATCCACACAAGTTTTTTTTGTTGTTGTTTTTGTTTTTTTTTCTTAAGCAGGCTACACATTCATTCAAAGTCCAACACACACACACACACACACACACACACACACACACACACACACACACACACACACACACACACACACACACACACACACACACCTTTAGACCATAAAACAATCTTTTCAGCTACTCTGTCAACCTCTTGCTGATATATTGTAGACGGAGTGATGTGGGATTTCCAAAAGACACTACGATCAATTATTTTTTATGACGTGTTTCTTTTTTTCTTTTTCTTTTCCTGTCTTCTTGTAGACGTACATAGTGTTTTCTAAGGAAAAGTCATGACGGGGTCAGGACTCTTTCAATTATTATAAACTTTAAATTAAAAATAATACTACAACTATGACCATCATCAGCATCAGCATCAGCATCATGAATCATCATCATCATCATGAATCACCAGACCAATTCATGTGCCTCCACTTGTATGCTTCCATGTTGTACACTATGCTCTCTGTGTACTTAGTTGTGTAGTGCCTGAAGTTTGACAGGATATTGTTGTATCAAATGCTGTCTTTATATGAACTAGAAACATGCACGTTGAACAAAATGCTTATTACTTTGATTGCACTATCCGGTATCCAGCAAATATTATGCACTTACGCACACAAACATGGTAAAAAATTATTATGCAAGTATGCTAAATGAGACCCAGTGTCTGTGCTGACCCTGCCAGTAGATTGGCGGCCTGTACACGGTGTACCCAACTCTTTCCCCGAGGTCAGCGGGGATTGACTCTTGCTTCCCCCTTGTCTCTGATGACTATGCAGTATACAGAATGGATGGATGTGTGGATCAATGCATGGACGGATGGATGTTTACGGAATTTAACGAACTGTTGGACTTGGCTAAGCGGCAAGGAACACAGCTCTGATTTGTTAACGGCAACAGTGGAAAGATTTGTAAAACTCAACTAAAAAAAAAAAAAAAAAAAAAAAAAAAACAACACAAAAGAAGATTGTTGTTTGCAGTCAGCTGTCTTTAATATGTTGTGCAAATATAAACAATATTGGGAAAGTAATAAAGGGAAAACATACGAGTAAATCACTGAAGATATTAAAGCTTCATGCCTCGAAAATAGAAAATACACACCAAATAAATGAAAAACAAATACGACAAACTTGAATTAGTCTGACAAGAATAGTAAGAAACCAGCTAAAACTGGACTTGTAGTAATCACGGAAAATGTCATCATCTTCTTCCACTTAATCCAAGGTTGTGTTTTATTGGAAAAACGTAGTAGTGAATCATGAATCTGCATTTGCCAAGGAGAAAAATCATGAAGCCTTCCTTATGGTGACATTCTAATGAAATATATGTTTACGGCTTTGCTAATGGAACCACAAAGTGAAACACCTCGTCTAAATACACAACCTGCAGAATAAACAAACATTAAAACATATCACTGATAAATTACAACCAAATTGGGCTCACCCTGATGTCAATATATATACATGTAAAAAGATCTGAGAGTTACTGGACAGTGAAAAATACCTACAAGTTAGGAACAGAAATAAGTTAAAAAAAAAAAAAAAAAAAAAAAACAAGAGCTAAATCATGCCATTAGACAATCAAAACTATCCCTAAAAATGTTACACGGGTTTTATAACCCAACACTAAGATTGGCAGGCTTTGTAAATTAGTCTGCTCAAGTATTTTTGTGAATTTCATGGTGTCCAGTTGTTGCACAAAGGTTTTGGAAAGCCCGGAGAGCAGTTGGGGTTAGGTGTTTCGCTCAAGGACATTCAGCCACACATTTTTCCTGATGGTTCGAAAATCAAACAAAAATAATGTTTTAAACGTTATTTAAACATTATTTATATCTTCTTTTCCTTTCGGATTTTTCCCTTTCTCGGGAGTCGCCACAGCGAATCATCTTGATTCGCGCATTTGATTTGGCATAAGTTTTTACGTCGGATGCCCTTCCTATCACAACCCTTTATCAAGGGACAGAAACACGCTGACGGTTTTGCAGCTACTCTTTACGAAAGTCAGCAATGGTTCTTTTACATGAACCTCTCACCATAGACAGTGACAGACATGGCCCGCCTTTGATAACCCAGTTAGCTGCACTGGTGATAAACATTATTTATATAAGGACCATAAAATTTTGTGGAAAAATTTGAAAGTCCTTATATAAATAATGTTTAAAACAAATGTATATCTTGATGTTCATGAAACTAAACGACAGTGTAAAAATCTGTGGAGAAATCCCCAAGGCATACGTTCTTTATTCTCTCAATAAATGAAAAACCACACATTCCATTTCCTGTTTTGCTTTACTGTAAATCTTTCATGTACAGTGGGGCCAATAAGTATTAGGGAATGTAAAAATGTGCAAGTTCACCCATTTAAAAAGATAAGAGAGGTTTGTAATTTTCATCATAGGTTCACCTCAAGCTTGAGAGACAGAATGTAAAAAAAAAAAAAAATCCAGGAAATCACATTGTATGATTTTTAAACAATTTATTTGTGAAAATAGGAGGCCAATAAGTATTGGGCAGCCAGCAAAACGTACTTTTAATACTTTGTAATGTAGCCTTGGTTGGCAATGACAGAGATCAAACGGTTCCTGTAGTTCTTGAGCTGGTCTCTACACACTTTAGTTGGTATTTTGGCCCACTCCTCTGCACAGATCTTCTCTAGAGCTGTGATGTTTGAGGGCTGTCACTTGGAAACTCGAAGTTTTAACTCCCTCCACAGGTTTTCAATTGGGTTGAGGTCTGGAGACTGGCTAGGCCACTCCAGAACCTTGATATGCTTTTTACGGAGCCACTCCTTGGTTTTCTTGGCTGTGTGCTTTGGATCGTTATCATGCTGGAAGACCCAGCCATGTTTCATCTTTAATGCTCTGACCGAGGGAAGGATGTTTTTACCCAAAATGTCACAATACATGGCCCCATTCATGTTGCCATTGATACGGTGCAGTCTTCATGTCCCTTTTGCAGAAAAGCATCCCCAAAGCATGTTGTGTCCACCCCCATGCTTCACAGTAGGTATGGTGTTCTTGGGAAGCAACTCAGCATTCTTCTTCCTCCAAACACGGCGAGTGCTGTTTAAACCAAAAAGTTCAATTTTGGTTGCATCTGACTACATCACATTCTCCCAATCCTCCTCTGGATCGTCCAGATGGTCTTTGTTAGATGGGCCTTTACATGGTTTTTGTTTAGTAGGGGAACCTTTCAGGCAATGCAGGATTTCATCTCATGACGACGTAGTGTGTTAGTTGTCATCTTTGTGACGGTGGTTCCTGCCATCTTCAAATCATTGAACAGTTCCTGCCATGTAGTTCTGGGCTGATTACTCACTGTTCTCAGGATCCTTTGAACCCCACGAGGTGAGATCTTGCATGGAGCGCCACTCCTAGGGAGGTTGTCATTGATGTTATACTTCTTCCATTTTCTAATAATGTCTCCAACTGTTGATCTTTTCTCACAAAGTCGTTTACCAATTGCAGTTTGACTCATCCCAGCTTTGTGCAGTTGTACAATTTTTATCTCTGGTGTCTTTGGGAAGCTCTCTGGTCTTGGTCATGGCAAAAACTGCAGTCTGACAGTTTGAAGGTGTGTGCAGGTTTGAAGGTGACTCTTATGCATTGTTTGAAGGTCTCGTATGCATCTAATCAGTTCAAACAGGTGTCATTCATACTGTTAACGAGTGGGGGCCGAAATAATGTTCGTTTTCTAGCTGCTCAATACTTATTGGAAAAATAAATTGTTTAAAAATCATACAATGTGATTTCCTGGATTTTTTACAGTCTGTCTCTCAAGCTTGATGTGTACCTATGATGAAAATTACAAACCTCTCTTATCTTTTTAAATGGGTGAACTTGCACATGTTTACATTGCCCAATACTTATTGGCCCCACTATACTAATGATAGCACTTGTAGGTAATGAGTGGTTTATTTAATTAAATTGCCCCCACAACCGTAGTTTGTGAAATTATAAAATATAAGAATAAAACAAGCCTATAAAAATATAATTTCCAGGTTTGTCCAATTTGGGAGCATTTTTGTTGTTGTTGCTATATTATCAAAGCCATACACATATGGATAGCTACCTGCAGAAAACATTTCTCTTGGATCTGGAAAAGAGTGGTCCCCTTTTCTCGGGGGACCCGAGGCCATGACCCGCCAGTAGGATGAAAACCAACAGTGCACTTAACTGCGTGATCAATGGCAGGCCATGTCTTTCAGTGTCTACGGTGAGAGGCATATAGAAGAACCATTGCTGACCTCTTTCAAGAGAAGGCTGCATAGCCATCAGCGTGTTTCTGCTCTGTGCTAGCCTGGCGAATTGTCCATGGTGTACTCTGCCCTCACAAAGAGTCCATTGAGATGGGTGCCAGCCTCCCCACGGCCATAATTTGATCAAGCAATTCAGAAAATGTTTGAATGAATGAATTATATGTGCTGGGTGTCATGTAAATCTTACAGCTGATCGCCAATCTCACAACTGAAGAGATCCTGCAAGTCATCTCATTGTGTAATCTTCCTGCTTGCCCACCGGATCCAATCAATCACACAATACTACTATAAATTTCTCTCAAGACCCTCTACCCTTTATCATAACTATCATTAATAATCCATATCATCTGGCCATGTATCAATAGCATTCAAAGGAGCCAGGGTTCTAACCACTTTGAAGAAACCATCTTTGGATTCGTCAAACATCAGCAACTACAGATTGGAAAACTTCCTTCTTTTCTATCTAAAATTCTTCAGTGCACTATTTATAACCAATTTTCTTTCTAGCTCTTGCAGAACAACCTTCAAGACCCTAATCAGTCTGGTTTCAAAGTACCACATTCCACAGAGACTGCACTTTTGGCTGTCACAGGGAAGCTACATGCAATAAAAATTAGCCAAGATGTCATCTGTTTTCATCCCCCTCATCCTTTCAGCAGGATTTGTCACAGTCAACCACAAGACTCCCTTGTCCATCCTCAGGAGTCTTGTAATTGCGCTTCAGCATGAGGTTTGCTTCCTGCCAGGAATGTCGCTCATATGTGGTTATATGGAGGTGATGTACAGCTGCTGCACAATGACTGTGAGCATTCAGTGTCTTTAAATGATGGCTGAAAAGCTACCTTTTCCAGAAGTTGTGTTAACTTGAATTAGCACTACAGGTATGTCTGTCTGTCTGTCTCTCTCTCTCTCTCTCTCTCTCTCTCTCTCTCTCTCTCTCTATCTCTCTCTCTCTATATATATATATATATATATATATATATATATATATATATATATATATATATATATATATATGTATATATATGTATATATATATATCTTTCTCTCTCACACGCACACACGTACACACGCACACTAAATAAATGAATGAATACATTTTTAAAAACACAAAACAAACAATTTTACCCACCGAGTTTTGTCTAAAGGTATACTTAGCCTGTGTCCTTGTGAATCATTATCAGACTGTATTCACTGATAGTGACTTTAAAGCAGTTCTGTAAGTCACCATGGATAAGGGTGTCTGCCAAATGGTGTAAATGGTAATGTACGTACAAAAATCTCAACAGTCAGTTCACAGGTGCACACTGAAATTGTGAATTCTGTTCTTATTCTTTCAAAAGAAAATAGGTTTGGTAATGATGGAGTCTGTATCACAATAAGATTGATATTTTATAGTGGAAAGTTGCAAAGTGATTCATAACAAGGCTCCATTATATGAAATTTACCCCTCAATTTCTATTTGAGAACGTTGGATTCAGCTTGATGGAGAATTTTGCCTCAAGGATTTCAAGGCCCATGAATGAGTACCAGGGTAGAAATTGGGATTTTGTTGTTGATAATTCTATCATCACTGCTTGTCCCTTACCACTGAGTGATTCCTTAGTTTTCCACATTTTTTATATTAATGCCTATAATTTGCTTATTTGATGTGAAATGTAGGGTGTCATGGTGATTTAGTGGTTTACTTCCCACAAGGAATGTCGCTCATATCTGGTTATATGAAGGTGATGTACATCTGCTCCACAGTTGCTGCACAGGTGCTGCTATTGTAATTAAAATACTGACCTCTAAGGTGGGTGCATGAGTCAACATTGGTGTCAGGCCAATCCAATGAACATTAGGTGCCAAGTACAATGTATTTACTTTTACAGCATTTGTTAGACACCATTATCTATAGTGACTTCTACAACCCCTAGCAAAAATTATGGAATCACCAGTGTCGGAGGAGCTCTACGCCCCTGAGATTGCGAGCTGTTATAAAAGCCAGAGGTGGCGCAACAAAGTACTAGTGGTGTGTTGAAGTGATCTTTTGTTGTTGTTTTTGTTCTCACTCATGAGTGCATAATTTTTTCCTCAAAATTGACTGATTCCATAATGTATTCCCCCTGCTTGGTCTAAAAAAAGTAACTGTTACGGACGAACCACATTTTTTTTCTTGATTTATTTTAGTGTCCCTAAAGCCAGAAAGTTGCAATTTGAAATGACTATAGTGTTGTCATGTCTGTGATCTGCTTTTTTCTGCAAAATTAAACAACTGAATGAACATCCTCCAAGATCGGTGATTCCATAATTTTTTCCAGTGGTTGTAAAAGTGCTTATATCATCATCATCTTCCGCTTGATCCAGAATCGGGTTGCGGGGGCAGAACCTAAACAAAGAGGTCCAGACATCCCTCTCCCCCACCACTTCCTCCAGCTCGTCTGGGGGGACACCGAGGCGTTCCCAGACAAGCTGAGAGACATAGTCCCTCCAGCGTGTTCTAGGTCGACCCCGGGGTCTCTCCCGGTTGAACATGCCCAAAACACCACACAAGGAAGGCGTTCGGGAGGCATTCTGACAAGATGTCTGAGCCACCTCAACTGGCCCCTCTGAATGTGGAGGAGCAGAGGATGTACTCTGAGCTCTCCCTGGATGGTAGAGCTTCTCACCTTATCTCTAAGGGAGAGCCTCACCACCTGACGAAGAAAGTTCATTTCAGCTGCTTGTATCCGCGATCTTGTTCTTTCGGTCACTATCCAAAGCTCGTGACCATAGGTGAGGGTTGGAACATAGATCGACTGGTAAATTGAGAGCTTCGCCTTGTGGCTCAGCTCCTTCTTTACCACAATGGACTGGAACAGGTTCCGTTTAACAGCAGAGGCTGCAGCGATCTGTCTGTCGATCTTCCGCTCCATCCTTCCCTCACTTGTGAACAAGACCCCAAGATACTTAAACTCCTCCACTTGGGGCAACACCATATTCTCGACCCACAGGGTGCATTCCACCCTTGTCCAACTGAGAACCATAGCCTCAGATTTGGAAGTGCTGATTTTCATCCCGGCTGCTTTGCACTCAACTGAGAATCGCTCCAATGAGAGCTGGAGGTCCTGGCTTGATGAAGACAAAAGGACAACATCATCCTCAAAAGCAGAGACAAGATCCGAAGGCCACCAAACCAGAACCCCTCAACACCTCGGCTGCACCCAGAAATTATGTCCATAAAAATTATGAACAGAATCGGTGACAAAGGACAGCCTTGGTGGACTCCAACCCGCACCAGAATCAAATTTGACCTGTTGTTACCAATACAGACCAAACTCTGGCTCCAGTGGTACAGTGATCAAATGAACCATAGCAATAGGTCCGGAACGCCATACTCCGGGAGCACACCCTGACTGGCACGGTTGAAAGCCTTCTACAAATCCACAAAACACATGTGGATAGATTGGACAAACTCCCATGCCCCCTGCAAGATCCTGTGGAGCGTATAGAGTTGGTCTACAGTGCTATGGCCAGGATGAAAACTACTTTCTTACTCCTGGATCCGAGGTTCGACTCTCAGTTGGATCCTCCTCTCCAGTACCCCTGCATAGACTTTTCCAGGTAAGCTGAGGAGTTTGATTCCCCAATAGTTGGAACACATGATCTGGTACCCCTTTTTCAAAAGGGGGATTACCATCCCGGTTTGCCAATCCACAGGTACTGCCCCGATGACCACGCGATGTTGCAGAGATGTGTCAACCAAGACAGTCCTACATCATCCAGAGCCCTGAGATATTGAGGGCAGATCTCATCCAACCCCGGAGCCGGACTACCGAGGAGCTTTTTGACTACCTCAGTGATCTCCACTCCAGCGATGGGCAGACCCCTCACCCAAACCTCCAGGGTCTTCCTCCTCCATGGAGGGTGTGTTGGTGGAATTGAAGAGGTCCTCATAACATTCTCTGTGCTGCATTATACTACTGTGCTTAATTTTTTTACATTTTTTTTAAAGAGCATTATTCTACAGACAGGGTAACATGGCAACATAATGGTTAGCACAGCAAGATGGTTCTGGATTTTAGTTGCAGGTTCTGTGAGAACATTTCTGTATCGAGTTTGAATGGTGCTCCCTGGCTTGTGTACGCTTTTGTCCACAGTTCAGACATGCACATTAAGCAAACTGGCTCTTTCAAACTGCCCTAAGGTGAGTGTTAGTGCTTGTGCGAGTGTGTTGCCCTGCTATGAGCTAGCAAGCTACTCCGCCTTCACCCAGAGTCAGTTAAATCAAGTACAATACAAGTAATTTGTGATAACCCGATTTTTGCACCGTTAGCATCACATAAGT
>CM045748.1:16435359-16455359 GCA_024760905.1 Plotosus lineatus
ATTTGAGGTTTTTCGGTAAATAAAATTATTTATGTTCAGCATGATGACATTAAACCTTTAATTAGCAGCCTTGGTGTGTGTGCAGTATGAAAATATATTTAGAAAAGCGTAAAAAAAATAGATGGTAATCGGAAGTGGCACCACTGGAAGCATAATAGTGAGCACATCAACCTCTCAGCAACAAGGTCCTGGGTTTGAGTCCAGGTTTGGGTATTTCTGAGTGGAGTTTGCCTGTTCTTCATTGTGCTTGCCCGGGTTTCCTCTGGGTACTTCGGCCTCCTCCCACAGTCAAGAACATTAGGTTAATTGGCTGTTTCAAATTGCTCCAGGAGTACATATCCTGCAATTGCCCAGCGTGATCTGATAGAAGTTCCAGCCTCTCTGGAATGAATTGCTTCGACAAATGAAGGCGCTATGAGGAAATAATAAGATTTCAAGTGCAGATATAAAGAAAAATTGAGCTTCTTGTCGGGATTCATTCCAGTATAGGTTGACAGGTATGCAGTGAACAGGTCTGTATTTTTAACAACACATCTTAACACAATCTCACAATCGAGATAAGCCTGCGGAAATTGATTGTGCTATTGTGCATTACGTGTCTTTATTACAAATAAATCCAATCAGTCAACCAATCAATTAATCAATTCCATCTCACCGCAAATTCTTAAGCAGCAATTTGAAAGTATAGCTTATCAAGATGATGCACTTGCAGTGGGGTTTAAAATGACTGAAGAAACTACACAAATACTCGCCTCTTTAAATCATTTACCTGTTATTAACAAAGTATGCTCTGTGCACTTCCTAATAACATACAGTGCCAGGAAGTGAACTAGCTTAGCTAAAATGCCCAAGGTGTGAATGCGTACATGCATGCTGCCCTGTAATGAACTCCACCCTACACTTATTCATAGGATAGAGTCTGGATCTGTGTGACACTTATTCAGACAATGTAGTTACCTTAAGTAATATTAATGGATACCTGAGTATATTTTCTTGGCAGCAGTAGATGGAATGTGAACAAGGAAATCAGAGCAGCGCTGCAAACAATAAGAATTAGCAATGAGGAGAAAGGGCGCAAAAACTAATGGACCTGGTAACGCATGCATTTTCCAATGCTGTTTGATTTCAATTACTGTATGAGATTGGTTGCTACCTTGTAACTTCGATCTGTACATAAAAGTATACTAGATTACACCCACCCATCTGTGACAACACCCAGTTCTCTGCCAAGCTATTAGTTTAACAGCATTTCCGATTAATGAGGTAGCAATGAGATTAAAGCATTATCATTGATTAACATTATGGTATTTTCAAAATGATGTATAAACCTGTTTTTTTTTTTTTTTTGAAGGGGGGGGGGGTGTTCAGTTTATTGGATGCAAAATTAACACCAACTAATGGCTTCTAATGAGTCAGCTCTTTCCGACTTTGTTATAAGGGAAAGGTCTTGACGGCTAACTGATTTTGATTTCACATTTATGTTAAATCGATGCAAATGATTGAGCACATTCAGTTGTCTCTGATCACAGGGCTCACATAATTAATTGTATTTTTAACTGTGATGACAAGTCTGGCTTCTTCATTTATCTTAACATCTACCCATTCATTTTCTGTGGGACAGCAGTCTGAGAAGAGATAGCCAGGCCTCGCTCAACCCTGCCCCTCCTTCAGCTTTTCCAAGTTAATATTAAGGGTTTCCCAAGCTAGCCTAGAAATATAAACTTTCCACTGTGTCCAAGGTCTGCCACATTGGACATGCCTGGAAAACCTCTCCTAATAGGTGCTTTTAAGGTATCCTAGCAATATGTCCAGAGCACCTCAGCTGGCTCCTTCTGATGCAGGGGAGCAGCGGATCTAATCTGAGTCCCTCCCCAAAGCCTGAACTCCTTATCCTGCCTATAAGGATTAGTCAAGACACCTTTCAAGGAAACCTCAGTTCTAGTGCCTGTATCTGCAATCTTCTGCTCCACACTTCGTGTCCACAAGTGAGAATCAGAATGAGGACTGTAGTTTTTGACAGCTCTGCCTTTGCAGAGCTCTCTCTTCACCAGACCACTATAATGTCCACCATCACTCCAGATGCTTGTTACATTTTACCTAAACATTACTGTCTGGATTAATAATAAGCAGAGACAATTAATTAACATTTCAGTAGCTACATCCACTGCCCAACCAATAAAAGTTGCATATTCTGATATTTTGTTAGCATTGATTTCACCATGTAATCGTCATCGTTCAGTGCCAGGTGGAGGCTCAGCATAAATATAAGCCAGGAAAATGCAATGACCTGTTGAACTGAATGTACAGTGTGACCAGGGATCTCGTTTATCCAGCTGTGTAGAACCCTTCTTCAGGTATACGTGTACAAAAAAAAAAGCAAAATTTGTGTGCACTAAAAATATTTAAATTTATAAAACCCGAGACCTGTAAACAATTTTTACTTTATAGATCACAGAGTGCCTACAAGTGAGCGTACCTGAATTCCAACCCTGTTCATATCATTTTTAACCAGCAACGTTCAATGCAAATCATCCTGAAAATACAATGAGCCTGACATGCTAATGTCATTGTTGTGAATATTGACTGCAGGCAGTAAGAAAAATGGGTAAGTAAATGAAAATATTTCATAAAGATTGAATAAGAAAGCCTTAAAGGAGGAGGCCCAGACAAACAGGCTATTTGGTGGTCACAACAGCAAAATCACTCACAAAAGAAGCAGAGCAATTGGCAAGACTTTGCTGCCACTGTCAACAGGATCAGTGGTACAACATAAAAAGTGATCAGATCGAAAGCTCACTACATCTTCCTACTCCTTACCAACCGGCTTGTAATTTGTTGGTTGAGTGTTAAACGATGATTTGCTTGCATGTTTTCATGTGCAGTAAATGTGTGAAAAGGAGCTCACTCATTAAAGGAGGGTGTACAGGGATCCCTCACTTTCCGCAGTTAATTGGGACCGAGATCCCGCCGCGACTGCCGAATTCGACCCCTCTGACCGACATATACATATTAGTGTGTATACTTTTGTATGTATATGTGTATATAATATTAATAAATACATATTCAATACTTAACAATTAAACATTCAAAAATAATGCATAAGATGTAAATAAAATATAAATACACACACATACAGATGCGCACCTCACATAAAAATGTGAGTAGTTTTGATGGGGAGTTTTGGGTTGTTTTTTTTTTTTGTTTTTTTTTTTTTTTTTTGATTTTTTTTTTTTTTTTTTTGCATAATTAGCCTTGTTTTGTGGCATTTTCCTTAACTTTTCCCCGTTTCTTTCTTAATTTCCTTATTTTTTAATTTGATGAATATTTAAAGAAAAAAAAATGTGATGCATTGAAGCGTAGAGTAACGAGGGATCCCTGTATAGAGAAGACATTGCTGTAAGATTACAGGAATCCCTCGTTACTCCGCGCTGCAATTCATGCGGCTTCAGTGTATCGCGTTTAAAAAAAAAAAAATTCACCGAATTAAAAAAAATAAGGAAATTAAGGAAGAATAAGGGAAAATGGTGAGGAAAATCCCACAAAAACAAGGCCAATTATGTAAAAAAAACAAACAAACAAACAAAAAAAACCCCAAACCAACAAAAAACAACCCAAAATCTCCCATCAAAACTACTTACATTGTTGTGATGTGCACATCTGAGTGCTTGTATTTATATTTTATTTACAACTTTTGCATTACTTTTTAATGTTTAATTGTTATTAGAAGCATTTATAGAATTGAATATGTATTTATCAATATTATATACATATACACATGGGGCAGTGGTGATATGGGGCGCTGGATCGCTGATCCAAAGGTTGGGGGTTTGAGTCCCACTCTCCACAAGGTTGTCCCTGTCCCCCCCCCCCCCCAGTGCAGCTAACTGGGTTATCAAAGGCGGGCCATGTCTCTCACAGTCTATGGTGAGAGGCATGTAAAAGAACCATTGCTGACTTTCGTAAAGAGTAGCTGCAAAGCCATCAGCGTGTTTCTGTCCCTTACTCTAAAGGGTTGTGACAGGAAGGGCATCCGACGTAAAAACCTCTGCCAAATCAAACATGCGAATCTGATGATTTGCTGTGGCGACTCCTGAGTAAAAGGGAAAAAAGCCGAAAGAAAGACAGACAGACAGACATATACATGTACGTATGCATCAGTCGGGGGGGGGGGGGGGGGGGGGGTTCCTACTTCGTGGATTTCAGTGGACGCGGGGGATGTTGGTCCCAATTAACCACGTAAAGTGAGAAATCCCTATATATTGTAACTCTTCATTTTAATGTCCTCTTATCATAAACACACAATATAAATAGGAATATGAATTTGGAAGGGAAAGATAGATGGTTAACTATGCTATTTAAAGAAGTGTGTAAATGTGTGTGTTTATTTGAGAGTGTGTCCCCGCTCGAAGTATCTGATGATAAACTGATAGACCACCGATAGGACATTTTCCTGTTTTTGTGCCTCGTGTTTTTGTGATGTTCTCTGGATTCTCTGTAGCCTTGGCCAGGATAAAGCAAGCACTGAATAAGAACGAGTCAAATAAATAGTAATCTGATAGGAAAGGTGTCTTCCACTTTCCTTTGGTCTTATATTGTTGGAGTTTGACAGTAACTATGTCTCCCCCCGTAATGCCTGTAATAAGAGGCTTAACCTATCTGGCCGATCCCTATTCTCTCATGACATCCCTAACATTGCTCACCATTTGAGCTCAGTCTGGACCTGCCAGAACAGTGCTGTTTGACTTCAATTACTGCTTTAACCTAACATGAGAACACAAAAGGCCACTTCAGAGAATTGGGACAGACTGCACAGGCACAGGCTGGCTCTTTCCTCTCAGTAGGAGGCACTTGAAGAGGAAATGGGATGCTTCGTTCAGTACTGAGTCTTTTACATAGTGAAAGGGTTATAGGTATGAGAGTTGATGTGAACAGAAATTGTGCTGTTGTTTTAATTCATCTAGACAGATTTTCTTTCTTTCTTTTTTTGGAAAAGGTCGAACATTCAGATGCAAGGCAAACTGGAAACGGCTAGATTTATCCTTGCAGAATAGTCATATCATTTGAATCTGTCAAAGCTGATCATACCAATATGAGAATGAATTAAATGCCAGACATTTCATACCTCCACAAACACGTACTTTGTAATCCTGGGTTAATCAATTGGCTGTTCGGGTGTTGGGTGCAACCCACGAGGCAATTTGTAGCCTGATAACTTGGAAAAAAAATGTCTCTTTCTACTTAGAAAAAAATGAGAAGTTGAATGAGTGGACAGGTAGTTTAACACTATATAGTCAAAGCGGTATCTTCGTATCTGTCGGCTGTGCAGCGAATGCACATCGGCATGTAAAGAATATAATTTCAGACGGCATTTTAGGATAAACGCATAATAATTTTGGCATGACTATCCCACTGGGCCCTAATGCTCTCCACCAGACGTTGTTGGGTTTTGCCATTCTCTCATATGGAGGCCATTAAAACCCAATAACTGTGCCCTCTCACTCCGCACATCCCACCACTATCTGTATACACCTGAGCTTCACTGATCTTACTCAATCCTTCTTCTCATTAGATGTGAAATGTTCCTTTCTAAATAAGATAAATGAGTTTTATTCATCAAATTAGAAATTAGGATTGACAGTTAAACTATTACATCTGTGTGTTGATAAACACATTATATTTTTCTTATTAATATATTATATTATAATTATAATTAGTATGTTTTAATTTATAACTGAACCTTTCTGTCTTATAATTTGCTTCCTCCTCCTCCTCCTCTATTTCTTCTTATTATTATAAATAAAAGCTTTACTTTTCTGTCTTAATATTAATTTAACTTGTATCATTATCATTATTATTATTATTCTTCTTCTTCTTCTTCTTTTACTTTCGGCTGCTCCCTTCAGGGGTCGCCACAGCAAATCATCCGCCTCCACCTCACCCTGTCCTCCGCATCTTCTTTTCTGACTCCAACGACCTTCATGTCTTCCTTCACCACATCCATAAATCTCTTCTTCGGTCTTCCTCGAGGCCTTCTGCCTGGTAGTTCCAACCTCAGCATCCTACTGCCAATATTCTCACTATCCCTCCTCTGTACATGTCCAGACCATCTCAATCTAGCCTCTCTGACTTTGTCTCCAAAACATCTTAACGTGGGCTGTCCCTCTGATATACTCATTTCTGATCCTATCCATCCTCGTTACTCCCAGGAGAACCTCAACATTTTCATCTCCGCTACCTCCAGCTCTGCCTCCTGCCTTTTCCTCAGCGCCACTGTTTCTAAGCCATACAACATCGCTGGCCTCACCACCATCTTGTACACTTTTCCCTTCATTCTTGCTGACACTCTCCTATCGCACATCACACGGATACTTTTCTCCAACCATTCCAGCCTGCCTGCACACGCTTCTTCACCTCTTTTCCACACTCTCCATTGCTCTGGATTGTTGAGCCTAAGTACTTAAAATCCTCCACCTTCGTTATCTCTGCTCCCTGTAACATCACCGTTCCTCCTGGGTCCTTCTCATTCACACACATGTATTCTGATTTTCTGAGGCTAACCTTCATTCCTCTCCTTTCAGGGCATACCTCCACCTCTCTAGATTTTCCTGCACTTGTTCTCTGCTCTCACTACAGATCACGATGTCATCTGCAAACATCATAGTCCATGGAGATTCTTGTCTCACCTCGTCTGTCCAGCCTGTCCATCACCATAGCAAACAAGAATGGGCTCAGAGCAGACCCTTGATGCAGTCCCACCTCCACCTTGAATTAAATCGGTCACACCGACAGCACACCTCACCACTGTCTTACATCTCTCCTTACATGTCCTGCACCACTCTAACATACTTCTCTGCCACTCCAGACTTCCTCATGCAATACCACAGTTCTTCTCTTGGCACCCTGTCATATGCTTTTTCCAGATCCACAAAGGCACAATGTAGCTCCCTCTGACCTTCTCTGTACTTCTCTATTAACATCCTCAAGGCAAACATTGCATCTGTGGTGCTCTTTCTTGGCATGAAACCAAACTGTTGTTCACAAATGCTGACCTCTGCCCTTAGTCTAGCTTCCACTATTCTTTCCCATAACTTCATCGTATGGCTCATCAACTTTATCCCTCTGTAGTTTGCTGCAACTCTGCACTGCGTCTCCCTTGTTCTTAAAAATGGGCACCAGCACACTTCTCCTCCACTCCTCCGGCATCTGCTCACTCTCTAGTACCTTGTTGAATGTTCTTGTCAGAAAATCTACTGCTACCTCTCCTAGACACTTCCATACCTCCACAGGTATATCATCAGGACCAACTGCCTTTCCATTCTTCATCCTCTTCAATGCCCTTCTCACTTCACCCTTACTGATCTTTGCTACATCCTGCTCCTCAATGGTTACCTCTTCTACTCTTTTTCTCTCTCATTTTCCTCATTCATCAGCTCTTCAAAAGTACTCTTTCCATCATCCCAGCACACTTCTGTCATTAGTCAATACAGTTCCCTCTCTGTCCTTTATCAAGCTAACTTGCTGGACGTCCTTCCCATTTTTGTTTCTCTGCTGTGCCAGCCTGTATAGATCATTTTCTCCTCTTTACTATCCAACCTATCATACAAGTCATCATCGCCCTCTGTTTGGCCTTCGCCACTGCTACTTTCGCCTTACGCTGTGTCTCCCTGTACTCCTGTTTACTCTCTTGTCCTCTCAATGTCCCACTTCTTCTTGGCTAACCTTTTCCTTTGTACACACTCCTGCACTTCCTCATTCCACCACCAAGTCTCCTTATCTACTTTCCTTCCAGAGGACACACCAAGTACTCTCCTACCTGTGTCCCTGATCACATTTGCTGTGGTTGTCCAGTCATTTGGAAGCACTTCCTGGCCACCCAAAGCCTGTTTCAACTCCTCCTTGAAGACAACACGACACTCTTCCTTTTTCAGCTTCCACCACTTTGTCTTCTGCTCTGCCTTTGCCTTTTCACCTTTCTCACCATCAGAGTCATCCTGCACACCACCATCCTATGCTGTTTGGCAACACTCTCACCCACGATGACTTTGCAGTCACTGACTTCCTTCAAATTACATCGCCTACACAAGATGTAGTCTACCTGTGTGCGCCTACCTCCGCTTTCATAAGTCACCCTATGCTCCTGTTTCTTCTCAAAGAAAGTATTCACCACAGCCATTTCCATCCTTTTTGCAAAATCTATCAACATCTGTCCTTCTGGTTTCCTGTCCTGGATACCAAACCTGCCCATCACTTCCTCGTCCCTCTGTTGCCTGCCCCAACATGTCCATTGAAGTCTGCACCTATGACCACTCTTTCACCTCTGGGGTTACTCTGCATCACTTCATCTAAGTCACTCCAGAATCTCTCCTTCTCTTCTAGCTCACATCCTGCCTGTGGGGCATAAGCACTAACAACATTGAGCATTACACCTTCAATTTCTAACTTGAGATTCATCACTCTGTCTGACACTCTTTTCACTTTTAGAACATTCCTGACAAACTCCTCCTTCAAGATGACTCCGACTCCATTTCTCTTCCCATCCACACCGTGATAAAATAGCTTAAACCCTGCTCCTAAGCTTTTAGCTTTGCTACCTTTCCACCTGGTCTCCTGAACACACAGTATGTCCACCTTCCTCCTCTGCATCATGTCAACCAGCTCTCTACCTTTTCTGTGCATAGTTCCAACATTCAAGTCCCCACTCTCAGTCCTAGACTCATGCCTTTCCTCTTCTCTGCTCTACGGACACGCCTCCCACCTCTCCTTCTTCGAGCGTCTTCGACAACAGTAGTCCAATTTCCATCAGCACCCTGTTGATTGACAGCACTGATGGCGTCGTTGTTAACCCGGGCCTCGACACCGATCCGGTATGGAGGTAATACTTTTGATTTGCATCATCAATAATTGGCATTGGTTTTACGTCGGATGCCCTTCCTGACACAACCCTCTGCATTTCTCCGGGCTTGGGACCGGCATGAGGGGGAGAGACACTGGTTAGTGCCCCCCACCTCATGGCTGCATTTCATTATTATTATTATTATTATTATTATTATTATTATTATTATTATTATTATTATTATTATTGTTATTATTATTATTATTATTATTATTATTATTATTCCCCTTGATAAAATACTATTCATTCATATGTTATTATAGTTTTTATTTTTACTCATGTTTCATTGTTAGAGACCATTGTGGTCATTTGTAGACACCGTTGTGTGAAGTGGTTCTTGTCTGTTAGTTCAATCATTCATTTTCTGAACTGTTTATTCCTATGTGAGGAGGCTGGTGCCCATCCCAGAGGGGGCAGAGAATACCCTGGACAGTTTGGATACCGCCTGAGTGAAAAAGCAATTTATTCCTTTTTTGTTGATTACATTTAACAGCCACAATTGAATCATGAATAGGAGGCCAAAAACCACCACTATGCTCTTCTTTGACATGTCCGGACACCTTCTGGTGACTTTTCCATGTTTCAGAAGATGGAGGTGGCTGATGATATATACTTGCTTTTACCTGTTTAAAGTTCATTTGTAATTTGAGTGCGATGTATTTGACTTGCGCTTTCCCTTTGCAAACATTGCACACTCAGAGTGAAAGGGAAGGACTAAAGGAGATTGAGATAAAGGTTTAGATCATGAAAGGAGTCCGGAAATTAATTCCCTGAGCTAATGATAGAAGAAGTCTTTGAAAGAAGAAAAGAGATGGTGCACAAAGCCTGTACCCCATATTGCCTCAAAACGGCCTTTGAAACATTTTGGTACAGATAATTTTCCCACTGTGGATAAAAAGGGAAAAGGGTTTTGCTATGTTCACGATTGATAAATTGTAGTATAAATGGAAATATTATGCGTGACTTATCAGTACTATGGATATTCATTTGGGATGTGTCAACACATCCCATGAGACCTTTGCTGACTATCTTTAAGCCATATTTACTGTAATTGTGCTTAATTATGAATACATGCTAATGGATGCTGTGGAGTCGGTGGTGTAGTGGTTAGAGTGTTGGGCTCATGATCAGGAGGTTGTGAGTTCAAATCCCACTGAGACCCTCACTGTGCTAAGACCCCTGGGCAAGGTCTCAACCACAAGTGTGCCTCTGTTCACCCAGCAGTATAAATGGATACCAGTAAAAATATACTGGGATGGTAACCTGCGATGGACTAGCCCATCCAGGAGGAGTTCAACTCCTGATTGCTTCACGCTATGGAAACCGGGGATAAGCACCATCCTGATGAGCCGCTAGGCTCGGGTGTAAAAACCCAAACAGTTAATCAATCAAAAAAATCAAATGCTAATCAATGATGAATCTAGAAAAATCATGCAGTCATACCCTAGTCATTCTAATTTTGATTGATCTCTGCATTCACCTTATTTAGAATGGACTTGATGGATTTGTTTACAAGGTGAAAACAATTACAGGTGATAGGTAAAACTGCTCTCTTGCATCAAAGGATAATACTTGTCTGTTGGGCTTTTTCACCCGAGCCATAGTGGCTCATCAGGCCGGTGCTTATCGTCGGTTTCCATAACATGAAGCGACTAGCAGTACAACTCCTCCTGGATGGGCCGCTAGTCCATCATAGGTTACCTTCCCAGTATATTTTACTGGTACCCATTTATACTGCTGGGTGAACAGAGATGTTGTGGTTGAGACCTTGCCCAGGGGTCTTAGCACAGTGGGGTTCTAACTGGGATTTGAACACACAACCTCCTGATCATGAGCCCAGCACCCTAACCACTACACCACCGGTCCGACAGCTCTTGCATCAAAGGGGTATAATATAATAGACAGTGATCATTATGTACCTTCACATAAACTACTGAGTCCACTTAAACTAGCAGAAAAACAGCAAATCTGTGTTATTCTGCTCTATCCAGGAAGTGCACATTCTGAATAATGATCAACATATTTAAAACTCGGTCAGCCATCTGCCAATGTCATCATGTCCTCAATTTAAATTAGCTGAACCTATCTGTGATGAGCAAGTGAGCTTCGTATGAAAGTGAAAAGCATAATGTTTTAGACATAAGGTTTAAATTTCTGAGGTCATTCTGGTGAAGCTGTTGAACAGCAAATACACACAATTTCTATCTGTTACAGAAAAGAATTATTTCCACTCAGGGTGGTATGGAACATACATACAAGTTGGGAGCCTGCGGTCTTCTTTATGATTTGCCATGCACAGTTTTTTGCCCAGAATTTAGGCAACATGAGGCCATGCAGCAGGGGTCCGTCGCTAGTCTCTGGACAGGCCATGGGTGTTCCAGCTTTAAGAGCACAGGAGACTCTGGGAAGCTCATATAAATGGACTAGTAGAGCCAAGCTCTAATTGTCTTTCAAAGGAAAAGAAAATCAGCATATCATCATCATCATCATCATCATCACCATCAAGCTCCTCTTTTAACTTTTTTTTATTATTATTTATTATTTGTAGTTATAGACATTAAAAAAAAAAAAAAAAGTGATCCTATTGGTTAACAGTAGCACGCCCTGTGCTGTATCTTGTATCTTCACACTGGCAATAAATTACAATAGTGACAGGAGATTACATAGAGTACCACACTCATTTCTTTCCCCCTGCTTGGTATTCAGGAGAAATGCATTCTGATCAGTCCAATATTCTGACTTTGAAACATGAGCTTTAAATCTATAAATCCCTTATGTAGCTTCATCTCTACCCAAGTGTAGCTCAGAATGGCTACAATCACATCGGGTAAAGGCAGGAAATGCAGGTATACTGGAGAATGGACATAGATGTATGTGAATCTTGTAATTTCTTTTTCTTTTATCATCACAAACTTAGCTAGACTAAAGCCCATAATACAGAGGTCAGGACAACGATCATTCAAAAATCTCAATAGACTTATGAATGACAATCATGACGTACCAGCCGTGAGGGGGTTGGCACAAGCCAGTGTCTCTCCCTCACGTCGGTCCCAAGCCCGGATAAATGCTGAGGGTTGCGTCAAGAAGGGCATCCGGCGTAAAACAAATGCCAAATAAAATATGCGAATCACAACAAAGAATCGCATACCGGATCGGTCGAGGCCCGGGTTTACAACAACCGCCATCAGTGCTGTTAACTAACAGGGTGCTGGTGGAAATTGGACTACTGTTGTTCGAAGACGTCGAAGAGATTTTGGAGACAAAGTCAGACAGGCTAGATTGAGATGGTTTGGACATGTACAGAGGAGGGATAGTGAGTATATTGGTAGTGGGATACTGAGGTTGGAACTACCAGGCAGAAGGCCTAGAGGAAGACCAAAGAGAAGATTTATGGATGTGGTGAAGGAAGACATGAAGGTAGTTGGAGTAAGAGTAGAAGAGGATAGGGCGAGATGGAGGCAGATACGTCATGATTCTTCTTCTTCTTTTCCTTTCGTACCAGAAAACAAGTCTCATGCAATCCTCGACCTTTCATCACCCTCATGTTTTTTGTTAAAGGCTGCTTTATCTGTCAGGGTCATAATCACACCCTACATGCCCTAAAAACCAATGTCCAATTTGCTTTGACCTCATCCAGACCTCTAACTGTAATATCAGCTCTAAAATCAGGCTAAAGAAAATCCGTTCCTCATTTAATACGTGGTACGTTTAATCTGCCCCTTTTCAAGCAACGGTATTAACACCACACAGACCCCAAAGACTGATCAGGGCACTCTGCCTTTTAAACTGGGTCATCAAATGGAATGAATTCACACAACTAAGTGCAGCATTATGCCAGAAGGATTGCAAATAAGCTTTCCCTGTGATCTTGCCACCAGATGAAAGCTCGGATGCTTAAATTATAAACCAGATAAACCGAGAAGGATTAGAAATAAGCAACTCAGAAAACAGTTCTTAACTACAGAAATCAGAGACAACTAGTCTTATACATATTTTTAGAATCACTCATCTTAGCTCAGCATGTGTACAATTATGTATAACTGTCTGATTTATGCATAACTGTCTGTCTGATTACCACTCATTTTTAGAAACTTGTCATAAACCAAATTGTTAAAAAGGAATAAAAAACAAAATATAACTGAAGCTTACCCAGACTCTTATATGACAGCTAAATTTATGTCCTTTTAAGTATTATTTAATTAATTAAAACTGTTTTAAAAGTCACTGCTATGGCATATCAGTGCGGCCAGTGGCGTAGTGGTTAGGGTGCTGCACTGATGATTAGGAGGTTATGTGTTCAAATCCCAGTGAAAGCTTCACTGTGCTGAGACCTCTAGGCAAGGTCTCAACCACAAGTGCACCTCTGTTCACCCAGCAGTATAAAAGGGTACCAGTATATATATATATATATATATATATATATATATATATATATATATATATATATATATATATATATATATATATATATATATATATATATATATATATATATATATATATATATATATATATATATATATATATATATATATATATATATATATATATATATATATATATAAAAAAATAATAATAAATACTGGGAAGGTAACCTGCAATGGACTAGCGTCCCATCCAGGAGGAATTGCACTCCTAGTCTCTTCATACTATGGAAACCATACTATGGATAAGCACTGTCCTGATGAGCCACTATGACTCGGGTATAAAAAGCAAAAAAAAAAAATAAATAAATCTATGACATATACTAGTATTACACATAAATATAACAAATATAAAGCCTTGGATTTTCGATTCATTAGTCGCCATGACAGTAATATATACGTACAGTAGAATAAATGCTGTTGGTGAAAAAACAATTAACAATTTAAAAGTGCCCAATATCTTTTTAAAGCATCCTTTTCAAGAACTTTTAATTCATCAGTATAGAATGCTAATTAAAATGCTTCTTGTCCCGGTGAGCTAAATTACAGACAGACACTGTTCTCTAACAGTAAAATGTTGATTGCAATCAGACCTCTAGAAAAATCTGTTAAGCAAGCTGTTGTTTCAGCATGTAAGCAGAGTTAATGTAACCCCAAGCTTGGCCTACAAATGGCAATGAATGGGTAAAAATAAAACACTCAGTTCAGTGTTTGCCTGTTTATCCACCTGTAAGGCAACAGGACGATAATTAAGAGTGAAAATCTCAATAAAGTCTTCATCACACCAGCAGGATGTCTTCTGCACCTGTATTAGTCTTATTTTTTAACAGCTGTGAAATGCCAGATTAGGAGAGGCTTAGTCATTCATTATTTTTTTGTGCTTGAAATAAATTGGAAAAGAGAAAAACAAGACGTGTAGAATTTTAATGGTGGTGAAATGGCTGGAAGAAACTGCTAGGAAAAAAAAAAAAAAAAAAAAAAAAAAAAAAAAAACTCAAGTCTCGCTTTCTGCCTAAATACAATGCCAATAAACTGTAACGTGTGAAAGCTCCTAAACGGATTACTATCAGGATTAATAATGTGAGGGGCAAACACAGGAAGAGAGGATTATCCATGTAGCTTTGAAGTCAATTTGAGGAGGAAAAAATTGACTTGGAATGCTCAAAACCTCAGTTGGAAATGAAGGCGATGTTAAATGGCAAAATAGGAGCCAAGAAAAGTTACAAAAATATGCAGAGGCATATGCACACTAAGTAGCATTGGAAACATCCCCATCAAATGCAGATTCTACACAAGACGCAAGATGTACGAGATTAAATCCATTTTGCATAGCAATGAACTATACATAGCTTTCATAGCTCAAAATTTACAAATTGAGCAACTTTAAAAATTATAGAATATGCTGTCATCACAAAAGTATTTAATTTGTTTGTACTACAGTCTTACTCTCTTTACTTCATAGAGAGATAAATGCAAGTGAAACACATTCTTGGTTAAATGTGTGTCCGTTCTGGTACCGCGTAATGATAATTGTGGTATGAGTTGAACAAATCACATTCACATTAGCCCGACTCAGGAAACCTTAATCAGTGTGGAGGTAAATAGAGAACATGGCAGTGGAGCACAGAATCAATTATTGTGCTCTGTCAAAATTAGTAGCCTGATAGTAGCACTCACTCACCAACAGCCAGAGAGAGTGAGAGACAGAGGGAAGGGAAAGAAGCCGATGAGATCAATGAGAATGTCATGATTCACTCACTGTAGTGTGAAGCTTTATTTTTGCACAATCGATAGCAAAGCTCCACTTTGTTCGCCTACTGTGATCTGATTTTCAATAAAAAAGTCTAGAATGAGTAGTAGCTGAAAGACTATTACCAATCGCACATGTATCACAATCAATAGACATATCAAACAAGTGCCGATGGCATTGATTTCCCAAGGGAAGAACAATTACACCACAAAGTTACTAGTACGTATCTGAATGTAAAAACAAAAAGGATCATGCAATTTCATGCTACAGTGTCTCCAGCTGGTGTTACACAGTCAACTTGCAGCAATGATTTTCCTTGGTCTGAAAAATTGACACCCATGTTGCATGTCATCGGAGATGTTTCTCCACGCCACTGTGGGCTTGACAATGCGAAATGATGAATAATTAAGGCAGTGTTACATCAGCCAACCTGCAACGATTACAGTATGTTGCATGGAAAAGTGTTACTGCAAGTTGACCACATAAGTTCAGCTTCATACTGCCGTATGTTTCCAATTTTTTTTCATTAGAGATCTACCATAAACTGTAAATAGTTTACCATTACTAGTTCTCACTTTTAATACAGTGATTATACACTAGTTTGTATTACTATTTTAGTAGTAATTAATAACAATTGTGACAATTACAGCCCCTTGAATTGCCACCTTATTGTGGTGGAGGCGTTTACGTGCCCTAATGATCATAGGAGGAGGATGTTGGGGGCATTATGAACCTCGTGGGGGTCAACCAAGGGAAACAGGTCTTAGGTGAAGGCTCAGGTGAGGCAAAGTTCAAAAACCCCTATAGAAAATCTTAAAAGGACAAGGTTTTCCTTGCCCAGATGCTGGTTACTAGGGTTCCCTGGAGCTAGGCCTGGGGGAGGGGCTCGAAGGGAAGCACCTGGTGGTTGGGCTTCTGCCCATGGAGCTGGGCCCAGCCCAAAAAGGACACATGGGTCTGCCCTCCCATAGACCCACCACCTGTGGGAGGGGCTATAGGGGTCAGGGGTAGTGTGAGTTGGGTGGCAGCTGAAGGTATGGGTTCTGTCAGACCAATCCTCAGCTACTGACTCTGACTCCTGGGACATAGAATGTCACCTCTCTGGAAGAGAAGGAGCTTGGACTGGTGTGTGAGGTTGAGAAATACTGACTAGATATAGTCGGACTCACCTTAACATATAGCTTGGTCTCTGGAACTACCCATCTCAAGAGGGGCTGGACCTTATTTCATTCTGGAGTTGCTCATGGGGAGAGAAGATAAGCCAGTGTGGGTAATCTTGTTGCCCCCTCATCTCAGTGCCCACATGTTTGGGTTCTTCCCAGTCCTAGAAAGGGTAGCTTCTCTCCGCCTTCGGGTGGGGGAAGAGGTCCTGACTTTTATTTGTTCTTATGCAGAAAATGACATTTCAGAGTATCCACCCTTCTTGGAGTGTTTTTTTTTTTTTTTTTTTTTTTTTTTTTTGGTGGGGGGGAAGAACAGCTCCCCAGGGGACTCACTCATTGATGGTGTGATCTGTATGGCCTCTCCAATCTGAAACCAAATGGTGTTTCGTGGTTGGATTTCTGTGCTCATCCCGGTTTGTTCATCATGATATTGATGTTTGAACATAGGCATGTCCATAAATGCACTTGACACCAGGACACCCTAGGGCACAGTTCAAAGATCGACTTTGTAGTCACTGGACTTGTGGCCACAAGTTTTGGACACAGGTGAAGAGAGGACCTGAGCTGCCAACTGATCACCAACTGGTATTGAGCCGGCTCCAATTGCAGGGGGACTGCCCTCCAGACCTGGCAGGCCCAAGCGTGTAGTTAGGGTCTCCTGGGAATGATTGCCGGAGTCTCCTGTCAGAGGAGCCTTTAACTCCCACCTTTGGCAGAGCTACAACCACATTCCAAAGAAGGTGGGTAACAGGGAATCTGAATGGGCCATGCTTTGTGCCTCCATTACTGAGGTGGCAGCCCATAACAGTGGCCAGAATGCCATCAATGCAACCTATCGAGTCGTATTGGCCTGCACGGTTCCTGAGGCAGCAGACAGGTCTGGCAGGCCAAACGTGCTGTTGCCCGAGCTGATGTCGATGCAAAGTCTCGGGCATGGGAAAAGAGGTTTACCTGAAAAAGGTTCTGGACCACCATCCAATGCATAAAAGGGGTTAAGCAAATACTGTTTACAGTGGAAGTGGGAACTATTCCCCTTGACTGGGGATGTTGTTGAATATCTAGATCGATTCGAAAATTAAGCATAAGTATTAATATTTTAAGGCCATCCCCAATCCCTCCAACACGCCCTCCCTGAAGGAGAAAGACCCTGGGTGTTTGGGTGAGGGTAGACACATCACTAGAGCTGATGTTGCTGAGGTAGACAAAAAGCTCCTCAGTGGTCTGGTTCCGAGGGTGGATGATGAGATCTGGCCTGAATATCTCAGGGACCTAGATGTTCTACGACTGTCTTGGTGGGTATGTCTCTGCGACATTGTGTGATCATCGGGGCCGTACCTTTGGATTGGCAAACCTAGGTGGTAGTACCCCCCCCCTTTTTTTTTAAAAGGGACCGAAGGGTGGGTTCCACTTATCATGGAGTCACACTCCTCAGCCTACCCAAGAAAGTCTATGCAGGGGTGCTGTAGAAGAGGATCCACCTGATAATTGAACTTCAGATTCAGGAGGAACCATGCGGTTTTCTTCCTGGCTGCGGCACTCTTGACCAAGCTCTGGCTCCGGTAATACACACACTGTACTCCCAGAGCATGCCCCACGGCGTGTGTATTAGCCAGAGCTTGGTCTGCATTGGTAACAACAGGTCAAATTCATTTACGGTGTGGGTTGGAGTCTGCCAAGGCTGTCCTTTTCCACCAATTCTGTTCATAATTTTTATGAACAGAATTTCTAGACTCAGCCAAGGCAGTGCGGGGTTCTGGTTTGGTGGCCAGCAGATCTTTTCTCTTCTTTTTTCTGATGATGTTGTCCTTTTGGCTTCATCAATCGAGGACCTCCAGCTCTCATTGGAGCGATTCAGAGCTGAGTGTGATGAGGATCAGGGATGAGGATCAGCATCTCCATGCACGAGGTCATGGTTCTCAGTCAGAATAGTGCGGAATGCACCCTCCGGGTTTGGAGTGAGGTTCTGCCCCAAGTGGAGGAGTTCAAATGCGTTGGGGTCTTATTCACGAGTGAGGGAAAGTTTTAGCAAGAGATCGGTGCAGCCTCCACTGCAAAGCAAAGCCTATATCGGTTCATCATAGTAAAGAGGAAGCTGAGCCGCAAAGCAAAGCTCTCAATTTACCAGTCGATCTACATTCTAACCCTCACTTATGGTCATGAGTTTTGGGCAGTGACAGAAAGAACAAGATCGTGGATACAAGTGGTTAAAATGAGCTTCCTTTCCTGGGTGGCGAGGCTCTATCTTAGAGATAGTGTGAGAAGCTCAGCCATCTGAGAGGAGCTTGGAGAAGAGCCACTGTTCCTCCTCATTGACAGTTGAGGTGGCTTGGGCATCTGGTTAGAATGCCTCCCAAACACCTCCCTGATGGGGTGTTTCAGGCATGTCCAACTGGGAAGAGACCCCGAGGTCAACCTAGAACATGATGGAAAGATTATGTCGTTTGGCTGGTCTGAGAATGCCTCAGTGTCCCCCCCGGAAGAGGTGGAAGAAGTGGCTTGGGAGACGGACCGTTTGGATCTTACTGCTTAGGCTGCTACCCCTTCGGCCCCACCCCGCATTATGCGGAGGAAAATGAATATGATGACAATAATAGAGATAATGATAATGGATAGTATTATGGTAGTAATATTGTATAGTGGTTAGTATAGTTACCTTTAAGCAAGAAGTTCCTATGTTCAAGTTCCAGCCTCTGAGTTTGCATGCCTCCATGCTTGCATGGCTTCCTTTCAGATACTCCAGTTTTCTATCCACAGTCTGAAGACATGCATATTAGCATAATTGGCTGTGCTACATTGCCCCATGGTGTGAGTGTGTGTTGGCCTTACAAGAGCCTAGCAACTTTTTCAGGCTATAGCCTGCCTTTGCCCTGAGTCGGCTGAGCTTGTCTCCAGCCTCCGCGAGATCCTAGTAGGAGAAAACATTTAAAAAATAAACAAATGAATCAATGAATGAATAATTATAATAATAATAATAATCACATTACTCTTGAGGCATAGTTCAAGGAAGGTAAACTGAAAGGACCTAAATCGACCAGGGTCCAGCAACAGACTCGAGAATCCAACAACAGACAAAGCATGTGTACTTATTTTGCTCTGAAACAGATGCAGCACATGGTGTAAATCGGTGTGACAAGTTACCAGAATGTGCTTACGGTGGATTAGTTGTGAGTCTGAAAGCTTTACAACAGGCTCTTTATTTTCCAAGACACAGTTTTGCAAAGACATATCAATTTAATACCAAATGGAACAGCTATGTCAGCATATCATGGCAATCTGTCTCACTGCTAACACATTGCTGTGCAACAATTTAAGTTCAGTGTCACGGTGAACATGTAATGATTTGGTGTGGGAAAGTAAAACATATTTCTTCTTCAAGTCTCCAGAAACTGAGAGACTTCTTGCCATACCTTATACACTGATTTACCTCAGTGGATAATCAGTGAGAGGAAAGACACAAACAGGGTCAAATTTGAGGTTCAATTAAGCAATTAATTATAGCTGTAAGACATAACATGCAAAGCAGAACAACTCTCTGTGTAAATGTGTAATGATTTTTGTTGCTAATCATTTATATGCCGCTAGCTAACTGTGCAGGAGTCCTAGAGCAGACAGTTAATTTAACCGTGTCACAACTCAGTCTCATAAGGATGTTGTGATGTAACAGTCAGTTCATTGTAGCTTGTATATGTCAGAGCAAAAAGCCCATCCACAAATATTATTCTAAAAGTGCTTTCAAAGAAATTGAGTAAATCTTTTATCATGTTGATGGT
>CM045748.1:16460359-16635359 GCA_024760905.1 Plotosus lineatus
GGGACTTTGACTGTTGGAACTATGACAGGAAAAGGTAAAGAGCTGGCTGACATGATGCACAGGAGGAAGGTGGACATACTGTGTGTTCAGGAGACCAGGTGGAAAGGTAGCAAGGCTAGAAGCTTAGGAGCAGGGTTTAAGCTATTTTATCATGGTGTGAATGGGAAGGGAAATGGAGTAGGAGTCATCTTGAAGCAGGGGTTGGTCAGGAATGTTCTAGAAGTGAAAAGAGTGTCAGACAGAGTGATGAGTCTCAAGTTAGAAATTGAAGGCGTGATTTCCAATGTTGTTAGTGCTTATGCCTAAGAGCCAGGATGTGAGCTAGAAGAGGAGAGACTCCAGAGTGAGTTAGATGAAGTGATGCAGAGTACCCCCAGAGGTAAAAGAGTGGTCATTGGGGCAGACTTCAATGGACATGTTGGTGCAGGAAACAGAGGGGACGAGGAAGTGATGGCCAGGTTTGGTATCCAGGACAGGAATGCAGAAGGACAGATGTTGATAGATTTTGCAAAAAGAATTGAAATGGATGTGGTAAATACTTTCTTCCAGAAGACACAGGAGCATAGGGTTACTTATAAAAGCGGATGTAGGAGCACGCACGTGGGCTACATCTTGTGCAGGCAATGTCATTTGAAGGAAGTCAGTGACTGCAAAGTAGTAGTGGGTGAGAGTGTTGCCAAACAGCATAGGATGGTGGTGTGCAGGATGACGCTGATGGTGAGGAAGGTGAAGAAGGCAGAGCACAAGACAATGTGGTGGAAGCTGAAAAAGGAAAAGTGTCAGGTTGTCTTCAAGGAGGAGTTGCAACAGGCTTTGGGTGGTCAGGGAGTGCTTCCAGATGACTGCACAACTACAGCTAATGTGATCAAAGATACAGGTAGGAGAATACTTGGTGTGTCAACTGGAAGGAGAGTAGATAAGGAGACTTGGTGGTGGAATGAGGAAGTGCAGGAGTGTGTACAAAAGAAGAGGTTAGCTAAAAAGAAATGGGACTTTGAGAGATCCGAAGAGAGTAAACATGAGTACAGGGAGACACAGCGTAAGGTGGAGGTAGCGGTGTCAAAGGCCAAACAGAAGGTGTATGATGACTTATATGCTAGGTTGGAAAGTAAAGAGGGAGAAAATGATTTATTCAGGTTGGCACAGCAGAGAAATAGAGATGGGAAGGACGTGCAGCAAGTTAGAGTGATAAAGGGCAGAGAGGGAAATGTATTGACTGATGACAGAAGTTTGCTGGGAAGATGGAAAGAGTACTTTGAAGAGCTGATGAATGAGGAAAATGAGAGAGAAAAAAGAGTCGAAGGGGTGACCATTGAGGACCAGGAAGTAGAAAAAAAGGGTGAAGTGAGGAGGGCATTGAAGAGGATGAAAAGTTGGTCCTGATGACATACCGGTGGAGGTATGGAAGTCTCTAGGAGAGGTAGCAGTAGATTTCCTGACAAGAACATTCAACAAGGTCTTAGAGAGTGAGAGGGTACCAGAGAAATGGAGGAGAAGTGTGCTGGTGCCCATTTTTAAGAACAAGGGAGATATGCAGAGTATTGGCAACTACAGAGGGATAAAATTGATGAGCCACATGATGAAGTTATTGTAACGAATAGTGGAAGCTAGACTAAAGGCAGAGGTCAGCATATGTGAACAACAGTTTGGTTTTGTGCCAAGAAAGAGCACCACAGATGCAGTGTTTGCTTTGAGGATGTTAATAGAGAAGTACAGAGAAGGTCAGACGGAGCTGCATTGTGCCTTTTTGGATCTGGAGAAAGCATATGACAGGGTGCTGAGAGAGGAACTGTGGTATTGCAAAGAAATCTGAAGTGGCAGAGAAGTATGTTAGATTGGTGCAGGACATGTATGAGAGATATAAGACAGTGGTGAGGTGTGACAGAAGAGTTCAAGGTGGAGGTGGGACTGCATCAAGGGTCAGCTCTCAGCCCCTTCTTGTTTGCTATGGTGATGGACAGGCTGACAGACGAGGTTAGACAAGAATCTCCATGGACTATGATGTGTGCAGATGACATTGTGATCCGTAGTGAGAGCAGAGAACAAGTGCTGGAAAATCGAGAGAGGTGGCGGTATACCCTTGACAGGAGGGGAATGAAGGTTAGCCTCAGTAAGACAGAATACATGTGTATGAATGCTAAGGACCCAAGAGGAACAGTGAGGTTGCAGGGAGCAGAGACAAGGAAGGTGGTGGATTTTAAGTACTTAGGCTCAACAATCCAGAGAAGTGGAGAGTGTGGAAAAGAGGTAAAGAAGCATGTGCTGGCAGGTTGGAATGGTTGGAGAAAAGTGTCCGCTGTGATGTGTGATAGGAAGGTATCGGCAAGAATGAAAGGAAAAGTGTACAAGACGTTGTTGAGGCCAGCGATGTTGTATGGTTTAGAAACAGTGGCCCTGGGGAAAAGACAGGAGGCACAGCTGGAGGTAGCAGAGATGAAAATTTGAGGTTCTCTTTGGGAGTAACGAGGATGGATAGGATCATGAATAAGCACATCAGAGGGACGAGCACATGTAAGATGTTTTGGAGACAAAGTCAGAGAGGCTAGATTGAGATGGTTTGGACAAGTACAGAGGAGGGATAGTGAGTATATTGGTAGTAGAATGCTGAGGTTGGAACTACCAAGCAGAAGGCCTAGAGGAAGACCAAAGAGAAGATTTAGGGATGTGGTGAAGGAGGACATGAAGGTAGTTGGAGTCAGAGTAGAAGATGCAGAGGATAAGGGTGAGATGGAGGCAGATGATTCGCTGTGGCGACCCCTTAAGGGAACAGCTGAAAGGAAAAGAAGATCTACATTCATTGTTTACTCAACAGTAATTACAAAAAAGTTTGAGAAAACACTAAAAGGTTCCATCAACTAATTTTCTGTATGTCTAAATCATACTTATTGCATTCATTACTCTTACTAAATCCAATGAATCTTAAAAAAACTTTACTGGCAAAACAACTTATGATCGATCCTTTTCTAACCTTTATTGTAACACAGCAAGCAACACATTTTAAGTAGAATTTTTTAAAGATTTAAAAAGAAGAGAGAAAAAAGACTTTTTGGTTACCTGGTTGTACACATGGAAACAATCCTTTATAATTGAGCATACTCAGATATATTCAGAATTAACCCATCACCTTCAAAACCACCTTCAAATCTAATTAGTATGTATAAGTAGTAATGATGCAGTCTGCTTGGTCAGCTTTCTGGGAATTATAAAACATTAACCTGAGCGGATACTGTATGAATCAAATTATTAAATGCTTGCAGTTTGTTCTGCTCACTTGTAACAAGTGAAGTCATTGTCATGCTTAAAAAATTATAATAATTAAAAAAATATATAATAATAATAATAATAATAATAATAATAATAATCGCAATAATAAAATATACTGTAAAAATCTCATTTTACTTTGCTTTTCTTGTGTTTTAACAAAGTATATACAAAAACTTTGAATGAGTATAAAAGCGTGTTCTTACAGAGCAGTTTTCATATGTTTTTGTGTCATGTAAACTAAAATTTTCCAAAAAATATTGTTCTATTTAGTATTTGTTTACTTCTAGTATGTACTAAAACTCCAGATATGTGTAAAAAAAAGAAAACAATTAATCTACACAGCACTTAGCTTTGCTAGCGGAGCATACCTGACCTACTTCTGCCATGATTAAAATATGTAAAAATAAACGAAAGAAAGCTTAACTTAACTTGTGTTTTGAGTTTTGTGATATATACTAAAACAATTATTTGCATCGGACTTGGAAGAATCGTCACTAAATTGAACAGACCCATTGACACTTTGTCTCTGGGACTATTAGAGGCTTTGATCTCATCTCCTCTGAATAATTATTATTTATACTACACCTTATATTAAGGAAGTAATGTTAATAAATAAATAGCTTAAATAAATCACTGCCTTTTTTGTTTATCGAGTTGTCCTTCTGTCTTTTTGGTTTTAATCAGCTGTAGAAACCACAAATAGCATAAAAAGCACGAACAACGTCTCATTATTGAAGGTAACTTTAGCTGATTTGAATACATCTAAACTCTTCTCTGTTCTTGCTCCGGAGTGGTGGGATGAACTTCTTCCGAACATCCGGACAGCTGAGTCACTGGGTATCTTTAAACGACAGCTAAAAACTTTTTTCAGCGGTCCTTAGATTATGCACTATGCTTTATCAACACACACACACACACACACACACACACACACACACACACACACCACTTGTGTTTCTGTGAGCGCTGGCCCTGCAATGGCTTGACGAGCTGTGCAGGGTGTACCCCGCCTGCGTCCAGAGTCAGCTGAGATAGGCGCCAGCAACCCTAATTACTAATACGCAATTGAGAAAATGAATGTGGGGCAGTGGTGGTCTAGTGGTATAGGGCGCTGGATCGCTGATCCAAAGGTTGGGGGGGTTCGAGTACCGCTCTCCACAAGGTTGTCACCCCCCCCCCCCCCCCCCCCCAGTACGGCTAACTGGGTTATCAAAGGCGGGCCATGTCTCTCACTGTCTATGGTGAGAGGCATGTAAAAGAACCATTGCTGACTTTCGTAAAGAGTAGCTGCAAAGTCGTCAACGTGTTTCTGTCCCTTGCTAAAAGGGTTGTGACAGGAAGGGCATCCGACGTAAAAAAAACCTCTGCTACATCAAACGTGCGAATCAGATGATTCGCTGTGGCGATTCCTGAGTAAAAGGGGAAAAGCCGAAAGGAAGACAGTTGAGAAAATGAATGAATAAAGAAATCTACTGAACATATGGCACATAGAATTCTGTTTATGTTGTTGAAAATATTTATATTATTTCATATATATTTTAAATATGTAATAAGATTTCATATTATTTATATGTTGTACTGTATTCTTTTTTTTTTTTTTTCAGTGTATTTTAGTTTACAGCTAGAACCAAATAAAAGCTTGGAGGGGAAAAATTAGCAGAAGTTATCATCACTCAGACATTCCTTACTATCACCACATTTTTATACCGCCATGAGAAATATCACCACAAGGCTGCCAAGTGTACACATGCGGACGGAGGGCTGAACAGACACAATATTCATGACACAAAAATTACTGTGCTGTTATACTAATTTCTCTAGAGCAGGGATCACCAACGTGGTGCCCGTGGGCACCAGGTAGCCCGCAAGGACAATATAAGTTGCCCGCGGACCTGTTCACTGCTATTTTTAGGACAGGCCCATTTTTAGGACAGCGCCACTCTCCATTGAGCTGCATATAATTTTTTTGAATATATTTTTAAATCAAGTCAATATCTTCACATAGATGAATATCATTAATTATTAATAATAACATCTAATTAAATCTAATTAAATGTAAATTGAGCAAATTTGTAATTTCAGAGGTGTGTATCGACCTAGTAGCCCTTCGCATTAATTGGTACCCATGAAGTAGCTCTCAGTTTCAAAAAGGTTGGTGACCCCTGCTCTAGAGTATGGTGCTCCACAAAAATCAGTCAAAAGTGGAAGTTTTTTTTTAATTTATTTATTATGTTTTTGTTTCACATAAATGTTATAGTAATATTTGATAATTATTTCACACCTTTATAATGGTCAGGTCATTAACTTTTATTAGCAGAAAAAAGTTTGCAATCAATCCCTTAACCTCTTATTTATGAGGACAGTATGGAGTTCAGAATCCTTAAGAGTAATGGCCTTGATCTCAGGACCTGTTATGGTCACCGCGGATTGGAATCCTTCTCTGAACCTAATGAGAAATCTGTATTGAGAGCAGCGCTAAAAAGACTGTGCACTTTTCTGCTCTTTGCATCTTATGGTTGCATAGGTGTCAGAGATTGAAGTAGATTCTAGTGCATGTTTAAAATACAAAGTAAAGTAAAACAAATGAAATAACAAGAAGCATTAGGCATAGTATTTGGAACTCTTTATAAAGTTCCCAGGAGGGCAACAAGCTCCTTGAAAAAAAAAAAAAAAAAAAAAGAAAAAAGAATCAGCACATTGCACAATCAGTTTTGCGAGTTGTCTTTTTGAAATATGTCAGGTCTGCATATATGGGCTCAGGTTCCAGCAACTCCTAAAGAGAAAAGCATTCCAAGCACAAACAGAAGCCCAGATGAAGGAAAAAAAAGAGAGAGTGAGAGAGGGAGTGTGAACAGGCAGCAAGCCAGAGGTCTTGAGTTACTTCTCTGTTCTGGCAATATTGCATGGCACTGTACCAACTGAAAAGGCAGCTGCAGCTCAGCACGGGCTATCATTGCACTATCAATGCATCCTGCTAATACCACACACAGACACACACACACACACACACTATCCCTACTGAATTTCTTTACCAATCTTTTCCAGCAGTCTTCCCATACTCCACAAGAGGCATAGCCTCAAGGAGCCCAACTTCCCCCAGTGTCCCAAAAAAGTACTGAAACAATGGACAGTGAGAAATCAGCAGTACACACAGATACACAAACATGCTGGAGCAAAACAAGCAGGGAAACCAAAGCTCAGCAGTGACAAGTGCAGACCAGAGGTTTTTGTTTCATATCCTTGTGTTTTTGTCTTCCTTCCCCACTTTCTATCTCAAAAGCAGACTCCATTGCTGCAGTGGGGAGCAAAAGAAAAGTGTCGAGACTTTCTCTCTCACTTTGCCCCCAAGCAATCAACCCATACAGCTGTCAGTGAGATGTAGTATTGTGTCCCATTCAGTCACATAGATGCTAATTCCACCATTAGTCTCAATAAGAGTTTAGCCTCTAGTGGAATAGTTCGAGGCAGCGATATGTGGAATAATGCAATGGAGTTACTGGGAATGGAGTTGTAATGAGACATCTAGAGGCCGCGGGTCAGAGAAATCTCGGCCAAGCACAATCCTCAAGCAATGCCTCTAGCATTAGAGACGGACTAACATCTGCCTGCCCTCCCATGATGAAGGGTTATGTGATTTTATTGTTCCACACAATATATTAATGTTTTACTGTCGAGCGGTCTGGCTGCCATGGAATTCTTAATGATGCCCAGAAAGGACTTGAAGTCATGCACAGCTGATTCAATTACATGAACAATGTTTAGTTCGTCCATGCTGGAGAATACCGAAGTATTGCTGAAGTCTGCTGAATGACAAAATGTTTTGAGAGACGCATCAGCAACCTAGTCTTGCAATCTAGTTCACTCTCTAAATTAAAGATGTAATTGTTAGATTGGGGTGGGTATCTCAGGTCACAGGCTAGGGTAACATTTTATTCTCTACGGAAAGTCGATCAAGACTCAGGAAGACAGATGTGATGTGATTAAAGTGGAGGTATTAAATCTTTAGTAGCAGCACAGTACAGCTGAAACAAGTAGTTCAACAGAAGTGCCACAGAATGTGGCTCAGAATGTGTTCTCTACTGGAAATAGAAACTGATTCGTCATTCATTATCACATGGATAAAAAGCTTATTTTGTAATTGACCACAGTAATAGTTTGTTAGTAATGGAACAGTGCTATTTTAAATATGAATAAATGCAGAAAAAACTTTTTAATTAAAGACACATACTCGGTTTCTCTCAAATGGGTTTGTCTAATGAAAAAGAAAAAAAATTGCCCATTACAGAAATGTGAGTTTTAAAGGCATGCTAATAAAAGAATTCTGGCCAATAATGCCTATTCCCATAAAGTTTACCCAATCCCTACAGCTAGTATGGACTTTTTTTTTTTTTTTTTTTTTTTTTTTTTACACTTCCTGGACAAAAAAAAAAAAAAAAAAAAAAAAAAAAATCCCACACTCCAATATTTACTTGGACTGCTTTTGATTTTGTTTACTGCATGTGGCCACCATGGCATCATTTGTTCAAACTTAAGAAAGTTCAAAACATGTATTTGCATCAAGAGTTGTGTTCATTTTTCACTGACATCGTGATTGAAAAATGTAACCACTCCCTAAAGTCTTCTCCTGTATATATGAAAGATTTTCAATAGTAATAAGGTCAGGACTCTCTGGTGCTAGCTCATGTGTGAAAATGATCTCATGATCCATTTTGTTTTTGTTTTTTCTTTAATCTGTGCCAAGAAAAGGTCCATTAATGGGATAGCCTGGTCAATCAGTACATTCAGGTTATCAGCTGACTTCATTTTACCCATTCACTCACTCATTTGCCAAACTGCCTTACTCCTACCAGGGAGTTGTGTAGAGGCTGGAGTCTATCTCAAGTAACACTGGGCAAAGGACAGGGTACGCACCATGAAAAGTTCACCAGTCAGACAGGGACAGGGAAACACACTTGTACCTAGTGGCAATTTGGAACACTCAATTGGCATTTTGTGCATGTCTTTGGACTCCTGGAGGAAACCAGAGTACCTGGAGTAATCCACAGAAGCACAAGTAGAACATGCAAACTCCACAAAAGAAATGCCCAAGCCTAGGATTTAAACCAAAAACTGTCTTGCTGTAAGGCGAACATGCTAACCCTTCTGCAATGACTTCATTTTATTGCCAGACACTGTTGGAGGAGTGGTGGCCTGCTAAGGTTGGGGGTTCGAGTCCCATTCTCCACAAGGTTGTCACTGCCACGCCCCCGAAATCTCATATTGTTGCTGAGCCCCGACCTGACCAACTGAACTAACAATGCCATGGCAATTAAGACAGTCCAACAAAAAATATTTATGTAGATTTTTTTTTTTTTTTTGGCCATACAGTTTATTTGTACCTTCCTGTAATATTTTTCCATGAACTACTTCTTCTTTTCCTTTCAGCTGTTCCCTTCAGGGGTCACCGCAGCAAATGATCTGCCTCCATCTCACCCTATCCTCTGCATCTTCTATTCTTACTCCAACTACCCTCATCTCCTCTTTCACCACATCCATAAATCTTCTCTTTGGTCTTCCTCTGGGCCTTCTGTCTGGTAGTTCCAACCTCGGCATCCTACTACCAATATATTCACTATTCCTCTCCTCTCCAGGGCATACCTCCACCTCTCTAGATTTTCCTCCACTTGTTCTATGTTCTTAATACAGAACACAATTTCATCTGCAAACATCATAGTCCATGGAGATTCTTGCCTAATCTCGTCTGTCAGCCTGTCCATCACCATAACAAACAAGAAGGGGCTGAGAGCTGACCCTTGATGCAGTCCCACCTCCACCCTGAACTCTTCTGTCACACCGACAGCACACCTCACCAGTGTCTTACATCTCTCATACATGTCCTGCACCACTCTAACATACTTCTCTGCCACTCCAGACTTCCTCATACAATACCACAGTTCTTCTTTCTAAGACCTTGTTGAATGTTCTTGTCAGGAAATCTACTGCTACCTCTCCTAGACACTTCCATACCTTCACCGGTATGTCATCAGGACCAACTCTTCATCCTCTTCAATGCCGTCCTCACTTCACCCTTACAAATCTTTGCTTTTTCCTGGTCCTCAACAGTCACCCCTTCTATTCTTTTTTCTGTTTCATTTTCCTCATTCATCAGCTCTTCAAAGTACTCTTTCCATCTTCCTAGCACACTTCTGTCATCAGTCAATACATTTCCCTCTCTGCCCTTTATCACTCTAACTTGCTGCACGTCCTTCCCATCTCTAGTTCTCTGCTGTGCCAACCTGTATAAATCATTTTCTCCCTCTTTACTTTCCAACCTAGCATATAAGTCATCATACACCTTCTGTTTGGCCTTTGACAACGCTACCTTCGCCTTACGCTGCGTCTCCCTGTACTCCTGTTTACTCTCTTCGGTCCTCTTTATGTCCCACTTCTTCTTAGCTAACCTCTTCTTTTGTACACACTCCTGTACTTGCTCATTCCACCACCAAGTCTCCTTATCTACTTCCTTCCAGAGGACACACCAAATACTCTCCTACCTTTCTCCCTGATCACATTGGCTGTATTGGTTGTAGTCTGACTACCCAAAGCCTGTTCCAACTCCTCCTTGAAGACAACCTGACACTCTTCCTTTTTCAGCTACTACCACTTTGTCTTCTGCTCTGCCTTTGCCTTCTTCACCTTTCTTACCATGTCATCCTGCACACCACCACCCTATGCTGTTTGGCAGGTAACAGTCTCACCCACTACTACTTTGTAGTCACTGACTTCCTTCAAATCACATCGCGTACACAATAACTTATTTCACTCTATTTCATTCATTCAATGAGCTGCATCTGCATTCCTGTAAAGGATTATGGAAGATCTGGAGCCTATTCTATGTCCACTAGGAGCATAGACCATGTAATGCAGGGGTTCTCAACCAGGGGTGCTAGCACGACATCATTCCATGGAGTGGTGAGAAGCAGGGCTGTAACTTTTGAAATAAATATCTTCTTTTGATAAAATTTAGTATGATTCCACATCCTTTATCCTTGAACAAAGTATAAAATGTAGGCGGTGTGAGGTCAGAAAAAAAAATCTTTTTCGGGGTGCAGGAGTAAAAAAAAGTTGGGAACCACTGATATAATGGAAAGACAGTCCACCCAATGATACAAACTTTCTGCAATGATGGTCATGACAAAGTCTTTTTTTTTTTTTTTTTTTTTTTTTTTTCATGATCATTCCTGTTTTACTCTTTGGCTCAAATTCCCAATAATGGGCAGTGATTAGTGAGATCAGGGTTATAATTTAATTGCATATAATTTGTTTAAACTAATCTTTTAAAAATGCATTTCAGTGACAAGAATATAACTAAATGATCATGAGAGGCTGGAGCTCTAGACACAGTGATGACATATGGGAATTGTATTGATGCAGTGATGTGAAATGATTAAAGAGTGGTTTTAAAAAAACCAAAAGCAGCACTGCCAACTGCTGTAAATCAAGTGAACCTCGAGCATTCAAACAATACTTTCAATAAGTGCAGAGGGAATACAAATCGGGCTGATTTCTGAGCTGGCACTCTGTACGTTCTGCTCTGTAATCTCAATGTGTAGGAGCTAAATTACACTGTTCATCTCGTCAAGCAAAGAATTGTTTTTCTGACATGCTAGCGAAAGCACTGAGAAGTCCTCACAGACACATTCATGGTTTATTTATTGCCTCCTCTTTCTCTTTCTTTTACCATCTACGTAGACCAGTAGACCATGTAGACCAGTATGTTCGTCATGTACACAGTGAGCTACTCGACACACTTCCTTAAACCCTGATTGCATGATCATAGGTGTATGATTGAGGTTGTGTATTTGATAATCTGTGATAGATTTTGCAGATGTGCAAAGATACAGAAGACACTGAAAACTATCCATGTGTATAATTGCACTTTACTCTTAGCTCTACACCACGGTGAATTCTGAACTGTTATTTTATGTAATTACAATAACACAACAAACTGTATAGAAAATATATACAATTTTTTTCTTTTTTTTTTTTTTCTGTAACCGCTTAACCCTAATTAAGGTTGACGGGGAGGCTGGCGCCCATCTCAGCTGACTTCGGGCGAGGGCAGAGTACACCCTGGACAGCTTGCCAGGCCATCGCAGGGCGGAAACACGCTGACGGCTATGCAGCCTACTCTTGTTGAAAGTCAGAAATGGTTCTTTTACATGAACCCCACACCATAGACAGTGAGAGACATTGCCGGTCTTTGATAACCCAGTTAGCTGTACTGGGGGGACAGTGACAACCTTGTGAATAGTGGTACTCCACCCACAACCTGTGGATCAGCAATCCACTCCTCTATATCACTAGGCCACCAGTGCCCTTACTTGCCCTTAATCATGGTGTTCAAACTTTTTTTTGTTTGTTTTTGTTTTTGGGAGGGGGAGAGGAGTGCAGATTAAAACTTTGCCCATTATATCCTTCTGCTGATCAGCTGAGTGAAGGTGCAGGCCAAGACCACCTTGAACTATTTTTCATAACCTTGACACAATTCCATCACAAATATGCACACATGATGGCACACATCTGTCTCACAGCACATCTGGCTCACAGCAAGAAGGTTCTGGGTTTAAATCCTCGACTTTGCAAAAGCATTTCTTTGTTTAGTTTGCATGCGCTCACCGTGTTTGCCTGGGCTTTGTCTGCATGCTCCGGTTTCTTCTCACAGTTGAATGAAATGCATATTAGACCAACTGACTGTTCCAAATTGACCCTAGGTGTGAATGGGAATGGTTGTGTGTATGTTGGCACTGCAATGGGCACAAGGTGTTCAGGATGTGCCTTGCCTTTAGCCAGAGTGGGCTGAGATAGACTCCAGCCTTCCATGCGGCCGGAGTAGGACGAAGCAGTTTAGTAAGTAGATGAACAAATGTGTGTGAATATCCAATACATCTAGGAATCAAATGGATACTGCTTTAACATACTGATATGCTTACTACCTAAGCATTGTTGCAAACTGAACCTTGCAACTTAACAGGATTTACAAGATGTGTTGAGAATTGTTCACCTTGTTGTCCAGAAAATACAACTACCCCAAAGGGAGCGAAATTGTCCATGCACACTGGGTGGGAGGGATTGCTTACTCATCCTTCTATCAGTAACAGTGACATAGTGGCCAGTTATGGTAATTTATTAGCTCATCTATGCAGAAGACTGCAGACTATAGACACTGTGTATTGCTGTCATGTGACACATCATGAGCACCAGTTGAACCAACTCTTTGCTAGTTTCAAGGGATCAGGAAGCATGTATTTATCTTCAGTAGTCCTCATTGGAAGCTTTTGTATGATAGCTGAGAGTTGGCTGGTGACCAAATTTGGGAGAACTGGGATTTAATTGAATCCAATAAAGACATAATTTAGGAAAAATAAAAATATAAAATAGCACTTGTATTAATTTTAGTGATAATCTGATAATCAAAGCTGAGATGTTTTTCTACCCCTAATATACAGTGCACTATGAATTAAAAGTTCATCCATTCATTCATTCATTTTCTAAACTGCTAAATCCTAATTAGGGTCGCGGGGAGGCTGGCGCCCATCTCAGCTGACTCTGGGCAAGGGCAGAGTATGCCCAGAAATGCTTGCCAGGCCATTGCAAGGCAGAAACATGCTGACAGCTACGCAGCCTACTCTTGATGAAAGTCAGCAATGGTCCTTTTATACCCAACACCATAGACACTGAGAGGATGGCGGGCCTTTGATAACCCAGTTAGCTGCACTGGGGGGACAGTTATAACCTGTTGAGAGTGGGGCTTGAACTTTCAACCTTGGGATCAATGATCCAGCGCCTTATCAACAAGCCACCACCGCCTTGCATTAAATGTTTTTCTCATTAATTCTGCAAATGTAATCAAAATAAAAGCATGCCAGCAAGAACATAGCTTTGCAGCTTGAAATTGTGCTTAGGTATAAATGAGAATGTGCATGTGTATGGTGTCCTGTAATAGACCTGTGTCTCCGGTCAGACTGTATTGTCGCCTCAGGCCTACTGTTCTCTCGAGATAGGCTTCAGATCCATGACAACTTTGACTACAATTGTAATAGTTACTGAAGATGAAAGGATTGATGAGTAGATGAATGAACATTTGGATGGATGGATAAAAAAAATACTTTCAGATACTGATTAAAAGAACAAACTTTTACTGAAAGTATTGAACTTATTTTTTTCATCATCATCATCATCATCATCATCATCATCATCATCATCATCATCATCATCATCATTATCATCATCATCATCATCATCATCATCATCATCATCTTCTTCTCCTGGTTAATCTGGGGTCGGGTTGCGGGGGAATCAACCTAAGCAGTGAGGTCCACATGTCCCTCTCCCAAGCCACTTCCTCCAGCTCTTCTGATGGGGGGGGGGGGGCACCGAGGCTTCCACAGACCGGCTGAGAGACATAGACCCACCAGCGTGTCCTAGGTCGACCCCGGGGTCTCTTCCTGGTTGGACGGCCCGAAACACCACACAAGGAAAGCTTTCGAGAAGCATTCTAACCAAATGCCTGAGCCACCTTAACCCACTGGTGGACACCTGCGGTGAGGAAAACCAGCTGAAAAAGGGGGACTATTGGGTCTTATTGGCCTTTGGGACTCCCAAGGCAGTAGACTGGTACCAGCAGGCCATATATACATAGTGTGTGTGTGTGTGTGTGTGTGTGTATATATATATATATATATATATATATATATATATAAAAACTAAGTAAAAAATAGAATGTGTGGCATTGCCTTAAATCTGGGACAATACTGGAGTTACGGTGTCCATGAGCTCCACCATTTGAAACAATCAGATGAGCGTGGGGGCCATGGGATCAAATAGTAATGATCTTGAGCGAGGTTACTGGGAACGTGACGATTATTATTATGATTGGATGCCAAATATGATGGAACATGGGAATCATAGTACAGCGTAAGTTAATCTTAACAGACCTTATCAGAGCATAGCAGACCTTAAGATGGCATCCCGAAAGGATCTTTATGAACTCCTTCAAATTTCATCGCTGGATATAACCTGCCTCCTTTTTATATGTTTATAATCCTGGAATCGTGGAGACCATGTTAAGACAGCATGGTAAGCTTGACCTACCTGAAAATTTAATTAAAACATTGGAACTAAATTTTATTAAAACAAAAATAATAATAATCATGTCCCTCTGTAAACATGGGTACAGCACAAAATATCTACTTTCTTTTTAGCTCTCAAGGTAAGAGAAAAAATATTGTCTGTTTTCTGAGTGGGATGGATTGCATACTCTCTCTAATGTCAATCACTGTGACATTAGCCAACTGCAGGCATGTCTGATCTCACATATGCAAAAAAGGGTCAGATGTCATATTTTGTAAAGTGTTTACGTTGTCAGGTGGAAACGGTGGGCATGACATTCAGTCAGCACCATAAGTACTGGGACACTGTCACAATTCTGTAATTTTATCTTTGCACACCACCATAATGGATTTAAAATGAAGCAATAAGATGTAAATGAAGTGCAAATGTAAAGTTTAAACTGTAATTTCAGGGTCATAAAAAGTATTGCAGTAATGTTTTAGGAATTTATATTAATGCATATTATTAAGAAGGAACTTATTCATTTATTTATTTCCTGAACCGCTTAATCCTAATTAGGGTCACGAGGAGGCTGATGCTCATCTCAGCCAATTTTGAGCAAGAGTGGGGTACACTCTGGACAGCTCGCCAGGTTATCGCAGGGCCAATATTCACACAATCATTCATGCTCATACTCAGACCTTGGGGTGATTTGGAACAGTGGATTGACCTACTGTGCGTGTTTTTGGACTGTGGGAAGAAACTGGAGTACCAGGAGGAAACCCATGCAAATACGAAGAGAGAACATGCAAACAAACTCTACACAGAAATGCCCAGGCTGGGGAACTGATTCCATGACCATCTTGCTGTGAGGCGGACGTGCTAACCACGACGCCACTGTGCCGCCTATTTAAGAAATTACTAGTTCATTTTTACACGTAGCCACCATTTTCACGGAATCAAACCAATAAAAAAATGCCAATAAAATTCATAATTATAAATATACAAAGATATTTTTATTACTTGGATGCAAAACCTTTGCAGTCAGTAATGGCTTAAAGTCTAGAACAGGGATCACCAACGTGGTGCCCGTGGGCACCAGGTAGCCCGCAAGGACACTATAAGTTGCCCGCGGACCTGTTCACTGCTAGTTTTAGGACAGGCCCACAGCTCCATAGCGCCACTCTCCATTGAGCTGCATCTAATTTTTTTGAATATATTTTAAATCAAATCAATATCTTCACATAGATAAATATCATTAATTATTAATGATAACATATAATTAAAGGTAAATTGAGCAAATTTGTAATTTCAGAGGTGTGTTTTGACCTGGTAGCCCTTCGCATTAATTGGTACCCAAGAAGTAGCTCTCGGTTTCAAAAAGGTCGGTGACCCCTGGTCTAGAACTAATCAGCATCCCAAAATTCCGTCCAATGCTTCATTCCTTTAGTCCATTGCCGGGACTTTATTGTAGCCACCTTCAGTTTCTGCTTGTTTGTGGGTCCATCTGTCCTTAAAAAAAAAAAACGCTTGCTCAGTTAAATTGACTAACTCATCCATTTTGGAACATTCTATGTATTTGGCTTATGAAGCTCTTGGATTGTTTTTGTTGTATATTTTGGTCCATTATCTATTTGTGCAGTAAAGTGCCTTGTCATTATTTTTGCAGCATTTGACTGAGTCTGAGCAGAAAGTATAGCTCAATGCATTTAAGAATTAATTCTGCTGCTTTTATTTGTGACCACATCATCAATAAACACCAGCGATCCAGTTCGAGTCTCAGCCACGTATTCACCATGTCTGACATATGATGTTGCATGCTTTGGATCACAACCCTTTCCTTTCCTTTTCCATATTCTTTTCTTTCTATCATTCAGGAAGAATGAATCTGGCCTGTCTCTGTTTGAATGTTACCAGCAGTTTTCATTGTGAGTTAATCTGTTTACACTCACAATCCTAAAGTTGCCTCTCAACTGTGGACTTTGACACCCATTCGCCAACCTCCATGAGTTCGTCCTTAACTTGATTGGATGTTGCAAATTGCTTGTTTTTATTAAGGAAGCAATAATATTTTGTTTGTTTCTTGTTGTCTCCACAGTTTGCCAGGTCTTAATGTTGCTGAGCTTCTCAGTGTTCTTTCTTTTTACGAAAGTACCAACTTGCTGATTCAACTATTCTTAATCCTTCTGCCATCTCTCTGAGAGAACATTTTTTTCCAGCCTAATAACAGTCTCCTTTACTTGCATTGACATGTCTTTGAAAAACATATTGAGTTTTTTCCACAAATATCTGCCAAATGCAAACTCGACACTTTTCGACATTTTATCCCCTAATTTATCATGAAATATTGAAGAAACAGACTCTACCTCTCCATGAAAGTCCTTATCAGTCAACTGCTTGATTAATTTTGATATCCTGTTTAAAAATTTAATAATGTAATACGCTATTTAATGGCACGGAGCTGGAGTGGTTAGCACGTCCGCCTCACAGCAAGAAAGCCTGGGTTCGACTCCCAGTTTGGCCGTCTCTATGGGATTTTGCATGTTCTCCCTGTTTCTGTGTGGGTTGCTTCCCGCAATCCAAATACATGCACATGAAGTTAATTGATTGTTTCAAATCACTAGTTGTGAATGGCTGTGTGAGTGTAGGCCCTGCGGTGGTCTGGTGAGCTATCCAGGGTGTGCCCTCATTCAGAGTTGGCTGAGATAGGCCTCCCCACTACCATAATTAACACTGTCCTAATACGTATGGTGGTGAATGTATCTTGAAGGAAGCACACAAAAGCCTTTACTGTACTTAAATTACTCAAATTTATTTGATTGGAATGGGATAGTAAGTGAGTAGGAGCTGGCGTGTAACACTTTGAAATAAAATGTTCAGTTCAGTTCATTTTCTGTACCCGCTTAATCCTAATTTGGGTCACGGGGAGACTGGTGCCCATCCCAGCCAACTTTGTACACCCTGGACAGCTCGCCAGGCCATCGCAGGGCGGAAACACACTGACGGCTTTGCAGCCTACTCTTGTCGAAAGTCAGCAATGGTTCTTTTACATGCCTCACACCATAGACAGTGAGAGACATGGCCGGCCTTTGATAACCCAGTTAGCTCCACTGGGGGGGACAGTGACAACCTTGTGGAGAGTGGGACTCGTACCCCCCCAACCTTTGGATCAGTGATCCAGCGCCCTATACCACTAGACCACCACTGCCCCGAAATAAAATGTGAAAAACTAAATAAATCTGCCTATAAAATTGCAATATTCAACCTTTAGTGATCAAAATGTAAGATTTTTACTGTTGTCTTAACTTGCCGACATTTCACAGCATGAATCTATTACTGCCTTCATATTTATATTTAATGTTTTTTTTTTTTTTTTTTTTTTTTTTTTTTTTTTTTTTTTTTTTTTACATTTTATTGACAACAGCGTTCATTTATTAATCCTAAATAGAAAACAAAGCAGATCCGAGAACATCCAAATGTGATAGTTTACCTGCAATTTAAACAATACTTGTACCATGCACACCTTTAAAAATGTAAATGGTGTTGATAAATCCGGTTAAGGCAAACAATATCATGTCTCTAAATAAGAGAGTGGGTCCCTATATTCAAAACATGGAGAGCTGCAATCTGGTAATGAAGATAAACTTCACCCGTATGATGGAAGCACAGGTTCAAAAGTATGCATTTTCCATTCATAGACTGATAGGATGCTGAGGTTGGAACTACCAGGCAGAAGACCTAGAGGAAGACCAAAGAGGAGATTTATGGATGTGGTGAAGGAGGACATGAAGATAGTTGGCATAAGAGAAGAAGACGCAGAGGCAGATGATTCGCTTTGGCAACCCCTGAAGGGAACAGCCAGCCGAAAGGAAAAGAAGAAGACTGATAAGTAGCAGTATGGAATAAAATCATCAGATGTTGTCATCAGAGTCTTCCCTCAACAATCGAACTTCGTATGTGAACTTCTTTAATTTATAGCTAACATCGTTCATCTACATACAGATAATATTCTTTCATCTCACTCACTTATTTTCTAAATGGCTTTATACTACCACTAGGACCGCGAGGAGGCTTTGTCTATCTTAGCCAACACTGGGCGAAGGTGGGATACGCTCTAAACAGTTTGCTAGACCATCACAGAGCAACAAACTCAAACATCCACACTCACATCCACATCTACGAACAACTTGCCTAAAGTGCATGTATTTGACTGTGAGAGGAGACGAGGCTACTTAGAGGAAATCCACGCAAGCAAACTCCACACAGATACACCCACGCCAAGGAATCGAATCTATGACCTCGCTGTCATATGGATATGCTAACCAATACACATTTACAACATTTAGCAGATGCTCTTACCAGAGTGATTTACAATTTTCCTTTTTTAGAGCACTTGAGGGTTAAGGGCCTTGCTCAAGGGCCCAACAGTGGTGATAGTGGGGATTGAACCCCTGACCTTCAAATCAGTAATGCATCACAATAACCACTAAGCCACCACTGCCTTAGACCACCATGCCACCTATTTAACATAATTTACTAAGATATCAGCTTTTTATCACAAATGATTAAATGAAGGGTAATTAAAAGAAAACACGCAAACTTGCAATTCAAGGGCAGCCAGCGGTCCTCTTTATATTATGTCTGCTCTGCTATCCACTCCATAAACACGATTGTGAAGTCTGCCGACAACATCACTGTGGTAGGCCTCGTATCAGACAACGAACACACACACACACACACACACACACACACATGCATCTCTCCCTGCAGACACATACTCACCCACTCACTCACTCACTCACTCACTCACACTACAGACTGCAGTTATTTTTAAAAGGACATTAAATCCACAAACTCTACAACTATATTGTACTGCCGTACTTTACCTGTCTTACATATTAATTTATCCACCTTACTGTTACTATTTATTTATATATTTATTTATTCCATTCCACAACGCCTCAATGTATATAGTATATATATCTCAGTATGCAGTTCTCATTCATAGTTATAGAGTTTACATATCTATTTTATATTTTGACTTAAACTTTAGTGTACAGAATTACTTGTGTGTACATTCTGCTCTTGACAGCGTTAATTGCAGTTTATTCTCTCATTTGCACCTTTTTAACTTGTTTTCCCCTTTTAATGCTGAGAGCTTCGAAAGCAATATGTGTGAACAAAACAACAATAAAGACTCTTGACTTTTGAATCTTTATAGAGCAATGCAAACCCAAGAGGCAGAGAAAGCAATTGCCTTCCATACTGAACACCGCAGGCATGGATGCCAAAGCAGATTAAAGTAACTTACTAATCAATTATCACTTCCCACTCTTTTTACAATCACAACTGATCACTTACCACTCCCTTAAAAAAAAAAAAAAAACATATCATAAAAAAGAAAAGAAAAGAATAGGAAAGCTTCTTCGACACATACAATAGGGGTATTCTTTCAGCCAGATGCACCATTGGTGAATGCCGTATTCAACATAATAAGCGCCTCCCCCCCCCCCCAATGTTTTTGATCTTACGTGTAATAACCGCCATGTGTACTGGGCAGTGGTGGTCTAGTGGTATAGGGTGTTGGATCGCTGATCCAAAAGCTTGGGGGTTCGAGTCCCACTCTCCACAGGGTTGTCACTGTCCCCCCCCAGTGCAGCTAACTGGGTTATCAAAGGCGGGCCATGTCTCTCACTGTCTATGGTGAGAGGCATGTAAAAGAACCATTGCTGACTTTCGTAAAGAGTAGCTGCAAAGCCGTCAGCGTGTTTCTGTCCCTTGTTAAAGCGGGTTGTGACAGGAAGGGCATCCGACGTAAAAACCTCTGCCAAATCAAACATGTGAATCAGATGATTTGCTGTGGCGACTCCCGAGTAAAAGGGAAAAAGCCAAAAGGAAGACAGACAGTACTGGGAGCAAAACTGTACAACTGTTGATCTTGTATGTAATAACTGCCATGTGTACTGGGAGCAAAACTGTCTCTGTAACAGTAAAATGAAGCGTTCACTGCCTGTAAAAGTGAGTTTACACGGTATTTCAGGACTCCCTGCCACTAGGGAATGTCTATAATGTTCATCAGAAACAACACATGTGATTGTTCCGCCGTGCTTTAAAAAACAGGAAAACATTTTGCTGTTCTCTTGGTAAATGTCCAACAACCGATGAACCATTAGAAACTGCTACAGCAAAACTATCGGATGCTCTGAATGAATGGAGCGATGAGCCAGATATGGACCTATCAGAAAGTGATGGCGAGTATTTTTCACCCGATTCTCCTGCTCACTAACTTCATAAATTTAAAGATGTTCCTGGCCAGGTGCTTTGTTTATGTTCTTGTTGATTGGTTCAACTTGCCATGTGCTAAAGTTGACATTCTGATTGGCTCATTTTACTTTCGGAGAAAATGTTTAAAGGAAACGTTCAAAGGAAATGTTTAAAGGAAAAGCACCGGGAGGGAAAAGTAAGGGAAGGAGAAGTCTTTTTTTTAATTTATGCTGTTTTCTGTTTATTTTCAGCTTTCATGTAAGTAGTTTGGTTGATACCACAAAATGAATAAAACAAATAACAGTAAAACTCTTTTATTGTTATGTTATTATTCATGTTTTCCACCTCGATGGTAATAAGCACTTACCGTTCCACTCTGCTGGTAATATTTTAATAAGCGCCTACCCTCTCCAATTTTTTAAGCGCCCTGGGCACTTATCACGTTGAATACGGTATCTGACTAAAGGTCTTGATTAGTGCCCATCACCTCACATTGTAAACAGTCTATCCTACCCACTGCTTTTACAGTCAGTGGTTTTATCTGCTTATATTGATGTCACCAGAAATCTAACAATTAGACAATCTTAAAGTGAATTAGATGCAATTACACCAAAAATCTGTTAACTCCATTGATTGCTTCCAGTCTGTAAATAGTTTATTCATTCATTCATTTGCTGAAATGTTGAATCCTCCTACACTGAGTGATGGGAGGCTAAAGCTCATCTCAGCTGACTCTGAGAAAAGGCAGGGTACAGCATGAACAGTAGGACTATGACTGTGAATTTTTTTACCCCAAAATTTCTACTTTCCAGATGTTGCATTTGGTGAACTTTTATTCATTAATTATTAATTTTTTGAAATTATTTTTATTGGGTAATGCAAAAACCTCTCACACCCAGCATCACCTCACTTTTGATAAGATTAATAATAATTATAACAAGAAATGAAAAGGTGTGTCTTCAGTCAAACCCAGAGTGGTTTCATTCCGTAGTTAATTTCAAGTTCAATGAACGAGGTGAAAAATCCTTGAAAGAAAAGGAAAAGTGACAGCCAGAATTGTGTTTTGATGCGGATTGAAATCTTGAAGAAGGCGAAGTTACTTCGCCTTATGTTTTAGGTGATGTGTAAGAAGACAGTAAGTCAGAAAGATTAAAGAAAAGCAAAGGCAAGAAAGGCAAAGTGTCTACAAACATTAATAAGCAACAAGGGTCCAAAGCAGTGAGGTGATATTATGAATTTATCATAATATTAACTGTAAACTCATTCAAACCTCTAGTTTTTACTTGGTTAACAGATAGCATATAGTACATAGTGGCTGAGAGAGGTTTAAAGCTGATGGAGCAGATCTACACCACTTCTGAAACTGACAAATATCTGAAGTGTAAATTTCAGTTCAGTTCATTTTCTGTAACCACTTAATCCTAATTAGGGTCGCAGGGAGGCTGGAGCCCATCCCAGCCGACTCCAGGCGAGGGTGGAGTACATCCTGGACAGCTCACCAGGCCATCCCAGGGCAGAAAGACGCTGATGGTTTTGCAACTACTCTTGTCGAAAGTCAGCAATGGTTCTTTTACAGCCTCACACTGTGGACAGTGATAGACATGGCTGGCCTTTGATAACCCAGTTAGCTGCACTTTGCGGGGGGCTGTGACAACCTTGTGGAGAGTGGGACTCAAACCGCCAACCTTAGGATCAGCGATCCAGTGCCCTATACCACTAGGCCACCACTGCCCGAACTGTAAATTTATCAACACTAATTCAGAAATTTGAGACTTTTACTGCAGATCTCTAATAATAATACATTATTTCTAACTTCTGCCAATGTACTGGTTAATTTTAATAATAAATTTGGTTTACAGACAATTCTATAATGTAATCTGCTATTTTAGCAATGTGAGGCTTTTTTGAAGTTTGCGGGCATCTTTTTTCATTGTTTTAATAGTAAATTACTTCAGGCGCGGGAGGTTTTTTCAATGTATGAACAAGTACAGGTTATTTTTGTGCATTAAGGCTAAAGTTCATCATTTAAAACCACAGGCTTAGAAATCTAGTATTACTCATAACCCTAATAAACAGTTTTCCAGTCAATTGCAGGGCCAACACACACAGCCATCCACAGTCGCATACACACCCGGGGCAATTGTGAATATTTGTAAAATTTTACCTATTGTAGATATTTACCTATTATGTTAGGGTATATATGATCCAGTCGGTGTTATAATTTTTTTTTTATCATAAGGTTTTGCTCTATGTTACATATTTAAGTAATGAATATCTGTTGGCATTCTAAAACAATTAAAATGTTGGCTAAATTTAAAACAAATAAAATAATCAATCTTACAAAACTTTTACGTTGACTGAATGTACATGATTTAGGCGACATGTTTAATTGAATGAGTTTTACATTGATGGGGTAATTAGTGATTAATTACTTATTTTATTTTAATATATATATATATATATATATATATATATATATATACATATATATATATATATATATATATATATATATATATATAAAACAAAAATAAAAGGACAGGACAAAGACTTTCTATTGAAACTCCATTTATCACTACAGATCTGTTTCGAGGGGTGGTGAAACCATCCTCTCTCTTCAGGTGATTATAGAAGAATCATTTGTTTATTTGCTCTACCAAAAAGTATTGAGCACTCTCCTACGGAAGGATCTACTCAGAAAATCCTATATATATATATATATATATATATATATATATATATATATATATAATATTTATTAATAATATTTTTTTTTCATTACATATTCTCAGACGGTGATCTAAATAACTATGCTGCACTGCACACCTCCACACTGACTGGAAAACTTGACATGAAGCTGGGCATGTGATTATATACTTTGCTCGTATCCATATTGATTTATGTCAAACGTTGCATGGACATGAGCGCATGTCCATCTTTCTCTTATACGTTTATGTCACAAATGATGACAAATGTGTCCAACTGATTAACCTTTATTTTAAGTTAGCGTAAGCTGCTTTTGTATTTGAGAACAACATCATGATTGACCCCAGATGGTGAAGGACAATTGCAGAGCTGCCCAAAACCTTGCAACAAATATTTTTCTTAAAACCTTGGCAATAGGTGGCATATGAAAACTAAATCTGTAAACACCCATATCTGCCTAAACAGATGCAAAAACACATACAAACGGCATGCACATTACACAAGCCTAATCTTTTAATCCTCTTAAAAGGTATTTCACAATCTAAAGACCTGGTGTACAACATAGTTGGGTCATTGTTATACTGAAGCTCTTTTTAGGCCATAGTGAATTATAGAAAGAAAACAATAATAATACCTCAAACGGGTTGGTAAACAAGATTTGGAAGGAGGGAAACAGTCTGAGACTGGACAACTCATAAACAAAATAATATTTATAAAATACTGTTTAGTGTGTAAATTGCTGCCTGGTTGATTTTATTTATATACTGGCTGGCCAAAACAAGAAAAAAAAAAAAAAGTGCTACACTTTCATATTTCATTGGACTGCTGTTACGTATGCCTAACGGATTCTATCGGATGAGCCCCCGATTTTGTTACGTTAGGAATTTAGAAGTAAATTGCCCCGTGAAATTAGTAAAGCACGACAGACCACGACATAATCTGTATACAATTTAGTAATATAAACAAGGTAAAGCAAAATAATACTTACAGCTTAAAGCTCAACCAAAATACAAATTAAACAAAGGGTCCCATAGTCACCAAGCACCTCCAGCATGGTACATCTAGAAGCGGCGCATACGCTGGTGCTGGTGTGGAAAGGCTTATAATCCCGCGTTCGACAGCAACAAATGATGAACAACCTCGCTTTTGCTGTGGGTGAACGTGGACGACGGACTTTGGCGATGAGGGCCGAACGACGAAACTTGGGTGAAGTTTCCATGATCTGCTTTGGATGAGATGAGCCGCCGCGATGAGTTTCCTTAGAGGATCTGCGCACCAAAGAGACCGAAAGAGACTGGCAAAGGTTGCACGAGACGGAAAGAGGCTGGAGCCAGTCGGCACCAGGTCCTTAATATAACCTCTCCCAAGTTCTGGAAAGTTCCATTCTCGAAGCACATGCAGAACCAGGTCCATCTCGAAGTTTCCAGACCCCCTTACAGCTGAGTCACATTATGTTGAACATGTTGGACATGTTGAACATTGAACATTATGTTGGACCATCATGTTGACCTTTAAGTCATCATGTTGACCTAATATACATGCCCCTAACGCCGCCTTCAGTCTTAATTGCAGTACACAAGTTCTATGGCTATGCTTCTTCCAGAAGTCAGGTCGAGGCTCAGCAACATTACGTGGCAATAAAATGAAGTCAGCTGATGACCCGAATGTACTGAATTATGTTGTTATCCAATTAACAGACATTTATTTTTATTCTCTGATGGCATAGATTAAAAAAAAATGTGGATCAAGGGATTCCAATAAAATAATAGAGCACATGAAATGGGCTTTGGCCATGCAGTGTACTCATAAGTAATTGTTAACAAATAAATAAACCATTAAAAAAAAAGTCCCACATCTTCTCTAAACCAACCATTGAGTCAAGCTTTTGAGAAATATTTTTTCATATGCAGAATACACTGCTTTGGTTTTGCATTAATATAATTAACAAACAAGCATATAGCTTCAGGTCAGATCACATTAGCATACAGCTGGGTCAGAAAGTAGACCATGTTGCAGAGCAGTGTCCTCTGACATGACTACTCGAGTAGATAATAAAACATGGTGTCCCACTATCCAACATAACTGTGTGTCAGGGTCAAATTGAGCTCAGTGACATGCCTTTTTCTTCTTCTTTTTTGTAATATAACTAATACAGGTCTTAGCTCAGCTAGTATAGGTCATTGATCACAGAGTATTAATGAAAGATGTAAAATGTGTTCGATCCATGTTTCAGACGCACTTTGTAATTCAGGTTAGAGAATCTATTCTGTTGGCTGTTTTGGATAAACTGATTGGTAATCTAATCAGGCACACCTATTTGACCACACTGTGCTATAATTATGCTGATTTGTCAGTATCCATGTCTATATCTGTATCTATACATTACCCTGGACTTGTACTGAGGCATAATACCATGATTCAAAAAAGATCAGCGCTCCATGATTGATGACCATGCGTAGAGCATGCTTGGGGTATTAAAAAGGAGGAAGGAGTATCAAAGAGAAGAAACTTTGAAAAAAGTGTGCTTCCAAATCCATCAAGGTCCCCTTTGATGGGGCATTCAGGTCTGTCAGATATCTGTTCAATTCTACTGCTCTCTACTACATTTCCCACATTCTATCACGATAATACATTGTAATGATCATGGAATGATTTTCGACAGTCGAAAATGTTGCCATGATCAGTGAGATCATTACTAATCCACCTTCAAGTTCCTTCAAGATCACCACGATTCAATCACCATGAGCCCGATGCTCCTTCAGATTCTCTCAAATCATGGAAACCATGCCCAAAGTAAACACAGGTTAAGCAAGTTTAACATGTACATGCTTTTAGTGCTTATCACACCAAAACAGAGGATATACAAAAATTCTGATTTTTTTTTTTTTTTTTTTTTTTTTTTTTTGCTAGTAAGAATTATTTTCCAATCCTACTAGGGTCACAGGGACTGTGAGCATCACCATAAAAAACTGTGGACAAAAGTAGGATGCCCCCCTCCCCCCAACACACACTCAAAAATAAATAAATAAAGATAAATAACATCCCCACCTTCACACCTAGGGGCAATATCAAATGGCAAATTAGTGAGAAGTATAACAATGGACATGTCTTTGAGTTGTGGGAAGAAAGCTGAGTGAGAGATTTCCTTTCGGCTTTTTTCCCCTTTATCTGGGGTCTCCACAGCAAATGATTTACACGTTTGATTTGGCATAGGTTTTTACGTCGGATGCCCTTCCTGACACAACCCTTTAGCGAGGGACAGAAACACGCTGACGGCTTTGCAGCTACTCTTTACCATAGACAGTGAGAGACATGTCCAGCCTTTAATAACCCAGTTAACTGCACTGCGGGGACAGTGACAACCCTGTGGGGACTCGAACCCCCAACCTTAGGATCAGCGAACCTGCGCCCAATCCACTAGACCACCACTGCCCCTGTACATGTACATGTATATGTGTATATAATATCAATAATACATATTTAATGCTATAAATGGTTATAATAACGATTAAACATTCAAAAATAATGCATAAGCTGTAAATCAAATATAAATACAGACGAGTGGCAACACACACACACACACACACACACACACACACACACACACACACACACACACACACACACACACACACACACACACACAGATGCATGTAAACTTGGCTTTGTTTTGCGACATTTTCCTTAAATTTTTCCCGATATTTCCATAGTAGCCAATGGGAGGGAGCTGCATCACATTGACAAACAATGGATTGCAGGCACACAAAAAGCATCATGGGTATTATGGAGATACAGCTCCCTCCTAGCCACTGGGATCAGCAATCCAGTGCCCTATACCACTAGACCATCACTGCCCCCCTGACGAAATCCACACTAGCACAAGAAGAACATTCATACGACTTCAAACGTCCTCACTCAGGATCTTTTTGCCTATTCTGTCTTTCTGCAATGATAATAATAATAATAATAATAATAATAATAATAATAATAATAATAATAATAATAAAAGTAAACCTGTCAACTCTGTTTGTTCCTTTCACACGCAACTGATAAATTTCAGAGTGAATGCATTGACATGAAGATCTAAATAGAAACATCTTGATGAAAATAATTCAATCTGAGCTGGACAGAAATATTTTTAAATTGGGTCAACATTGAAGTGATATAAATAAAATTGTTGAAGACAAAATTTTGAAAAATGTATGACCATTTTGGAGTAAGCAAGCATGCTGGAAAACTGTATCACATATTACTCACACACACACACAAACACACACACACGCACGCGCATCACTGTAACCTACTTTAACAATGTCAGTGGCACTGATCTCCTCTAGGACCAATTTGCACAGATGGGTAATGTTAGCCGTCTGTTGAACATGTCCTGTAAACCCTGTCACCATTCCCAGTCTGAGGTAATTCCATTGCATCATATGCAGAAATGAACCTATGTGGACTGAATTGGTTTGTAATGTCCAAATAATTGTTGAACACCAATAAATAAACACCAGTCAAACCTTATCCTACAGCTTGCACGAGACATTAAGGGTACACTGCAAGGTGCACAACTATCAACCAGGATATTACATGTTAGAATACAGGTTGATGCCACTGCCCTCCGTGACTGGGGGTTCATGGGTGCTAAATTGTCCGAGCTCTCACAGGAGGGAAGGTAAGCATCTGCTCACCTTCCTATCACTTACAGCGATCACGGCCATCTAGCTCATTTGTACAAAGTGGTGGGTCGCCTCCTTAGACTGCGCCTGAGTGTGCATATCACCCCCTTCCTGGTTGGTGGTGGTCATATGTGATGGGGAGGCAACAGTTCACGGGTGGAATTAGATAGAAATAAATTATGGGAGAAATAAAGAAGGGGACTATAGAAATTGGTGTAGATCATTTACATAGATACAAAGTATCCCTAAAAGAACCTGACTTCATTCATTTTCTATTCTGCCTAATCCTAAAGGCACCATCTCAGCCAACCCTATGCGAGGACGGGGTACACCCTGAATAGCTCACCCGGTCATCTCAGGGTCAACATTCGCACAACCATGTATCCCGCTCTCTACGTTTACATCCAATCATGAGGAATGGACGTTGATCCCTGAAGCTTGAATGATGCTCATACAGGTATTGTCATGGCTGCGATCACAGTGATCTACCGTATGGTTCGCCAGGCCACATACAGGCTCTCTCACACCTACGGGCAATTTGGAACAGCCAATTAACCGACTGTGCATGTTTTTTTTTTGACTGTGGGAGGAAACCGGAGTACCCAGAGGAAATCCATGCAAGTGCAGGGAGACATGCAAACTCCACACAGAAACACCCAGAACTGGAATCAAACCCAGGTCTTCTTGCTGTGAGGTGGACGTGCTAACCACCACGCCACCGTGCCGCGCACAACAATTCATACTCACCCCCCCCCCCCCCCCTTTCCCTCAAGGAAACCCGTGCAAGCACAGGGAGAACATGCAAACTCCACACACAAACGCCCAGGCTGGGAATCTAACCTAGACCTCCTTCGTGTTAGGTGGATGTGCCAACCACTGTGCTGCCCTAGTTCTGCAACCACTGCATGAAGTATGCTTAAATCAGGCTGAGTGGGGCCGGTGGTGTAGTGGTTAGGGTGCTGGGCTCATAAGTGAGAGGTTGTGCGTTCAAATCCCAGTTAGACCCTCACTGTGCTCAGACCCCTGAGCAAGGTCTTAACCACAAGTGTGCCTCTGTTCACCCAGCAGTATAAATGGGTACCAGTAAAAATATACTGGGAAGGTAACCTGTGATCGACTAGCGTCCCATCCAGGGGGAGTTGAACTCCTGGTTGCTACACGCTACGGAAACCGGGGATAAGCACCGGCCTGATGAGCCACTAGGCTCGGGTGTAAAAAGCTCAGCTGACTTTACCTTACCTTAAATCAGGCTGATGCTTTATATCCACAAATTTCGGAAGCCAAATAAGGCAGTATGCCACAAGAGAGGATGTGATATATTGTGATTTTATGAAATACAAGGGACTGTAAAACACAGGGAAGGTATGGAGGGTGTATGGGTAGTAAAAGGGTTTAGTTACTACTAACAGACACATGAGTGTAATGCTTGTGGAAAAATTGCTTGAATAGATTTTATTTAGTCAAAAAGCACATGTGTGGGCCTGTGGCGCAACCAGCAAACTAAAGTCCAGGCATGTAATCCAGGACCACGAACCTAGAAATAGTCATGTGACTATGCCAGATTTCTGAGTTATGCAGCCCACAGAAGAAAGGAGCACTGAGGTCAGGCACTACATTTTGAAGCTTACTCACAATGCAATATATCGACAAATATATATAGTTTATGGACACGGTCATCAGACGTATGTATATGTGGTTGATGCCACACAGTGGAAAAAAAAGCACAACTGTGCAGAATGTTTCCATCTGCTGTCAGGTTACAATTTCCTTTTATGACAATTTAAAGGCTTAAACCTGTTCTAGCATAACAGCTTTCCTGTGCCCCATGAAGACATGCCTTACCAGTGATAGAGTTCGATAACGTGAGTTGCTTGCACAGAGCACTGTCCTCAACTCCACTGAACACATTTAGGATGAAGTCGAATGCCAACCCACCCAGGTGTCCATGCCCGACATCAGTGCCTGAACTTAATAATGCTCTTGTGGATGAATGATCACAAATTCCCACAGCTTCACTCCAAAATGTAATGCACTGCATTCCCAGAAAAGAGAATTTTATTATAGCAGTAAAAAGAAACAAAACCTGTAGTCCAACCATCAAGAAACATATGAGTGTTGTAGTCAAGTATCCACAAGGCACGGTTTATTTATTTATTTATTTTGAATTTAGCAAGAATAAGCTACAGTAAAACCTCCACTGACGAACGCTTAAGCTCACGAACTTTTCGCCTCAAGAACATTAAATTTGCGAGCATATAGTCTCTGCTGACGAACTAGTTTTCGGCGGACGAATCAAACCACGCGGTCGAACAGCGCCACGGTGGCGGCCACGAGAAGCTGACGCACACTCACGGCGTCACAGTTCGTCACCCCCTTTCTTTGAATGCGGAAGTGGTTTGTGTTTGATAGACATTTTGGACCATATTGAGTGTACTTTTGCTATTATGGGACCGAAAAAGACCCCACCACAGGCGGAGATCATTGAAAAACACGAACGAGGTGTGCGTTTGTGTGACTCAGCGTCCCAGTACCAGTACTCTAAGCCTACCATTGCTCCCATCCTTAAGAACAAGGAAGCTATTAAGGGTGCGTGTGTGGCTAAGGGTGTTTCCAAACAGTAGGCGTTTCCAAACACTCCTTCCAAACAGTAAGTCCCTCCCTCCCTCCTCCTCCCACTCCATTCCATCAAGCCATCAACTACCATCACAAAGGTAAATAAAACCACTTTATTATACAGTACAGTTTATTTCTTTAATTACAATACAATAGCACATTTATTATACATAAAATAAGGTATATTTTTGTGTAGTTTTAAGGATTATTTAGTAGAAAATTATGTTTTATGGGGACCTGGGAACGGATTATTCTCATTTTAATGGTTTCTTATGGGAAATAAATGTTCGGAAGACGAACTTTTCGCCTTACACACACTTTCTGGGAACCAATTATGTTCGTGAGCTGAGGTATCACTGTACTGGCCAATAGAACTAGTATAATTATGAGTCTACTCGCTCTTCTTCATATTGATCAGTAGCACTATCTTTTTTGGCCATTGGATATATCAGATCGCTAGTAGGATGACTTGTCAATTCATTTCACTCATCCTGCAGACTGTTTACTCACCACGGGCCAGCAGACTAGTGTTAATTTTCATCCCTGATATCATGTATTTTGTAATTCAGGTTTATTGAATACATGGTTTAACATTGATACCCAGCCATCCTATGATGTATGCTGGGTGACGGACTGTAACTAAGTGCATTTGCTCAAGTACTTAAGTACAAATAAGTGATATGTGTGCTTTACCTAGCATTCCCAGTTTATGCAACTTTACTTTTTCACTACACAATATCACTGAGGAGCCCTGAGCTGTCCAGGGTGTATCTCACCCAGAGTTGGCTGAGATGAGCGCAAGCCTCCCTGCGACCCTAATTATGATCTGAAAAAAACTTTCCTACTTCACGAGCTTAATAAACTTTGTTTGGATGAACTGGAAAACGCATGGTTGGAGAAGATCAAAGATGAAACGATCGTTGCTTTTCCAAGCTCATAGAAGGTGGAAAGATATTCAATATAAATGGTTTACACAGGACTGCAATGCTACAAATATATGATCTTTCAAATGCATTTCCGATTAATCTGCACATACCCCTTGGGCCCAAAATTTGTAACCTGGTGATGACAAAAAAAAAAGCACATTTCTTGTAATTTTTCACTGAAATTGAACATATTGAAGCAAATGACGGCATTCTGCTTTGATTCATGGTTCACAACGGTACACAAGCCTATTCACACCCGCATATTTGCTCTATCTTAATAAGTTTGGCACATACTTTTCTGTTTTAAACCTTTTTCTTCACACATGACTGTCTTCATACATTTTAGTGTCACATCAACATATTTTAAAAATAGGAATTTTCACACGCAAAACTGGATTCTCACTTAATATGCACAGAAGCGCATCAGAGCCAGGCATGCGTACATTAACAATGTTATAATGTAATTTTAAAACACTGACTGGGACCATTTTACTTTAAAATTAATTAACCTTTCATACCTTTAGATTTTTTCTTAAATATTTGTACTTTTACTTAAAAGGCTCAATGAAAGCTTGTTTGCATAGTTTATGCCTATTTCTATTTACAGACATGTCGTGAATTGTTTTGTCATATAGATGATAAAGAGCCAGCAGTTACTCCACAAACCTAATATAATGTGAAAAGTTTTGCTTTGTGTTGTGTTCCCCTTGTGCTTTCATTATTCTAGCTAATTTGCATATGATACCATGGTGCAGTACTCTTTTCTTTCATACGTACAACTGGACCCTTGTTTTATATGTGAGTAGATATGTCTTGGTTTTTGCCCAGTATTATGTTAATCAGAATCACACTGGTGCATATCTGATTTAATATCCGTATACTGTTATTATTAGCATTAATTTGCCTTTTATGAATTGGGGGGGTTTCATGTCTTATTCCCACAATTTCAATACAGCAATCTTTTCAAACTGGATAATGTGAACTATCAAATAGATAGTTGCAACTTGAAAAGTAAATTAACTGCCAGAAGATAAAAGTGTGCATATTTTCATGTGTAACAAGAGATTTTGGAAGGCGTACCTTTCACTTAATTTTCGATAATGTTTTGAATAGAGGACTTTGGCTTAAAGTCAATAATTTTTATATTGTGGACTTGATACTTAAATTTCACTAAAGGATACAAATATTTCACCACTGTATGTGGAAAATATATTTTGACATTTTATTTCCTTAGCCAGCAAGGATTCAGGGTTTTGTTGTTGTTGTTTGTTTTGTTTTTTGTTTTTTGTTTGGCTGTTTTTTTTTTTTTGTTCGCAGTGTACATTTGTTGATGTTAACCTTCTTTCATTCACTCGTTTTCTAAACCACTTAATTCTAATTAGGGTCGCTTGGAGGCTGGCGCTCATCTCATCCAACTCTGGGTGAGGCAGAGCAGAGTACACCCTGAACAGTTTGCCAGGCCATCACATGGCAGAAACACACTGATAATTATGCAGCTACTCTTGACAAAAGTCAGCAACGGTTCTTTTTCATGAACCTCCCACCATAGTCAGTGAGAGACATGGCCAGCCTTTGATAACCCAGTTAGTTGTACTACCGGGGTTGGGGTGGGGGGGTGGGGGGGTGATAAACCATTGACTGTGTGTCTTCAATCCCTAACCTTGGGATCGGCAATCCAGCACCTTACCACCAGGCCACCACTACCCTGAAGTTAACTTATACTCGGAAAACGCCTTCTGTGCCAGCCATCAGATAAACGGAAACCACAGAGCTATAGATAAACTGCTATCATTAAAATGGTGATCGATTCTCAGCATTACAGCGGCACTGACATGATAGTGTTGCCCTGCTCTTAGTCTATATTGCACACCAGAGCATAGTCTTTTTTTTTTTTTTTTTCAATCACAGATGGGTTCAGTAACAGTATATAAAACTCAAACAATATCCAGCCAAAAGTAGGTTTGACCATAAATAAGGAAAGCTGATCTAATTAACTGAATACAAAATATATAAAAATGAGGAAAGGGTGTCTGTACCTTTGAAATGTAACTTAAGAAAATATACTGTATCTAATGGCAGTCAGTAATATAGATATCTCATCAATTATTTTTGTTTTGCATTTGTGTGCTTTCCCACGGCTTCCGTTGTTCAAATCAGACGTCTGCCTTACTAGAACACTTAATTTCTCATTTTAGTCATCAAAAAAAGTTCAGATGAATGAAACTAGTTTTTAAACTGAATACCCATGACATTTTCTGAAGAATGTGCTTAAAATGTAATTCAGAAACAAATAAAAAAATATTTATTTTCCCCCTCTTTTAAATTATGCAATGTTCCTGAAAGGAACTCCCAGAGCTGGCGAGAAAATGCCTCGCTGTGTTATTTATTCTAGCAGTCATCCAGCCAGGTCTTGGTGATTGCTCCCTGTTCAGTCTGTTTGTTGACCTTAGTGTGCACACTGGCTCACTTGCCCTCCTAAAGAGAAGCAGTCATACAATCAGTAAAGTCCTACACACTTGAAGCCCATGTCTGGCATGGCTGCCAAGTTCCCTGACTTGGATCGATCTCTGCCTTTTTTCCTGATGCAGCCGCTAGTGATAAAGGGGAATGCACGCAACAGGGGCAAATCAATGACAGTCATTCAGCTGCACCATGTCAGCAATAGTAAAACACTTTGTTTTGGGAAAACATATGCATTTATGCAAGTGTGTTTAAAGTAAGCTAAGATTCCTGTAGTCATGAATTCAATTGCACCAGTTCAGAAAATATCAAGTCTCAAGCTGACGTGGCCTATCTGACTATCTGATGGAGCCAAGTCCAATGCCTATTAACTGAAAACACTAAAAAGACTCTCCTAAAAAAAAGGTTTTAGAACAAACAATGCTGCATCAAATGTACTATTATTCTCACACATCTAGACTTGTAAATTATTGATATAATCTCTCAGTAGTTTACACATGTTAATTAACTTAAATATTTATTAGAGGCTTGAATTTGACAATTATTCATACATAAAGCTGCAGACACAAGTTCAATTTACTGCCAGGACATTAATAAGCACAAAAAATAATATTCAGTTTTAATCATTGGTGGTTTCAGTCTTATTCATTTTCCAAAGCATGCAACTGCATTAAGGTCACGGGAAGCCTCGCACCTATCTCAGTTGACACTGGGCAAAGGCAACGTGCATCCTGAACAGCTCACCAGACCATAACAGCAATTTGGAACAGCCAGTAGTGTGTATGATTTTAGACTGTGGGGGGAACCAACACAGGCATGGATAGAATATGCAAACGACACATAAAAATTCTTGCTGTGAGGATGGTGTGCTAACTACTATGATTGATGTTTTGTACTAAGTCATAATTGCGGAAGCACAATGTAGGACATGATTATTTTTTCACGGTGCACGCAGTTACAGTGGGTCCATCGTTGGCTTTGTACGTACTATAAGTTTTCAGGAAAACTGATAAAACTAGATTTTGCATTACTTTCAGAGTTAATAAAAAATGTTCATGAAAACTCGCCCAAACTGAAGTTCTCAAGGTACTGAAAGAGTATCTTCTGTTGTTCAGGAAAATCAAATAAAAGAAAAAAATACCCTAAAAATACAAAACAAATGAAACCTAGGAAAACAATTCACATGTTGAATTTTATTATATTTACTAAAATTGGCAAATAATTGCCTTGCTATACTGAAAAGTTCATCTTTCTCAAGTATCTTAAACAAAAGTACAACTTTCAAAGTTAATTTCACAAATTTGAAACAACTTTTAAGGCTGGGTTATAAAAGGCCAGCCATGTCTCTCACTGTCTATGGTGAGAGGTTCATGTAAGACAACCGTTGCTGACTTTCGTCAAGAGTAAGCGGCATAGCCATCAGAGTGCTTCTGCCCTGTGATGGCCTGGTGAGCTGTCCGGGATGTACTCTACCCTCGTCCAGAGTTGGCTGAGATAAGATAAGATACAGCTTTATTAATCTCACAATGGATAAATTCACTGTTACAGGCTCTTGAGGTACCATCAGTAGGGGGTGCAAAAATAGATACAAATACAAACATACACACATACATATATATTATATAAGTAAATAAATAAATAGATACATAAATAGTATAAATTAATAATAAAAAGAACAATTAAAAAAAATCAATAAAAGAAAAGAATGGAACGGCTTTGTAGACTGGCCTATATTCAAGTGTATATGTATCTGAGTGCAGAGTAGATGGGTTGATAAGGTTCACAGTCAGTGGGGTAGATGTGGTTGATTAAAGTGCACGGCTTTTTTATTGCATATAACCGGTATTTTCACAGACAGTTACAAAGTGGCGTTGTACAGTCTGACAGCGGTGGGAATGAACGACCTGCGGTAGCGCTCCTTCCTGCACTGAGGATGGGTGATGGGTGATGGGTGACAGCCTCCCTGTGACCCTAATTAGGATTAAACAGTTCAGAAAACAAATTAATGAAAAATCTGCCTACTTTTAAAAGTGAAGAAAAACTGCCTTAAAGATTTAAATTTACCAGTGAATGTCTGAAAACAAACACGGGAATGTTTATGTCCTGTGCTACATACATCCAATGTACATACATTTATACCACTTAGCTAGCAAGTGTATAAACACATTTATTCATAATAAATAAGGGATCCCTCACTTTCCACGGTTAATTGGGGCCGCTGTAAATCCCCTCGCGACCGCCAAATTCCACGAAGTAGGATCACACCCCCCCGACAAACATATATGTATATGTGTAGATAATATCAATAAATACATATTCAACAATACAAATGCTTATAATAGCAATTAAACATTCAAAAATAATGCATAAGATGTAAATAAAACATAAATACACGCACATACAGACGCACACGCGCACACAGATGTGCACCTCACATAAAAATGTAAGCAGTTTTGATGGGAGGTTTTGGGTTGTTGTTGTTTTTTTTTGTTGTTTTTTGTTTTTTGTTTTTTTGGGGGGGTTGCATAATTTGCTGCATTTTCCTTAACTTTCCCCCTATTCTTCCTTAATTTCATTATTTTTTTTTTTATTTGATGAATATTTAAAAAAATGCCATGCACTGAAGCCGCATGAATTGAAGCATGAAGTAGCGAGGGATCAATGTAAATAAATAAATAAAAAAAATAATAATAATTTAAACTGTTGCAGTGGGCAGTGGTGGTCTAGTGGTATAGGGCGCTGGATCGCTGATCCAAAGGTTGGGGGTTCGATTCCCACTCTCCACAATGTTGTCACTGTCCTCCCCAGTGCAGCTAACTGGGTTATCAAAAGGCCGGCCATGTCAGTCACTGTCTATGGTGGGAGGCATGTAAAAGAACCATTGCTGACTTTCGACAAGAGTAGGCTGCAAAGCCATCGGTGTGTTTCCGCCCTGCGATGGCCTGGCGAGCTTTCCAGGGTGTACTCTGCCCTCGCCCGAAGTTGGCTGGGATGGGTGCCAGCCTCCCCGCAACCCTAATTCGGATTAAGCGATTACAGAAAATGAACTGAACTGTTGCAGTCTGGATAAAAAATAGTATATGTACCTGGAAAGAAAATAAATGCTGCACAAAATGGGATACAGACCTATTTCCTTTGGTTTGAATACAATGCAAGTTGTTCACATCACAACATACTTAACATATACAGTGGTACCTCACTTTACGAAATTAATCCGTTCCAGTGCCTTTTTTGTAACCTGCATTTTCCGTAAATTGAACCGCATTTTACATGTAAAACGCGTGATTCGTTCCAAGGCTGCCAATACGGGTAGTTATAAACCCTTTAAAAATTATAAAAATTCTCCAATTTTGTGTGAAATATGTATGAAATATGTGTTAAAAGTAAAAGAAAATTACCCTCCTTCAAGAGGTCCTTAAATATGGTGGTTGCTTTTTCCGAAATAATCGCCTCCGTCACTATATCTCCGGCAAATTCTTTCTCTTTTATCCAAAAGAGTAACAGTCTCTCCATCTCATCGTTCAGTGATGACCTCTTCTTTGCTTCAATATCGTCCCGATTGTAGAGAGGTTTCGGCCATACTCCTTTGCGATTTCACTCAACCGAATCCCACTTTCATATTTTTTTATCATCTCCTGTTTTACTTTTATTGATAATGGAGACCGCTTCTTCTTTTCAGTCTCACAAGAAATCACTTTCTTGGGGCTTGTGATTAATAATGAAAAATAATGCTGCAATGAGCACACTCAAAAAAACTCACAAACTCAAGAATCAACAGTCCATCTCTCCTTCACACGTGTGATGAACAATGGGTCAAAGGTACACGAAAAGCATTATGGGTACAGTACTGTATTATGGAGATTCAGCTCCCTCCTAGCCAATGGGAGGCCAGCAGGGCGGGGTGTTGGGAGACAACCAATGGGAAAGCAACTCACGCATTGTTTGAATGTTTGAATGGCGCGTTTGAATTCTTAAGATGGCGCTTTCGTAATGTGAACTTGTTTCATATCCAGAGACAAAAATTTTAGGAAAATGCGTCTCGTAACCTGAATTTTTCGTTTGGTGAGACTTTCGTAAAGTGAGGTACCACTGTACATGCATATGCATACACATGGTGGGGCTGGTGGTTAGGGTGCTGGGCTCATGATCGGGAGGTTGTGTGTTCAAATCCCAGTTAGACCCCACTGTGCTAAGACCCCCTGGGCAAGGTCTTAACCATAAGTGTGCCTCTGTTCACCCAGCAGTATAAATGGGTACCAGTAAAAGTATACTGGGAAGGTAACCTGCGATGGACTAGCGTCCCATCTAGGAGGAGTTATAGTCCTAGCCGCTTCACGCTACAGAAACCGGGGATAAGCACCGGCCTGATGAGCCACTATGGCTCGGGTGTAAAAAAAAAAAAGCAATTGACTCATATGCATGAACACAGAGAGAATGTGTTGTTTTTTTTTTCAAATCTGGTAAAGAGATCCCTCTTTGTAGCAACATTCCTCAAGTATAATAATTGTTTCTTGTGCTTTTTGGTTGTTTGGCAGAAATCATCCCCAGTATAATCAGATGATATACAAGCTTTCTACCCACAACGAAAACTTCCTCAATGGAGAACATCAGGGTAAAGCACTGAATCCAATTTACAGCGACAAACATGAGGTCATTTCCATGTTTTTTTTTTCTGCCTCTCTATTTCAAGTGCACTCTTTTTGAATTTGTGGTGCATTAAACTACTTCCTACCTTTTCAGTCTTTCAACATTGCTCCTGCACTTTCCTGGAGCACTGATCGAACCTTTCTACCAGTCTGGGTTATTGACTCACATGCAGTTAGTGGTCTGACTTTTCAGTTGTTAAGCCTACGTCCTGCAAATGGAGCTCATCTGCCTCTTCTCCAGCACATGCTCGCACTAAAGTAAGATCACAGATAAGCATAACAACCTTGTCTGGTGATAAAGGCTTGTAAGAGGAAAGAAATCAGATGAGGAGCAAGAGTAAATGGCCAGGAGTAAACCACCATCTATACAGAATATTAATGGCGCATAAAATAACCAAACATATCAATGATGTAATTAATGAAATTAGTCATAACCAGCGAATGCATTCAGGGCTGTGGGCTGCATGTTACTCTGCAGACAAACTCAGCTAGTTTAGAGTTGGGCTATGCCACCTGACAGAAGCTGATTTAGATGCAACTGAGGTTGGAGCAGAAGACTGTTTGAGTCTAGGGTCATTAACAGTCAGGAAAACCGTCCCTTCAGCTTTGAACAAGCTGTCCTTCCATCACCCAATGAATGCCAGACAATAAGCTATAACGAGGATGCTAATGATGAACATAAGCTCCTCCCTTGCTGCATCGGCTCACTTTCAGAATCAACAAATTAGGCTGAGCAGCAAGGCCAAATCACGATATATATATATATATATATATATATATATATATCTATATATATATATATATATATATATATATATATATATATATAGATATATACATATATACATACATACACACACACACACACACACACACACACACACACACACACACACACACACACACACACACAACACGCATGTGTGTGTGTGTGTGTGTGCGTGTGTGTGTGTGTGTGTGCGTGTGTGTGTGTGGGGGGGGGGGTGTGCATGTAGAAATAATTTCAAATGTCCAAACGTAGATAAATATGTACAAACAATATCACTAGAGACTGCTGGATTGTGACCAACTATGTATGTAGTGGTGTGAAAGTGTATGCACTCAATATTCATTTGTGTGTGCCTGTGCATTTGTAAAGGCTCGGCGTTTGATTTCACAGGCTGTGGCAGAAAGATGTGGATGTCTGCAGAGGAACAAATAATCAGCTAAATGTGATTTCTGCCCACACCCAGCTAGCCAGAAGTGTAGCCTGTTACTGGGGGGCAATTGAATCAAGCAAAAGTAATGAAAGTAGAAAAAGGGGACCAAAAAGAGGCTTGTGAAAAGGAGCTAAAACAAACTAGTGAAAAAAGTAACACGATTAATTGATAGATATCCAGGTTTTTACACCTTTAAGTGTTTATTCTTTATTATTTCAATCATACAAATAACATGACTCAGTGTAACAAAACAATAGACAAGGTGACATTAAACAAAAAAGAGTGAGTGTGAGTGTGTGAGAGAAAGAGATAGAGAATGACAGTGTGTGTGTGTGTGTGTGTGTGTGTGTGTGTGTGTGTGTGTGTGTGTGTGTGTAAGAGAGAGAGAGTGAGAGAGAGCGAGAGAGAGAGAGAGAGAGAGAGAGAGAGAGAGAGAGAGAGATTATTATTTCCTCTTGGACCTTTGCTCCATCTGACTCACTCAGTTAGTTGCTTACTTCACACCCAGATTGCAGGACCCAAGAATAGCAGTATTTCATGCATCTCAGGAAGGCCATCACACATTCCTTTCACACTTCCTCTGTCACACAAGGATCTCTATTCCATTGTCTCTTTGTCTGTTGGTCTGTCTGTTCTGTTAGATTTCGTCATGTCCCTCTTGCTGTTGTTCTTCAAACTTATCAACTTATTATGCTTTTCTAGCTAGTCTCATTGTCTGTAGTACATATTTAAATATTCAAGAAAATGAGGATTCAAGAAAAAAAATTGCCCGCTACTGTCTTATATATATACAGTGATACCTCTGCTCACGAACATAATTGGTTCCCAGAAAGTGTGTGTGAGGCGAAAAGTTCGTCTTCCGAACATTTATTTCCCATAAGAAACCATTAAAATGAGAATAATCCGTTCCTAGGTCCCCATAAAACATAATTTTCTACTAAATAAGCCTTAAAACTACACAAAAATATACCTTATTTTATGTATAATAAATGTCTATTGTATTGTAATTAAAGAAATAAACTGTACTGTATAATAAAGTGGTTTTATTTACCTTTGTGATGGTAGTTGATGGCTTGATGGAATGGAGTGGGAGGAGGAGGGAGGGAGGGACTTACTGTTTGGAAGGAGTGTTTGGAAACGCCTACTGTTTGGAAACACGCATAGCCACACACGCACCCTTAATAGCTTCCTTGTTCTTAAGGATGGGAGCAATGGTAGACTTAGCGTACTGGTACTGGGACGCTGAGTCACACAAACGCACACCTCGTTCGTGTTTTTCAATGATCTCCGCCTGTGGTGGGGTCTTTTTCGGTCCCATAACAGCAAAAGTACACTCAATATGGTCCAAAATGTCTAGCAAACACAAACCACTTCCGCATTCAAAGAAAGGGGTGTGACGAACTGTGACGCCGTGAGCGTGCGTCAGCTTCTCGTGTCCGCCACCGTGGCGCTGTTCGACCGCGTGGTTTGATTCGTCCGCCGAAAACTAGTTCGTCAGCAGAGACAATATGCTCGCAAATTTAATGTTCTTGAGGCGAAAAGTTCGTGAGCTTAAGCGTTCGTCAGCGGAGGTTTTACTGTATATATATATATATATATATAGATTGCAGGCACACAAAAAGCATCATGTGGGTATTATGGAGATACAGCTTCCTCCGAGCCAATGGGAGGCCAGCGGGGCAGGGTGTTGGGAGATAGCCAATGGGAAAGCAACTCGTGCATTGTTTGAATTTTTGAGATGGCACGTTTCCTAACATTAATTGTTTTCATATCCAGAGGTCTTTTTTATGATTTTAGGTAAATGCGTTTCATAATTTGGATTTTCCGTTTGCTGAGGTACCACTGTATAGAGTCAAACAGTCAAACATATGAGTGCTTCATAGACCTGCCAGTTGACCAAGATTTCAGAAATTAATTTAAACTTAAACATTCCAGAAAAAATACTTAATCCAAGGAATTATGGTTACTGTGCTATAAGTAGGATATGAGATGTTCTGCAGCCACTTTTTGTCCTTTCTATAGTTTTACTATAGATATTACCTTCTTCTTTTCCTTTCACCTGTTCCCTTCAGGGGTCGACACAGTGAATCATCTGCCTCCATCTCACTCTATCCTCTGCATCTTCTTCTCTTACACCAACTGCCTTCATGTCCTCCTTCACCACGTCCATGAATCGTCTCTTTGGTCATCCTCTAGGCCTTCTGCCTGGTAGTTCCAACCTCAGCATCCTACTACCAATATACTCACTATCCCTCCTCTGTACATGTCCAAACCATACACCTCACCACTGTCTTACATCTCTCATGCACGTCCTGCACCACTCTAACAAACTTCTCTATTACTTCAGACTTCCTCATGCAATACCACAGTTCCTCTCTCGGCACCCTGTCATATGCTTTCTCCAGATCCACAAAGGCACAATGCAGCTCCTTCTGACCTTCTCTGTACTTCTCTATTAACATCCTCAAGGCAAACATTGCATCTGTGGTGCTCTTTCTTGGAATGAAACCAAACTGTTGTTCACAAATGCTGACCTCTGCCCTTAGTCTAGCTTCCATTATTATTTCCCATAACTTCATCGTATGGCTTATCAACTTTATCCCTCTGTAGTTGCCACAACTCTGCACATCTCCCTTGTTCTTAAAAATGGGCACCATTTTTTCCACACTTCTCCATTCCTCTGGCATCCTCTCACTCTCTAAGACCTTGTTGAATGTTCTTGTCAGGAAATCTACTGCTACCTCGCCTAGACACTTCCATACCTCCACCGGTATGTCATCAGGACCAACTGCCTTTCCACTCTTCATCTTTTTCAATGCCCTCCTCACTTCACCCTTACTAATCTTTGCTACTTCCTGGTCCTCAACAGTCACCTCTTCTACTCTTTTTTCTCACTCATTTTATATTATATTTATTTATATTTAGTGAAACTTAATATTGCCCCATTAAAGGTGTTGAGCCACATTTCAATTAACAGCCATGGACGTGCTACAAATTACCAGTTTAAATTATTACTTTGTTCACAACAAAGTCAGAGGATGAGCTCATAAATCAAGAAGTAAACCAGACAACTGGTCAGTTTGAGGAAATCTATTTTGATGGGGTGGTGGTAGAGTAATTGTTCTTTAAAGTGATTCTTAAGCTATTGTTTTTATTCGAAGAAAAAGGTTGCTGATCCATGTACCTGATCCACAAAATGAGAAGAAAATTCTTGCTCCAAGACCTTGATCCGGCACAGTGTAAATGCTGAATTCAACCACAAATAAGATTATAACATTTAGACTTTTTTATCTGCCTAGGATGATCTTGCAAATAAAAGCAAACCAAAAATAATTATTGTTCATCAGTTCAGCTCATTTTCTGTATCCGCTTCATCCTAATTAGGGTTGCGGGGAGGCTGGTGCCCATCCCAGCCAACTTCGGGCGAGGGCAGAGTACACCCTGGACAGCTCGCCAGGCCATCGCAGGGCGGAAACACGCTGACGGCTTTGCAGCTACTCTTGTCGAAAGTCAGCAATGGTTCTTTTACATGCCTCACACCATAGACAGTGAGAGACATGGCCAGCCTTTGGTAACCCAGTTAGCTGCACTGGGGGAAATAATTATTGTATACACAAAAACAATTAGGTCTGATTGGTGCAGTATCGAGAGACTAAAAGACATCATTACTAATTCAAGAGATTTTCTTGTTTCTGATTGGTTGAAAACGATGAAATAATTATTTATATTGAATCATTACATTCGGGGCAGTGGTGGCCTGGTGGTAAAGGTGCTGGATCATGGATTCTAAGCTTGGGGGTTCGGGTCCCACTCTCCACGGGTTGTCACTGTACCCCCAGTGCAGCTAACTGGGTTATCAAAGGCCGGACATGTCTCTCACTGGCTATGGTGAGAGGTTCATGTTAAAGAACCATTGCTGACTTTCAACAATAGTAGCTGCAAAGCCGTCAGCATGTTTCCGTCCTGCGATGGCCGGGCAAGCTGTCCAGGGTGTACTCTGCCCTCACCCTGAGTCGGCTGGGATAGGCGCCAGCTTACTTGCAACCCTAATTAGGATTAGACGGTTACAGAAAATAAATGAATGAATCATTACCAGAGAATAAAATTATTCGATAGCTGCCATGGAATAAGTTGAACTGTTTTTGCATGACTCGACAATGAAATAAAGTAAAGTGACTTATGATCGCAATGCTCTATAGCTATATATGTATCCCAATATACTGAAGACTCCCTGGAATGTAGATTAAAAATCAATGTAAAAATGTTGCTTTGGCTGATAGTGCAGAAAAGGCAATGCTTGCATGTATGACAGAGCTTCAAAATCACAGAATAAGTGTTCAAATCCCAAATGAACTGAACGCTCAAGAAGGTACCATGGATCTCTTTTATTTTCATCAGAAAGTAAATGGAAAGTAAATTGTAGCATTTGCGAGTCAGCTGTAGTTTTGCAACCGAGGAATTGCTCTATAACATACAGTGGGTTATCCAAAAAGACTACTGCAGGAAATTACAGAACCTAACTCAAAGATCCAGTTGTTTGGGAGGTTTTGAATATCAGAGAAAGGTTTTTAGACAACAAAAGGTGTTCATTAATATGGATGTCATAAATACTGTTCATCTATCATCTCTCTTCTCTTTGACTTTAAATCCATATGGTCAGGTCTTGTCACTGTGACTGGTGTCTAGTAGAATTTTCACCCAATTATGCCACTGTGCCCAAGAAGCAATGTTTTCCTGCCCTAGCAGTCTTCTATTTTCACCACAGCAATGGGCATAAATAATGCAACTGCAATGTTTCTCACTCCCATTCCTCTTGCTTGCCTACGCTCCCTCTATATAAACAGTCAGCATTTGAGTTTGCAGTCTCTAGACTCTCATGCTCCTTGGCTTGGGTTATTACAGTATGCAGTGCGCTTGTGCATGTGTGAGGATTCATCAGTTATTTTCGACACTCACACAGTTCAATAGTGAATAGTCCTTTATTATTATTATTATTATTATTATTATTATTATTATTATTATTCAGGAGTGCAGGTAAAAATTCTGGCTCCACAACTCATTAATGAGTTTCCTCTGTCACACACACTACTGTTGACCTGTTAAAAAGAGTGTCTGTGCTGAGCCTACAGGGCATACTCCCCATAAGACACTAAATCAGCCTCACAAAAGAAAAAGGAAGAAAAACTACTGACACACACACACACACACACACACACACACACACACACACACACACACACACACACACACACACACACACACACAGAGAGAGAGCTGTGGAAACTACATACAGGGGAGTGGAGCCATTTGAACTGTAAAAGAAGTACAGGAGCTTTTAGAAAAGTACTTAAAATGAAAAAAAAAAAAAATCAGAATGATTAAAAAAAGAGTAAAGAGAAAATGTTATGTATTTGTCACACTGAAATAAATAAAACCAGAGCCAAAGATAGAAATTAAAGCAGCTGCTCTTTTATGCAACAGTAGAGTTAGACTACAAGCACACACATCCGTGCACCCACACACAGCAAACTTAACATTACATAAATGCATTACAGTAGTAAGAAGTGTCCAAAATGCTCCTTAGAGAGTAGGCCCAAAGAAAAACATCTGCCTCCAGACCGTCCGTTTAGGGACTCCACCCAAGCATTCGCAAGCTGTTAAGCTGTCCGCCGGCGATCGATGAGCCCTTACAATACCCTGTGTCTTGCTGAAATACTTATTGGTACAGCCAGTGCACAAACACACACACACACACACACACACACGCATACACACACACACACATACACACACACACACACACACACACACACACACACACACACACACACACACACACACACACACACACACCTGAGGTGGGCTCAGCTGAGTGCATTTGATGAATAGTTTCATTACATCCAAAGATCTAAGCTTTAATCGAGTCTTCAGATGCTGCAATAAGCATAATTCTTCATTACTTCATTACTAACCAACAGCCAGGCAAGGCTTATTGGACAAAAAGAAATGCATTAGAGTGCATTAGAGTAGCTGTTAATAAATACATTTGCAAGGTGTGTATGCACCTCAACATTTCCCACGTCATGGAATGGAAATGAAATGGGATTTTAAAAATATACTGCACATAATGAATCTCCCATAAACTGTCCATAAATTTGGGCAAAAACAGTATTTCATGTTTCATAAATTTCATAAGTATTTACCCTCTGTGCTGTGAAATTCTAGTGTAAACAATTACCATAGGATGTTATTTAATTAATAGACTAAAGTTTGCATTTAGGCAGGAGTGGACCAGTGATAAGGTGCTGGATTATTGATCCCAAGGTCAGAGGTTCAACAGGTTCTCAGTGCTGTCACCTAGTACTGCTCACTGGGTTATCAAAGGCTAACCATTGTATATGGTGAGAGGTTCATATAAAAGAACGATTGTTGACTTTCATCAAGAGTTGGCTGCACAGGCGTCGGGGTTTCTGCCCCGCAACCTTAATTAGGATTGAGGTTCAGAAAATGAATGAAAGTCTATTTTTTTATGTTCATCAGTTCATTTTCATAGCCGCTTAATCCTAATTAGGGTCGCGGGGAGGCTGGCGCCCATCCCAGCCAACTCCGGGCGAGGGCAGAGTACACCGTGGACAGCTCGCCAGGCAATCGCAGGGCAGAAACACGCTATTTTTATGTATGTAGTCAAAGTGTGATGTGATTTAGTTCACTCGGGGCAAGATACTGGCGGATATGACTCCTATCTCAGGAACTAGACTGAGATATCCACTGAGCCTGAAGTGAATAATTCGTTTTCTTTTGGCCGTTCCCTTTCAGGGGTCGCCACAGCAAATCATCTGCCTCCATCGTCATGGAAGGCATTTTAATGATTCACCATAGATTTTTATGTCGGATGCCCTTCCTGACACAACCCTGGGCAAAGGGCAGAAACACGCTGACGGCTTTGCAGCTACTCTTGACTGAAGTCAGCAATGGTTCTTTTACATGAACCTCACACCATAGACACTGAGAGACATGGCCGGCCTTTGATAACCCAGTTAGCTGCACTGAGGGGGCAGTGACAACCTTGTGGAGAGTGGGACTCAAACCCCCAACCCTAGGATCGGCGATCCAGCACCTTTTTACCACCAGGCCACCACTGCCCTCCTGAGGTGAATAATGATTGTAGTATATAATACTAGGAAACATGAAACAAAAAGAACCAAGATTTTTAATGTTTATTTTCACATTTTTAAAACCCAACATACACAATGCTGTGGCCATGCACACTCCATTGTGGCATATTTTGAAACGCATTTAATGTTTTTGTATATACTATATCAGAACACATTCATTCATTTAATTAATCAAATTAAGCGTAGAAGACATAAAGAATCTCATAAAGCAGCAATCAACTGATGTGTGAGATAAAGTATCAGTCATGAGTTAATTATCAAAATATATCCCAAACGTTTAACATCTAACAGAACTGTTGAGTTACTATTTACGAAAAACTGAATGAATGTGGCACAACTCTGACTCAACCTACAGGAGTCAAGCCAATAAAAGGCAAAAATGGTTTATCAGTCAAGCAACTAAGAAGTACAAAAAGTGGAAATGTTCACACAGAATACATATGAAGAAACCCAAAGGATGTCACTGAGAATGAAGTCTTCATCACTCCACTCCAACCTCAGCTCTGCACTACATCTACATGCACCAGTGCAAAAAGAAAGGAATCATTTTTTTCCCATCAGCAAACATAATCATGCCATCTCTCATCCCATCGCATCTGGCACCTCTGACTCCACTGGGGATGAGAGCAAATTGTTGGTGCATTTGGAATGTGAACTATGAACCACCTGCTCGCCTCTTGTGATAATGAACACTGCTTACACGGTGCTTTTTAGACAAATCTTAATGGGAACATTCTGATTCTGATCTGACTCCCAGTGGAAAGATGATTTCCCCTCTTTGGTTTACACAAATGTGAGAGCAACAAAGTATTTGTGAAATGAACTACAACTTGGAATGATGAAATTGCCCTGTATGAAAACATAATGCATGTGGAGAACAAAAATGTCACATATTATTGTTTAGCATTACATTTTAAGGAATATTTGATTGGGCTGTGTGGAGTTTGCATGTTCCATGTTTCCATGCATTTTCTCCTACAGTCATGCAGATGAAGCTATTTCTATGTGTCATGTGACTGGTAATGGATGTTTACCCTTGAGAACAGGTTACGAGTGGTGCTCAAAACCATCTCAGTTAAAAATGCATTGCGGCAGAAGTCAAAAACTGGCCCAATGCAGGGGAAAGAGAAATGAGTGAGTAGCTGAATTCACATAAAAAAAAAAAAAAAAAAAAAAAAAAAAGTCATGCTGAAAAGGCAGATCAGTTTTTATAATAAGCATGTGATCATCAATGCATCCGATATTTTAATCAATTCTCAGCTGACTTCAGCTTAAATTTCTTGTGGTAATATTGCTTAGTTTGAAAATCAAAACCAATCAGAATCATAGCTTTATTTTTTTCTATACTGTAGTTCTCTCTTATCATTTCCAGTATCACATGCTGAAAGTGGAAGAACCATAACAGGCAACGGGTATTTTAGCCGATCTATCATAATGGAAAGCTATCTGCATGCAAAAATAAAATGCATACATGGAACAAAAGTGAACTGGAGCAAACATGTTCCAAGTTAAACTAATGAACTTCAGAGTGACATGAACTTCTTTACTGTTATAGCCTTAGTGACAGCAAGGCAATCCAGCTACTATACATAGCAGGCCCAGAGACAGCAGGAAACAGGAAAATCATGGGCCACTCATGTGTTTGTTATACATCCCCGAGTTCACACTCCTGCTGAAGCCACCGATGCAGCCAGCTAAGAATTGCCTTAACCCACCAATGAGCACTGCAGCTGGTGACACACTAAGGGGAAATGTGAAGGAATAGAAAGAGGCATGCTGTGATGTGTCAATCCCCTCAGGCCAAAGATGTGATAGGGTGCCAATCCACAGATTGTCCGCATTCACACCACCTGATGCGCAAATCCACTGGGAGGCTAATTATCAGAAGCAGCTAACTGACTTGCTGGACTTGTACAAAGGCTCATGTGACAGCTACACACATCTTCACCACCACTTTCAATGCAGCAGGAAGAATTCATTGTTAGTCAGAGAATAGATGAGAAAGCAAAATTTGGAGGGGGAAGGGGTGGGGTTGAAGTAGACATTTATTTAGAACACCAGATGCTATTGGTAATGGTAATGCATACAGAACTGCAAGATTTGTGCCGAAAAGCCAAACATAAATCGAACGAAGCATTTCTATAGTAAAAAGGTTCAAGGAAGATAACACTAGGAGAGTAGACATTGACACCATACCTACGATCCCTTTCACAAACACAACTTTCTTTTGATTTGATTGATTAGCAGAACTAAAGGCTCCTTCCTTTAGGTTACAGCCACAGAACTGTCCAAAAACACAACGAGCACATGGTGTTAACAAAGAGGCAAGTCGAGAACTAATGAGGAACCACAGCTCAGCCGTGTTCATCAACTGCCTTTGAACTGCACTTTCTAGACTTCAGCTATAACAGGCAATGAACTGCTAATTATCCTCTGAAAGACTTCAAGGCAAACTACTCCAAACTCTGCCCTGTACTTGGACAGACCACGTGAAGGTTTTGCATATTTCAAATTAAAATCTCAAACAAAACTTACAAAAAAAAAAAAAATATATATATATATATATATATATATATATATATATATATATATATATATATATATATTGGTGTCTTGATACATTTCGTTTTTGATAGAGCAAATATCTGCTGAAGTGAGTGCGTTATGTTTCTATTTCCAGCTAATTAAAACACCCCATGCTCTAAACGCGCAATAAATTCAACTTGATAAAAATCGAATTTTCAAACACTTGTGCCATTCAGACTCTGTTCAAAATGCACTGTAATATTAGAATATAACATAATTAAACACAACTAATTCAATGTTTACTCCCCCAGTTACCACTGAAACCTTTCTTCTTCTTCTTCTTCTTCTCCTTTTGGCTTTTCCCTTCAGGGGTCGCCACAACGAGTCATCTGCCTCCATCTCACCCTATCCTTTATATCTTCTTCTGTTAAACCAACTGCCTTCATGTCCTCCTTCACCACATCCATGAATCGTCTCTTTGGTTTTCCTCTAGGCCTTCTGCCTGGTAGTTCCAACCTCAGCATCCTACTACCAATATACTCATTATCCCTCCTCTGTACATGTCCAAACCATCTCAATCTAGCCTCTCTGACTTTGTCTCCAAAACCTCTTACATGTGTTGTCCTTCTGATGTGCCCATTCCTGATCCTATCCATCCTCGTTACTCCCAAAAAGAACCTCAACATTTTCATCTCTGCTACCTCCAGCTCTGCATCCTGTCTTTTCCTCAGCGCCACTGTTTCTAAACCATACAACATCGCTGGCCTCAACACCGTCTTGTACACTTTTCCTTTCATTCTTGCCAATACCCTCCTATCACACATCACACCGGACATTTTTCTCCAACCATTCCAACCTGCATGCACATGCTTCTTCACCTCTTTTCCACACTCTCCACTGCTCTGGATTGTTGAGCCTAAACACTTAAAATCCTCCACCCTCCTTAGCTCTGCTCCCTGTAACCTCACCGTTCCTCTTGGGTCCTTGTCATTCATACACATTCATTCCCCTCCTTTCCAGGGCATACCTCCACCTCTCTAGATTTTCCTACACTTGTTGTCTGCTCTCACTACAGATCACAATGCCATCTGCAGACATCATAGTCCATGGGGAATCTTGTCTAACCTCGTCTGTCAGCCTGCCCATCACCATAGCAAACAAGAAGGGGCTGAGAGCTGACCCTTGATGCAGTCCTACCTCCACCTTGAACTCTTCTGTCATACCGACAGCACACCTCACCACTGTCTTATATCTCTCATACATGTCCTGCACCACTCTAACATACTTCTCTGCCACTCCAGACTTCTTCATGCAATACCACATTTCCTCTCTCGGCATCCTGTCATATATGCTTTCTCCAGATCCACAAAGGCACAATGCAGCTCCTTCTGACCTTCTCTGTACTTGTCTATTAACATCCTCAAGGCAAACACTGCATCTGTGGTGCTCTTTCTTGATATGAAACCAAACTGTTGTTCACAAATGCTGACCTCTGCCCTTAGTCTAGCTTCCACTATTCTTTCCCATAACTTCATCGTATGGCTCATCAACTTTATCCTTCTGTAGTTGCCATAACTCTGCACATCTCCCTTGTTCTGAAAAATGGGGACCAGCACACTTCTCCTCCAATCCTCTGGCATCCTCTCACTCTCTAAGAACTTGTTGAATGTTCTTGTCAGGAAATCTACTGCTACCTCTCCTAGACACTTCCATACCTCCACCGATATGTCATCAGGACCAACTGCTTTTCCATTCTTCATCCTCTTCAATGCCCTCCTCACTTCACCCTTACTAATCTTTGCTACTTCCTGGTCCTTGACGGTCACCTCTCCTACTCTTTTTTCTCTCTCATTTTCCTCATTCATCAGCTCTCCAAAGTACTCTTTCCATCTTCCCAACACACTTCTTTCATCAGTCAATACATTTCCCTCTCTGTCCATAATCACTCTACCTTGCTGCACGTCCTTCCTATCTCTATTTCTCTGCTGTGCCAACCTGTATAAATCATTTTGTCCCTCTTTACTTTCCAACCGAGCATATAAGTCATCATACGCCCTTTGTTTGGCCTTTGACACTGCTACCTTCGCCTTACGCTGTGTCTCCCTGTACTCCTGTTTACTCTCTTTGGTCCTCTCAATGTCCCACTTCTTCTTAGCAAAACTCTTCCTTTGTACACACTCCTGCACTTCCTCATTCCACCACCAAGTCTCCTTATTTACTCTCCTTCCAGATGACACACCAAGTATTCTCCTACCTGTCTCCCTGATCACATGAGCTGTATTTGTCCAGTCATCTGGAAGCATTTCATGACCACCCAAAGCCTGTTTCAAGTCCTCCTTGAAGACAACCTGACACTCTTCCCTTTTAGGCTTCCACCACTTTGTCTTATGGTCTGCCTTTGCCTTCTTCACCTTCCTATAAGTCACCCTATTCTCCTGTCTCATCTGGAAGAAAGTATTTACCAAAGCCATTTCCATCCTTTTTGCAAAATCTACTAACATCTGTCCTTCTGCGTTCCTGTCCTGGATACCAAACCTGCCCATCACTTCCTCGTCCCCTCTGTTTCCTGCACCAACATGTCCATTGAAGTCTGCCTCAATGACCACTCCTTCACCTCTGGGGGTACTCTGTATCACTTCATCTAACTCACACCAAAATCTCTCCTTCTCTTCTAGCTCACATCCTGCCTGTGGGGCATAAGCACTAACAACAAGGAACATCACACCTCCGATTTCTAACCTGAGACTCATCACTCTGTCTGACACTCTTTTCACTTCTAGAACATTCCTGACAAACTCCTCCTTCAAGATGACTCCTACTCCATTTCTCTTCCCATCCACACCATGAAAAAACAGTTTAAACCCTGCTCCTAAGCTTCTAGCCTTGCTACCGTTCCACTTGGTCTCCTGAACACACAGTATGTCCACTTTCCTCCTCTGCATCATGTCAGCCAGCTCTCTAACTTTTTTTTCATAGTTCCAACATTCAAAGTCCCTACTCTCAGTCCTAGACTCATGCCTTCCCTCTTCTCTCTCTCTGCCTATGGACACACCTCCCGCCTCTCCTTCTTCGACCAACAGTAGTCCAATTTCCACCACCACCCTGTTGGTTAACAGCACTGATGGCGGTCGTTGTTAACCCGGGCCTCGACCGATCCGGTATGACATTCTTTTTTGTGATTCGCATATTTTATTTGGCATTTGTTTTACGCCAGATGCCCTTCCTGACGCAACCCTCTGCATTTATTCGGGCTTGGGACTGGTGTGAGGGAGAGACACTGGTTTGTGCCCCCCCCCCCACGGCTGCATTATACCTCAAAAAAAAAGTTTGTTTTATTTGCAAAATCTTTAATACTTAAAAAAAGATGTTGAAATTCAAAATATTCTGCCAATTCAACCAATTATTGGAATGAATAAATACCTTATATGCTTTAATGTGCACATCAACAATGTTTTAACTAAATGAGTGTTTTCCCATTTTGGTGAAACAGAGTCAATTACCATATGTGAGGCGCTCTACTGAATGTAGGTGCTTGTCGCAAGTGACGTATGGTGCTTGTGAGACAAAGCGCGGCTTATTTGGACTTCCGATCTTACACACCGTGTCGCCCTTTCTCTTATTCCAAATAACATATAACCAATTAAAAAAACGGAAGCACACTCAAACAATATAAGAAGTGAGTAAGAAGTTTTGGCAGAGCCAAAATCAAACTTTACATTTTTAAAATTCGCCAATTTTCTATTCACTCTGACTTTGCTTTTTCTCTCGAAATCTTATCATTCTTTTGTTGCCACAGATTTAGGTTGTTAAATTATTATACAGTCTCACAGCATAAGGTTCTGTGTTCAAGTCCCAGGTTTGGGTAATTCTGGGTGGAGTATGAATGTTCTCTATGTGCTTGCATTGGTTTCCTCCTGGTACTCCAGGTTTCCTTCCACACCCCAAAATACATGCACGTCCGTCGGATTTGAGGTTATAATTTGTCCCCATTTGTGAGTGTAAGTATGGTGGCTCGATGGTTAAGACTCTGGGCCAGTCATCTGGAGGTCACGGTTCAAATCCCAGTATCACCAACTGAGTCCTTCAGTACAGCTCTTAAACCTAAATTGCTCAGTTGTATATTTAAAATGTAATCATAAATAAAACAAAGTTGCTCTAAATAAGTGTGTATTAAAAATCTACCAAATGATGTTAATTTAAATGGTGGATCTGGTGAGCTGTCCAAGGTGTACTCTGCCCTCACCCAGAGTTGGCTGAGGTAGGCTCTCACCTTCCCACGGCCAAATTAGTATGATTAAGCATTTTGGCAGCAGCAAACTATTAAACTTGAATTCAAATTCATAGACAATTCCCATATTCTTAGAACACACACACACACACACACACTACATTATCGTTCAGCATTAGTGTCCATTTCCAGACTGCAGGGTTTTTTTTTTTTATTTCCAATTCTAATTAAAATCTCAGTGATGCTGAACAATCACTTAGTCAGAACAACTACACCGCTCATGGTAAGAAATGTGGTCCTTCATTGTCATCTGTGATTAATACATGTAAAAGCTTGCAATTTGCATAGATTTTAATGGTATCCACTGAGGTCATACTCCCAAACAGGAATGCCTCCAATGCCTCCTATCTGTACTTACATTCTTTTAGAACAACACATCTGTTTGTTCCAAATAATATACTGAATTCATGTTCCATTACATCTATGCATCATCATCATCATCATCATCATCATCATCATCATCATCATCTATAACACTCTCCTAGTTAACAAACTAGAAGTATGATAAATAATAAAATAGATGTATATAGTAAAGTTGTAAATCTGATGCCACACCAGAAGATAATTATTATTTTAATTCCCTGGTAATTACACTTATTTTTACAAACAAACCCCATGCATGATGACAATAATAATCCAGACTTGCTATCTGACTGATAATTATTCCATGCATAGTTTAGCTTACATTTAAATGTGTTAATGGTTTACATTTTCTAAGTTACAGGATGCAAGTTAGAGGGCAGTGGTGGTCTAGTGGTATAGGGCGCTGGATCGCTGATCCAAAGGTTGGGGGTTCGAGTCCCACTCTCCACAAGGTTGTCACTGTCCCCCCCAGTGCCTCTCTGACTTTATCTACAAAACCTCTAACATGTGCTGTCCCTCTGATGTGCTCATTCTTGATCCTATCCATCCTTGTTACTCCCAAAGAGAACCTCAACATTTTCATCTCTGCTACCTCCAGCTCTGCCTCCTGTCTTTTTCCCAGGGCCACTGGGTTATCAAAGGCGGGCCATGTCTCTCACTGTCTATGGTGAGACGCATTTAAAAGGACCATTGCTGACTTTCGTAAATAGTAGCTGCAAAGTCGTCAGTGTGTTTCTGTCCTTTGCTAAAAAGGGTTGTGACAGGAAGGGCATCTGACGTAAAAACCTCTGCCAAATCAAACGTGCAAATCAGATTATTTGCTGTGGCGACTCCCGTGTAAAAGGGAAAAAGCCGAAAGGAAGACAGACAGGATGCAAGTTAGAAGCTCATTGCATTTCTATTAACAGGTCGGGTTAACACTGGAATCTACGTTTAGCGAATGAAAAGTGCCATCTATGATAGAGAACTTGGGCCTGCATAAATTTCACTCTTTTTTCAATAAATTTTCATTTATTAGTTTATTGAACTGGAACAAGGCATATTGATCAACATTTCAGAATCACACAAAAATGAAAATCTGCCAACATTGACATGATTGCTCAATTTAATGTGTAGGTTCCCAGGTAAACATTCACAGTGGAATGAATGAATAAATGAATAAATAAAATAATAATAATAATAATAATAATAATAATAATAATAATAATAATAATAATAATGATAATTATGAACCTCATTATAAATGAAGCATACAGGTATAACAAAAGTTGAGTGGGCTACTGGATTTGTAGTTTTAATTTAGATTAAGCCCTGGTGACTTTTAAAATATCTTTACTGAGGATTTAATGTTGTTTAAAACCCTGGGTGCTTTTTAAACTGAAACAAACAAGAAAAAAAGCATGGAGTGATTTGAACAAACAACCCAAAAAAAAAAAAAAACTATATATAATTATGTGTTTAATGTAATGATAGTGTTTTCAAGCTTTGACATTACCATTTATGGGTAATGACCAGATTGTTAAATCACATTAGAATGCTGGCAGGGTGCTTTTAGCAGCTGTTGAGATAGATGATCAACGGAACAATTCGTCATTTTTAGAAAGCTTATTACTCTCCACCCCGATATGTTGATCTAACCAATTTGCCTTGATGACAAAGTGACACTGTGTAGGCTCTCTCTCTCTCTCTCTCTCTCTCTCTCTCTCTCTCTCTCTCTCTCTGTGTGTGTGTGTGTGTGTGTGTGTGTGTGTGTGTGTGTGTGTGTGTGTGTCAAAGCTATTTTCGATTATGAATTAAAGCCAAGACAGGATTGTTATGAAAGTCCTTGAATCTGATCCCCTTGTTTAGAGTAGCAGCCTGAGTGAACGTGGGAGTCGATGTTACAAGTCAGGTTTATGAGGTGCTTTTTCTAAAATATGACCTTTTTTTGGTATATCACAATTTTATATTCCAGTCCGCTCTTAGGATTAGTTTACACTGTTTTGCTTTTTTGAGGAACAGCTCTGTGCATGCACTATGACCGCATTTGATTCATTTCTGGCTATCAAATATCCACATAGGATGGTAACCACATTAGGATGGCATGGGCTATTGCTTCTTGAAGCAGGAATGAAAGAAAAGAAAAATGACTTGTATATAAGCTATGTTGATGAGCATGAAGCAGGGTCCTTGAAACTTTCTGCTATTGAAATCTCATGACTTTTAATTACTTTTTTGAAGCCTTGATTATAGAACTGTTAAGGGTAACTGTCAGGCAGTGTGTCCAGGCACCAGTGACTCCTTTTCCTATCAGATTTTCACACAATAGATCAAAATGTCAAAACTTCAAATCGTCAAAACTTCACTGCACAAAAATCTAAAAGTGATGTCATTTACAAAGGGCTCAACATGTATGCGTGAATTGTGGTGAAAATCACATCACAAGGAGATAATCTTCATGCCATTTCATTTGCTGAACATTTTATTCCTACTAAGGTTGGGCAAAAATAGGCTACACCCTGAACAGCTTACACGCCACTGCAGGGAGAATATACATTCAACCCTTTACACTCACACTTACACCTGGGCAATTTTAAACTGATGATAGGCCTCATGTGCATTTTGGACTGTAAAATAAAACCAGAATACCCAGAGGAAACCTATACGATCGTGGATAAAACATACAAACTCCACATCAAAATATTGGTGCTGAACTCAGGACTCGAACCCAGGACCATCTTGCAGTGAGGTGAACATGCTAACCACTGGGCCACCTTCGTCCCCCATGATTAATAATTTACAATGACATTAACAACTGCTAATGACAAACTTTAAGTTTAATGACTTTTAATCCCCTTAAAATTTTATTTCATGACTTTTCAGGTTTTTTATGATGCACGGGAACCCTGTGAAAATCCAAGTGCTAGCACAAAGCTAGAGTTAGCCAACATATTAATTCATTCATTCATTTTCTGAACCACTTAATCCTGATTAGGGTCACTGGGACACAAGCACCTTATCTCTGCCAACTCTGGGCAAGGGATGTGTACACCCTGGACAGCTCGTTAGGCCATCGCAGGGCAGAAACACACTAATGGCTATGCAGCCTACTCTTGACAAAAGTCAGCAATGGTTCTTTTACATGTCTCTCATCATAGACAGTGAAAGACATGGCAGGTCTTTCATAATTCAATTAGCTACACTGGGGGTTCGCCTACATAGCAACTAGCATATGCAAAGCTGTCTAAAATGTAATACACGACATGTATATATTTGCTATTGAACAAATATGAATACAAAAAAAACATGTTTACTTTATTATTTTGACTTCAAACAGAAATATAGTCAGGTAAAATGTGAAAGTAAAACCAATGGATCTATTATAGTGGGAGGGTGGAGGTGGGGTGTCAGGCATGGCTTTGCTCCACTTGTCCCTTTAGAGGAAAGACTGCAAATCAGTACAGCTCCTATGACTGATCACATTAATCCTACACAGAAATATTTCTATTCAGATGGAGAAGTCTCTTCCATCCGCACAAGGGCTCACTGCATGGTTTGACAAGGATAAAAATGATCATAAATCATATGTTATGGCTTTTGCTCAAAGACAAAGGAGTGCCAGGGAGTATGAACTGGCACTGGCTCCCTCAGTGTTTCCACAATTAGCAGATTCACTGCAGGAAAAAAAATCTCTATTTTTCATCTGGTGCGAGTGTGCTCTTTAGGACCTTTTTCTTTAAGAAATAAATGTTCCCTGATAACACTGCAATGTGTTTCAGATCAATAAATATGAAAATATACTGTCGCAAGTGGGCTCTCATAATGTAGCCATGCTTCTCGGTTTATCCGAGCGATTGCATCTCTTTTTTCTCCTTCTTCTTAAGTAAACATCACAGGGCCATGTATAAAAACACACAGTGCTAAAACTACTGGCTTGCCATCCTCTACATTGTTTTGACTGCTGCTTCTGTTGCCTGATTGTTGAAGGGGACGTTTCTTGCTCTGCGCTCTGAGAACACTTTCAATGAATAAAACTCCTGTTTATGTAGTGAATAGGCTACGCACATCCTGGTGTTCGCCGAGTCTCAAAAGAGAACACAGATTGATCCAGTTTACTTTCATTAGCATTTCAGAAGTGATTTTGGCTCAATCAAGATCTGTTTATCAAAGGTTTGAAGCACTGTATAGTGTTTAATGTTTCTGACATTTTGAGAAAACAGTACATGTACCAAATGAATGATGCTTCAAATTCAGAAATTACACCATGAAAATATGTACCAGATTATGACATGGCATCCATTTATTCAGAAAATGAATGAATCTGAATTGCTTAATCTTAACTATGGTCGCCCATCTCAGCCTACTCTGGGCAAGGGAAGAGTACACCCTAGACAGCTCACCAGGCCATCACATGGCAGAAACACGCTGATGGCTATGCAGCCTACTCTTGACGAAAGTCAGCAATGGTTCTTTTACATGCCTCTTACCTTGACAGTGAGAGACATACCCCGCCTATGGAGGGGGGTGGGGGGGGGGTCAGTGACAGCCTGTTGAGAGTGAGGCTTGAACCCCCAACCTTGGAATCAGTGATCCAGCATCTTACCACCGGGCCACTACTACCCTATAACATGGCATTACTACATTGTATTTGTGAGGTGCAAGTTCAAAGTGTTCGTGATAATGTTGTGGTTGGCATGTCTGTCTCACAGCAAGAAGGTTCTGGGTTCAAGTTCCAGACTCAGTCACGTCTGTGTGAATGAAGTTTGCATATTCTTACCATCCGTGTGGGATTTTCTTCTAGTTACTCCAAGTTCCTAATACAGTCAAAAACATGCACTGTACATTAGACTAATTGGCTGTTTCAAATTGCCCCAAGGAGTGAGGGTGAATTGTGTGTTGTCCATGCGATGCTCATGCATACTGTTCAGGATGTATTCCACCTTCACCCAGTGTTTGCCAAGATAGGTACCAGCCTTCCAGCAACCATTGAAGGATTAATGTATCAGGGAGTGAGTAAGAGACTAAAGCGAACATGAAGGCTGAAAGTAAAATATAACCGACCAAGAAAAGGGAAAAAAAGACTTATAACAATTGATAAGGATCTCATAAAACGAACTGATTTATATGATCGAACAAACTACTTTATATGCTGCGCTAATTATGAGAAGAGTTCAGAAGAAGAGAAGATGAAGAGAAATCAGACAGAGAGAGATCCAGCACCTGATAAACTGGTCTTCAACTATTAAGCTAATTCTGAACACAAGCAAGAACAAGAAGGTCATAGTGGAAGATAGGAGGATCAGGAAGACAGAGCACATTCCTCTTCATTAACGGGGAGGTGATGGAGTTGAAATGACCTGGACTCTTTTCTCAGCTGCTCTAGAACTTCTACAGCACTATAATACAAAAGTATAGACGCGACCCAGCTTACAAACGAGTTACATTCCGGATGGCAGTTCATTAAATGAATTTGTTCGTAAGTCGTTACAGGGCGTTCTTTAGAGGGGAACATATGTGTAAACTTTGTATAAGTAACCTATATGACTTTGGAACTGGTCGAGCGCAGAGCTGAAACCAGGAGCCAGAGAGATCACAGGAAAACAGGGACATGAAGAGGGACAATTTTCTAGCACCGGGATGAGTGCGCTGCTCGTCTTTATAGCACGGTAGATTGGTGAGTAGGATCAGGTGTGCACATTGCGATCCGCCCGCATGTGTCAGCCACGCCCCTCTGCCAAAGCCTAATCGAATATTAAGTGTACCTCAGGATAATGTTTAATCATATTTCATACTTATATTTATGATATATCTTTATATAAATTTTATTTAATTTCCATTTCTACTTGTTCTTCAATTTCATTTCAGTTTTACTGTCACTTGTTTCGACTTCGGACAGCCCTGTTCGTAAATCCGGATGTTCGTAAAACAAATTTTCATAAGCTGGCCAGCGTCTGTATATTCTTTCTCAGTGCAACGGTGTGGTACGGCAGCTGCACTGCAAAGGACAGAAAGGAGATGAGACCCAGGTGAGGAGAACTGCCCAGGGGATCGTGAGCTGCCATCTACCAGATCTGTATGCATCATATAATGTATAGGCCAGAAGGCGCCCAGCCACATCACGGCAACGAGTCACACCCACCCGGAAAATGAATTGTTTGTACCGCTTCCTTTAGGAAATCGGTACAGAAACATTAAAGTCAGCACAATCAGACTCAAAAACAGCTTTATCCCCAGAGCTGTGAATGCCATCACCTCTCCATCCCCCCCACCCCCTCACAGTCATACACACATACAACACTTCCACAGACACTTCACTCACAACCCTCTCACTCACACACACACACACACACACACACACACACACACACACACACACACACGCACACACATACACACACGCACACACACACACACACACACACACACACACACACACACACACACACACTCACACACACACACACACACACACACACAGACACACACACACACCAGCTTTTACAGAGACATCAGTTCTTTGTAAAATAATATTGAATCCACAAACTCTATGACTGTCTTGACTGGCACACTTTACCTTATTTACATTTTAGTCTATCCACTATGCTGCTGCTATTTATTTATTTCATACTGCCTTTAATGCACCGACTGTATATCCCAGTGTTAAGAGTTTTATATTTCAATTTTATATTTTTTTACGGCCAGGCATGTCTCTCACTGTCTATGGTGAGAGGGATATAAAAGAACAATTGGTGAATTTTGTCAAGAGTTGGCTGCATTGCCGTCAAGCGTGTTTCTGCCCTGTGATTACCTCACCAGCTGCCCAGGCTGTACTCTTCCCTCGTCTAGAGTCAGAGATGGGCATCAGCCTCCCTGTGACCCTAATTAGGATTAAACGGTTCAGGAAACAAATGAATGAATATTGGCAGTAGGATGCTGAGGCTGGAACTACCAGGCAGAAGGCATCGAGGAAGACCAAAGAAGAGATTTATGGATGTGGTGAAGGAAGACATGAAGGTCGTTGGAGTCAGAAAAGAAGATGCGGAGGACAGGGTGAGGTGGAGACGGATGATTTGCTGTGGCGACCCCTGAAGGGAGCAGCCGAAAGTAAAAGAAGAAGAAACAAATGAATGAATCTTCTTCTTTTCCTTTCGGCTTTTCCCTTCAGGGGTCACCACAGCGAATCATCTGCCTCCATCTCACCCTATCCTTTGCATCTTCTTCTCTTACCCCAACGACCTTCATGTCCTCCTTCACCACATCCATGAATTGTCTCTTTGGTCTTCCTCTAGGCCTTTTGCCTGGTAGTTCCAGCCTCAGCATCCTATTACCAATATACTCACTATCCCTCCTCTGTACATGTCCAAACCATCTCAATCTAGCCTCTCTGACTTTGTCTCCAAAACGTCTTACATGTGCTGTCCCTCTGATGTGCTCATTCCTAATCCTATCCATCCTTGTTACTCCCAAAGAGAACCTCAACATTTTCATCTCTGCTACCTCCAGCTCTGCCTCCTGTCTTTTCCCCAGGGCCACTGTTTCTAACCCATACAACATCGTTGGCCTCAACACCGTCTTGTACACTTTTCCTTTCATTCTTGCCGATACCCTCCTATCACACATCACACCGGACACTTTTCTCCAACCATTCCAACCTGCCTGCACACGCTTCTTGACCTCTTTTCCACACTCTCCATTGCTTTGGATTGTTGATCATAAGTACTTAAAATCCTCCACCTTTCTTATCTCTGATCCCTGTAATCTCACCGTTCCTCTTGGGTCCTTGTCATTCATGCACATGTATTCTGTCTTACTGAGGCTAATTTTCATTCCCCTCCTTTCCAGGGCATACCTCAACCTCTCTAGATTTTCCTGCACTTGTTCTCTGCTCTCACTATAGATCACAATGTCATCTGCAAACATCATGGTCCATGGGGAATCTTGTCTCACCTCGTCTGTCAGCCTGTCCATCACCATAGCAAACAAGAAGGGACTGAGAGCTGACCCTTGATGCAGTCCTACCTCCACCTTGAACTCTTGTGTCACACCGACAGCACACCTCACCACTGTCTTACATCTCTCATACATGTCCTGCACCACTCTAACATACTTCTCTGCCACTCCAGACTTCCTCATGCAATACCACAGTTCTTCTCTCGGCACCCTGTCATATGTTTTCTCCAGATCCACAAAGGCACAATGCAGCTCCCTCTGACCTTCTCTGTACTTCTCTATTAACATCCTCAAGGCAAACACTGTGGTGCTCTTTCTTGGCATGAAACCAAACTGTTGTTCACAAATGCTGACCTCTGCCCTTAGTCTAGCTTCTATTATTCTTTCCCATAACTTCATCGTATGGCTCATCAACTTTATCCCTCTGTAGTAGCCACAACTCTGCACGTCTGCCTTGTTCTTAAAAATGGGCACCAGCACACTTCTCCTCCTTTCCTCTGGCATCCTCTCACTCTCTAAGACCTTGTTAAATGTTCTTGTCAGAAAATCTACTGCTACTTCTCCTAGACACTTCTATACCTCCACCGGTATGTCATCAGGACCAACTGCCTTTCCATTCTTCATCCTCTTCAATGCCCTCCTCACTTCACCCTTACTAATCTTTGCTACTTCCTGGTCCTCAACAGTCACCTCTTCTACTCTTTTTTCTCTCTCATTTTCCTCATTCATCAGCTCTTCAAAGTACTCTTTCCATCTTCCCAGCACACTTCTGCCATCAGTCAATACATTTCCCTCTCTGTCCTTTATCAATCTAACTTGCTGCACATCCTTCCCATCTCTATTTCTCTGCTGTGCCAACCTGTATAAATCATTTTATCCCTCTTTACTTCCCAACCGAGCATACAAGTCATCAAACGTGCTCTGTTTGGCCTTTGACACTGCTACCTTTGCCTTACGCTGTGTCTCCCTGTACTCCTGTTTACTCTCTTCGGTTTTCTCAATGTCCCACTTCTTCTTAGCTAACCTCTTGCTTTGTACACACTCCTGCACTTCCTCATTCCACCACCAAGTCTCCTTATCTACTTTCCTTCCAGATGACACACCAAGTATTCTCCTACCGGTCTCCCTGATCACATTAGCTGTAGTTGTCCAGTCATCTGGAAGCTCTTCCTGACCACCCAAAGCCTGTTTCAACTTCTCCTTGAAGACAACCCGACACTCTTCCTTTTTTAACTTCCACCACTTTGTCTTCTGCTCTGCCTTTGCCTTATTCACCTTCCTCACCAACAGCATCATCCTGCACACCACCATCCTATGCTGTTTGGCAGCACTCTCACCCACTACTACATTGCAGTCACTGACTTCCTTTAAATTACATCGCCTGCACAAGATGTAGTCTACCTGTGTGCTCCTACCTCCACTTTTATAAGTCACCCTATGCTCCTCTCTCTTCCGGAAGAAAGTATTCACCACAGCCATTTCCATCCTTTTTGCAAAATCTACCAACATCTGTCCTTCTGCGTTCCTGTCCTGGATACCAAACCTACCCATCACTTCCTCATCCCCTCTGTTTCCTGCACCAACATGTCCATTGAAGTCTGCCCCAATGACCACTCTTTCACCTCTGGGGGTACTCTGCATCACTTCATCTAACTCCCTCCAGAATCTCTCCTTCTCTTCTCGCTCACATCCTGTCTGTGGGGCATAAGCACTAACAACATTGACCATCACACCTTCAATTTCTAACTTGAGACTCATCACTCTGTCTGACACTCTTTTCACTTCTAGAACATTCCTGACAAACTCCTCCTTCAAGATGACTCCGACTCCAGTTCTCTTCCCATCCACATCATGATAAAACAGCTTAAACCCTGCTCCTATGCTTCTAGCCTTGTTACCTTTCCACCTGGTCTCCTGAACACACAGTATGTCCACCTTCCTCCTCTGCATCATGTCAGCCAGCTCTCTACCTTTTCCTGCCATAGTTCCAACGTTCAAAGTCCCTACTTTCAGTCCTAGACTCATGCCTTTCCTCTTCTCTCTCTGGCAACGGACACGCCTCCCGCCTCTCCTTCTTTGACGTCTTTGACCAACAGTAGTCCAATTTCCATCAGCACCCTGTTGGTTGACGGCACTGATGGCGGTCGTTGTTAACCCGGGCCTCGACCGATCCGATAGGTCATTCTTTCTTGTGATTCACATAGTTTATTTGGCATTTGTTTTACGCCGGATGCCCTTCCTGACGCAACCCTCTGTATTTATCCGGGCTTGGGACCAGCGTGAGGGAGAGACACTGGTTTCAGCGTGAGGGAGAGACCCCCCCCCCCCTCAAGGCTGCATTTGCCCCCCCTCACGGCTGCATTGCCCCGCCTCACGGCTGCATTGCCCCGCCTCACGGCTGCATTGCCCCCCCTCACGGCTGCATTACGAAATGCAGCAATACATAATGAATGAGTTTGTGTATATAATTGGGTGTGTTTATATGCTGCTCTTTATGGTGTTAATTGCAGTTGTCTTGTTTGTACCTTTGTAAAGCTGGAAGTCTTATACAAAAATCTGTTATGTGTGAAAGTAATAAACAATACAGTATAACTCAATACAGTATAGTCACAAAAACTCTTGAATTTTTGCATGCTCTCCCTGTGCTTGAGTGAGTTTCCTCAAGGTAATCTGGGTCCCTTCCATCCAAAGACATGCACATAAGGACTAATCGGCTGTTCCAAATTGACCCTAGGTCAGTGTTAATGGCTGAATGTGTTTCCCTGCGATGGTCTGACAGGTTGTTCAGGATGTACTTTGCCTCTGCCCAATGCTAGTTGAGATAGGCACCAGCCTCCCTGTGACCCAAGTACAAGTAAGTGGTTCGGACTAAGAATTTTTCTTTTAATTTCAAATCTGCCTTATCATTTATTAGGGGAGGCTTGCGCCTATACCAGTTGACTGAGCAAAGGCAGGGTACACCCTGTACAGGTCACTAGACTGACTCAGGGCACACATTACTAGTCAGATTCACATTCCTACATGGGGTAATACAGAACGGCCACTTAACCTGATGTGTGTGCATGTCCTTGGACTGTGCTAGAAAACCAGAGTACCCAGAAAAAAATGAAGAAGAACAAGCAAACTCCAGACAGAAATGCACTCGCCGGGCATGGGGCTCAACCCCAGAAATGTATTTGCTAATCACTACTACTGTGCCTCCCACTGTCCTGAAAAAAAAAAAAAATGCTGAAAAGTGGCTAAGCAGAGCAAGCCAATTTCATACTTGAAGTGAGAGAATAAACTTAATCAACACGCATAGAGAAATGGTAGATGCATTTGTTTCTTTTCAAGATATTTTTACTTGCTAAGATCTCATTTCTTAACAATGCTTGGAGAAAAGTGTGCCATATGTGAGAAATGGGCCAGGGGAAAGGCGCTGTCTCCTGATCCAAGATTAATTCTGATTTTCAAATTGCTGAGAGCTCAGCGCTGTCGAATCCATAACAATACACAGAACACAGCAGAATCCAGAATACATCCACATGATCAAGGCCTTAGTGTGTTAAAGAAAAATAAACTGGGATATCAATCTCATGAAAAAGATATTGATATTCCCGTTTATTTTATACAAATACAAATTGTCTGATTTGCCAAGTCTTCTTACAGCATGTGTGTGTTTGTGTATGTATGTGTGTGTGTGTGTGTGTGTGTGTGTGTGTGTGCGCGCGTGTGCAGTGGTGGCCTGGTGCTAGATGAGTGATCCCAAGCTTGGGGTTCCAGCGCCACTATCAACAGGTTGTCACTGCCATTTCAGTGCAGCTGATTAACTGTCTGGGTTTTTACACCCGAGCCTAGCGGCTCATCAGGCCGGTGCTTATCCCCGGTTTCCGTAGCGTGAAGCAATCAGGAGTTGAACTCCTCCTGGATGGGACGCTAGTCCATCGCAGGTTACCTTCCCAGTATATTTTTACTGGTACCCATTTATACTGCTGGGTGAACAGAGGCACACTTGTAGTTGAGACCTTGCCCAGGGGTCTTAGCACAGTGAGGGTATCAGTGGGATTTGAACTCACAACTTCCTGATCATGAGCCCAACACTCTAACCACTAACCACCGGCTCCAATGCAGCTAACTGTTATCAAAGACTGGCCATGTCTCTCCCTGTCTATGGTGAGAGGCATGTAAAAGAACCATTGCTGATTTTTGTCAAGAGTAGGCTGCATAGCCGTTAACATGTTTCTGCCCTGCGATGGCTTGGCTGCTTTTCAGGGTGTACTTTGCCCTGTCCCAGAGTTGGCTGAGATGGGCACCAGCCTCCCTGTGGCCCTAAATAGAATTAAGTGGTTCAGAAAATGAAGGAATCAATTAATGAATGTGTGTGTGTATATATACGGTCATGTGAAAAAAATTACAACACACTATTAAACAGTCAACTCTTTATGAAGAAACGTTCACATAATGGTGTCCAGTCTTGTTATTTGTTTGTGGATAAGAAAGTGATTTAATTGTAATTAAACTATATACCTCCTTGAATCAGAATCAGTCAGCAAGGATGGGCGGCAGCTTCCCAGCGACCCTAATTAGGATTAAGCGGTTACAGAAAATGAACGGAACTTCCTTGAATCACCAACTTTTCATGGTGGATAGGTTTGCATGCCCTAATGATACTAGGAGCTATGTTGTTGGGGGCATTATGTCCCTGGTAGGGTCCTCCAAGGCAAGTGGGTCCTAGGTGAAGATCCAGTTCAAAAGACCTCTATATGTATAAAAAAGAATGGACATTGTTTCTGTTGTATGAACGCAAGTCACTGCCCGCCCCTCTCTCCGGGAGCTAGGTCTGGGGGAGGGGCTTGAGCCAAGCACATGGTGGATGGGCTTCTGGAACAGTGCTGGGTATGGCCTCTCCAATTTGAACCTGAATGGAGTTTTGTTGTTGGACCTCTCTGCTCGTCACGGTTTGTCCTTCACAAACACCATGTTCGAGCATAAGTGGACTTGGCACCAGGACATGCTATGCCGCGATTCAATGATCGGCTTTCTAGGAATGTCATCGGACTTGCGGAAGCATGTTCTGGACACACAGGTGAAGTTTTACTTATCCGTAGTTGTGCATGCAACGCCCCGCTGGAGCTGAGCTGTCAACTAGTCACCACCTGGTGGTGAGCTGGCTCCTATGACGAGGGAGGCCACCCTCCAGACTTGGCAGGCCCAAGCATGTATTTAAGGTCTCCTTAGAAAATTTGGAAGACTCCTGTCAGAGGAGCCTTTAACTCCTACATCCGGCAGAGCTACAACCAGATCCCAAAGGAGGCAGGTGCCTTGGAATCCGAATGGGCCATGTGTTGACCCTCCAATATTGACGCGGCAGCCCATAGCTGTCTGGAAGGTCATGTCGTGGCAGTAACTCCCTAACCTGGTGGTGGACACCTGTGGTGAAAAGGGCCGTCCAGCTAAAAAAGGAGGCTGAGCGGGTCTTATCGGCCTGTGGGACTCCTGAGGAAACAGACAGGTCCTGACAGGCCAGCCATGCTGTAGTCCGAGCCACCGCCAACTCAAAATCTCGGGAGTGGGAGGGGTTTGGTGAGGGTCTTAAAAGCAACAATTGATTGGCCTCAAAAAGGTTCTAAACCACCATTCGATACCTCAGGAGGTTGAAGCAGTTCTCCACAAATGCTATTTACAGTGGAAGTGGGATGCTGCTCACCTCAAATGGGGATGTTGTTAGGATGTAAAAGGAATACTTTGAGAACTCTGGATGCTGTAAAAATGTCTTGGTTGACACATCTATGTAACATTGTGTTGTCATCAGTGGCCATACCCCTGGATTGGCAAACCGAGGTGGTAGTTCCCCTTTTTAAAATGGTGGACTGGAGAGTGGGTTCCAATTAACGTGGAATCACATTCCTCAGCCTACCCAGGAAAGTTTATACAAGGGTGCTGGAGAGGAGGATCCAAATAATGGTTGACTCTTATATTCAGGAGGAACAATTTGGTTTAAATCCTGGTTGCAGCACTCTTGACCAGCTCCATACAATCTACAGAATCCTGGAGGGGGCATAGCTGCACCTAAAAATTCTGCCCTTTGTCCCTGATTTTGTTCATAATTTTTATGGACAGGATTTTTAGATTTAGATGTTTCTGGTTTGGTGGCGATAAGATCTTTTGCTTAAGATCCATAAGATTTCTGCTTTTTGAGAATGATGTCCTTTGGGCTTCATCAATGCAGGACCTTCAGCTCTCATTGGCGCAATTTACAGCCGAGTGCTAAGCAGCCAGGATGAGAATCAACACAGACAAGTCCGATGCCGTGGTTCTCAGCCAAAAAAGATAGCCAATGGGAAGCCAGCGGGGCGGGATGTTGGGAGATAGCCAATGGGAGACCGGTGGGGTGGGATGTTGGGAGATAGCCAATGGGAGACCGGTGGGGCGGGATGTTGGGAGATAGCCAATGGGAGACCGGTGGGGCGGGATGTTGGGAGATAGCCAATGGGAGACCGGTGGGGCAGGATGTTGGGAGATAGCCAATGGGAGACCGGTGGGGTGGGATGTTGGGAGATAGCCAATGAGAGAGCAACTCGCGCATTGTTTGAATTTTTGAGATGGCACTTTCGTAAAGTGAACTTGTTTCGTATCCAGAGACAAACGTTTTAGGAAAATGCGTTTCGTGACCTGGATTTTTCATTTGTTGGGACTTCATAAGGTGAGGTACCACTGTATATGTGTGTGTGTGTGTGTGTGTGTGTGTGTGTGTGTGTGTGTGTGTGTGTGTGTGTGTGTGTGTGTGTGTGTGTGTGTGTGTGTGTGCGTGCGTGCGCGCACGCATGCATGCATACACTGCCGTCCACAATTATTTGCACCCTTGGTTAGGATGTGTTAAGCCTTAAAATAAATTACATTCTTGTTGCAGATGCTACTCTCACACTGAAAATTGTAGAAAAATGTAACCTTCAACTCAAGTGTGGGAAAAAAGTCACTGACTAAGAAATAATTATTTTTTAATAAAATTACCCATTTCACACTTATTGATACCTCTAACAATTCCTTGGAAATTAATGTGACTGAAGCATTTCTGTCATTTTTACAGCAGTTTCCAAAGTTGCTCAGAGAATCTAGGAATATTTAATTAGTAATTTATCACTTCCTGTTTCCCTGGGGTGTAAATATGACGTGACACAGAGGTCATTGCTCTCATTGACTCTTCAACTTGGAAAAGACAAAGGACACAACACACCATTCAAGTAAGACAGATGTGCGTCAACCTTCACAAGTCAATCAATGGCTACAAGAAAATAGCCGTTCGCCTGCACCTTCCCATATCTATTGTCAGAGAAATTGTTACGAAATTTTAAACAACTGGAACAGTGAAAAAGTCTGGAAGAGAGCAATGTTATTTTGCCACCACACACAGTGGGGAGGATGGTAAGAGAAGTAAAAAGTTCTACAAGGATCACTGTTGAAGAATTGCAACAAATGGTAGAATCTTGGGATGACAAACTCTCCAAAACAACCATCAGGCTGAATCTACATGCCAACAAGCTGTTTGGGAGGCATGCAGGGAAAAACATCTTTTCTCACTCACATTCATAAACGCAAACATCTGGAGTTCACTACATGGTACTGGAACGTCAACTCGGACCGTATTCGTTGGTCAGATGAGGCCTAGATTCTCTTTTTGGAAACAAACACTCTAAGTGGGTCTGGCAGAACACAAAAGATGAGAATGCAAAAGGGCACCTTATGCCCACTGTGAAGTATGGGAGAAGATCAGTGATGCTGTGGGCCTGTTTCTGTGAGCCTTGTTAGGGTGCATGACATCAAGAATGCTTTCATATACCTGGAATAGTCCACCAGAAACAGACTCAAGCTCCTCCCATGTCCATCTCAGTCCCCAGACCTCAACCTCATTGAGAGCCTGTGGCGTGTGTTGAAGGGAAGAGTGCAGAGGAGAGGATCCCGGTCGCTGGATGATTGAGAGATTGTGCAGAGAGAGATGGTTAAAGTTCTTTCTTTCTGTATTCTCCCATCTTGTGAAACATTATAGGAGAAGACTGGGTGCTGTGTTGTTGACAAATGGGGGTTGTACAAAGTATTCACATCAGGGGTGCTAATAATTGTGGCCTTTGATGTAAAATAATTATTTCTGAATGTGGATTTTTTTTTTCACCCCACTGAGTAAATGTACTTAAATTAAAGGTTTTGTTTTCATCTTTTTTCACCATTGTGGCCCTATGTTATTTAGGAAAAAAGCCCTGAATTTATCCAAAGCTAAAGAACATACCTCAGCCAGGTGGCAATAATTATGAATTACAGTGTGTGTGTGTGTGTGTGTGTGTGTGTGGGTGTGTGTGTGTGTGTGTGTGTGTGTGTGTGTGTGTGTGTGTGTGTGCGTGTTTTATCATTTTTAAAGGGTTTATGGGGTTTATCCAGTCCAAAGACTGGAGCCTTGGAACAAATTAGGTGTTTAACATGTAAGATGCAACCCCTACTTACGAAATCCCCGCTATATGAAAAGGGCTCTGGAACGGATTAATGTCGTAAGTTGGGGGTGGACTGTATATGGATATAGATGGATATAGATAGATAGATAGAGAGAGAGAGAGAGAGAGAGAGAGAGAGAGAGAGAGAGAGAGAGAGAGAGAGAGAGAGAGAGAGAGAGAGAGAGAGAGAGAGAATTGGAGAAAGTACAAACAGATTCCTCAAAACCTAATTCGCATCTGAAGCATTTGACTTGATTAATCAGCAATTACAGATGTGACATTTCGCCTACATAAAACACAAGATGATTTAACAGAGGCCTAGGGACTAAATTAACATGAATACTTGAGTGTGACTAATTAATGTCAAAGCAAATATTTTTTCACTAAATAAATCAGTGACATCAAGCAGACTGTTTCTTTTTGTTTGTTTGTTTGTTTTTGTTTTTGTCCAGAAACACTTTTTCTGAAGGTGACTCATCAGATTTAATTTTTATATTTTATTTTTTTCTGAACGTTATAGGACAACTCGCCGAGTCTCATTTGATGAAATGTCACAGTGATGATTCTGTCAAACTATCTAGTGTTTGGTCGGTGATTGTGTATTTGTGGGACAGAAGGACAAGCAGATCAGCTTCTTGATATCACTGTAGTTCTCTCCAAATATCTTTTAATGAGTCCCATGATTTAAAGGGGTAGTGCATTCTCTAAAGAATATACATAAATCAAAAAGTCCACACATTGATGCTGTAGCCCCGGACTCAGAACCGTTCTGCTGTGAGGCTGTCATGACCCAGTAAAACACTATGCTGCTCAAAAACTTTGAGCAATTCAGAAAATGCAAGTATTTATTCAGTGAAAAACAATATATGCTCCAGAATTAAAAATATAAATCTGTCTATCTTTATTAGGGTCACGGGGAGGCTGGTGCCCATCTCAGCCGACCCTAGGCGAGGGAAAAATCAGCAATGGTTGTTGTTCATTCTCTCATCATAGACAGTCAGAGACATATCTGCCCTTTAATAACCTTTAATATCTGCCCTTTAATAACACCCCCCATCCGACCTTAGGATCAGTATTCCAGCACCCTACCACAGGGCCACCACTGCCCCTGCACAACAGGGTTATCTGCCTTTAAAACATTCAAACAGAAGATACCAGCCTAAGATTTTGCACAACACAAAACTAATCTAAATATTTTACCAAGATAAATTTCTAACCAATGTAGTCCTCTCCCTTAAAAATGCAGTTTAAAAAGATAAATAAATAACTAGATTTTCAGATTTAATTACAAATACAGTATTTATATCTGATATTTCTCTTTTCGATTTGCTTTTCATGTTTTCCAGTCATTTTTCCTTTACCTGATAGCAATTTCATGGAAGTGGTTGCCCGAGTGGTAAGGTGATGGATTACAGATTCCTAGGTTGGGGGGGTTCAAACCCCACTGTCAGCAGTTGTTACTGCTGTCCCCCCAGTGCAGCTAACTGGGTTATCAAAGGCCGGCCATGTCTCTCACTGTCTTGGTGAAAGGCCTGTAAAAGAACCAACGCTGACCTTCGAAAAGAATAAGCTGCATAGCCATCAGCGTATTTTTGCCCAGTGATAGCCTGGCAAGTTGTCCAGACTGTACTCTGCCCTCAATCAGAGTCGGCTGAGATGTGACCCTAATTAGAATTAAGCGGCTCAGAAAATTAGTGTTAGGAATTTAATTTCTTAGTCATTTCACGTCTTCAACCAACCTCTCTATTCAAACGTTTCTGTCTAGCCTCTCCGTTTAACATTTCCATGAGATTCCAAGGCCTTGTGCTGATAAAATTAAACAACGCAAATATTTAATGTTTCAAGTTCTCTGACTAGTTATAGCCACGCCATACTGTACACTAGCATGCTTTCCTTTATAATACATTTTTGGAACCAAGAATACAATTTTACAAACATATATGCATACGCTTACATCAAAGTATACTTTCTTGATTTAAAATGTCCAAAACTGACATATAGAGAAATGGGAAGACCTTCCAGATAGCATGCTAGGGTATGACACGACATGGTTCTAATCGATCACAAAACTTGTTTTCTGTCTAATTTGCATTGCCTCATTTTACCAGGGCATGACCCCAAAGTGCCACTGAAATGCTAAATGCCGAGGCTAACTGATTTACAAATAAAAGAGCAAATAAGAAAACTAAAATGTAAACGCGAATGGAAAGAACAATTGCATTTCCAAATGACAGGTTAAAATCTGCATTTGTAATTCAATTTGTGAATCCTTGTTTATAATTCTCTTTTCATTTTAGCAGTTTTATTCTTCTTGTTTTTGGCACCCATTAAAATATTATATTTTGTTAACTTTTCTGTTAGAAACGGTACAAATAATTACAGGTTTAACATCTTCAGTGAAACAGATTTGTCCTGTATTCATGATGCAACAAACTCAGATACAGTGGTACATTGCCTGAGTGTCTTTTATAATGAATTTTCCATGATACGAGTTTCAATCCCATCAAAAGAGCAAAATTTTGATTTACGAGCTCTGCTGGGGAAATAGCTTTTCCGGGCCGATTAGTCTTGTATTCTTCCACGTGTATTCCTCCACGCTCTGAGAAAGCCTTCTGCAGTGCTTCCCAATTATTTTCTGCGATGCCCCCTATAGGAAGAAGAAACCCCCCCCACCCCTCACAGTGCCCTGTGCGCAACTATAAATAGTGTTTACTGCACTTCATATCATTTGTTTGGTACTTTTCCCCCCACACCATAGGGAACACAGTGAGAGCGCCACTGCCACCTCATGTAATTGCGCATCTGCCACCTACTGTAGAGAATGTGCAATTACACTTAATTCTGGTACAGTATGGCAAAAAAGCATGTTGACCCCAGGAGCACTGGCTTTATGGGAGCTTACCATGAGTCTTTCCTTGCTGGCATTCGTAGCATGCACATGCACAAAATTCTCCTCCTCCTCCTCCTTCTCCTCCTTCTCTGGTACGTACCACCTCATGCCTGCCCACGTGACATTTTTGTTGCAGTCGATTATCGAAAGATTATCGAATTCATTGAATTTGAAAGGCGTGACAGTTGCTCGACAGTCCACGAATATGCAAACCGTGAGTGCAAAACTGCGAATAGTCAAGGGTCTACTGTATATTTTGCTGACAAAATAAAAAAAATCAATAACTCATAAACAGTATTTTGTGCGGATACAATACAATTAATAAATCAGGGTCTCTGTTAAAGTTATAATTGTACTTTTTTTTTTTTCTATGTTTATCCTTTTAAAATTCAGTGTGGTTATATGCTGATGTTGGGAAATATACGGAGATATTTCAGCTTGTGAGAGTGGGCAACGCATGATTTAGTGTACTGAGCTTTCTGACATTTCTGACTGTGAGTAACGTGCTGAACAGGAGCTCTAATTGTATTTAGTGCATTGGCTAGCTATGTTAATCTAATATTCACCATCTGTCATCTGTGTTTGATGTTTAATGCAAACAACTGAAAAAAAAATGATATTTTGAAAATAGCAAGTCAAAAATGTCTGGCCTGCAGTGTTAATATTGGCTTGCAAAATAACTTGTATACACGTGAAGAAAACAAGACTCATACATTGTACATACTGTAGAGATCCATAGCTGACACCATTAGTTAGGGTTTTATTGTGTGGATGAGCACAAGATGCTGACTACATCTCGACCTCATCAGGAGTGAGTTTGGTCTGATGGAGGATGGTGATGAGAGTGGGAAATAAGATGCATGCTGGGACACTAACAGAAAGCTTCAGGGTCACACCCAGTAACCAGACTCAATATCATTTACATAGTCTACCTTCTTCCAAGTGTCTGTTTTCAAAGAGCGAGATGAATTATGGCGATGATCCTACAATTATTTGAGAATGCTTCTGTTTTAAGTTTTTTGGGGGAGACAGAGAGTTTATGTAAGAAGAAGAAGAAAAAAAAACCCTGAAAATCTTGTGTGAAAATCTTGACTGAAAAGAAAGAACAACTTAGATAATGGAGATGAGAGTGTGACTCAAGAGAGACCGACAGTGATGCCAGAAGTCCTGTCCCCTTCAGTTGACAGTGAAGGTTCCTCGCTACATTGCTCCTGTCACCTGGCTGATAACACACTGCAATGATTTCATAAACAAAATACTCAAGTCATATTAGCTTCAAACCTCCCCAGGACAGCTCAATTCCCCTGAGCAAGGATCATTTTATCTGCACTGGCTGCCTCAATACCTTTCAGTTGAAACCACAACCAGAGCCCGACATTGTGAAAACCATTTGATGTTTTTTTTTTTTTTTTTTTTTTTTTTTTTTCCATATTCTGACGGCTGTTGTTAAACTAGATTATGCATAGAACATCTAGAGAAATAGTGACATGTGTGTGGCAGCTTGGGGGAACCTTTCACACGGGAACATTTTGATATTTCTTCTGATAGAGTGTAAAACTACCCTGAACTTGTATTTTTTCAAGTAAAAAGTTATATCACAGTTATAGTCTGGAGAGATGTATTTTAAATGTTGTTCCTACTGTGGCACCAGAACATTCCAAGTATTAAAGATTTCTAAATCTAAATTTAAAACATTATAAAAATAAGACATTTATTATTTATTAAGGTGACTGATTTAAGCATTCTATCGAATGTGAGTAAAGTTCAATAGAACCATATTCCTTGTGTGGGCCAATAAAACCTCATTCTGATTATCCACCGATAGCAAATCAATCAGACTGCCCCATCCCTGTGCAGCAGATTGAATATATTAATTTCTCTAAGTACCATAATGATTAAGCTACTTGATTAATGCTTGATATTCAATTAATTGGGAAATCACACTAGCCAAACATAATTTTTAGACATGCATTTGCTTTATCATGAACATTATTGTAAACGTCCTTGTACAGTAAAACCTCCGCTGACGAACGCTTAAGCTCACGAACTTTTCACCTCAAGAACATTAAATTTGCGAGCATATAGTCTCTGCTGATGAACTAGTTTTTGGCGGACGAACCAAACCACGCGGTCTAACAGCGCCACGGTGGCGGACACGAGAAGCTGACGCACGCTCACGGCGTCCCAGTTCGTCACCCCCCTTTCTTTGAGTGCGGACGTGGTTTGTGTTTGATAGACATTTTGGACCATATTGAGTGTACTTTTGCTATTATGGGACCGAAAAAGACCCCACCACAGGCGGAGATCATTGAAAAACACGAACGAGGTGTGCGTTTGTGTGACTTCGCGTCCCAGTACCAGTACGCTAAGTCTACCATTGCTCCCATCCTTAAGAACAAGGAAGCTATTAAGGGTGCGTGTGTGGCTAAGGGTGTTTCCAAACAGTAGGCATTTCCAAACTCTCCTTCCAAACAGTAAGTCCCTCCCTCCCTCCTCCTCCCACTCCATTCCATCAAGCCATCAACTACCATCACAAAGGTAAATAAAACCACTTTATTATACAGTACAGTTTATTTCTTTAATTACAATACAATAGCACATTTATTATACATAAAATAAGGTATATTTTTGTGTAGTTTTAAGGCTTATTTAGTAGAAAATTATGTTTTATGGGGACCTGGGAACGGATTATTCTCATTTTAATGGTTTCTTATGGGAAATAAATGTTCGGAAGATGAACTTTTCGCCTTACACACACTTTCTGGGAACCAATTATGTTCGTGAGCTGAGGTATCACTGTACTAGTATATTAACTGCACATGTTACTGAAGAATTCCACCAAGGGGTGAAGCTAGTGAAACAACTTTTCTCCAATACATTTTTTGTTGCCATTGGCTGTATCAATTAACAGAGTCACATGACGTCTTAATGCAGCCCCTACTGTGCATATGAATATTGTGTTAATAAATGTCAAAATAGACACACCAAACCAAAGCAGGAAGAGTAAAGCAGACATATTTTACATATGAACATAGCCAAAAGCAGGCTTTCTATCACTCACCCATTTGTTGAATTAGCATGATCACTAAATGATGCTAATTTGTGCAAGGGAAAAAATTTGAAGCACTGTCAAGTCTTAATCGTTAACTATATTAATGCTTGCTTGAAACTGAAGGTCCCATTATGTCATAAGCATAAAAACACAATTTAAAGCAAAATATGACTGCCATTTTGAGCTATTTGCCATTATTCAATAACCAATGTAACCATGACAACTTGACCTTATGTCAATCACATACGCTTTAACTTGCGCTTCAATTCATGAGGCTTCAGTGCATCACGGTTTTTAAAAAATAACTAAATAAATATTCAAATTAAAAAATAAGGAAATTAAGAAAGAATAGGGGGAAAAGTTAAGGAAAATGCCACAAAAACAAGACCAATTATGCAAAAAAAAAACCCTAAACAATTACAAAACAAAAAACAACCCAAAATCTCCCATCAAAACTACTTACATTATTGCATCTGTGTGTGCACATGCGCTATGTATGTGTGTACTTCTTCTCATGCAATACCATCTGTGTGTGTATTTATATTTTATTTACATTTTATGCTATTTTTTAATGTTTAATTGTTACTATAAGCATTTATAGCATAGAATATGTATTTATTGATATTATATATACATATACATGTATATATACGTCAGTGGATGAGGGTGGGTGATCCTACTTTGTGGATTTCGATGGTGCGTGGAGATCTCAGTCCCAATTAATGTGGAAAGTGAGGAATCCCTGTATATATATATATATATATATATATATATATATATATATATATATATATATATATATATATATATATATATATATATATATATATATATATATATATAGGTGGTAAGTGCACTCTCAACATGTTCCCTATTGTGTAGGGAAAAAGCACCAAGCAAATGATAAGTGCAGTAAACACTATTTATAGTCATGCATGAGGCGCTGGGGGGGGTCCCCTATAGGGTATCACAGAAAATAATTGAGAAGCACTGCACAAGGCGTTTCTCAGAGCGCGGAGGAAAACACACGGAATAATACCAGGCTAATCAGCCCGGAAAAGCTATTTTCCCAGCAGAGTTCAGAAATCAAAATTTTGCTCGTTGGATGGGGGAGGTTTTCGGTGGGATCGAAGCTCATATCATGGAAAATTCATTGAACAGCCTTTTTAAGGTCATGCCACAGCATCTCATTAGGGTTCAGGTTGGGACTTTGACGAGGCCACGCCAAACCCCTCATTTTATTCTTTTTTCGCCATTCAGAATTGGACTTAATGGTGTGCTTAGTGATTACACTTAATGATCATTCTCTTGCTGCAGAACCCAGGTGCGCTTTAGCTTGAGGTCTCGAACTGATGGACGAACATTCTTCATCAGGATTTCTTGGTAGCGAGCAGAATTCATGGTTCCATCAATCGTGACAAGTTGCCCAGGTCCTGAAGCAGCAAAGCAGGTCCAGATCATCACACTTCCACCACCATGTTTCACTGTTGGCAGTGTTGCTTTTGTGTCAGATATAATGGGATGCATTTCTCCCAAAAAAGTTCAACTTTAGTTTCATCAGCCCAGAGGACATTTCCCAAAAGCTTTGGGAACGATCAAGATGATGCTTGGCAAAAATGAGTTGTGCCTTGATATTCTTTTTTGTCAGCAGTGGCTTTCGCCTTGGAACTCTTCCATGAATGCCATGTTTGCCTCATCTGTCTGATGGTGGAGTCATGAACATTAACATTAACTGACGCAAGTGAGGCTTGTAGTTGTTTAGCAGTGGTTTTTGGATTCTTTGTGACTTCTCTGGTTAGTCTGCGCTGTCCAGGGTGTACTCTGCCCTCGTCAAAAATCGGCTGGGATGGGTGCCAGCCTCCCCGCAACCCTAATTAGGATTAATCGGTTCCAGAAAACTGAACTGAACAATTACCTCACCTTTATCAAGGGGGCAATTACTTTTTCACAGAGGTTCATGTAGGTTTGGATAGGATTTTTCTCTTAATAAATAAAATCAGTGGGGCCGGTGGTGTAGTGGTTAGGGTGCTGCCCTCATGATCGGGAAATTGTGTGTTCAAATCCCAGTTAGACCCCACTGTGCTAAGAGCCCTGGGCAAGGACTTAACCACAAGTGTGCCTTTGTTCATCCAGCAGTATAAATGGGTACCAGTAAAAATATACTGGGAAGGTAACCTGCGATGGACTAGCGTCACATTCAGGAAGAGTTATACTCCTAATTGCCTCACGCTATAGAAACCGGGGGTAAGCACCGGCCCGATGAGCCACTATGGCTTGGGTGTAAAAAGCCCAACAGACTTTACCTAAATAAAATCACAACAGGAAAACTGCATTTTTTCAATACTTGGGTTATCTTTGTGTAATTTTTAAATTTGTTTGATGAGCTGAAAAAGTTAAGTGTGACAAAGGTGCAAAAAAAGAAATAAAATCAGTAAGGGGCAAAAACTTTGGCACAGCACTGCACACACACACACACACACACACACACACACACACACACACACACACACAGAATTTCATTATATGCACTGAACAAATGTTTGTTACCCATGTAGGATAGAAGCAGACAATGCGTCAGAATTGCAAAACTGCAGGATGTAGTAAACAATCAGGATGAATCAGGCAGATCTGGAGGGGACGGTAGTACATTTTGACTATTGTGAAAGTGTTGTTTTGAGGCTTCTGCCTTTAATTTCCTTCTTACATAATAGTCTACTACACACATTGTTGTTTTTGTTACCTTCCTATATAAGAGTGAATGTGGTAATTAGTGTTCATGACATGATTATCTGGGAATAATTTTAGACTCCAAGGTGAATAGTAACCTTATAAGTGCATTTTAGGCTTCTCACACTTTACCTCTCTATTCAGCAAATATATTGTACTACTTGCTTTTTTTCAAAGCTTCAACAAATACAGTTTCTTTTATACATTTTTCCTTTATACGTTTTATTCATCAAGGCTTCTCAATTAGTAGAAGATTGGTCTAATACATATAATGGATTTATTATAGCATTACTAAAACATAAGCAATATTATCGCTTGTATCAGTTTTCGAAACGTGCACAATTAAAAAAAAAAACAGATTTTTTTTTTCACTGTGAAAAGGGATAAATAAGTAAATATTTTTGCACGTGCTTTATTAAGTCTAGAGAAATTAAGTAATTAATGACATAGAAACGTGTAACCCAATAAAGTGAAAACCAGTACAGTACGTGCATGAGCCTTTAGTTGCTTCTAACAAATGTATAGCTGCATGTATGCTGTCACAATTGTGGTCCAAGACTGAAAAACAAATGATAATGTTGTGCAGTCCCAAAAATTGCACTTCTGGACCACTTGTTTGTCTGTACAAAGCCCTTAAATATGACTTCACGACTATATCATACGCCCATGATTCACTCAATTCCACACTCATGAAGCAATGTAGGTTTGTAACAGACATGGTTGCAATCTGCAGAACCTGTTCTCTAGAACAAACATGCATTCACACTTAGGGGCAATTTGCAGCAGCCATTTAGCCAAATGACCATGTCTTTGGACACTGGAAGGAAACTGGAGTGCCTGGAGGAAGTACTGTATAAGAACATTACAGTATTAAGCCCCATACATATAGGATGAGTTACTCTTAGGCAGACCCAATCTTTATGAAGCCAATTAGCCTCACCCAATTGAAACTGAGTAACCTGTTCGTTTTGGTATTCGTTCCTGAATTTTTGGATCAATATAGTACTTGGAATAGTTAAACAGTAATGGATCCAGTTTGGTAACAGTGAGACAGTTAAACCCTCCAAAAGAGTTGTGGCTGGTTCTGCAAGATGTTCAGTGAAATCTAGAGCTAATTTCTTCCCCCTGGAAGTTATGTTTTCACCTGTGATAACTTATTAGTCTGTCTCTCTGAGGGCACTAAATATATATATATATATATATATATATATATATATATATATATATATATATATATATATATATATATATATATATATATATATATATATATATATATATATATATATATATATATATATATATATATATATATATATATATATATATATATATATATATATTGCTCTCTGGGTGCCACTGTAGTTTATATATATATGGGCAGTGGTGGTCTAGTGGTATAGGGCGCTGGATCGCTGATCCAAAGGTTGGGGGTTCGAGTCCCACTCTCCACAAGGTTGTCACTGTCCCCCCCAGTGCAGCTAACTGGGTTATCAAAGGCAGGCCATGTCTCTTACTATTATTACACTGAGAAATAGGGTAGCACAATGACATACTGATGAAGTGCATTTCTGTGTGGTGTTTGCATGTTCTCCCTGTGCATGCATGAGTTTCCCCCGGGTACTCCAGTTTCCTCCCACAGACCAAAAACATGCAAAGTAGGTTAATTGGCTGCTCCAAATTGCCCCTCTGTGTGAGTGTAAGTATGAATGGTTGTGTGAGTGTTGGCCCTGAAATGGCCTGGTGAGCTGTTCAGGGTGTACTCCACCCTTGCCCAGAGTCGGCTGAGATGGGCGCCTGCCTAACCGTGACTCTAATTAGGATTAATGGTTCAGAAAATGAATGAGTGTATGACAAGAGGAACATTTTTAGCATAAAGTAACAAACATTCTTCAACACAACCTGTTTTTGTTTATTCAGTTGTGTTTTTGTTTGTTTGTTTTAATCTTATTGCCATTTGGTTTGACTGTTATTGACATTTCGTTATTATGCAGATTGACACATTTTTGCTGTATTTCAATAATATATATATATATATATAGATAGATAGATAGATATAGATATAGATATAGATGTGTGTGTGTGTGTGTGTGTGTGTGTGTGTGTGTGTGTGTGTGTGTGTGTGTGTGTGTGTGTGTGTGTGTGTGTGTGTGTGTGTGTGTGTGTGTGTTCCTATATTTTTTGCAATGCCTTTTGGTCAGCGCCAGAACATGTTAGTTATGTTTACTGGAGCCCACTAATGTCAATTAATACACCAACAAATTGAAGCTAAGGATTCAGAGTAGGCCTTAAGATGGTAATAGTAGTTTCCCCTTAAGGTTAAATACCAAGAGGAATTGGACTGCGGTGTGATAAAAATAGTAGTGGAACTCAGTTCCAGGCTGTAAAGAAAGAAAGAAAGCATGTTGTGCCCTCGACAGAACTATGCAGTTCTGGAGTTACAAAAATAAATAGCATTTTTTTGAAGGAAAAATAGCTAACATTGTGTGTGTGTGTGTGTGTGTGTGTGTGTGTGTGTGTGTGTGTGTGTGTGTGTGTGTGTGTGTGTGTGTGTGTGTGTATTACAATATCATAATTATTTGAGTTTTTATACTTAACATTTACATATACCCAAACTCCAATATAAAGACAATCATCATTGTAAATTGTGATTTTGATTCATTTAACTGCTATAACTTAAATTCACAATATTGTCAGAGTGCCTAACAGTGATAAACTACAGTTCCCATCAGCCACAGCAAATCACATGACACTGTTAAGCAGCTGTGATCACTCACACCTGTTTCATGTTTCCAATAATCAGCATCTCTATAGATGGATTTCACATGACGTATACATATTTAATTAGGTATGTGCACACAGAACGGGTCCAAAACTTTGTTGTTTACAAAGTTTTAAATGGCTTACGGCTTATCGCGAGTTGTGGTTTTTGTGTTTAAAAATACGGCATCATGCCATGTTGTGTTGTTGACTGCACAAATGGAAAAGGAACAGTCTGGGGTTGTTTTTGCTTTTAAAATAGTTCCAGCTCGCAGAAAAAATGGAAAGGTAAATACCAATTCTTATCCAAAGAGAATTGTAAAATGTTTTAGGTCTGAATAAAAATACTATTATTTATTTATTTATTTATTTATTTAATCCAAAATCCTACAGATTTCACTTATAAATATTTCCTTTCATGTAAATGCCTCCTCCCCACACCATCTCGAACAGACACCATACAAGACAAAATACAGAAAACCGTGATGATCAGCCAGTAACATATCGGTAACATCGCTGAACAACAAGACCTGAAAAGTTTTTTTGCCTCCAGTCTGTGCGTGGACTTTAGTCATGTGACTACTATTTCACAACATTGAAATCTGTCTATGTACTTTTTTTTTTTTTTTTTTTTTACTCTTTATTTCATTGTGCCGCTATTTCTAACATTACTTGATTTGTCCATTGATTGGCTTATAGTTCTTTGTTATAGTATTTTAATTGCATAATGATCTTATGCATTATCAATTATCTGAAAGAAATAAATCCATATCATTAATCTGGGACAAAAGAACATGTTATAGAAACAAAAGTGATTGCATGTGTCACATGTTGCACCAGTTTGTTTTCATTCAATTATTCATTTTCTGTAACTGCTTAATCCTAATTAGGGTCACAGGGAGGCTGGTGCCCTTCTCAGCCGGCTCTGGGTGAGTGCAGAGTACACCCTGGACAGATTTCCAGGCCATCGTAGTGCAGAAACATGCTGAAAGCTATGCAGCCATTTGAAAGTCAGCAATTGTTTTACATGCTTCACACCATAGACAGGGAGAGACATGGCCAGCCTTTGACCTTTTAACCCAGTCAGCTGCACTGGGGGGCAGCAGCAGCATCCACTGACCTTTTGAATAGGCAATCTAGCATCACCACGGTCCTTTGTTTTCACTTTGCAGTTTTAAACTCTGTAGCTTTAATGTTGTTTTTTTGCACGTGTAAATACAGTATTGTGAACAGCCTGGTTCAGTATACAGTACTTCAGTATACAGGTCCACGTAACTTTTGTACATGTAACAAGAAAGTATTGTTCAGATACATAAAAACAGACAACTTTTATTACAGACCAATCATAACAGTCGGATGTGTAATGTTAAGTAATGTACATTTAAGAAAGGACAGTACACGCTGTAAAATGGGTGGAAGAAACACAGAAAGCAGAAAAGTATTTTCAGTTTTAATAAAGGGGGAAATGATTTGCACATTTTATGTCGCCGAACTTTCAAAGTAATTTTGAGCAGGACTAAAAGTTCTACTCAATTGCTTTTCTGTTGCTTCTTGCCTTCACCATGCGCCATGTGAAATCTTGTGTGAAATACACTGTACAAAGGTTAGGAAAAAAAAATGCCTAGAAATGCTAAAGTAAAAAATGTGCTCACCGGGTAGAGAGATAATATAATCAAATATATAAGGGATCATAGGAAACGAGAGACAGAGAATGGACAATCCCTCTGCTTTTTTTTTTTTTTTTTTTTTGGCCTCGTCCAGCAGCAAAGAGCAAAAGGGATAAAGATGGAAATGCCATAAGGGTAGAAATGGTGGGAGGACTGGATACAGACAAAAAGAAAAATTGAGACAGGAAGTAACAAAGAGACAGACATGTTAGATTTGGAAAAGGAGACCACAGGTGTTCGTCTGAGCAGCGAGATAACTTCCTAAAGCTGAATGTCTCCATTTCAGCATCACATTATTCCACCCAGAAAAAGCATTCATACTTAGGACAAACTATCAGCATTATGCATGCACACTCACAGTTTTCAGAATGGCGTACTGTATGCGATGGAGCTGCAAAAGTATAACCCAAAAGGCTGTTTTGCTCCTAATGCCATATTTTCAGCTCGTGCTCTCAAGTGCTCAATCCCAGACCAATCTGTCAGGGGAAATTCTGAACCCATCAAATCATCAACCAACACACGCAGGGTCTGTACATGATGAATGTCATGGGACAGCCATTAGCCATAGTGGCTCAGACAAAGAGGTTGAGTGCTAATTCTGAAGCATGGTAAAAGCCACATTACTCATCACACTACTGTAAAAAAAAAAAAAAAAAACAGGAGAGGGAGGGAGAGAGAGAGAGTGTGTGTGTGTGTGTGTGTGTGTGTGTGTGTGTGTGTGAGAGAGAGAGAGAGACCGTCCACATGCAAGCTACATCTACTCACAAACACACCACCCATTAGGTGCGGCTTGGAAATGGTACTGAACTCCCGTGCGCATACACGCACACATTTGTCAACATTATTAACAGAGGAGCAGGCTTGCTGCTATCTTCCTAAAAAGCTGAGGCAAGGATGCCATATTGGAAAGGTCACAGGCTGTCTTCCGTCGCTCTTGTTTGTCTGTTTGATTAAGTCTGGCCATTAGAACACTTGGCCAACACACTGGTCTTGTTCTATTTCACAGACAGCCAAACTGAATACAAACTAATCAGAAGGGGGAAAAAGGCAGAGAGGGAGAAAGAGATTAGAAACTGAATGACATGCCAAAAGGGCAACTTCAGACAGCTTGATGAAATGGTCAATCAGTGCAGGAGGAACGCATGAGACAGCAGGTGAGAGAGAAGGTACTGGGAAAATAAGGGGAAAAATTAAAGAGATAAAGATGAGAAAAAGATTCACACACATCACATATACGTACGTACACAGTATATTCATACACATACATACATACACTATATATATATATATATATATATATATATATATATATATATATATATATATATATATATATATATAGGGATCCCTCACCTTAATTGGGACCGAGATCCCCACACAACCATCGAAATCCGCGAAGGAGGATCACCCTCCCCCCGACCTATACGTACATGTATATGTGTATATAATATCGATAAATACATATTCAATGCTATAAATTTCAGTTATAGTTAATAATATAGTTAATAATAGTTAATATAGTTAATAATATATAGTTATAGGTAATAATGCTTATAATAACAATTAAACATTAAAAAATAATATAAGATGTAAATAAAATATAAATACACACATACAGATGGAACTGCGTGAGAAGACGACGACACACATACATACACGCGCACAGATGCGCGTGCACACACAGATGCAACAATGAAAGTACAGACGCTCCCCAGCTTACAAACGAATTAGGTTCCGGCCGGTTGTATGAATTTGTTTGTAAGTCGTTACAGGGCATTCTTTAGAGGGGAACTTGTGTTTAAACCTCGTATAAGTAACCTGTATGAGTTTGTACTGTATACAATCTCTCTCTCTCTCTCTCTCTCTCTCTCTCTCTCTCTCTCTCTCTCTCTCTCTCTCTCTCTCTAACCATCTGTACATATCATAATGTCCATGTTTAAACTCCTGGTTCCTCTCAAGCACAGCACAGTGGATCTGATCAGATTTACAGAGAGTTTCACTCTTATCCAGTTCATTATAATACTGGAGTCAATTTGTTTCTTCTTTGAAATTTTTGGAGATCAGAAATGCATCGTTCTGCTTCTCTTCCTGGACCTCGTGTCTGCCACGCCCCTCTGCTGGAGCCTAGTATTAAGTGTACCGCAGGATAATGTTTAATCGTATTTCATACTAATGTTGATTATATATCTTTCTATAGATGTCATTCCATTTCTATTTCTATTTGTTCTTCAATTTCATTTCACTTTTACTTTCGACCTCAGCCAGCTGATGGTTTTAATGGGAGATTTTGGGTTGTTTGTTTTTTTATTTATTTTTATTTTTATTTTTTATTATTTTGTGTTGGTTTAGGGTTTGTTTTTGTAGCATTTCCCTTAACTTTCTCCCCTATTCTTTCTTAAGTTCCTTATTTTCTAATTCGATGAATATTTATTCTTTTTTTTTTTTTTTATCTGTGATGCACTGAAGCAGCATTAATTGAAGCACGAAGTAGCAAGAGATCCCTGTATGTATGTGTGTATATATGCAATAAGTCAAATAACTGATTAATTTGTGACAGATAGACAGAGGATATGTGGGAAGCAAAAACTGGCACTGCTATAAGTCTACCCAGCTCTTTCACACCTTTCTCATTTCTCTCTATCGCTTTCTCTCCCTTATGTGTACACACACACACACACACACACACACACACACACACACACACACACACACACACACACACACACGGCAAGGCATTTTTTGGCTAATTAATCCAGCCAAGAATTATTGACAGCTACACTCACTCCCTTTCTTTGCAAATGAAGACGAAATGGAGAGACTGATAAAGGAACACACAGCAACGAATATCTGACATAACCAGACATAAAAGCAAATTAACCACCCACACACCCTTATGAACCTACACAGTCAGTGGCCTGAGTGAGGTGATAGGTTTACCGTTATGGCAACTGGGTGGCATGCAGCGTGAACTACCAATTACCATAACTGAATGCCGCCAGAAGAGAAGCAAATGCAAAGGCAGGAGGTAGAGATGCACTTGCCCATTCTTTGATCTCCACTCACTGTTAAAAGGCTTTGGGATAAACTACTGGAAATTTGTGTGTATTGAACTGGCTAAATGCTCAGTAATGGATTGTGCATGCGTGCGTGTGTGTGGGTATGAAAGACATAATGATGGAGACAGAGCAAGATGGGGCATTGAACTATCTAAAATGTTACATGAGCTCCTCCCCCTCTCGTCTCTCTTTTTATTGATCACCAGTTCTTGCTTTTAGTTCAGTGTCACTAACTCAATCCCTCGTCATTTCAGCTGACCTTGTCACAGGTGTTGTCGTCAAGGAAACCACACAATCGCCAGATAGATGTACGTTTGTCACATAAAACTGGGGCTGAAAGTGTGTGTGTGTGTGTGTGTGTGTGTGTGTGTGTGTGTGTGTGTGTGTGTGTGTGTGTGTGTGTGTGTGTGTGTGTGTGTGTGTGTGTGTGTTTACACCTAGCTAAAATCAAAGATGAATAGTGTTAGTCTCAACCAAAAGCAATTCTACATTATCGCCCACATTCTCAAGCAACCTGTACATTTTTCAAAACCCAAATCTCCAGACCTGCAGGTCTTTAAATACACACTCATCACTCATAGAGCTGTGTATTCTTGTAATTGTTTATCATTTTACAACCGACTTTCACGGCTAAGACAAATCACTACACAGTGATTTGTACAACATTAAAGGAATAGTTCAGAAAAATGTGCAATTCACACATTTTTTTTCCACCACGATATACATCACCATTACATAAATATGTTAAAATGACACTCCAGATACACAGACTTTTTACTATGCGTTGGGGTGTAAATTTTTAAATTCAGGAATGAAAGTGATACATCAAAATGTCACACCGTGTCTCAAAATAAAGTTAAATTACTGTATTTCGGTACTGTAAAACTCCTAAAATGACTTTGCCAAGGAAGCATGAAATCACTTCTCAAATCTTTTATCTATCTGTCTGTTTGATCTCTCCCTTCACCAGTACGCTGACGCAGTTGATGAAGTGAATGATGTTTAAGATTCACAGCGTTCCTCAGGACCAGGACACATCAAGCTTATGGTTGGCCATCTCCTAAAGTCTGGATGTCAGAAAATTATATATAAAAATCATCATAATCATCTTCCACTTAATCCAGTGTTGGGCCATGGGGGCAGCAGCTTAAGCCGTGAGGTCCAGACGTCCCTCTCCCTAGCCATTTCCTCCAGCTCTTCTGGGGAGGGGGGGGCACCGAGGCATTCCCAGAACAGCCAAGAGACAATCTGTCCAGCACGTTCTGGGCTGACCCTGGGGTCTCTTCTCGATTGGACATGCCCGAAATACCACACCAGGTAAGCATTCAGGAGGCATTCTAATCAGTCTCCACTGGCTCCTCTCAACAAGGAGGTGCAGCAATTCTACTCCGAGCTCCTCGTGGACGACAGAGCTTCTCGCCATAATGGAGAGCCCCACCACCCTGTGAAGGAAGCTCATTTCAGCCGCTTGTATCTATGATCTTGTTCTTGCGAGAGCTGGTAGCCAGTGGTAGCCAGAGAGTGCTGTCGCCAGGACAAAAACCACATTGTTCCTCCTGAATCTGAGATTCAACCATCAGCCAATCCTCCTCTCAAGTACTCCTGCACAGACATTCTAGGTAGGCTGAGAAGTGTGATTCCAGGATAATTGGAAGACGGCCCCCCCTTTTTATTGCCCCTCATTGAATCACCACCTTGGAGGATGGATTTGCATGTGCTAACAAACCTAGCAGCTATATTGTTGGGGCCATTAAGCCCCTGGTAGAGTCGCTCACGGTCCGAGGTGAAGGTCCAGACTAAGCACGGTTCGCAAGAGCTCTATATGGATAAAAACAAAAAGACACTGTTTCCATGTTCGGATATAAATCAGCAGAGATCCTCCTGGAGCCAAGCCTATGGGGACGGGCATAAAAGTTGAGCACCTGGTGGTCAGGCTTCAGCTTACAGAGCCTGACTGAGCCCAGTCTGAAAGTCGTGGTTCTGTCAGACTGCTCCTCAGCTACTAACTGACTGTTGGGATATGCAATGTCACCACTAACCTCTGTGGCAGAGGAGAAGCTTGAGCTGGCGTCTGAGATTGAGAGATACCGACTAGATATAGTTGAACTCACCTTGACACATGTTTTGGGCTCAATAACCACCCAGCTCAAGAGGGGATGGGCCTTATATATATATATATATATATATATATATATATATATATATATATATATATATATATATATATATATATATATATAGTGCGTGTGTGTGTTTCAGTATATCATGAGTCCTTTGTACAGCAAGCCTGCATTTTTTTGTTACAATATTTACAAGCAACTCGCAACTCTGCTGGTCATTTCTTGTTAGTCTGTACATACCAAGGACAATGATCAAATGAGACTGTGAATGGGTTTGATTTCACGCATAAGACAAAGAAAAAATTCTAGCAAAACAACCTTCATGCCAATGATGGGTGTACAGAAAGCTTTACTTTCTGTTTCTAAATTTTCTGCATCATTACGAGACAAGTGCACCATCACTCAGCACACTACAAACATTGACAGCATGAAAACACCCATAAAATACTATGTGTATTGTACCCTGCCCAACCAAAAAAAAAAAAAAGAAATCTCCACAATGAAATTTGTTGTTCTGCCTTCATACTTGATCACAGTGTGTAATCACCATGGAGTTGTTCTTTCAGTTGGCCAGGTCAAGGCTCAGCAACATGCACTGAATGACTTGGTTATCCCATCAATCGTTTTCTTACCTGATCACATGGATCTGAAACTGTGCCTTAAAATTGTCAAAAAACGTGGTTCAGGGAGCAGGCAACATTTTCACACATGCACTGGCACTGCAAAGCCCTGACCTGAATCCTATTGAAAGTCTGAGGAATGTTCAGGAGAAAACATCATGGAGTAAAGACAGGAAAATCAGATCCACTCTAAGATGTTGGCGAAAATGAACCCGCCTTTGAGTGAAAGTCAGTGTTTACAGTGGCCTGGCGCTCTTCATATTTTAGCAGCTATGTGTTACTTTCTTTATTGTGCATAGCTTTCTTTTTTCTTTTCCAGACTCAGTCCTTACCAGCTACACATGTGCAGTATAGCAGGGCCTAGCTGTTCATGTTTCTGGAGAATAACTGCACCGCATTCGGAAACAATAGCAACTTGGATTAAACCAAGTTTACGCATGCTTGCGGACCCCCCCACCACCACCACCACCACCACCACCACCACCACTACCACCACCACCACCCCCATCCCAAAATGGTACAGGTGACAACAAAATAATTTCTGAAAGTCAGATGGATACTTTCATCCCGGATGCTATGATTGAGCTAGCGAGCCATGCTACTTTCAGGGCAGAAAGAACTAGCATGTCCAGTAAGAAACGCAGAGGAGGCCTGTGAGTTTATATCAACAACAACTGGTGTTCCAATTCTATAATTAAAGATATTCACTATAGATATAGACTTTATAGATATAAAGTACCTGATGGTACAGTGTAGCCCTTTTCGTCTGCCGAAGGAGTTCATATCTTTAGTTATAATAGCAGTTCATGTGCCGCTCCAAGCTAATGCTAAGCTAGCCATAGAGCTACTACAACACTCCATTAACAAACACCGAGTAGCACAGTTGGACTGCATTATAATCGTGGCAGGAGACTTTAATCATCCAAACCTGAAGTCTTTCTAGTCCAGATTCTAGAAAAATGTAAGTTTTCTGACAAGAAAAAAACAATACACTGGACCAAGTCTTCACTAACATCCAAGATGCCTGAAGCCATCCCTTTGCCAGATCTCAGATTCTCAGACCACCTCTCTCGGTCTCTGATTCTTGCATTTAAACCTTTAATTCTGTAGCCAGAGACCAGAAGTTAAAATGTTCCAGGTGCTGACTGAGGAAGCCACTTCAGCTCTACAGGATTGTTTTGACTACAAGCTAGGAAATATTGACAGAAGAGACAGACCTGGAGGGTGACACATCAGCTGTGCACATCACCTACATAAACTACTGCACAGAGATTGTGGACTGTTAAAGTGCTCCTGGTTAACAAGGACTGTTCAAATGCTTCTTAACCAGAAACCGTGGTTTAACGGTGAGGTGCGCAACCTGCTTAGAGCACCGGGTGATGCCTTCAAGTCAGGAGACCAGTAGACTTACAAAGAGCAAGTATAAACAACTCAGAGAAGAGTACTTTGATGAAAACAACACCAGGAACACCTGGAAGAGGATTAAGACACTCACTGGCTACAAGGACACACGTCAGCAGACTCATCAGGCAATACTCTACTGGACACCCTGAACCAGTTCTTCGCTCGCTTCAATCAACTCAACGGAGAGTTTAATACAGTCTAACCACATAAACTGGTCCAGAAATTGGGCAGTCTAGGCCTAGGAAGCTCACTGTGCACCTGGATGCTGGACTTTCTCAGCAACAAACCTGAGTATGTCAGGATAAAAGAACACATTTCCTCCACTCTCATCCTGAACACCAAAACACCACAGGGGTGTGTTCTTTGCCCCCTCCTTTTCTCACTCTTCGCACACGACCCCCCATACACACACACACACACACACACACACACACACACACACACACACACTGACACCCGCGACATCATCACCAAATTCGCCAGGGACACCACATAGGTTAGATTACAGGTAACAACGAGTCAGCCTACAGCATTGACGTCTGGCATCTAAGGTGATGGTGCTACAACAACAACCTAGAAATAAACACATCCAAAACCAAAGAAATGATAATGAACTTCAGGAGATCAACACAAACTGAACACTCTGCTCTCTAAATTGATGGAGAGGAGGTAGAGAGGGTGGAGTGCTTCAAATTACCAGGAATCCACATCGCTGCTGCCTTCACCTGAACTGCAAACATATCCCACCAGGTGGGGAAAGCACAGCAAAACGATGAACTTCCTCAGGAAGCTCCGACAAGCCCACCTTTCCTGACCCCAGCTGATGAACTTCTACCACTCAGCTATCGAGAGCCTCCTGACTGACTGTTGTACAGTGTGGTTCAGTTGCTGGACTGAAAAGGACAGGAAGGCCCTGCAGTGGGTGTTGAGTTCAGCAGAGCAGGCGATCGGAACGACACTACCCTCCCTCAGTGACATATACACTGACAGGCTTCAGAGGAGAGCCAGTGGAATTACCAGTGTCAACACACACCCTGGGTATCCCCTATCCCTTGCAGAAAAAGGTACTGTACAGGACACTAGAAGCAAAAACTAGTCGACTCATGAACAGGTTTTACGCATAAGCAGTTAAACGTGCAAGTCCACCACCATCACATGCACTGAATAAACATCATTCAGACCATCTTACTGGAAAGTGCAGTATTACTCTTCGAAAGTGCAATACTCGTGTTCGAACACTTGCTTCTTTCTTATAATTGCTTCGAAACAAAGAGCTGCCAAACTGATTTTCATTGTTCATGCAACAGTTGACAAAGATCCCTTTATCTTTATCTTCATCTATAGGTGACCGAAATAAAATATTGTATAGTGTGTGACTGTTTTGGTAGGGCAGTGTAAAAAATTCACAGAGAACATTTGACATTTAATTTTGTACACTGTAATTTTGTGTATCTGGTCGTTATTGTTTACAATTAATTATGACGCTTTGTATTCATGTACATAGGAAGATGTATACATGAAAGTAAAGATAATCAGACTAAAACCATGAGCATTCAAAAGCAGTAAAGTAAAAATATAAATAGCCAGAGACAATTGCTGAAGCTTAATCCTTCTATAATCTATATTTTCTGACTCATTAAGTACTCATCCAGCCTGGCAATTTCATTACTTTTATACAAGTCATTACTGCCCATGATACATATTCATTCATTTATTCATCTACAGTAAGCAATTTGTCCTGATCAGGATCACAGTGGAATCAGAACTTATAAAGAAAGACGACACAGGCACTTCTTTTCAAGCTACCTGTACATCACAGACACACATGCACATTCACTCACTTCTTAAGGAAATTCAGAGTAGTAAGTCTATTCTCTGGCATATTTTTTTAAGAGGTGATAGAAAAATCAAATAACATGGGGGACATGGAAGACTCCATGCAGATAGTAACCTGAGCTCAGGATTAAACCAGGATCCTTGGGTCTGTTCAGCTATTGATAACGTGTTAAGGGAGCCGAATAGCTTTAAAAAGGACGTCCAGTGGATGGAAATTTTGTGAAAAAAAAAAAAATAAATAAATAAAAATTGTGAAGGTGAGCATTGTCTCTGTTGCTGCTCTAATAAATTACTTACGTTTGGCAGATATAGTTAAGCAGATAATTTTTTTTATTCAACATTTATACAACTGTGCAGATAGGAGAATTGCTCAAGGGCCCAACAGTGGCAGATTAGTGGTACTGGGACTTAATTGGGAACCTATAGCCTTAACCACCATGCTATCACTGCGCCCCCCACCCACCCCCTCCATACCCTCAAGGATGAGTGTTGTTGTCTGTTTTGTACCCAATGAACTGATATCCAGTTTGCCTGATGTGTATGACTTTGGACTGTGGGAGGAAAGCAGAGAACTGGAAGAAAATATCATGAGGAAGACATGCCAACTACACAAAAAAACTGCTCTTGTCAGGCACTGGACCTGAACTACAGGACCTGGCTGTGTGGCAGGTGTTAACCATTATATCACTCTTCGCGCCAAGAATTTGTCTTTTTTTTAAAGCATGTCAAATGAAGTTCGATTAGGGAAAATTGTAGAGTGTGACTTCACTTGTGGACATATGCTGCATGATACTGGTGCTTCTGCTGGTGTGTTTAAGCGCTCGGTTTAGTTTGTGTGTCTGTGTGAGTGTGTGAGGGAGCTGAAGCACGTTCGCATTACTGCGTGAAAGCATGTGTAATCGGCTCCATCTGTACATGTCCACATGACCCTTTCTGTCACAGAGTGCACTTTAGTGCTTATGCTTTCCTGACAGAAGATCCTACCATATGTTTCCCTAATTCTTTGACTGGTGCCAACCAGATTAACATATTTGTGCCACTGATGCCTGCTCCTGATGCCTTGAACAAGCACTGGGGCTTCAAAAATGAAAGATCTGATGCTCTGTGTCAATAATCCAGATCATTTCTCTTGTTTCTCCAGTGTCTCTTTTTATCAAGCAAGTGAGGCTTTCTTGTACAAGCTGTCTCTAGCCTGCCTCGGTGATTGAAGGCTCGGCTGGCTGGACATATACCGAAGTCATGCAAATAAACACCTTTCACTCAGTGCTTTGACAGGAACCACTGTGAGGTACAAGTAAAACATCATTCATAGTGTCCCTTTAGATAACCTGACAGGATGGCTCAATGACAGACAGAAAGACTGAAACAAACAGAAAGGAAGATGGGGAAGGATGTATGGATCACTACAGAAGAGTCTCTGAGATAACAGTGAAGGTGGAGTACTTATTGACAGACACTTTATCACACACACACATGCACACTCTCTCTCTCTCTCTCTCTCTCTCTCTCTCTCTCTCTCTCTCTCTCTCTCTCTCTCTCTCTTTGTCTCGCTCGTGCACTCTCACTCTCTCATGCTCTCTCTGTATTCAACAAGCTTTACTGGCTTGACTATAGACAACAATTTTTTTTGCCATGTCACTCAGAGAAAAGGCCGAGACGAGTGATATTTGCATGAGTGTGTCTATACAGGGAAAACAAAATGGACAAAAGGACAAACATGTATATTACTTATAATAGTAATAAGCATTACTTGTAATTTTAGCAAAGCAAGATAAAACATGACAGCTTGAATTTTATAATATTGATGCAATACATAAAACCACAAAAGATGTACTGTACATTTCCACAAATGTGCTTTTTTAATACTGACATATACAGATCAGTGAACAGCATTGGACTTTGGACAAGAGTAGCTGCAAAGCCATAAGCGTGTTTCCACCCTGCGATGGCCTGGCGAGCTGTCCAGGGTGTACTCTGCCTTCGCCAGGAGTCGGCTGGAATGAGCGAGCGCCAGCCTCCCCGTGACCCTAATTAGGATTAAGCGCTACAGGAAATTAACCAATTAAAAATGGCAGTACAAGGTGAAAAACCTTACTTTTAATTTAAATTAAAGAATAAAAATTCCATATCGTGTCTAGATTTAACAAAACACTGTCTTGTACATCGCTGATGGCTGACACTATCAGGTCATATATGACCAGAATTTGTAACTTAATCATCTCATTAAAATGGCACAGGCCAAGCAGTGTGATGTGTTTGGCAGAAAGTGTAAAGTCAGTTCTTAAACTTTTGAGGGAGAAAATGAACAAGAATAAAACTATGCAATCATAAGGCTCATCTGGGTGATTCTGATGAGCGCCATGCTGTAGTGGTTAAACGACTTTGTCTATTCATCTTCAAAACGGCAGGTCTCATGGGATGTTCCTTGTATGTAGTGGTGAAACCGTATCCGAGGAAGTACAAGGAAGGGCAACCATTGAACTGGCAAGAGTGTCTTGTGGGAACCCAAGGCTTAGTGATGAGCATGTGGAGCAAAGGCTTGTATGTCTGGTCTGATCTCACAGAAGAGCAACTGTAGCACAAACTGTGGAAGCTGTTTATGTTGGCTAAGATAGAAGTGTGTCATAACACAATTCATTGCAGCTTACTGTGTATGAGGCTGCCTAACTGTTGACCAGATCCGTGATATTAATGTTATGACTGATCAGTGTGGATAAGGTTTAGCTGAGCCAAATGTGTGGCTCTGACCAAGATGTCTGGTGTGGTTCTTGACTAATTTGGGCCAAAATCCATCTTCTTCAACATAACAGAACACCTCAATTGATATTTTTTTATTAAAAAAAAAAAAAAAAAAAAAAAAAAAAAAATATTGGCAAAAGGACATGTGACATGCCTACTCACCTCTAACTAACTTTTAAACAAATGTTTAAACAAAGCTCTTAGTCTTGTTAAGATGCAATGCTGTGGTATTCAATCCTGTGACTGGTCAATCCATCACACTCAGTGAATTATAGTATTTGATTGATTGTTCGGTCACCCATTGCTGCACATATATTGATGGACAGTCTTTAAATTCCTGAAGATTGAAGTCTTGGGGGGGGGGGGGTACAATATGTTCTAGGCACACTCTCAGCCTTAAATGGTGTGTTCCTGAGAAAGACCAATAATTATTTTTCAAAAATATTTTAAAAACATAACCAAATCAAGTACTGTCCACTTCTTTGTTGAATGCCACTCATTTAAGCTGATTGTTTGTTTGAAATGTTTAAAAAAGGATGACTTCAATAATTAAAATAAAATAGCAAACTTAATTTTAAAGATGCATAATAATTTGTCTGTTTCTAGTAAATCCCACCCACCCGCGTGCAACTAAATGAGTTATCAAAGACCGGCCATGTCTGTCACTGTCTATGGTGGGAGGTGTAAGAGAAGCATTGCTGACTTTCGACAAGAGTAGCTGCAAAGACGTCAGCGTTTTCCGCCCTACGATGGCCTGGCGAGCTGTCCAGGGTGTACTCTGCCCTCGCCAGGAGTTAGCTGGGATATGCGCCAGCCTCCCCGCGACCCCAATTAGGATTGAGCGGTTCCAGAGAATGAAATAATAAGTCACATGCCATGAACCTTTTTTCATGTAGAGAATAAAAAAAAACAACAACAAGCAATTATTCTATACACAGGGGACAAAGTCACAATCATAGCATGCCTCCATCAGCAATATGGAACTAATTTGCACTTGAATACATGGCATAGTATTCTAAATTTTATATATATGACACACGTACATGTGAACAGAATCATGTATGAATTGCATTCAGAGGTTCACTAATTCATTTCTGATTTGTTTAAATCAGTTCAGTTCATTTTCTGTAACCGTTTAATCCTAATTAGGGTCGCGGGGAGGCTGGCGCTCATTCCAGCCGACTCCAGGCGAAGGCAGAGTGCACCCTGGACAGTTCGCCAGGCCATCGCAAGGTGGAAATGTGAGGCGCTCCACCGAATGTAGGCGCTTGTCGCAAGTGACGTATGGTGCTCGTGAGACAAAGGCTTATTCGGACTTCCGATCTTTCAAGTGAGCAAGTGCGCATTGAATAATTGTTTAGTACTCGACCTTCACTTGCTTACGTGAAAGATTGGAAGTCCGGATAAGCCACGCGTTGTCTCACAAGCACCATACGTCACTTGCGACAAGCGCCTACATTTGGCGGAGCCCCTCACAAATACGCTGACGGCTTTGCAGCCTACTCTTGTCGAAAGGCAGCAATGGTTCTTTTACATGAACCCCTCACCACAGACAGTGAGAGACATGGCCGGCCTTTGATAACACAGTTAGCTGCACTGGGGAGGATAGTGACAACCTTGTGGCGAGTGGGACGCAAACCCCCAACCTTAGGATCAGCAATCCAGTGCCCTATACCACTAGGCCACCACTGCCTTTTGTTTAAATAATATCTAAATACTGTTATATTTTACACTGAGATGAGAGAGAGATTTCCTTTCGGCTTTTTTCCTTTATCAGGGGTCGCCGCAGCGAATGATTCGCATTAACTTGCGAGAATTTAAATGAATCCTATTGTCTCAATTTCAAACTGGCTAATGCAAAGTATCAAACGGATTTTAGCAGTGCCACGTTTTCATTTCATGTTACAATTACTTATTACTATCTTATTAAATTGCTTCTAAGCTACCTTGAAAAAAAAAGGGATACATCCAGCAGTACCGATTTATTTTATCGTGTCAGTGGGTTGCAAACTTAAACAAATGGTAAACCTGATACTGTCATTTATTGGCCAGACTCGAGTAGAGTTTGACCTGTCTGATGATTTTAATGTGTGTAATGAGTTAGAACAGGAGATGAAACATCAAAATAAGCCCTTACACACTCCAGTTGCATTATGCATCCAAATCAGTGGAAGAGTGAACAACTGTAAAATTGACAGACAACTGTAAAATTCCAAAAATGGACCGGCACTATTAAGGCATAACTCATACAAAATACACCAATTTGGAGCCCCCCACTGTAGAACCAATTTTTTTTTTGAGTGCATCGATGCATATGTTATTGTAGCATGAGTAATTCCGACTGTCCTGCTCCCTTAGTGGACCGCACGCCCTGAAATTGGATGAGCAGATGTGAATGTACTGGAATTCAAATAGTGGAATTTAGGCATTGTGGGGTGTTAGCTGTTAATTTAAGGCAGAACTCCGTTCTGTTGGCAGTTGAAATTCAAAATACTGATGAAGTTTCTTATGATGAATAACCAACATTAGCTTCTTCAATGTGAAGTAACGCATTCAAAACAAGGTAATACTACATAGGGGTAGTAGTGGCCCTGTGGTAAGGTGCTGGATTACCGATCCAAAAAAAAAAAAAAATCAAGTCCACTGTCACCGTCCCCCCAGCACAGTCTGTCTGTCTTCCTTTCAGCTTTTTCCCTTTTTTACTCGGGAGTCGCCACAGCGAATCATCTGATTCGCATGCTTTGATTTGGCAGAGGTTTTTACGTCGGATGCCCTTCCTGTCACAACCCTTTTTTAGCAAGGGACAGAAACACGCTGACGGCTTTGCAGCCTACTCTTTACGAAAGTCAGCAATGGTTCTTTTACGTGCCTCTCACCATAGACAGTGAGAGACATGGCCCGCCTTTGATAACCCAGTTAGCTACACTGGGGGGGGACAGTGACAACCTTGTGGAGAGTGGGACTCGAACCCCCAACCTTTGGATCAACGATCCAGCACCCTATACCACTAGACCACCACTACCCCACCGTCCCCCCAGCACAGCTAACTGGGTTATTAAAGGCCAGCCATGTCCCTCACTGTCTATGGTGAGAGACACGTAAATGAACCACTGCGGACTTGCATCAAAAGTTGGCTGCATTGCTGTCAGCATGTTTCTGCCCTGCGATAGCCCTTTAAGCTTTCCAGAGAGGCTTTAGCCTCACCCAGAATTTTCTGATATGGGTGCCAGCCTCCCCTCGACTCTAATTAGAATCATGTGGTTCAGAAAATGAATGAAAGAATGAATAGATACATATGAAAAGTAATGTTAGGAAGACTACTAAACATTTGAAAGCGTCCACCTCATAGCAACAAGGATTTCTGTCTGCTTGCATGAATTCTCTCCAGGTCTCCGGTTTCCTTCCACAATCCAAAAACATACACATTGCCCCAGGATTGAATGTAAATTGTTGTGTGGTTTGACTTTGTGATGGATTGGCAAGCTGTTCAATGTGTACTCCGCCTCCTCCGAGAGTCAGCCGAGATGAACTTCGGCCTCCCCGCCAACCACGTACAATTAAACGATTCAGCAAATAAATGAATGAAAATGTAACCTAATCAGTATTTCTTGCAGGAAAACAAACAAAAATGGTATACCAGAACATACAGTTGTGTTCAAAACAACAGCAGTCAGACATGAATAACCTTCTCAATCAGTGTTTTTGGTAGAAGTAATATTTCTACATGGTGAATAATGTACTAACAGGTGTAGTAGAGTAATAGAATCCAACAACCCCAACAGCCATGACATGGATGCTGATGATTCTGTGTAATTGAAAAGGGTGTGTTTAAAATAAAAGCAGTGTGGCCTTCAATTAGTGACATCATTCATCATTTGAAAAACAGTTGCAGATTATTTACCTCGGGGGTCTCCAAAAGTATCCACAAAGGGCGGGTGTGGGTGCAGGTTTTCACTTCAACCAAACAATTGCCACACCTTCTACCTGTTTCCACCAAGCCCTGATCATCAAAAAAAAAACTAAACAAAAACTAGTCTGGACATTACTGTTTCAATTCTGAAGTGGGGCCATCTTGGAGAGATCACCTTAAGGTGATCCTCACCATTTCAAGGTGATCTCACCAACCCACTTCAGAATTGAAACAGTAATGTCCAATCTAGTTTTTGATTACTTACTTTTCTTTTGATGATCAGTGATTGGTAGAAACAGGTGGAAGGTGTGGCTACTGTTTGGTTGAAGTGAAAACCTGCACCCACACCCGCCGTTTGTGGATAAGTTTGGAGACCCCTGATTTACCTTCTTTAAGGACGAAGGCAGCAAATGTTATACATGCTGGTTATAGAGCAGTTCTTACTGAAGTTCTGAGAATAGCGTGTCGTTCTAGACATTGTTCAGAAGAACAGTGTACCTTGAGTAGAAAGTTGATTGGCAAGTGGAAAGCATATAAATTAGTGCAGAAAATGAGAGGCTGCTCAGCTAAATTGATCACAAATGCTTTAAAATGGAAACCAAAACCTGAAAGATGTGGGGGGGAAAAAAGCAAAAAAACGACCATTCGCAACGATTGAAGAAGAGCCAAAGTGGCAAGGACTCCAACAATCGGCTCTGGGAAGATCAAAGTTACATGTGTGTACTGGTCCAATTAGCAGACTCCTATGTGAAGCCATTCTATCGGCACGAGTCCCCCAAAAAGTCCCACTGTCAAAAAAAGACCTGTTTGAATGCATCCGAATAACTCGAGGTCATGCTGCCTCATTCTGAAGAGGAAATGCAGTTGAAATGGGTCTTCCAACAAGACAACGACTCCAACATGGGCAAAATCTTGGTACCAGACCAACAAGACTGACGTTGTGGAGCGGCCGGCTCCATCCCCAGGATTTAATTCAAAAGAGAACGTGTTGGATGACATCAAAAATTCAGTTTCTGAGGCAAAACCAAGAACTACAGAACTGTGGCATTGTGATCCAATCATCCTGGGCTGGAAAACATACTCACCGGTAGTTGACTCCATGCAACATAAATGTGCAGCAGTTCTCAGAAACAGGTATTACACAACCAGATATTAGTTCAGAGATTCAAAATAAAGCAAAGCCTCACATTTTTCAGTTTATACAGTGAATGTTTGAGTTTGTAAAGAAGGCAGACACTGCTATTTTAACAGTGAATATTAGACTCTTAGAAAATAGCAGTGCCTGCCTTCTTTACAAACTCATTCACTGTATAAACTGAAAATATTGTAAGGTTTTGCATGTTTTAATTTAGAATAAAATGTGTACTGTTCCCAATGCATTTCTGTGTGTGGAAAGAACAGCTATAAGGATTGAGTTTGACGCACTTATTTCGAACACAACTGTATATCCAAATCAAGCATTTTTTCACAATCTGTTCTCCAATACTGCTGCTGTGTATTTGAAATGAAGGTGTCACCGTGCTCTTGGAAAGACCACTATTTATTTTTTTTTTCTCATTACTATTGTTTTCACTTCAGTGAGACATAAAGGTGAAACCATATTTATACTCAAACTGAATGTAAAGCTCTGTGCATCTACAGAGATACAGTGTCGCATTCAGACTGTAATATACAACAAGAAGTCATGCTGAATAAATCCCATAGCCACATTAACTATCATGGTGTAAGCACGTTCGGGAAATTTAACAGTGCTGATGGCCACACTGACTCACTTTCTGCCATTTGTATTGTTTAAGCCATGCACGATTGTCCTTTCAGCTGATGAACTCTATAATTTAACCAACATTTATCATGGCACACTGTCTCCATAACAATGTACAGTACTTTTATCAGTAAATCGTGATATTACAACCAGAAACAAATATATCGTGTATCATGTTGCAGATTCAAATGCCAAAGAGAGCTACAGCATGTCAACACCTCCCAGAGCTCCGTGTGATATTCATCCATTATGAGTCACAAATGAAGGCACTTTAGCAGCTCATTAATAAACTATATAAATGCTTGGTGTTAATGTTTCTTGTCTCTTTGTTATGGATATGAATGGCTGTGTCCTTAATCAAAGGAGATTCTGTTCTGCATCATGGTGGCATAGTGGCTAGCACGTCTGCCTCATAGCATGGAGGCCTAGGGTTTGAGTGACGGGCTCCGGCGTTTTCATGTTGACTTTACATGTTCGTGCACGTACTTGAATAAGTCTCCTCAAGATACTCTGTTCCTGCCATAGTCCACAAGACATGACCATTAAGCTAATTGGCTGTTCCAAATTGCCCTGTGTGTGTGTGTGTGTGTGTGTGTGTGTGTGTGTGTGTGTGTGTGTGTGTGTGATGCCATGGTCTGGAAAGCGCTTCAGGGTGTATTCTGCCTTCACCCATTATTGGCTTAAATGGGCGCCAGCCTCTCTGTTAAACAGTTGAGCGAGTGATTATTCTGCAGCTATGTCCTTGTTTTCACTCCAGCCATACTGTAACATGACACTGTCTATACTATGATTAGCAATTCATCAGCTGCAAAAATACAGTTGACTCATGTTACAATTTAATGTCCACTTATTTTCTGATGAAAGTATTACATGTGGTCCCTTATTCGACTTTCAGTTGATTTTGGATTTTAAAATGTATGCATTGATTTTGAAGCGCTGTCTTCCATGCAGGTCTTGGCTTTCCTTAAATATCAGCTAAAGCAAAATTTTATGTTGTGTTTATTCTAAATTCCAGGGAATCTTATAGCTATGCATCATCACACTTAAAGACCCTGCATAGCTCTTTTGAAGGAAAAAAAGGGGCAGCGAAATGTACATCATGAATTAAATGTAACAGCTTCAACCCACATTACATTCACAATACAATTCAAATTGCTCATGATTTTTATTCTGCAGAACACTGGAACTCTCAAAACTGTCTAGCGAAAGGTGTTGTTTGACATGAAAACAACTGCTCGGACATTCCTTCCTGCTGCAAGGTTCATAATAATGTGCTAATATTCAGAATCAATTTAATATGCTGCTGTTTCCAGTAACAACTATTGATCGATAAACTTTTTCATAGTTGCACTTTTTGTCACAGTATTCTCTGGGATTCATTTTTCTTTTGAATACTTACAGGACTCTACACTGTTTTACAGGAGTCAGGTGTAAAGTTAGACTTTAATGACCACGGATTTGTTGGGTTCTCAGAAACCATTGCAGTTGCATTTTTGTCATTTCAGCCTCGAAAAAGTTTAAAAAAAAAAAAAAAAAAAAAAAAAAAAAGAAAAGGCAGGAACTATTGTTCCTTGCAAAGACATCAATTACAGCTGTTATACAGCAAGGAATAATGGGAGTTTTATAGATTATACACAGCGACTAAATCAAGCGATTGAACGATCGTTTCGGTTACCGTTGCTCAGATTACCAGAAACGAACTTCTGTTCTTCACTGAATGGCACCGGCAAAAATAATGAAATAAAATTAATTGCTGTTCTCATTTCCATTGTTGGACATGTGTTGTAACAGTCAAAGTTCAGCTGTAATGCTGGTTTGCATAACAAGGTGATACCGCTTCCTTTTGCGCTATATTGTTCCCCTCTTAATATGTCACATCTGGTCACCATTTCTGTACAATTCAGAGTCCATGCATCAAGCACGTCACCTGTTATTTTATTGTTTTGTAGATGAACAGGATTTGCAGCACCATAAAGCCCACTTTTATATGGTCAACAGTGCCATCAGGTAAATAAAGCTGCAGTGTAGAAATCTGTCCACTTTGTTTGCTTATTTCTGATGCTCCGGAGCGCTACTATTGGCTGCTACGGCTGGGTCTCACCACTGGAACCCTCGTTACAGTGTGACTGATATTTATTTCCAACAAGTTGATACTGGTCGGAGAAATTTTCATACTACAACGTAGTCAAGCGTTGGGCATGTTGGCCTGTCATTACACAGCCGTCCAGCAAATCACAAACCTGGTAAAAGGCCTATATAAAAACAATAACCTTTTCTACAAACATCACAATCAATCTTGTATGCATTCCTGCAGTTTAAAACAACACAACCCCTCCAAATACAGACCCCCCCCCACCCCCCCATTATTCGCAGGGATTGCGTTCTGCCCCTTCCCACGTATCCTGAAAATCCTCGAATTATTGATGCGGTCTTAAAACCCTATGTATGATATTACATGTGCTAAAATATGTTTCTTAACCACATTCTATAGACAGTATTACTCATTAATACAGTAATAATGCAGTAAAATGTGGTAATGATTCAGTAAAAACGTTTTAATTTTGTACTGTGATCTTTATGAATAAATAAAGCGCTTAGGCTCCTTACTAGAAACTAGAGAAGATGCAGGGTGATTGAGTGGCACCATAGTGCTTAAATAATCATTACAAACACAATGTGAATTCACAATTCAAGCAATCACGCTGATGACAATTGCGCAAAGGAGTAAAAAAAAAAAAGTGTACACATCTGTAACCAATCAGCAGGAGGGAGAAACAAACGCTCTCAACCATTGGCTAAATTTGAATCACGTGCCAGTAAGTTCCGGGTTTGCCGCTAATCCGTGAGCGCTGAACCACGAACGTGCATAGGGCTTACTGTATCCTTCAAATTTGTTTTAAAAACAGCTGAGTTGTTTGCAGCGGGAGGTAAATGGTAAATGGAACGGCGCGATTTCATTGGTTGTTGATCACTGCTGGCTGTGCTTTTTCCTTTTACATGAGCAGCCCCTTCCTAGATGTACTTCTGTTACTGAGTACAGCATACCGTTGGATGGTGAAACCTTCAGTTTCAAGACAAGTTTTTTTTGTTTGTTTTTTTTTGTTCAGCTTGGAAAGTTAATATTGTTATTAGCTCCATCAGTGACTGTTTTCTTCCGAGATTTGTTGTTTCATGTGAACCACTTAAGTTCAAATTCTCCTGGGCTTCATGATAACACAGTGATGGATTTTGTATACTCTCTAGACTGCAGGTTTTCCGAGTTGTTTTCTATATTGTTTTGTAAGATAACAAAACAGATGCACAGCTTAACACAAGTTTATTGAATAGAGTAAGTCCAGATATTTTTGGCCAATCATTATTTGTCATCAATTTGCAATTCCTCACAAATAGCCAGTTTGGTCAAGCATTTGGGTTTCATCTGGGCAACGCATGGCAACTGATTTTTCCCAACCAGTTATCACACATACGGAATGTTTTCGGTGGACGAATCTACATCAATAGCACAGACGATGGCCTTTTAACAATGAATGGTCAAGGTGGCGCTTCCTAGAGGGCAACGTCGCCGAGTTCTTGGAGTCAAATAGTTTATTTATTTTAAATGTTTTTGTTCTTTTTTTGCACTATGCTCATCTATGAACGTGCGAGCCTACTACAGCTATGAGCGCACAGTCCTTTTGGACATTTAGAACTGAGCACGCTCATCTCCTGTCCTGAGCTAATATGCTACCGCAGCTCAATGCTAGCCGCACCCCGGATAACAATAAACCCAGGCGGAGACGCGGCAGGCAAGGAGGGGCTGAACGACGACTCCGGCGCTTGGTTAGCGGTGGAAGGTTAGCGCTCCTAGTCATAGTGCTTGAAAATGTTCAGTGTCTGCGAAACAAGATGGACCAGCTTCATGCGCGGATTGCAGCGCAGAGGGATCTACAGGACTGCTCCATGGTGTGTTTCTGTGAAACCTGGCTCGAGGAGAGTACACCTGACGAGGCGACTGCACCAGCCGGCTACACGGCCTTCAGAGAGGACCAGAGCACAGCAGCTAGCAACAAGAACCGCGGCGGAAGAACGGCGGATTCTCATTAAATAAACCTGGTGTATTGACTGACTGTAGATTATCTCCATTCTCAGAGCAAGGTTTAGAGAACATCTAACTTTGAAGTTGTGACCATTTTGTTTACCCAGATGACTGTTCATTTTTTCCAACAAAACAATGGGCATAGTGCAAAATAAATATAATTATTTCGTTTATTGTGATTATCTACTGATTTGTTTATTGTATTATTATTATTATTATTGTTATTTTTATTACTTTTGTTGTTATTGTATTGTTTGCTGAGTCTGTGTGAGGTCCTTTATAGATATAAAATTTGTGTTTCTTATATCAGTTTGATTTGAGCGTTCTTTTCGGTTTGTAACTTGACTCCTTGAACAACCGCACAAGAATTCTTGTGTGTAAAAAAAAAAAAAAAAAAAAAAAAAAAAAAAACACACAAATGGCTATAAAAAATCCTGAATCCACATCCAAATATGGTAACCGGAAAGTCCATCGCATTACTAGGTCTTAATTTACTCTCTGCATGCACAATTGCACATGTTAAAGGTCATTGTTCTTTTCATACATTAAAAATAGTGTAGCATAAAAAGAATGGAAGACATTGGAACAAACAAAAATGTAAAAAGTCTAATATTCTGTACAGATGGGCATTTCAGATAACAGCTGTAAAAAAAAAAAACACTGGTTGGAAATTTATAAAAACGACCAGTCTGACTTGATTAAATGAGTCACGATGAACAAACTATCAATTGACAAACTGCCCGTTGCTACTAGTTACAACTGCTAGTGTCTGACCAGAGCCCTTTAAGATGCGAGACAGTAAACCACTTAGCTTCTCTTGAAGAAATTCAGCAGTTTCCTCCAGCTAACTGCACTGCCACTCTTAACTCTGGGAAATGAGAAAGTGAATGAGATGGGATTACACAGCTAATGCGGGCAGATGAAGTAGGGTCGGGCCAAATCGTTCACTCAAGAAGAATTAGAGTCGAATTTCTAAGGAATGTCTTCTCATCCTTTACATCAGGCCTTCATATCTTTTCTTTTTCCAAATCTTCATGTTATACTATAGTTCAAGGTTTACACCACAATAACAAATGACAGTAAACAACTGCTGACATTGCTCTGTCCAGAAGTACACTGAATGTATTAATAATAATAATAATAATAATAATAATAATAATAATAATAATAATAATAATAATAATGACAATCCATCAGTAATCTATTAGGGTTGTGTGTGAAGATGGAGTCGATGCTAACTGAATTTTGGTGAGCGGCAGGGTTAAACCCAAAGCAGATCACCAGTCTATCACAGAACTAACACTCAGTCAAACAGTTGTTGACAGTCCTCGTCACACCTATGGGCAAGTCAGAGTAACTGGTTAACCTAATCCACTTGTCTTTGGACTGTAACACGGGCACAGTGAGATTCAAGCCCAAACTGTTCGTGAGGGGAGGTTACTATGTTAGCCACTGAGTGCCATTGTCGTCGTCGAGGTTAGACCATCCGCCTCACAGCAATAAGGTCCTGGGTTTGATTCCCAGCTCTGGCATCTCTGTGTGGCGTTTGAATAGTCTCCCTGTGCTTGCATGGGTTCCTCCCTGTACTCCCATTTCCTCTTACAGTCCAAAAACGTGCACTGTAGGCTAATTGCCTATTCTAAATCACCCCTAGGTGTGAGTATCAATGGTTGTGTGCGTTTTGGCCCTGCGGTGGCCTGGCGAGCTGTTCGGGGTGTACTCCACCTTTGCCCCGTGTCGGCTGAGATTGGCGCCAGCCTCCGTCTTACCCTACTTAGGATTAAGCGGTCCAAAAAAATGAATAAATTAATAAAATATTAAATACTTTTATAATCTAATAAAAAAAAATGCTTTTACTTAATATTTTACATTGTTATGCCTAAATAAAAAGTATGTGAGTGGACAGGGGAAAAGGGATTTGACCTTAAAATTAAACAATAAAACTGTTAACATTAAAATTCTGATCAGCTCTGCTCTGATTGGCTGGTTTAGAGCAGATGCTCATTGTTACACCTGTGTTCACAAGTCATGGTTCTGGGTCTCTGGGAAATGCAATCCAGAAATGTGCTATAGAAGTGCTGCTCACAAACACAGAAGCCTGATAGCTAACCATGAAAATTAAACTTAAAGACGCAATAACCATCCATCAAAACTGGATAAAAATCATGGAACGGTTAACTACTCAGCTCCACTTTCTGAAAGAGAGCAGGATGTTCTCTGTAGTGAAAAACCCGACAGCTCTGTAGTATCAGAAGCAGCTTCACTTAACCATGTCTTGCTATGTATGTTTCCACGGTGTTAGAAAAAAAAAATCCATTGATTGTGTAAGTCCAAATAAACTGGACTTCTCGAATATATGTAAACATGATGGACCAACTAAAATTGTACTAACACAGCTGGATAGGCTCAATGGTAGTCAAGCCTTTTACTGCACGTAACTGTTAAACTGGAGCCAAACTAGACTTGGAACTACTGCATGTGCATGCTTCTCCGTTCAGGCCACAGGCTTCGACCCAGAAATCACAAAAAAAAAAAGTAATTAAAAAAAAAAAAAAAAAAAAAAAAAGGGTATGCACAGTGTAGAGTTGAAAAAATTATTGAAAACATCTGCTGAAACAATTCTGGTAGGTCTCCGTCAGTCCCGAAGGACTATGGCTGCGCTCTGGCTGGTATCCCGGCTGGTGATACTCCCCAGTGCGCAGAGCCCAGGTAGGGAGTAATGAGGGACAGGCTGTTACCCAAGCAGCAAGTCCCCCCCCCCGTCTCGGCGCCACCGGAAGGATCCAATGGAAAGGCAAGTGCCGATACGACTGGGTTCCAGTGCCACTGCAGGAGAGAATCTACGGTCAATTTAGAACGGCCAATTAACCTACAGTGCACATCTTTGGATTGCGGGAGGAAACCGGAGCACCCGGAGGAAACCCGCACAAGCACGGGGAGAACATGCAAACTCCACAAAGAAACACCCAGGCCGGGAATCGAACCCAGGCCTTCTTGCTGTGAGGCGGACATGCTAACCACTACGCCACCGTGCCGCCATGAAACAATTCTAATACCATGTTAAAAAGAATGCAAAACAGTGTCATGTGACACCTGCATGATACTGTGATGAAGAGACGGATGAACACAGGAATATGGGAGCAGGACCAGGTCCCCTAAATCCCATAAACACATGTTTAATTCATCTCACTGGGAAATCTGAATGGACCTACTGAGTAGTCAGTCAGTTACTGGGTGAAGGTACACCCTGAACAACTCGCCATAACATCACAAAGAAAACACACAAAACTATTCACACTCTTATCCAGGGGCAGTCTGAAACAACCACTTATCTTCATGTGTATGTGTTTTGACTGTAGGAGGAGTCTGTTGTACCCGGAAAAAAAAAAAAAAAAAAAAAAAAAAACACCTCACACGACCAGTAGGAACACATGCAAACTCCACATAGAAACATCACCCAGGATTCAAACCCAGGACCTTCTTGATGTAAAACGAACATGCTAACCACTATGTCAACATTCTGCCCAGAAGAAGTAATGTATGCAAATGTTGTGTTGTGAAAGAGGGTTTGAGGTTCATGGTATGCCAGTACAATAAAATAAACTCTCCTGTTTGTGAACAGTTGCAAGGTTAAACGTTTCCATTCTATGAGACATTTAATCCTAATCCTTATAGGATTTATTTGTTTGCTTTGTTTCCAATTTTAAAGCCTTCTCTCTCTCAACCAGATTTTAATCAGACCTATTAAGAGCAGAGTCCACATAACCATTAATAAAAATACAAGAGCACGTTGATGAACAATGTCTATATTACAATCTTGGCTAAATCAATTAGCCATTCAATGCACCCACATATTAAGCAATGGTGACCATCAGTTATGTACCGTACACACAAAACCTCTTCGACAAGTCTCTTGAGATAAACGAGCAAACATCTTGATTCGTGGGGTGTGAAATGCACAGTGAATTGTATTGTCTGATGCATATTCTTCTATGAAGTATTGACTGAAGCTATTTTACAAAGCCCACTGACTCTCAGCACAGACATGACATGTATTAGACACCACGCCTGCCCCATTCCCCACACACACACACACACACACACACACACACACACCAGACAGCAAATGTCCTGGCATTTTGTGACATGATATTTCAGCTTACCAGAGTTAAAACACCAAGTGTGTCTCAAAAAAATAAATAAATAATGGCCATGTTATTGCATCAAAAAGTCCAACCGTCAGTGTCTACAAACATGCCATTGATAACCCCAATGTGAGGAATCTTTATTTATTGATTTCTAATGGTCATGGATGACACTGCAGTAAGAATAGCTGGTAGAAATGAGATCATGTGGCTTAGTTCCTCTGTCTATCAAAGTTCACAATACATCAATAAAAGCTTTAATTCTTGGCATCCACAGCAGGGCTCATGGAAAGGCAGATTAATTCGGCTGATTGTGGATACAAGTTTAACAGCACCACCAACTGCTTTAAGTAAAAAAATACACACAATGTGCTGATTTTTTAAACTCAAACTGTACATGTATGCAGCCTATTAGAGTGTGTGTGTGTTTGGAGGCGGGGCGTGTCTGGTGATTACACAGATTAAAGCATTGCCTAGATATGATTTACATATGTACTGATATTATCAACTTTCCTTCCCAGCACCGTATCATCAGGGGGCATCAGCAATTCGACTCTTTCATGATTTCATTTGGCGCTTAATATTGGGGTCACAATACAATTTTCTAACAATATTTTTGGGGGGACTTTTTTTTTTATAGGGGGGGAGAAAGTCTAACTATATATAAAAAAAGCGATTTCCATGTTATTAACTTAAATTGCTCATATGTATTCATTTTTTTGAAGCTTTTTATCCTAATTAGGGTCACAGGGAGGCTGGCATTCATCTCAGCTGACTTTGGGTGAACTGTACACCTTGGTCAGCTTGCCAGGCCATTGCAGTGTGTGTGTGTGTGTGTGTGTGTGTGTGTGTGTGTGTGTGTGTGTGTGTGTGTGTGTGTGTGTGTGTGTCATACATAAACATGTTTACAGGTGAAGAAAACCATATTAGCCTATTACCTAAAATATTCCATCTATTTGCAGTTATAAAATAAGGAATTGGCCTTTTCTCAATGATTTATGAAATTTGTGAAGAGATCTGTTATTTAATGTTGATGAACTAGATTCCGTTTTAATCTTTATATTCACATATTGAACACTGAAAATAACACATTTGGAAAAGCTTGTACATTGTACTATTCTAAAGATCGATTAATAATAATGTGCCAGCTCCATCCAGCAAATTCAACCAAAAAGTAAAAAAATAAAATAAATAAAAATAATAATGGTGGCATAATTTATCACAGGATTGACACATATTATAGTCATTATAGAGCCAGAGGTAATAGACAGAGCTGATCCATTTACCAAAACTGACCATGGACTTTATTTCAGAGTATAACAGCTGAAAGTTGAACCTGATTTAAAAAAAAAAAAAAAAAAAAAAAGAAGGGGTGGGGTGGGGTTGACGTTTCTCTTCACTTTCTACAAGTTATTCCCTTCAGCATAGGCTTTACAAACTACAGAAACATAAAGCGAGCAAATCTGACCACTGTTTCCTGACACCACTGCTGTAAGTAAATAAATAAAATATTTTAAATGGCACGTGCAAATCCACGCAACTTGTCTTGCATGCTGCAACCACACCTTACTTGTTATTGAATATAATAATAATAATAATAATAATAATAATAATAATAATAATAATAATAATAATAATAATAATAATACCAGCAGCAGGAGGAAATGCGTCAATTTGGGTCCGAAAGGGAAGTCAGCAACACATAGTGGGAACTCCGAGCTGTAATTATTATTATTGGGGGGTGGGGGTGGATGGAGGGGTGTAACTGAAACACTGCAGGAATATTTATCCGATCGGAAAGGCTCATGGAATGGAAATAGTCAGACTGTCTTGCTGTCGCCGTGCGCGCCAGTCCAAGCGCGCGCGTTCGCCGCAGAGACAGCAATCCCAGCTCACCGATGCGTAAAGCAAGAACATGAAGTGGATATAAGTTTGAGATGATAAAGATATACTGTCTATTATTAAACCTTAACGCAATGTGAACAAAAGATCCAGCTCGGAATTACCGGTCAATTAAAATAACCTAAAGTACGCGGCGGCTGCAACCGGAGAATAAACGCATGGCGGGGTGATATACTGTATTTTTGAGTTTTGAGTTCATCCAGCTGTGGCAGAGACCGAAAGAAACATCTGGGGAGATTGTGGGAAATGAATGCGCCGGAGCGAGATGCGTGCGTTACCTCTTTTATCCTGCACTTTTACAGTAATCTCCACTACAGGTTCGGTCTCCCGGTCCAAACCCCTGGAGATCACCAACTCCCCGCTCTCCCTGCCAACGGTAACCGGAGAGCTCTCCGCCTCGAGGTAAAGCAGCTCGAAAGTTGCTGATTGGAACCGGACCGGGTTCAGGTTCATGATCACTGAGCCGATGGCGGCATCTTCGGACACACTGACGCTCACGGGCTCGCTCGGCTCCAGAACGGAGCGAGACTTTCTCAGTAGTCTGGATGAGGATGAGGAGGAGGAGGAGGATGAGGAGGAGGAGGAGGGTGGGAACGCAGCCGGCCATTGCCGGGGACTGATCTCCACCTTCATATGGCGGCCAGTGCGCGACGGCCACCCGCGGTCTCGGGCAAATACGCTGAAGTTAATTGGCGACGCGAGACCGAGGATGGAGTCCACCAGAAGAACTTCACCAGTTTTGGGCACCACGTAGAAGCTCCCGTTTCTCGGCATCGCGTAATAGATAAGCTCGGCGTTCTTGCCGCTGTCCGTATCCTCAGCAACCACTTTATAAACTACCGACCTGAGCGCAGTGGCATCATCGAGAGTTATTCTGACATCCGCGTGAAGAAAAGCGGGCTCGTGGTCGTTCGTATCGAGGACGTCGACCCGTATAGACGCCACGCGCGCCACGACGCGCTCGGCCGAAGCGCAGCTTGCGCAACACAGGCCCACATCCAGGACGTACTCCGCGCGCTCTTCTCGATCCAAAACGCTGGCGGTTCTGAGTTGCACGTGCCCGCGTCCGTGGTGCGCAAAAACCCGAAAGTCATCACTCCCGTCCCCGAGTAACTTCAGGTGCGCTCCCGAGCCGGAACACCAGCGCTGTGCGTCGACGCGCCTCGCCGGGATACTCAGCCCGTTGACCCTGGAACCCAGCGGAGAGTTTTCAAACACGTGCCCGTGGAAAAACGGCGTCCTCTCGTCCGTTTTATTTCCCAAAACAAAAGTCACGGAATAGGACATCAAAATAACCCAAATCATGGTACGGTTTGTTTTGGGTTGTTTTTTTTTCTTTTTTAGGGGGAGGACGCGCCACACACTGTGGACTCACAAAAAAGCGTTTAAAACGTGGAACATAGTTCAAAATACCAGATTAAAATCACTCGTTTAAACATCTCCGCACGTCCTGTGGCGATGCACCTTCCGGTTGTCTTCTCCGAGTTCTGGGGACACTCGCCGTTCATTGGAAACGCGCTGGAACTTTTGGCGTTGTGCTGTTCGATGGTCCGGTGGCGCTCTGCCTCACTGCCGCTCTGAGCGCGCGCGCGCCGGTTAAAGCTGCCGAGATTCGAGAGCGCAGCGCACGCTGCCGGAAAGCGCAAGACTCGCGCACAGGGGGCGGGGCTACATGGGGAGGGAGGGAGAGAGAGAGAGAGAGAGAGAGAGAGAGGGGGGGGGGGGGGGGGTTGGGTGAGGGGGAAGGGTGTTGGGCGCACGCGGGGAATCCTTTGGGAACAGCCGCTCACTTCAGATGTCCACGAGTATCAAAACAATTTAATACATATTAATAAAATTAAAATTAAACTATAAACACCAAGCATATCTCTTTAACTTTAAGTATGCAGGCATTATTATTTATTATTTAAAAAAATAAACAGCTATATAAAATAAACAGTGGTGGCCTAGTGGAAAAAGTGTTGGATCACTGATCCTAAGGTTGTGGGTTCAAGTCCCATTCTTCACGGGGTGTCACCGGTCCCGTCCCCCCCCCCCCCCCGTCCCCCATGCAGCTAACTGGGTTATAAAAATCTAGCCATGTCTCTCACAGTCTATGGCGTGAAGTTCATGTAAAAGAACCATTGCTGACTTTCTCCGTAATGACCTGGCGAGTTGTTCAGGGTACACTCTGCCCTCACCTGGAGTCTGCTGGGATGGGCGCCAGCCTCTGACCGACCCTAATTAGGATTAAGCGGTTACAGAAAATGAAAGAAACAGGTAACCACATCTCTTTGCTTATTGTATTTCTAATATCCTGTATGACTGTGAGCAAATTATGTTCCAATAAATATTGCTGGACAGCCTGGTGCCGTAGTGGTTAGCGCGTCTATTTCACAGAAGGAAGGTCTTGGGTTTGAGTCCAAATGCAATTCTGTGCACAGTTTGCATGTTCTCACCCTGCTTGCCTGGTTCTCTTCTGGGCATCCTGCTTTCCTCCTACATTTGAAGGATGTGCACATTAGGCCACCTGGCTGTTTCAAACTGTCCCTCGGTGTGAGTGTAAGTAGTTCTGTCTATTGGCCTTGCAGTGCCTTGCAAGTTGTTCAGGGTGTACCTCGCCTTCACTCATTGTCACCCAGGATCTGGAATTGGTTCCAGCTTCAGCACGATCCCGGTAGAATTAAGCTCCTTGGCAAACGAGTGAGTGGGTGAGAATAAGTCTGGACTAATGGAGAGATCCTCCGATGTGGGAAACTAAAAAACGAAAATTATAATACTACAGCCTTAAACCTTTAATCACAATGTGATGTGTGTGTGTGTGTGTGTGTGTTTGTGTGTGTGTGTGTGTTTAAGAAAATCTGTCTGTCTTCCTTTCGGCTTTTTCCCTTTTACTCAGGAGTCGCCACAGCGAATCATCCGATTGGCATGTTTGATTTGGCAGAGGTTTTTACGTCGGATGCCCTTCCTGTCACAACCCTTTTTTTAGCAAGGGACAGAAACACGCTGACGACTTTGCAGCTACTCTTTACGAAAGTCAGCAATGGTTCTTTTACATGCCTCTCACCATAGACAGTGACAGACATGGCCCGCCTTTGATAACCCAGTTAGCTGCACTGGGGGGGACAGTGACAATCTTGTGGAGAGTGGGACTCGAACCCCCAACCTTTGGATCAGCGATCCAGCGCCCTATACCACTAGACCACCACTGCCCGTGTTTAAGAAAATCTAAAATCCAAAAAAAAAAAAAAAAAAGATCAAGAATACCTTCAGCCCAAACTAAAGGCATGAGCAATATAACTTATATTTGTTTCTCATCAGTGTAATGAAGGCAGTGATGGCTCAGTGAGCAAGGCACTGGATTAGTGATCAAGGGGTTCAATCAACATTATGGCATTCTGCCACTGTTGGACCCTAAAGCAAGGCCCTTAACCATTCAGTTATATATATATTACTACAAAAACAAAAAACATAATAAGTGAGTGTTTTCCAAATGCTGTAAATGTAATGAAATCAGTCCAAAAGAGGTCATAAAGACCACAATCTGCCAACCTACTATCCAGCTAAAAAGGTTTGAGCCAGTTGGGGATATGACATGAGGGTCAGCCTACTCAGGTCTTTACCTGCCTAAGGAAATGGAATTGATTATGAATTGCAGCATTCAACATACATTTAGTAAACAGTGATTTTTTTTTTTCTTTCACCTCCAGCAGCCATCCTCACCAATGAGCCCAGTTTTCCCTGCCCTCCAACTGCATTTTCTTGGACACAATCATCTTCCAATTTTCTCTGATTTCAAGACTAGATTGAATATTTATAGCTGTTATCCAGAAGAAATTATTTGCTCAGAAATAACGTGTCAAAAAGTTGCCAGACGACTTCAAAACTTGATTTACATATTTATTTAATAATTGCGATTTGCATATCAAATGTGGCGCATCATGATTTTCTGGACACAATAGAACAGAATCTTCTCATAACAGAAAAATCACACATATTTGACATTGTATTGTTAATTAATTAATTCTTTAATTCTTTAATTCATTCGTTCACTGTAAAACTTTGTTATGGGCAGTGGTGGCCTGGTGGTAAAAGGTGCTGGATCGCTGATCCGAGGGTTGGAGATTCGACTCCCACTCTCCACAAGGTTGTCACTGCCCCCCACCCCCCAGTGCAGATAACTGGGTTATCAAAGGTTACTATGTCTCTCACTGCCTGTGGTGTGAAGCATGTGAAAGAACCATTGCTGACTTTCGTCAAGAGTAGCTGCATAGCCGTCAGCGTGTTTCTGCCCCTTGCTAAAGGTTATGTCAGGAAGGACATCCGATGTAAAAACCTATGCCAAATGGAAATGCGAATCATTAATATGACTTCCATGAGGATGGAGGCAGATGATTCGCTGTAGCGACCCCTGAAAGGGAACAGCCGAAAGGAAAAGAAGATTCACTGTATTACTTTATCCTTTTTGGATCTCTGGGTGAAGGTGGGGTACACTTTGAACCACATGCTTGTCCATTGCAGGGACAAAACCTCCAATCATTTTTGGTCACACTCATGCCTAGGGGCAATATGATGTGAAATAGCAAATCCGCCTGCATGTCTCTGAATTGTGGGCCGAAACTGGAGTATTCAGTGGGTACACAAAGAAATGCCCCTGTCAGGCCATGACCTTCTTGCTATGAGACAGAATTGCTAACCTCTAAGCCACAGTGCTTCTCTGCAATTGATTTACCCAAGATGTTATTTAAATTATGAAAATGACACAATAAACAAACAAAAACTGATGTCACATGAAAAAAGCAAGTATTCGCTTACATTTATCTCACATTCAAGTCCATACATTTAAAGTGGCTCTGATTTTAAACATCTTGATTTTAAAGCTGAAATATTGGGCCCGCAGGGCAAAGCTCTCAATTTACCAGTTGATCTATGTTCCAACCCTCACCTATGGTCACAAGTTTTGGGTAGTGATGAAAAGAACAGGGATACAAGCGACTGAAATGAGCTTCCTTCTCCGGGTGGCGGGGCTCTCCCTTAGAGATAGGGTGAGAAGCTTAGCCATCCGGAAGGAGCTTGGAGTAGAACCTCTGATCCTTCGCATTGAGAGGAGCCAGTTGAGGTGGCTCAGGCATCTGGTTAGACTGCCTCTCCAACACCTCCCTGGTGTGGTGCTATAGGCATGTCCAACCAGGAAGAAACCCTGGAGTTGACCTAGAACACGCTGGAGAGATTATGTCTCTTTGCTGGTCTGGGAACGCGTCGGTGTCCCCCTGGACGAGCTGGAGGAAGTAACTGAGGAGAGGTTTGGACCTCATTGCTTAGGCTGCTGGCTCCGCGACCTGACCCTGGATTAAGACAATGATGATGATGATGATGAATATTTGGTCTGATGGTCTTTGCTATTGAAGCATGTGGTGCCATGATGAGAAGATTCAAACAGTTTTCTAAATCCTTGATTGAGAATTGTTTCACTATGTCACAGGCTAGAAGACTTGGTCATTGTTTCAACTTTATCTATGCGTCACTATAAGAGGCAGAAGTCAAAGAGTTCATTGAGGAAATCATGGACTATAGGAGACTGCTGGTGGAGCTCACACCACTATCCACACTGAGGGGTCAGCGTTGGAGAGTCAGTTTTTTCAGGTTCCTGGGTATCAACGTCAGTGAGGATCTGAGCTGGTCCCATCATGTGGGTGTGATCACAAAAGTAGCGAGACAACAGTGCTTCTTTCTTCTGTGGCTGAGGAGATTTGGCACGGACTCCAGAAACCCACCAATTTGTACTGATGCACAATCAAGAGTATTCATTCTTGCTGCATCATTACCTGGTATGGCAGTTTTAAAGAAATGTAAATGGAATTTAAAATCAACATATGTTTCCCTTAATGCTACATTTTCTCAGTTTAAACATTTGACCCTGTCAACTATGTTCTATTCAGAATAAAATATTGAAATTTGGCACTTCCGCATCATTGCATTCAGTTTTTATTCACAATTTGTATAGTGTCCCAACTTTTTTGGAATCTGGTTTGTATAAACATGACTTAAAACTAACTTGGGGGTGGAATTGGAGTCAGGAGTTTTCAATCGGGGCAGCATGATGGGGTAGTGGTTAGAACATCTGTTTCACAGAAGGCAGGTTTGGGTTCGATTCCTAGCTGAGCCTGTTCTGTGTAGTGTTTAAGTGTTCTTTCTATGCTTGCATGGGTTTACTCCCAATACTTCAGTTTCTTCCCATAGTTCAAATATACATTTGCCAGTCACAGATATGCAATCATATGGATCATTTTCTTCAATAAACAAATCTTCTTCTTCTTGTCCTTTCGGCTTTTCCCTTCAGGGGTCGCCACAGCGAATCATCTGCCTCCATCTCATCCTATCTTCTGCATCTTTTTCTCTTACACCAACTGCCTTCATGTCCTCCTTCACCCCATCCATGAATCGTTTCTTTGGTCTTCCTCTAGGCCTTCTGCCTGGTAGTTCCAACCTCAGCATCCTACTGCCAATATACTCACTATCCCTCCTCTGTACATGTCCAAACCATCTCAATCTAGCCTCCCTGACTTTGTCTCCAAAACGTCTTACATGTGCTGTCCCTCTGATGTGCTCATTCCTGATCCTATCCATCCTCGTTACTCCCAAAGAGAACCTCAACATTTTCATCTCTGCTACCTCCAGCCCTGCCTCCTGTCTTTTCCCCAGGGCCACTGTTTCTAAACCATACAACATCGCTGGCCTCATCACCGTCTTGTACGCTTTTATTTAACTGGGTTCTATTTATCTACTTTCAGGATTTTTGTGATGTTTTTGGTCACATTCATGCAGAAATGTATAGAATTCTTAAAATGTTCAGAAACCTTCAAAAACAACGTTCCATCACATTACATAAGCAAAGATGAAGAAAGCAACTGATAAAAGAGTCCCTGGATATACACTCTTGAGCCATAACATTTAAAACATTATAAGCACTAACAGATAACATCAATAACATTGACTATCTTGTTACAGGGTACCTGCCAAGCAGTGGGATGTATTAGGCATAATGAAGTGAACAGTCCGTTCTGGGAGAAAGAAAAATTAGGCAACCATAAGGATCTGAGTGACTTTGAAACGGGCCATAATGTGGTTGTTAAACAACCTGGTTTATTTATCTCCCTATTTTAATGGATGTTTATGGCATTGTAAGACAGTGAGTGTCATATAATGCCAGATGTAGTTATATAACACACCTACATGAAGGTTTCAAAACATACAATCAGAAAATCATCTCTACAAAAGAACATAATCAAACAAACAAACAAAAAAAAAAATACAACACTGATAAAAAAATATCTACAAAACTATAATTATTTTGGACTGCAGTGCTAAGTACCTATGAAAGGTGGTTTAAAAGAGGATGACCAGACTGGCAAGCGAGTCATTGATGCCTAAGGCTTACTGATACACGTGGGTATCAAAAGGTAGTACATCTGGTCTAATCCCATAAAAGAGCTACTGTAGCATTGTAGTGCATGATAAACTGAGTATGGGGCTGTCCAACCACAAACCAGTAATGTTGTTCAGTTCAGTTCATTTTCTGTAAGAATTAATCCTAATTAGGGTCGCGGGGAGGCTGGTGCCTGACTCCGGGCGAGGGCTGAGTACACCCTGGAAAGCTTGCCAGGCCATCACAGGGCAGAGACACACTGACGACTTTGCAGCCTACTCTTGTCAAAAGTCAGCAATGGTTCTGTTACATGAACCTCCCACCATAGACCGTGAGAGACATGGCCGACCTTTGATAACCCAGTTAGCTGCACTGGGCGGACAGTGACAACCTTGTGGAAAGTGGAACTCAAACCCCAAACCTTAGGATCAACGATCCAGCGCCCTATACCACTAGACCACCACAGTCCTGGTTAATTGGTGTACACCATTATGGTTATGATACCATATTTGTACCATTCACTCATTCTGCACTAGAAAATGATAAAGGTAAAGAGATCTTATTGTCAACTGTTTCATGAACAATTAAAATCCGTTTAGCATTTATTTGTCTGGCAGCAATTATAAAAAGAAAATGAACTAAAGCTATAACCAATCTATACTAGTACATGTATATTTACACATACCCAAAAGGGTGAATATGTCAAAGGTAAATGATATACACTGGGTAAGAGGTAGAGCTTTTAATTGTAAGGTGCATGGTGCTAAACTGTTATGATGTTTGAGGCCTGCTCTAAACATGAGCATTGCACTGTCCAAGAAGATGATCTGAATGATGTTTCTTCATTTATTCAGTCAGTGTATGGTGGTGGTGGTGGTGGTGGTGGTGGTGGGGTTACAGTTTTTGTTTTCAGTGTCCTGTACCTTTTTCCAGAGGGTATCACTGCAGGAGGGTAGTGTAGGTCAGATTACCTGCTCTGCCGTCCTACCACCCACTGCAAGGCCTTCCTGTGATCTGCAGCTGTACTGCTGTACGCAGAGCAGTAAAAGTTCATCATTAGGGGTTGGGGTAGACGGGCTAATCAGAACTTCCTGAGGAGGAAAGCATGTTGTGCTTGCCCCGCATGGTGGGAGATGTTTGTGGTCCACATGAAGTCAGCAGAGACGTGGACTCCAAAAATTTGAAGGACTCCACCCTCTCTACTTCCACTCCATCAATGTAGAAGGCAGAGTACTCAGTTTGTTTAGATCTAGTAAAGTCCATTATCCTCTTCTTGGTTGAGGATGTGTTAAGTTCCAGATTGTTGTTGTCATCGCACCATTGTCACAGAAGACAGACCTCCTTCCTGAAGGCTGACTCATTGTTATCTGTAATCACACCTATGACGGTGGTGTCGTTGGCAAATTTGGCAATGGTGTTGATGGTGTGAATGGGAGAACAGTCGTGTGTGTGAAGAGGGAGAAGAGGAAGGGGCTAAGAACACACCCATGTGGTGTTCAGGATGAGAGGAGGAAACGTGTTTTCCTATCCTGACGTTTTGAGGTCTGTTGCTGAGAAAGTCCACTATCCAGGTGCACAGTGAGCTTCCTAGGCCTCGATTGCCCAAATGATTGCTTCTGAACCAATTTATGTGGTTAGACTGTGTTAAAAGTAGAGCTGAAGTCTGCAAAAAGCATCCTCACATAGGAGTTGCTACTGTCCAGGTGTGTGAGGGCTGTATGGTGTTCTGTATAGATGTCATCTTCTCTTGACCTGTTTGCTGTGTATGCTGATTAACATTCTACATTTTCATTTAGACTCCAAACAAGTAACTGACAAGAGCTGAAAGATTAAACTTCCACAAGAGTAAAGTTTTTCACAATGTCTTAAAATAATCCTACAAACAGCCATTGTCATTAAGAGTATCAAATTAAAAATAAATAAATAAATAAATTCAATACCCAAGCTGCAGAAAGACATTGTACAAATAACATTATCAGGCTTAATGTTCTTTGTCATGGAATCTTTCACAATTAGAGCCTCCTACGACAACTCAGCAATGGCAACAGCATGATTTCAAGATTCTAATATCACAAATTTGTTGCTTTATTATTGTAACCAAGTATAATTTCAATTCATACTTTAGGTATCTGTCAAAACACAAAAAGGCTTCTGGGGTTCTATCATGATGGATGCTTCGTAGCAGATAAGGAAAATAATTCCCAACGTAGTCATTTCTTTAAATATTTTATAAAAATCTGCCTCAATTTCACTCCTAGCTTTATCTTTGTGATTTAAATTAATTAATTGTTAACAATTTCAAACAAGTACAACATTATTGTTCGTGATTATTATTATTATTTTTAATGTTTTTCGGAATTTATTAGGGGGACCTGGTCTTTCATTCATGACCATTCATACACAAATGTCTACATTTCAGCTAGCTGCACTTCAGCAACAGGATTTCACAACAGTTTCGAATCCTATTAGCCAATAATAGCAATTCAAGGTTTCATTGGGCACAGTGGCGTAGTGATTAGCACATAACCACAGCAAAAAGGTCGTGGATTCGAGTCCCGGCCTTCAGTGTTTGCATGTTCTTGTTGTACTTGTGTGGAACTTATTCTGAGTGATGTTGAGATGAAACTGGGATGTCATCCAAAGAGTTCAGCAACATTATGTGAATGTTTTCTCAAACTGTCAGCTGGGGACATGATAGTAATGAATTCTCTCTAATCAGTATAATGAGCTTACCACTGTCTATACACTTTGGTATTCAGTATTTAGGAGCTTTATTTTATATAGATATATAGTGGTATCTCACTTTACGAAAGTCTCACCAAACGAAAAACAGAGGTTACGAAACGAATTTTCCTAAAACTTTTGTCTCTGGATACGAAACAGGTTCACGTTATGAAAGCGCCATCTCAAAAATTAAAAAGTGCCATTCAAACGCGCCATTCAAACATTCAAACTCACCATTCAAACAATGCACGAGCTGCTCTCCCATCAATGAAGTTCAAACATCCTGCCCCGCTGGCCTCCCATTGGCTAGGAGGGATGACACAGCTACCTCCCATTGGCTATTATGGAGCTGCATCTGCCATGATGCTTTTTGTGTAAAGGACAGAGTTACTGTTGTTTCATGCTTTATTTCTTGACTCAGGCTTTTAACCTTCCATAAACATTTATAAGATTATAACTCTGATAAGAGGACATGGTCAACACACACACACACACACACACACACACACACACACACACACGCACGTGTGATTTCCTGTGTGAGTGAGAAGAAGTGTGATGGTCTGGTGAGCTGTTAAAGGTGTACTCAGCTTTCACCAGTGTAGTCTGATATCGGCTTCATTCTCTCCATCACCCTAATAGGAGTAAACAGTTCAGCAAATAAGTGAGTGCTATGTAACCCTTAGTTTTCATTTTCTTAATAGCATGCTCTTGCAAAAAGACCTCATACATTATATTATATATGCTCCTTTGCTTCAAACTATTTTTTTAAATTATTTTTTTTTTAAATGAATCTGAAAAAACTGTATAATGTTCACTTTTGAGACAAAAATAACTCAAGTTTATTTTTAACAAAAATATTGAAATTAGTAAAGTAGCTGGATCAGACTAAAATGAATACAAGGACAGTAAACGAGATAATAAACTTAGCAATCGATGTCAAACACATGTAGCTCTGTGATATGTAAAGTACTGTATTTCAATAGGGACTTGAGGGAACTACAAACAATGCACCCCAACTGCTCTCTAGGTGCCCCCAATGTGTGTGTGTGTGGCAGCCATAAACAATTTTTGCTGTATTTTCTGTCACCTTTTTTTTTTTTTTTTTTTTTTTTTTTTAAACGAAGTACTCTGATTGTGTTAACTGTAAAAATTTACAGCAGACAATGTTAAATAGATATATTATAAATGGGTGAGTTGTGAAGGCGGACATGAAGGTCGTTGGAGTAAGAGTAGAACATGCAGAGGATACGGTGAGATGGAGGCAGATCATTTGCTGTGGCGACCCCTGAAGGGAACAGCCGAAAGGAAAAGAAGAAGAAGAGGGAGAGTTTTTCCCAGCCATGCTAAATGCGTTCAGCTTTTATTCAAATTCTCAGGACTGTTTTCACACTTTCCACTGATCTTGAGTCATGAAGCCAATCAATATTATCACAATTTGATCAAGATAACGATAAATAAGTTTGAAGTTTGAAGGGGGCAGTGATGGTCTAGTGGTATAGGGTGCTGGATCACTGATCCAAAGGTTGGGGGTTCGAGTCCCACTCTGCACAAGGTTGTCACTGCCCCCCCCCCCCCCAGTGGAGCTAACTGGGTTATCAAAGGCCGGCCATGTCTCTCACTGTCTATGGTGTGAGGCATGTAAAAGAACCATTGCTGACTTTTGACAAGAGTAGGCTGCAAAGCCATCAGGGTGTTTCCGCTCTGCGATGGCCTGGCGAGCTGTCCAGGGTGTACTCTGCCCTCGCCCGAAGTTGACTGGGATGGGCACCAGCCTGCCCGCGACCAAAATTAGGATTTAGAGGGTACAGAAAATGATGATGAAGTTTGAGTAACAGGAATAACAGGTTGAGTAACACACTCAATGGAAAGTGTTATTTAGCCTCTTTAACATACATAAATTCACAGACGCCCTCAATTTGGTATCACTCTGCTTGACAGGAATAGTAATGTAATGTCAACGCTCAAACTCACAATCTCCATCTGTAAACTCTAGAACTGATATAAGCACCATGTTGCATGTATGCAACACAACCTATAAAAAATGGTTTCTCAGTAATTGTTGGCAATAGTGTCTCCATCCTAAATAATAATTTGCATATTGCTCATGGATGCCTAAAACCTGTGTTGTCTTCTGTGCATTAGCTAGGACCTGGATATGGAGGGTAGCCCAGTCTTCCCCCACAAAAGCTGTTAGTGTATCATTTCTAGTCATTTTAGTCTCATTTCATTAGTTTCAGTAATCTATTGAAAGTGATCACTGGGGATAAAAACAAGTAAATAAAATAATAAACAGAGCCTATGGAAAGACTGAATGCGGGCAGTGGAAAGATATACAGTACAGTATACTACAGTGCTCAGAAAAAGATTTTAAATCACTGCGCCTGCTGTGCTGGCCCACATGCTGAGTAAACTTTAGTTTTCTAATGAGGGTTCATGGAACCACATGAAGAGCAAAACATACAGTGAAATTATTTCTGTTATGCCTCCAAAAATATGTCCATTACAAAATATGGGAAACATCCTATGTGCAAGGTTTTCATTATTGGGAACAGGAAGTATTTTTCCCGCTTCATCCTACTCGAAATTAAAAAGTATTATAATTTGAAGCATTGCTTTTCTGGCTCATTACCCCTGGCTAACCGTGGCCTTCAATAATGTTTGTACTATTTCACTGGAACCCCATAAGATAATACATTGAAATGTGATCAAATTTTACACGTTTGCCCTTGGCTTCAGCTGTTTTTATCATAACAATCTGGCTTTGAGACATAAAACCTAATGAACAGGTCAGCTACATTTGCATATGACGAGTGTTTGTGTGTGGGTGTGTGTGGGTAGGCATGATTGTGAAGGGGGGGGTGTTATTGTACAGGCAAGATGCCGGTTATCACACATAATTAGATAGTCTGGCAGTCGGGTCTGTCATCAACAGCACACGTTCTTTTTAATGAGGCTTATCTCCATGCACTTTCCCCCCACGTCTCTTCTATGTATCTCAGCCAAGACACTCCAGTGCATTGACTGTGCATAATCAGAACATAAATGTACCCATTATACTGAAATAAACTCCTTTAAATGCCCTCTATGATAATACTTTACACCAAAGGGGAAAATGATAAAGCTAGAAATAATATGTTAGATATAAATAAGTAAAATATTTCCTATGATGATATAGATCAGTGCTTAAAGATGATGAACACTTTAGAATTGTTTACATTTCTGCATAAATATGACTGAAAACATCATCTGGTTAACACAAATCCAACGAGTACAATACCTGGGGGGGAAAAAAAACCCTTCAAAATAATTAATTAATTCATTCATTCATTCATTCATTCATTTTCTGAATCACTTAATCCTAATTAGGGTCACGGGGAGGCTGGCTACTATCTCACACAACTCTGAGCAATGGCAGAGTACACCCCGAACAGCTTGCCAGGCCATCACAGCTTGTTAAATCAAATTATTTTTATTTAATGTCTATGGCAGTGAGTAAACACAGTTTAACCCGAAGGTAATGTGTTGACATTCATCTCTGTTTATTTACCAGCATCTTTTTTGTGCTTATAGGAAAACACTGGTAACCCGGAAGAGAGCTGCAAGCAGTAGCTTGTGGTTGCAAGTAAATACAATTCAGTGAATGCTCAAATTATTGGGTGTGTCTGAAAGTGAGATGATAACAGAATAAAATGCAACTGAAAAGTGCCTAAATTGAGCAAAGTAAAATGAACAGAGGAAACTATATGTCTGTCTTAAAGTCTTGAGTTTCCTGTGATTTGACACACTGCTGTTGAAACCCAGGATACTAGAGAAATGGAAACTGCAAAGCTTGGCAAACTAAATCATGCCATAACATTAATCTTGTAGAACCAGCATCAGACAATGGACTCCTTGGAGGAGAAATAGCACAGCAGAAAGACAGGTGGATGATCCAGGACCTGCTCTGAAGGTTTGTTGCTTCCACTGAGTACCTGACTGTCATGGGCTTTCCCAAGGCCACTTCCACAAAGATAGGGTCTGGTCTAATCTAATCTAAAAGAACCAACTTCCTAATCTATGCAGAGCTCCTGATGCTTGGCCAGCAGGTGAAAGACACTTACACTTACAGATAATTTTAATATACATTGCTCTGTGTCTAAATTTTCTTGATGGGTACAGTACAATGAACAGTTGACTGTGAAATTAGCTCCTGCTAATGTTTTTGACCAGCAGCTAAGATCCATGACAAGCTATCCATTGCCAGAGGTGCAATGAAGGTCTCTTTTCACATCCACACAAGCTAGCTACTAATGTAAGTTCCCACCAAAGGTTTCCAGAACACAGCTAAACAACTAGCAATCATTGCACTCTGATTTTGGGGGGAAAAAAAAAAAAAATATATATATATATATATATATATATATATATATATATATATATATATATATATATATATATATATATATATATATATATATATCTTCTTTTCCTTCTGGCTGCTCCCTTCAGGGGTCGCCACAGCAAATCATCCGCTTCCATCTCACCCTTCCCTCTGCATCTTCTTTTTTGACTCCAACGACCTTCATGTCTTCCTTCACCACATCCATAAATCTCTTCTTCTTTGGTCTTCCTCGAGGCCTTCTGCCTGGTAGTTCCAACCTCAGCATCCTACTGCCAATATACTCACTATCCCTCCTTTGTACATGTCCAAACCATCTCAATCTAGCCTCTCTGACTTTGTCTCCAAAACATCTTACATGGGCTGTCCCTCTGATATACTCATTTCTGATCCCATCCATCCTCGTTACTCCCAGAGAGAACCTCAACATTTTCATCTTCGCTACCTCCAGCTCTGCCTCCTGCCTTTTCCTCAGCGCCACTGTTTCTAAGCTATACAACATCGCTGGCCTCACCACCGTCTTGTACACTTTTCCTTTCATTCTTGCTGACACTCTCCTATCGCACATCACACCGGACACTTTTCTCCAACCATTCCAACCTGCCTGCACACGCTTCTTCACCTCTTTTCCACACTCTCCATTGCTCTGGATTGTTGAGCCTAAGTACTTAAAATATTCCACCTTCGTTATCTCTGTTCCCTGTAACATCACCGTTCCTCCTGGGTCCTTCTCATTCACACACATGTATTCTTATTTTCTGAGGCTAACCTTCATTCCCCTCCTTTCCATGGCATATCTCCACCTCTCTAGATTTTCCTGCACTTGTTCTCTGTTCTCACTACAGATCACAATGTCATCTGCAAACATCATAGTCCATGGAGATTCTTGTCTCACCTCGTCTGTCAGCCTGTCCATCACCATAGCAAACAAGAAGGGGCTCAGAGCTGACCCTTGATGCAGTCCCACCTCCACCTTGAATTCGTCGGTCACGCCAACAGCACATCTCACCACTGTCTTACATCTCTCATACATGTCCTGCACCACTCTAACATACTTCTCTGCCACTGGACAGCTGGACAGGTGGCTAGAGCACTATTCAGAGCTCTACTCCGGAGAGAGCATGATCGTCAACTCAGCCCTTGATGGCATCAAACCTCTGCCCATCATGGAGGATTGAGATGCTGAACCAACCCATGATGAACTTTGTAAAGTGTTACAAGCATATTGGCAAGGTCGCTACTACCCTTGGACCCCTCATCCCTTGCATTTGGGAGAATCCAAAGCTGACAATTCTAACCAAAATGGCAGTGTACAATGCACTCATTTGTCAGCACTCTCCTCCACAGCAGCAGAACATGGACATGGACAACATACTCTAAATAGGAGCGCAAAGTCAACATTTTCCACATGCGCTGCCTTCATCATGTTCTTGGCATGCAATGGAGTGACAAGACGCCCAATACCCAGATCCTTGAATGTGATGGTCTTCCAATCATTTACACGCTGCTCAGACAATGCAGGCTGCGATGGCTTGGCCATGTCTGCCGGATGGAAGATGGATGCATTCCCGCGGTCATCCTCTACGGTTAACTTATCTTAGGCAAGAGAACCGTTGGCCACCCCCAACTGCACTCCAAGGATGTCTACAAGCGTGACATGAAAGCCCTGAATATCAACATAGAGAACTGAAAAAAATCAGCAGCTGATAGGGCAAATGATGCAATGTCCTTCGCAAACACCTAGAGCATGGCAAAAGAAAGATCCAGAGCAGAGCAAATGGAAAGATATCCCAGCAGAAAGAGTACATTGATGCAGCCTCCCCCAACTTACCACACCTGTAGCCAGTGTGGCCGAGACTGCCTCTCTTGCATGGGCCCCAATAGTCACATCTAGCACTGTCGCTGAGGCAAAACCAAACTTTCTCTAGGCTGGCACAATTTACATCAACTGACGGAGGCCCAAGCAAAAGTAACTTGGTTAGTCTAAAAGTTACTGTCATCTTTTCATCCATGCCATGTCAACATTTATCAAAGTTACTCATGTATTGACCTTGTTTAGCTTTGCCCATCGACTGGCCAAGTGGGCAACCACCCATATGGGTCCTAACATCAAAGCCCATTATGAGTCCATCCCCTGCTGAAGTCCAGTTAGCCCAAGTGAGACTCATGTGGCCACAAATTAACGTGTTTGCTGGGGATGTTCAAAATGATGATGCTAAAGTAATTTGTCATCAGATTGCTAGTGGGAGCTGTGGAGTTGGCTGTCATTTGACGATACTGATGGTGTGATTAAACACACTTAAGACTATTTGGGTTTCCAACTGTGGCATGATGGTTAATGTATATTTCTATTTTACATTGCAATCTGTTTTTAAATATTTTATATTTTTAATTAAAATATTTAGCATAATTGCTTAGGACTTGGGAAGCACAGTGGCCTAATAGTTAGGGCATCCATCTCATGGCAAGAAGGCCCTGGGTTTGAGTCCTGGGCTCAGGTATTTCTGTGTGGAATTTTGTATGTTCCACCTGTGTTTGCATGGGTTTCCTCCAGGTACTCCAATATCCTCCTAAAGTTCAAATGCATGCACATTAGGCTAACTGTTAAAATGTAAAATTGCCCATAGATGTGAATGTGAATGCTTGTGTGAGTGTTGGCCCTTCAATGGTCTGGTCATCTGTACAGGATGTAACCCACCTTTGCCTATTGTTGGCGGCGATAGAGTCCATTCTACCATCGACCATAATAGGATTAAGCTGCATGGTAAGTGAAGAAGTGACTGATTTGTACTTATAAAGATGGATTAGTGCACATATAATAAAAGCATTATGGTATGAAATGTCTCCATTTTTAACCCTTTATTAGAATTTTATAAGGAATAATTATGGTCTATAAAATGTTTCCAAAAAAACAGCTACATTTGGTGTTAATATTTTTAGAAATCTGCATACAAATTAGAAGTCCCCAACCAACTTATCCATGTCCCTTTATCAAGTTATTATGCTACTTTTAATAGTTGTATGGCATGCAAGGCTAAATAAACATCAGAGAGATGCACACACAAATGGGAGAGAGAGAGAGAGAGAGAGAGAGAGAGAGAGAGAGAGAGAGAGAGAGAGAGAGAGAACAGGGGAAAGGATTAAAGTCTTTCAATTCTATGCTTTCTGTATTGCCAATAATTCTTGATCTAGATCAAGGATCCACCCTCCTGAGGTGGGGAGGTCATGTTTTTGAAGCCACTGAAGTGGAAAGTGAAAGAGGTCAGGCTCCAGCAGTTGCTTATGATACCAGTGATTTCTTTTTTTGGCCAGACAGAAAACATCCAAGATTAAAAGTTCAAGGTCGATGTCTGGTGAAAGTGCAACTTTAAGTTCTGAAGCTGGAGGTATACTGATCATTAAAGGATTGATGAATGATCTCAGTGGGTGTGATATTAATCCTCTTGAAGTCTGCCCTAAACCCTGAAGAACAGGCTGCTCAGAAATACGGGTCCAATTCTAAGACCTTTCTTCCACTGTGGTGTTTTTATGATGATGATTCGTCTTATTATTGTTAATTCATTTATTCATTTTCTGAAGCACTTAATCCTAATTAGGGTCGTGGGGAGGCTGGTGTCTATCTCTACTGACTCTGCGCGAAGGCGGGGTATACCCTGGACAGCTCACCAGAGCGTCGCAGGGCCAACATTCATACAAACATTCATACTCACTTTCACACTTAGAGGGAACAACCAATTCGTCTGCTGTGCATGTTTTTGGACTGTGGGAGGAAACCCATGCAACCACAGGAAGAACATGAAAAGTTCACGCAGAAACACGCAAGCTGGTAATTGAACCAAGGACCTTCCTGCTGTGAGGCGGATGCTCTAACCACTACACCACCATGCCACCATTTACATTTTTTTTTATTATCATTTCTTATAACAATGAAACACTGAGAAAGCATCAAAACACCAAAAAAAAACAAACAAACAAAAAAAAAACAAAACAAAAAAAAAAACAGGTGAGGTGAGTAAGAAGTGTAATCTTGTATTTTCAGTGTAAGTGCATTATAGAATGAAACCATTAATCTCAGTAGCTAATTAACAGAATAACGAGAAAAGTGTACATGTATATACTAGTAGTTCTAAACAACAGAAGCACAGACATTTGTCAAATAATATTGATAATAATAATACTAAATAAATAAATAAAAACAGTGTTAGAGATGTGAGGGGAAACTCCATGCCTGAAAGATCACAGTGTCTCTTCTTCTGAATCTGGTTTGATTTACAAGAAGATTTATAATTAGCTGGTGAGATGAAATGTGCATAAAATCACCACATGCTGTGGTAGTCATGGAGGTTGTACAACTCTGTTCAAAATTGCTCACAGAGAGGATTCTACAATGTTTTTTTTTTCTTTAACACAGATTCTCAAGTACCAGTTTTGTTATGGATCATTTGGGAAAATGTGGCAGTGAGAGCACTGGGCTTGATTTAAGTGAGGCTAAAGATTGCTTGGAAACTTTACATGCCACAACGGTTAGTTCTATTAGGGGTGCAGGGTGGCTGGAGTTTATCTTAGCCGATTTGGTGTGAAAACGAGGTACACCCTGAAACAAAGTAAAACCAAGGACACAGTTTCCTTTGCTTGGAGGTGGGTCCAGGCCTGGGGATGGGGCTTAATGGCAAGCGCCTGGTGGTTGGGCTTCTTCCCATGGAGCCCTACTGGGCCCAGCCCGAAAAGAAGACATGGGCTTTCCCTCCCATGGACCCACAACTTGTGGGAGAGACGATAGGGGTCAAGTGCAGTGTGATTATGGGTGGCAGTTGAAGGCATGATGCTGTCGGACTCATCCTTGGCTACTGACTCTGATTCTTGAGACATGCAATGTCTCCTCTCTGGCAGGCAAGGAGCCTGAGGTGGTGCGTGAGGTGGAGAGATACCGACTAGATATAGTTGGACTCACCTCAAAGCATAGCTTGGGCTCTGGGACCACCCATCTCGAGATGGGGTGCACCTTATTCCATTCCACAGTTGCTCATGGGGAGAGGTGGCGAGCCAGTGTGGACATGTTTGTTGCCCCCGTCTCGGTGCCCACAAGTTGGGGTTCTCCCCAGCCAATAAAAGGGTAGCTTTCCTCCGCCTTCGGGTGGAAGGACGGGTCCTGGATATTGTTTGTGATTATGCACCAAATGACAATTCAGATTACCCACCCTTCTTGGAGTCTTTAGGGGGGGTGTTAGAGAATGCTCCCCCAGAAGACTCACTTGTTGTCCTGGGAGACTTTAACGCCCATGTAGGCACTGATAGTGTGACCTAGAAGGGTGTGATTGGTAGGACAGACTCTCCAGTCTGAACCTGAATGGTGTTTCATCGTTGGACTTCTGTGGTCATGGTTTGTCTATCACAAACACCATGTTCCACCATAAGGGTGTCCATCAGTACACTTGGCACCAGGACACCCTGGGCCACAGTTCAATGATGGCCTTTGTAGTTGTGTCACTGGACTTGCCTTTGCATGTTCTGGACACTTGGGTAAAGAGAGGAGCTGAGCTCCTAAAAGGATCACCACTTCGTTTTGAGCTGGGTCTGATGGCGGGGAGGCTGCCCACCAGACCTGGCAGGCTCCCACCTCTGGCAGAGCTACAACCATGTCCTGAAGGATCCGGGTGACATGGAATATGAATGGGTCATGTTTCTTGCTTCCATTGCTGAGGCGGCAGCCCATAACTGTGGCAGGAAGGTCATCGGTGCCTGTCGTGGCAGTAACCCCAAACCCGGTGGTGAACACCTGTGGCAAAGGGGGCTGTCCTCCTGAAATAGGAGGCTCATCAGGTCTTATTGGCCTGTGGGACTCTCGAGGCAGCAGACAGGTACCGGCAGGCCAAACATGCTGCAGCCTGAGCTGTTGCTAATGCAAAATCTCATGCATGGGAGGAGTTTGGTGAGGGCCTGGAAAGCCATTATCGGTTGGCCACAAAAAGGTTTTGCATCACCATCTGACACCTCAGGAAGGGGAAGCCATTCTCCACAAATACTGTTTATAGTGGAAATGGGGAGCTGCTCACCTTGACTGGGGATGTCATCAGGAGGTGGAAGGAATACTTTGAGGACTTCCTCAAACCCACCAAAATGCCCTCCGTGGAGGAGAAATTCACTGGGGGTTTGGGTGGAGGTCCACGCATCACTGGAGCTGAGGTTACTGAGGTAGTCAAAAAGCTGGTCTGGCTCCGGGGGTGAATGAGATCCACCCTGAATATCTCAAGGCTATGGATGTTGTAGGACTGTCTTGGTTGACAGGTCTCTGCAACATCATGTGGTCATCAGGGGTCGTACCTCTGGATTGGCAAACCATGGTGGTAGTCCCCCTTTTTAAAAGGGGGGAAGGGAGGGTATGTTTCAATTATCATGGAATTACACTCTTCAGCCTACCTGTGAAAGTCTATGCAGGAGTGCTGGAGAGGAGGATCTGACCGATAGTTGAACCTCAGATTCAAGAGGAACAATGCATTTTTCATCCTGGCCGTGGCACATTTGGCCAACTCTATATGCTCTACAGGATCCTGGAGGGGCATGGGAGTTTGCCCAATCTGTTCACATGTGTGTTGTGGATTTGGAGACTGCTTTCATCCATATCCTTCGGACTATCTTGCGAGGCGTGCTCCGGGAGTACAGAGTTCCGAATCAGTTGCTATGGGCCATTCGGTGGCTGTATCACCGGAGCCAGAGTTGGCCTGCATTGGGAACAACAGGTTGAATTTGTTTCCATGAGGATTGGAGTCCACCAAGGCTGTCCTTTGTCACAGATTCGCTTCATAATTTTTATGGACAGAATTTCCATATGCAGCCAAGGCATTAAGGGGTTCTGGTTTAATGGCCATCAGATCTCATCTCTGCTTTTTGTGGATGATGTTGTCCTTTTGGCTTCATTAATCTGGGACCTCCAGCTCTCATTGGAGTCATTCGCTGTCGAGTGTTAAGCGACTGGGATGAGAATCAGCACCTCCAAGTCTGAGGCCATAGTTCTCGGTCTAAAAATGGTGGAATGCACCCTCCAGGTTGGGAATGATGTCCTGCCTCAAGTGGAGGAGTTCAAATATCTCGGGGTTTTGTTAATGAGTGAGGGAAGGATGAAGTGAGAGATCGACAGGCGGCTCACTGCAGTCTCTGCTGTAAAGCGGAGCCTGTACTGGTCCATTGTGAAGAAGATGGAGCTGAGCCGTGAGACAATGCTCTCAATTTAGCAGTTGATCTACATTCCAACCCTCACCTATGATTACAAACTTTAGTGACCAAAAGAACAAGCTCATGGATAAAAGTGGATGAAATTATCTTCCTTTGCTGAGTGGTGGGGCTTTCCCTTAGAGATAAGGTGAGAAGCTCAGCCATCCGGGGAGAACTCATGGTAGAACTGCTGTTCCTACGCACTGAGAAGAGCCAGTTGAGGTGGCTCTAGTATCTGGTTAGAATGCCTGCTGAACTCCTACTTATGTGGTGTTTGGGCATGTTCAACTTGGAACTGGGTCAACCTAGAACATGCTGGACAGATTATATCTCCTGGTAGGTCTGGGAAAGCTTCGATGTCTCCCTGGAAGAGCTGGAGGAAGTGGCTAGGAGGGACGTCTGAACCTCATTGCTTAGGCTGCTGCCCTTGTGATTCAACCCCAGATTAAGCAGAAGATGATAATAATGATGATGATGAGAAATGATGTTTCTGACTGGATCAACAGCAACAAAAAAAAATAATTTACCTATAATTTAAATATGAACTGTTCAAATAATGACAATGATATACAGTAATCATTTGTTGTCAGATACTAAGTGCTCAAAACTACTCATGGGTCTGTCCATCTGTACGAGATGAATAGCATACTGTTCCTGCAGTCATCAAAGTGACATGAGCAAACTGTTGGTATTTGTGAGGAGATGTATGCTGAATAGGACAAATAGTGCTTTCCCTTGTTTTTTGCTGATCTACCTTCTGTTTGTGCATTTATGTGTATGTGCCTTTTCTTGTTTAAGGTCATTCTCAACAAGTTATATCATTTCTCGTCATCATCATTATTATCATCTTCTGCTTAATCTGGGGTTGAACCACAAGGGCAGCAGCCTAAGCAATGAGGTTCAGATGTCACATGAGGTTCACACCAACTGAAATATTTCAGGTCTTTTATTGTTTGAAACTGACGATTTTGGCATACAGCTCATGAAAACCAAAAATACCTATCTCAAAAAATTAGCATATTTCATCCGACCAATAAAAAATATGTTTTTAATGCAAAAAAAGTCAACCTTCAAATAATTATGTTCAGTTATGCACTCAATACTTGGTCAGGAATCTTTTTGCAGAAATGACTGCTTCAATGCGGCGTGGCATGGAGGCAATCAGCCTGTGGCACTGCTGAGGTGTTATGGAGGCCCAGGATGCTTCGATAGCGGCCTTAAGCTCATCCACAGTGTTGGGTCTGTGTCTCTCAACTTTCTCTTCACAATATATCACAGATTCTCTATGGGGTTCAGGTCAGGAGAGTTGGCAGGCCAATTGAGCAAGTAATACCATGGTCAGTAAACCATTTAGCAGTGGTTTTGGCACTGTGAGCAGGTGCCAGGTCATGCTGAAAAATGAAATCTTCTTCTCCATAAAGCTTTTCAGCAGATGGAAGCATGAAGTGCTCCAAAATCTCCTGATAGCTAGCTGCATTGACCCTGCCCTTGATAAAACACAGTGGACGAACACCAGCAGCTGACATGGCACCCCAGACCATCACTGACTGTGGGTACTTGATACTGGACGTCAGGCATTTTTGCATTTCCTTCTCCCCAGTCTTCCTCCAGACTCTGGCACCTTGGCTTTCATCCAAAAAAAAGTACTTTGGACCACTGAGCAACAGTCCAGTGCTGCTTCACTGTAGTCCAGGTCAGGCGCTTCTGCCGCTGTTTCTGGTTCAAAAGTGGCTTGACCTGGGGAATGTGGCATGTGTAGCCCAGTCCACTGCTTCCACAGGTCCCCCAAGGTGTGGAATCGGCCCTTCTCCACAATCTTCCTCAGGGTCCGGTCACCTCTTCTGGTTGTGCAGCGTTTTCTGCCACACTTTTTCCTTCCCACAGACGTCCCACTGAGGTTCCTTGATACAGCACTCTGGGAACAGCCTATTCGCTCAGAGATTTCTTTCTGTGTCTTGCCCTCTTGCTTGAGGGTGTCAATGATGGCCTTCTGGACAGCAGTCAGATCGGCAGTCTTACCCATGATTGCGGTTTTGAGTAATGAACCAGGCTGGGAGTTTTTAAAAGCCTCAGGAATCTTTTGCAGGTGTTTAGAGTTAATTGGTTGATGCAGATGATTAGTTTAATGGCAGCGTTTAGACTACCTTTTCATGATATGCTAATTTTTTGAGATGGGAATTTTGGGTTTTCATGAGCTGTATGCCAAAATCATCAGTATTAAAACAATAAAAGACCTGAAATATTTCAGTTGGTGTGCAATGAATCTAAAATATGTGAAAGTTTATTTTTTATCAGTACATTACAGAAAATAATGTACTTTATCACAATATGCTTTGCAGCCTACTCTTTACGAAAGTCAGCAAAGGTTCTTTTACATGCCTCACACTATAGACGGTGAGAGACATGGCCGGCCTTTTGATAACCCAGTTAGCTGCACTGGGGGGGACAGTGACAACCTTGTGGAGAGTGGGACTCAAAACCCCAACCTTTGGATCAGCGATCCAGCGCCCTATACCACTGCCCCTTATATATATATAAGACTTAAGGGCCCATCTGTGTTCATGAGATAAAAATGTAAGTTGCTATAGATAATGGTAAATGTAAAATGTAAGTGTGTGTGTGTGTGTGTGTGTGTGTGTGTGTGTGTGTGTGTGTGGTGTGAGTCTGAGCTATAGTTTAATAGTGTGCAAAGTGCATTTCTATAAACTTAGGCAATGTCTCAACTTTTATTTTAGCTCAGAGTTATATTAATGTTTCCCCATGATCTTGAGGTAAGCATGGAGCATCAAACTAACACAAATATATATATATATATATAAAATCCTTTCCAACACATATCACATCACACAATCATAAGATTCTCAGTGGGATTAATGGAATAACTCTCTGTGTTGCCAATTCATGTTCCCTGAACAACTCTCCTAATAGCTGAAACCAAATTTGATATCTGTGCCATTTATTGATAGGAAAACCTGGACATCCAAGCCATCGGCTGACTTCGTTTTATTGCCACGTATTGTTGCTGAGCCTTGACCTGTCCAACTGAAGAAGATTATAATTCTTCCTTGCTTGCCATCATACTGTAAGACTGGTTTGTATCGTGACCATATGGGCAAATAGCTTCATGCTCTTTCCTTCTTTCCCTGACCTGACTATTGTCTGGAATAGGGAAAATCTGAACCTAGATCATATGATCTTTATCCATTGATCCAGGTCTGGCCATGATGCTCCTTAGTAGTGAATTTATTTGGTCATAATCCTGTATATTCTATTCGTATTGTGCGTTGAAATACTCTGACTGTTCAACCATGTATAAAAATATACTTTGCCGTCCATTTTATTTTATAATTCACCTTTTCCTGATGTTTATATGATCTCTGATAATGGTCATTTCAGACCCATTTCTGCATGAAGTTGGAAGTTCAGAATTATACTTCCACATTTTAATGTTGCATCGTACATAACCCAATTTTAGTAATTTGAATAATCACTTTCGGATTATCTTTTTTTTATTTACTTGATGCAGGCAATTTAAGCCTTATGATATACAGTGACATGGTTACTTAAGAAATAAAAAGGTTCTTACAGCATTAGTTAAAGAAAAAAAAAAAAAAAAAAAAAAAAAAAAAAGCAAAAAAAAAAAAAAAAAAAAAAAAAAAACATGTTGCTGGCTAAACATGTCTCTGACTGTCTATGGTGAGAGTTGTACTAGAACCATTACTTTTGACAAGAGTAGGCTGCATAGCTGTCAGTGTGTTTCTGTCCTGCGACTGCCTGGGGAGCTATCCAAGGTGTACTGTGCTCTTGCCCAGAGTTGGCTGAGGTGGCCACCAGCCTCCCCGTGACCCTAATTAGGATTAAGTAGCAAAATGAATGAATTTTTGAGATGGTTGAGTGGTGGTTGAATAACATGTCTAACAGCTTGTGGGTAAAAGCTGTTCTTGAGTCTGCTAGTCTTTGTTTTCAGTGTCCTGTACATTCTCCTGGATATGGACCAGCACTGGAAAAACTTTAAGGACCTATCAAGATTAAAAAAACAAAAAAACAAAAAACAAACAAACAAAAAAAAAATCAGGACACCATGCTACCCTCATGATGCTACTGTTCCACCCTGCACCCTGATGGTACCACTGCATCCATTTGATAGTACAGTATTGTATCACATTGTGAGGAGATATAGGCTGAATGCCCATGCAGGGAAAAAAGATTTATTAGAAACACAGGCAAACAAATCCAGAACTGGATGGAGAGACATCAATATTTTTAGCATTTAATATTTATTTCTTCTTTGGCCAGGTGCAAGCAGTCCTAGGTACTTTTGAACATTATCAATGCATTCTATGTGAATTTGCTGTTTTCTATAGTCCACTTCAAGGAACTGTATTAATATATTTTGGGTGAAAGATGAGCACGAAGTCATATAGGCCATTAAATTATTAGCCTTTGTTTGCCAAAGTGAAAAACAAAGTACGGTGCAATAGAAACAAAGCAAGATGTGTATTGTTTGTTGTGAAATTTCACATAATTACCAAACCATTTAAATAAGGGTTTCACAGGGTGTAATGTCAAACCTAAGCACAGACAGAAATTCAGCAAAATGGTCAAGTCTGGAATGATAAGTCTCTGCTATTCACTAGCGTCTCTTATGTTTTTGAGCACAGTTATATTTAACCATTACTGTAAGCAATGCCTTCTTTCTTGTTTCTCAAATCAAATTCTTGTACGAGATTATATATATATATAATTTTTTTTGTCTCCTCCATGCTTACAGAAGGCGTACGTTAAACTTTCAGTTAATTTTGCATGTATCCATTTTGCTTGGTGTCCATACTCACCATGCTAAATATGTGGAAAATCGTTCGCATTGCAATTTCTTGTTCTATGCCGTGTGCACCAACTTTAACACAGCATTCAGTCATGACTGTTTGTCATCCATAATGTCAGGCTGTCCATATGAATGGTCATTTTCCATGATACACATCCAAGAAGACTCACAAAAGTGCCCCATTTGATTTTGAGCAGTTCATAAGTTAACAGTTGGTATTCAATCATTTACACACACACACACACACACACACACACACACACACACACACACACACACACACACACACACACACACACACATTGTGATGAACTGATGTTTGGAACTATAGTATCCACTTCAGGAAGATGGTTTTACAATTTCTTGAAGTTGAGCCTGTGACTGCTGCAATTACACAGGTATAGGTTACGTACAATTGAGTAACTTGGCTAGGCTAAGTGGATGGCAGTGATTGGTGCAGGTGCCGTACTGTTACTATTAGATGATTATAGCATTGAGCAGCCAAGTCTCTTTCTTTGCAAAGGAATTTGATGCCCATCAAGCAAATTATTCAGTTACCAAAAAATATAATATTGAACCCCCCCTCCTCCTCCCCCCAACAATTAGCTCTAATTCTACCAATGCAGCATTTTGACATATACCTGTCATCTTCTAGGTCAATCCATACTAGCATATATATATATACAACCACACACATTGTTGTTCCCAAACAAAATGGAAAACATGAATAGAAGGCTGTTGGGTTGAAGTTTAATATTTTATATAACTTTGTTGTAAATTATATTAGAGGAATTGATAATGATCTGCACTTACATTATCAACACAACACCTTGAATATGTTTTACAGCAAGGCGATTCCTGATATGCAGAGTCTTGGGTCTCATAGTGATATCCTTGGTGAAATGTTCCCAGTTGTCCAGGTATCAGTGTAGTCCGTTCAATATCTACAGAGTACTCTTCACACTTATATAGGTAGAAGCTACCATTGTCATAATCATTTTTTTTACAGTACATAAAATGAAAAGTCCAAGTTCAGGGTTTGGGCATTTCTGTGTGGAGTTTACGTGTTCTTTCTGTGCTTCTTTGGGTTTCTTCCAGGTGTTCTTGTTTCCTCCTATAGTTGAAAGACATGCACATTAATTTGATTAGGCTCGAAATTACCCTTATCTGAGAGTGTGAAAGATTGTGTGTGTTGGGCCTGAAATGGTCTGGTGAGCTGTTCAGAATATACCCCACCTTTACCAAAAGTTGGCTGAGATATGCTTTTATATCCCAATGTCCTTAATAGGATTAAGCATTTCAGCAATTGTCTGATAAGTAAAATAAAATTAAATATTTGGAAAACAACATAAAAATGACTGCTCACAATGATAGGTTAACTAATCATAGTGTGTTTAATTTAATTGAGTGACTGTCAATATGGTGGATCTTTTTATACCATTTTTTCCTCATTATTATTCATTCATTCATTCATTCATTCATTTTATGAAACGCTTAATCCTAATTAGGGTGGCGGTAAGACTGGTACCCATCTCAGCTGACTCTGGCCAAGAGCAGAGTACACCCTGTACAGCTCACCAGGCCATCGCGGGGCAGAAACACAATGACAGCTATGCAGCATACTTAATGAAAGTCATCAATGGTTCTTTTACATGCCACCCACCATAGCCAGTGGGGGAAAAGGCCGGGCTTTGATAACCCACTTAGCTGCACTGCACTTGGGGGGGGAGTGACAACTGTTGACAGTGGAGCTTGAATTCCCAACCTTGGGATCAGTAACCCAGCACCTTACCACCGTGCCACCAGTGCATCATCATCATCATCATCAATAATAATAATAATTATTTATATTCCTATGGTTAAGCAGAAAATGGACATATAGCTATGTAGATTTTAGTGCAATACACCCTTTCCCTGTGAGACAATCTGATATAATGAGTATGCTAATTGACGAATCTTTCTGATACTCACACAGAGGAGCAATTCATTTGCATGCCATATGAAATGTTCTCCTGTTTGACAGAAACCAGCAGATTTGGTGAATGCAGCACTGCCAGCTCAGAAGTAGACTTTTATTCATTTAGCCGCAAAAATACGCCGAGGAAGGGCACAGTGAGCCTCGGGTGCTGGAGTGGAATAGCTCTGAAACTTGGCCTCATTTCATGAAGATATCCATCAAGCATTCGGTTCTGTTGCAGCACCGTCCATTTACTTCATGCTGTGAAATAAATCTTCAGAATTGACTCCAAATATCTAATAAGCACCTACATCACAGTCAAACATAATGCACATTGCACATTATATCATTTTGTTGATATTGTAGTGCAAGATAATAAAAAGTGACTCAATCTGTGTGAATAATTTCTCCTTGTGACTTTGAACAATTCTCTCTCTCTCTCTCTCTCTCTCTCTCTCTCTCTGTCTCTCTCTTTCTCTCTCTCTCTCTCTTTTTCTCCAGAACACAACAACTTAATCACCATTTAGATCAAGCAGAACATGAATGTTTCCATGGTGAAAAAAAAAAAAAAAAAAAAAAAAAAATTCTTGAGTCTCTGTAGCAACTGCAAAAACTCTCACATTCGTATCCTCTGCAGTAACGCAATCGCTGTCTTTACATACACAGAAAAAAAGAAAAAGAAAAGAAATATCTTCCTTTCTGCTACAGCCATCATTCATCCAGGTATTTATGGCAATTCAATTTAATTCAATTTCAATGTCCTTCTCAAAACCTTTCACAAACCTATTATACTGCTTAGGTCTATTTGAATAATTGTGTCACTAACAATTCATCTAGTTCTACAAATCAGTACCTTAGCAACAAACTGAACATTTACCTTAAGACCATGTGACAATCTCATAAAAGAAATTGTAGTCAAACAAACCATCCCAGAATGTATTTGGAGTGAATATATGCCATACAGATGCATGAAGAGCAGGTGTGCCTTCATAATGGGAAATGTTTTACAATGAGAAATGCAAATTGTTTTGTGTGTAAACCAAGTAATCTGCATTACTATGTGGTAGATGTATGCAGTATTTATGCAAGTAATTTAGCACTATCCACTATGGATATGTGGGGCTGATGCTGAGCTTGTGATTGAAATGTTTGACCGTGCTAAGACCCCGAGACAAGGTGCTTCTGTCCACCAAACAGTAGAGATGGATGCCTGTCAGTGGTGTGCTGTCAGGGTCAGCAAATCTTTCTCTGCTCACCTAAACATTATATGAAACGCTAAAATACATTCCCAACTTAAATCCTAGTATTTTATTCTATTAAATTGTATCAATTTATTCCCAACAGTCAATAATTCTGTGTCTCTTGGCTGCAGTGCTTCCACTAAATGCATGTGGATGTTGATTTTTTTTTTTTTTTAATCCAATCAGATTTAAGCTTCTATGTGCTGTCATGTCAATCTAGTCTGCTCAGAACCTTCAGAATCAGCAGTGCTGGCCGATGTCACTTCAACGATATTAGCAATGGGGATGTTTCTTTTACCACTCAGATTCGCCTCACAGGGCCACTGAGCTGGATTACAATAACATCAGCAATTTCCCATTCTCTGATTGGTTGCTCAGAGCAAAACTAGCTGAATGGTCTGTGGTGGGCTACACACAACACATTTAGGTTAATTTTTTTTACGTCCATAATGGCTGACATTTTTACATGGTTCTGGATATTTAAAAAAAAAAATCACGGCAGATCTATTTAGAAAAGCTAGACAAAGAAGAGATCGAGGAGATGAGGTTTATATTGCTTGCATTTGGCTGCGCAGCTTCTTCCAGCAAACAGCACAGAAAATTATGTAATGCTCAGTTACTAGCAGAAATGCACGGAATGTCTCTCTCCTTGCAATGCGAATGCCTTGTTATATTATGTTTTTGTATTTTATTGATGGTTTGTATGACATTAAATTGGCGGTATTAAGAGGTGGATTAAATCTCTCAAGTCCCACTGAAGGCCCAGGTACCAAATGCATGGCTTGCCGCCATTGCCTGTAAAAATACTATGAAGATAACCTGCAATGGATTAGCATCCCATCCAGAACATGTTGAACTCCTAGATGCTTCATGTTAAGGAAATCAGGTATAAACTGGAGATTGATGAGTCAGTGAGTCAGTAGGTTGAGGTGTAAAAGCCCAACAGACTTTACTGTACGTTATAGTATATGAATGCATCATATATATATATATATATATATATATATATATATATATATATATATATATATATATATATATATATATATATATATATATATTTTTTTTTTATTTATAGGGGGGGCTTTTTACACCGAGCCGAGTGGCTCATCAGGCTGTACTCATCCCCGGTTTCCGTAGCGTGAAGCGACTAGGAGTAGAACTCCTCCTGGATGGAACGCTCGTCCATCGCAGGTTACCTTCCCAGAATATTTTATATATCTTCTTCTCCTTTTGGCTTTTCCCTTCAGGGATCGCCACAGCGAATCGTCTGCCTCCATCTCACCCTATCCTTTGCATCTTTTACTCTTACACCAACTACCATCATGTCCTCCTTCACCACATCCATGAATCCTCTCTTTGGTCTTCCTCTAGGCCTTCTGCCTGGTAGTTCCAACCTCACATTCTACTACCAATATACTCACTATCCCTCCTCTGTACATGTCCAAACCATCTCAATCTAGCCTCTCTGACTTTATCTACAAAACCTCTAACATGTGCTGTCCCTCTGATGTGCTCATTCTTGATCCTATCCATCCTTGTTACTCCCAAAGAGAACCTCAACATTTTCATCTCTGCTACCTCCAGCTCTGCCTCCTGTCTTTTTCCCAGGGCCACTGGGTTATCAAAGGCGGGCCATGTCTCTCATTGTCTATGGTGAGAGGCATGTAAAAGAACCATTGCTGACTTTCGTAAAGAGTAGGCTGCAAAGTTGTCAGCGTGTTTCTGTCCCTTGCTAAAAAAGGGTTGTGACAGGAAGGGCATCCGATGTAAAAACCTCTGCCAACTCAAACGTGCGATTCAGATGATTCACTGTGGCAACTCCCGAGTAAAAGGGAAAAAGCCGAAAGGAAGACAGACAGAGTGTTTCTAAACCATACAACATCGCTGGCCTCAACACCATCTTGTACACTTTTCCTTTTTTCTTGCCGATACCTTCCCATCACACATCACACAGGACAATTTTCTCCAACAATTCCAACCTGCCTGCACACGCTTCTTCACTTTTCCACACTCTCCAGTGTTCAGGATTGTTCAGCCTAAATACTTAATATCCTCCACCTTCTTGATCTCTGCTCCCTGTAACTTCACCATTCCTCTTGGGTCCTTGTCATTCATACACATGTATTCTGTCTTACTGTGGCTAACCTTCATTCCCCTCCTTTCCAGGGCATACCTCCACCTCTATAGATTTTCCTGCACTTGTTCTCTGCTCATACTACAGATCACAATGTCATCTGCAAACATCATAGTCCATGGGGAATCTTGTTTCACCTCGTCTGTTAGCATGTCCATCACCATAGCAAACAAGAAGGGGCTCAGAGCTGACCCTTTATGCAGTCCCACCTCCACCTTGAACTCTTCTGTCACACCGAAGCACACCTCACCACTGTATTACATCTCTTATACTAGTCCTTCTCAAAAAAATTGCATATTGTGATAAAGTTCATTATTTTCTGTAATGTACTGATAGACATTAGACTTTCAAATATATTTATAGTCATTACACACAACTGAAGTAGTTCAAAGCTTTTATTGTTTTAATCTTGGTAATTTTGGCAAAAAAAGGAAAGAAACAGCAAAAGTCCCTATCTCAAACAATGAGCATATTTCATCAGACCAATAAAAAAAATGTGTTAATACAAAAAAGGCAACCTTCAAATAATTATGTTTAGTTATGCACTCAATACTTGGTCGGGAATCCTTTTGCAGAAATGACTGCTTCAATGCGGCGTGGCATGGAGACACTCACCCTGTGGCACTGCTGAGGTGTTATGGAGGTCCAGGATGCTTCGATAGCGGCCTTAAGCTCATCCACAGTGTTGGGTCTGGTGTCTTTCAACTTCACAATATCCCGCAGATTCTCTATGGGGTTCAGGTCAGGAGAGTTGGCAGACCAATTGAGCACAGTAATACCATGGTCAGCAAACCTCCTAATAGCTAGCTGCATTGACCCTGCCCTTGATAAAACACAGTGGACCAACACCAGCAGCTGACATGGCACCCCAGACCATCACTGACTGTGGGTACTTAACACTGGACTTCAGACATTTTGGCATTTCCTTCTCCCCAGTCTTCCTCCAGACTCTGGCACCTTGATTTCAGAATGACATACAATATTTGCTTTCATCCGAAAAAAGTACTTTGGATCACTGAGCAACAGTCCAGTGCTGCTTCTCTGTAGCCCAGATCAGGCGCTTCTGCCGCTGTTTCTGGTTCAAAAGTGGCTCGACCTGGGGAATACGGCACCTGTAGCCCAGTCCACTGCTTCCACAAGTCCCCAAAGGTCTGGAATCGGCCCTTCTCCACATCTTCATCAGGGTCCGGTCACCTCTTCCGGTTGTGCAGAGTTTTCTGCCACACTCTTTCCTTCCCACAGACGTCCCACTGAGGTGCCTTGATACAGCACTCTGGGAACAGCCTATTCGCTCAGATATTTCTTTCTATGTCGTTCCCTCTTGCTTGAGGGTGTCAATGATGGCCTTCTGGACAGCAGGTAGGTTGGCGGTCTTACCCATGATTGTGGTTTTGAGTAATGAACCAGGCTGGGGTTTTTTAAAAGCCTCAGGAATATTTTGCAGGTGTTTAGAGTTAATTGGTTGATTCAGATGATTAGGTTAATAGCTCATTTAGAGTACCTTTTCATGATATGCTAATTTTTTCAGATTAGAATTTTGGGTTTTCATGAGCTGAATGCCAAAATCATCAGTATTAAAAAAATAAAAGACCTGAAACATTCCAGTTGGTGTGCAATGAATCTAAAATATATGAACGTCTAATATTTGTCAGTAAATTACAGAAAATAATGAACTTTCTCATGATATGCTAATTTTTTGAGGAATGGTACATGTCCTGCACCACTCTAACATACTTCTCTGCCATTCCAGACGTCCCCATGCAATACCACAGTTCCTCTCTCGGCACCCTGTCATGTGCTTTCTCCAGATCCACAAAGGCACAATGCAGCTCCTTCTGACCTTCTCTGCACGTCTCTATTAACATCCTCAAGGCAAACACTGCATCTGTGCTGCTCTTTCTTGGCATGAAACCAAACTGTTGTTCACCAATGCTGACCTCTGGCTTCGTCTAGCTTCCACTATTCTTTCCCATAACTTCATCGTATGGCTCATCAACTTTATTCCTCTGTAGTTGCCACAACTCTGCACATCTCCCTTGTTCTTAAAAATGGGCACCAGCACACTTCTCCTCCATTCCTCCTCCATCTGCTCACTCTCTAAGACCTTGTTGAGTGTTATTGTCAGAAAATCTACTGCTACCTCAACTAGACACTTCCATACCTCCACCGGTATGTCATCAGGACCAACTGCCTTTCCACTCATCATCCTCTTCAATGCCCTCCTCACTTCACCCTTACTAATCTTTGCTACTTCCTGGTCCTCAATGGTCACCTCTTCTACTCTTTTTCTCTCTCTCATTTTCCTCATTCATCAGCTCTTTAAAGTACTGTTTCCATCTTCCTAACATACTTCTGTCATCAGTCAATACATTTCCCTCTCTGTCCTTTATTACTCCAACTTGCTGCACATTTTTCTCAACTCTATTTCTCTTCTGTACCAACCTGTATAAATAATTTTCTCCCTCCTTACTGTCCAACCTATCATGCAAGTCATCATACGCCCTCTGTTTGGCCTATGACACTGCTACCTTTGCCTTACACTGTGTTCACTGTACTCTTGTTTACTCTCTTCAGTCCTCGCTATGTACCACTTCTTCTTAGCTAACCTCTTCTTTTGTACACACTCCTGCACTTCCTCATTCCACCACCAAGTCTCCCTCTCTACTTTCCTTCTAGAGGCACACCAAGTACTCTTCTACTTGTCTCCCTGATCACATTAGCTGTAGTTGTCCAATAATCTGGAAGCACTTCCTGACCACCCAAAGCCTGTTTCAATGCTTTTAAATGCTTTAACTTTTTAATGCTTAATACTGCACTGATTGACCCATTTTCAGAGTGGAGACTGAACCACACCCAGTCTTTTATTTTGACACTGGGAGGAAAGTTATTTAATTCGGTGATTGCTGTGTATAAACAAATCTTACCATCTTTTACGTTCAGTATGATTTGTGTTTCTGTATTACAAACTCCGGTGGCGGAAAAAATCTCTCGCTTGCCGTGCTGCTGATAGTGAGAGCAGTCCTTGCAATGAGCACAAGAATTTGGAAATCCACCAACACAGCAGATCAAAAACACTGAGACTCTCAATGTAGCTGATAGGCATGTCCACAAAAGCACACAAAATCACCCCGCCTGCACCAAATAAATATCCGCCCACACTCATGACTGTTAATTTTTATCTATGTAATTTTCAAGCCTAAAATCCAATTTTAAAATTTTAAAAAGTTCCAAAATTTTTTGTTTCTGTATACGAAACAAGTTCTTACGAAACATGCCAAACACGCCATTCAAACATTAAAACGCGACATTCAAATGTGACATTCAACATTTATATACACACACACACCTTTCAGAAAATATCCAATAAAATGCTGTGATATGTTGCACAAATAGCATATCTTACAGTGACACATCTTACATTTATACAATTTATCAGTGCAAATTTTTATATCTACTAAAAATAATACTTTTGGGGGCATGGTCATGTACTGATTAGAACGTCTGACCACAGTAAGAAGGTTCTGAGTTCAAGACCCAGCCATGGGTGTTTCTATGTAGAGTTTGTTCTCGATGTGCTTATGTGGGTTTCTTCGAGGTACTCTCGTTTTCTTCTACAGTCCAAAGACATGCACATCAGGTTAATTGGCTATTCTAAATTGCCCTTAGGTGTGAGTGTGAATGGTTTGTGTATGTTCCTCTGCTATAGTCTGGCAAGCTATTCATGTTTTAACCCCTCATGCACTCTATATTATGTTAGTTAGGCTCCAGGTTTCCCACAACCCAGTAGGATTAATCAGTTTGGCAAATGTGTAAATGAGTGAGGTTACATATTCAGTCATGGACAGTTACATTTCATTTTGTGGAGCATCGGCAAAACAGGTTGACTCCCCCAGCACTTGCACTGATCTAATCCCTGTCAAGTTTGATCATGTAACACTTTAAGATGGCCACTATGTTTGGTATTGTCTTTTGGCAAGGCTGGCTCCCCTCACATTCATCAGAGGTTTCTGGGAAACTCACCAAAAAGGAGCCAATTTGGAAACATGTGATTGTTGACTTTGGATTCGTGATCTAGCCATCACAAATGGTTACCATATAACATGGTCAAAAATCAGTTGTGATTGACTCTTGTCTTTTCGAAACATTTACATCATATGATGTCCAATGATCCTTCTGAGAAATTGCTGCTGTAACATCACAAGCCTGTGTATATTGTAAGTGAGAACAGCCTCCATCTCACTGTCATATAGTAATGTAGGTAGTTTAATGGCTTTGTAAACTGCAAGTGTGGTGCAGTTTGACAAAGTGCTTCTAGCATCTGTCATTTAGAGATTTATATCTTCCACCATCACAGGAGATCGCACTACTGATTTCAACATCCAAAGTGGCATGGTCTGTCACCACACCGGCCATGTACTGTCAGTTAACTTGTGGGCATGTTTCAGCTGGTGGTAATAAATTTTGATATTTACTGCTGGTCACATGGGAGGATATTCTTCTCATAGTAGATGCTTAAAGATTGGTGCATAGGTAGATTATTATATGTTTACCATTTTGTGTTTGACCTCAAATCACACATAATATTCTGGAATCATGCTCAAACATGAAATTTCAAAGTAGACTTACAAAGAGTTTATAATCATATAAACCTAAGTAACACTAGAACCTTATTTCTCATTGCAGGTCTATGAAAAGCAAGAGAAGGTTTGAATTCAGTGACTACAAAATGTTTCTGTCTCTTTTGAAACTGGTTATATTACCATTATCCTGTTTGCTTGATTTGGCAAAAAGCTACTCAATATTCTGACACAGCCCAGCACATGTCTTTAATTGCTGTGATCTCTCAAGTAGGTGGCCATTGTTATCCATCAGACTCCCACGCGATTCTCCTCCTACAGTTTTTATTGACCCCAAAACTGTTTCAACTCATCTGGCCTTTGCCTGAATAATGTGCTTGTCAACAAGTTTTGGACAGATGCACTTGTTCTCTGATTTAATTATTTATTTTTTGTTTATCATTGAAATGAATGAATTTTTGGAATCAAAGTGTCCTAGTTCAGTTAAGCTTCATTAGAGTGCCAACAAAACATTTTATTTTATGTGTCAGAAAAATTCATCCCTCTTGCACATTCAACCACCATGATCTATCACTATATACAGTACCCTCCATAATTATTGGCATGCCTGGTGAAGATGTTCTTTAGCTTCTAAATTCATTTTTTTTCCTCAATATATATAGGTCCACTATGAAAAAAGAGGAAAATGTAACTTTTAATTGAAGTGTATTTATTGAGTGGGGAAAAAAGAACCCTCATATTAAGAAATCATTCTTTTACATCAAATCATGACTGCCACAATTATTAGCACAGCTGATGCTTCTTCTTCTTCTTCTTCTTCTTCTTCTTCTTCTTCTTCTTCTTCTTCTTCTTTTCCTTTCGGATGCTCCCTTCAGGGGTCGCCACAGCAAATCATCCGCCTCCATCTCACCCTGTCCTCTGCATCTTCTTCTCTGACTCCAACGACCTTCATGTCTTCCTTCACCACATCCATAAATCTCTTCTTTGGTGTTCGCATCAGCTAGCATTTAGCATTAGTTAGCATTAGCATCAGCTATTAGCACAGTTGATGCTAATACCTCGTATAATTCCCTTTTGCCAGCAAAACAGCACCTAATCTTCTGCTCTTATGTTTCAGAAGATGGGAGAATTCAGAAAGTGGGGTCTTCGACCATTCTCTCTAGCACAATTTCTCTAAATCATCCAACAACTTGGGTTTTCTCCACTGCACTTTCCACTTCAGCTCACTCCACAGGTTTTCAGTGGAGTTGAGCTCTGGGTACTGAGATGGCCATGGGTGGAGCTTGATTCTGTGTTTGGTGAACCATTTCTTTGTAGATCTGGCCACATGTTTAGAGTCATTATTTTTCTGAAAGACCCAGTGATGACCCATCTTCAGCTTTTGGGCAGAGGCCACAAGATTTAGATTTGAAATGGCCATGCTATTTCAATGTGTTCATGATGCCATGCACTCTAACAAGGTTCCCAGGGCCTCTGGAAGAGAAATAGGCCCACAGCATCACCAATCCTCCCCCATACTTCATAGTGGGCATGAGGTGCTTTTCTGTTCATCTTTTGTGTTTTCTGCCAGACCCACTTATAGTGTTTGTTGCCAGTAAAGCTCTATCTTGATCTCATCTGACCAAAGCACACAGTCCCAGTGGAAGTCCCAATACTGCTTAGCAAACTCCAGACGTTTGCGTTTATGATTGTGAGAGAAACAAGGTTTTTCCGTGCATGCCTCCCAAACAGCTTGTTGGCATGTAAATTGTGCCTGATCATTGTTTTGGAGATATTATGATCCCAAGATGCTCCCATTTGTTGCAAATGTTTAAGAGTGATAGAGAACTTTTTATTTTTCCTACCATCCTCATCACTGTGTGGTAGCGAAATAGCCTTGTGTCTTCATCTCAGCTTATTTAACACTGTTCCAGTTGTTTTAAATGTGTACTCAAAAATGTGTAACAGGTGATTTTATGAAAATGTATTATCTTTTAGTTAGAGATTTTCTACCCTTAAAATTCACTTGAGTTGAAGGTAACATTTTTCTCCAATCTTCATTGTGAAAATGTGTGCTTCTGCAATAAAAATGTAATTTAATTTATTTTAAAGGTTTTAACACATCTTAATCAGGGGTGACAATAATTGTGGAGAGCAGTGTATGTCTATACTGCTGTACAATCTCACTTGCATTGTTTAGCAGCAGTACATTTCTAGCTTCCTCTGCATTTCCTTGTTAGAAGCTATAACACAAAGTAATTGCCGAATACAAGCACTAGCAAATAACTGTTAGATAGTCTACTGTCATCACGGTGAATCTGGTTATGTGTAAATATTCTTAATAGCCTGATCTTGCACAGCTATGGATCTACTGCATACAAAATTGAGCATGGGGCAGTCTATCGCTAATTTAATTTCAGTTCATTGCATAAACCAATTTTCTACGATTGTATGTTTAACTTAATAATAATAATAATAATAATAATAATAATAATAATAATAATAATAATAATTATTATTATTATTATTATTATTATTATTATTATTATGATTATTATTATGATTATTATTATGATTATTAAGTGTAAGCCATAATATAGATACTAGACAATGTAAGACACTGTACGTTACTGTAGTAAATACTGTACTTTAAAACTGCACATACTCTAACTGATGCTATTTTATTTTTAGTGAAAATGTCATTACACGTAATTATTGTGTGTGAAATCATCAGGTAACCGAGATCAGTGAGGTGCATGCTGGAAAGTTTATTGCAAGTTTGGGCTTTGACGAAGCTGTGACAGATAATGTTTGAGTGATTAGTAAAGTGCCAGAAGCTTCTAGATATGAGATAGATCGATATATAGACACTTAGATACATGGGTAGATAGATGGTCTAGGGCAGTGCTTATCAAATAGTGGGGTGTGCCCTCCTTGGAGGGTGCAGTATTCCAAGGGGGATGCATATGACCCTGGGGAACATGCTTTTCTAGAGTCTGAAAATTAAGTGTAATTTCACCTCCACTCCACTAGTTGACAGTGGTGCTCTATTGTCACACTATGGTGTTGTGGTTTTTCGCACGAGCAAACAATATTAAGTGCAGTAAACAACCCCTCAAGAAACAACCCAGAAATTTTTCTAACAAGAACGAAGAGAAAGATGGAGAGAGACAAAGATATTAAGACATAAATAAGTTGAATGAGTTTAATAAGGATGTTTTTTTTTTTTTTTTTTTTATTTCTGGCACATTGGTACACTTTAAATCTTTTCTATTACAGATTAAAAAACAATGTTAATGAAGTTTTTCTGTATTGTAAGTTGAACTCTATTTCTTTATTTTTTATTTTAAATTTTAATAAAGATACAATGTTATGCAGAGGTGTACTAATAACAATTTTATAGACAAATAATGCTCGCTCGCTGGGCGGTGTGTGTGTGTGTGTGTGTGTGTGTGTGTGTGTGTGTGTGTGTGTGTGTGTGTGTGTGTGTGTGTTTCTGTTTCTTGCTAGAGGGGGTGCCACAGAAAATATTTGAGAAGTACTGCTCGAGGGACACACGTGACTCATTACAGCAAAGTAGGTATTAACTTGGAAATGATTAATTTTTATGTATTTGGTACCATTCTGTATCTGATATTCTCAGCTTGAAAATTAATAAACATTTACTAAAATGGGTTGCTAGTTTTGGAGTAACTAATGAAAAACTGTCAGGAATGTTCAGCCTTTTAAGCAACTCTGGAAAAAAATCAAGTATATTGTTCAAAAATAATTTCAACTTCATAGCTACTTTGCTGTTATGGGTCAAAAAGGGACTAAATTAAATGTAATTTGTTCTTTAAACACATCTGTATGTATTTTTATGTAGTTTTCCACTCAGATAATTGCCTAAGCTGCACACAGTTCATTTTCTGTAACCGCTTCATCCTAATTAGGGTCGTGGGGAGGCTGGTGCCCATCGCAGCCAACTCAGGGCGAGGGCAGAGTACACCCTGGACAGCATGCCAGGCCATCTCAGGGCGGAAACACGCTGACGACTTTGCAGCTACTCTTTACGAAAGTCAGCAATGGTTCTTTTACATGCCTCTCACCATAGACAGTGAGAGACATGGCCTGCCTTTGATAACCCAGTTAGCTGCACTGGGGGGGACAGTGACAACCTTGTGGAGAGTGGGACTCGAACCCCCAACCTTTGGATCAGCGATCCGGCACCTTATACCACCAGACCACCACTGTCCCTAAGCTGCACACAGTATTTCTTGAAATCATTACTAGTATACTAGATTGTAAAACAAACAAAAAAAAAATCTAAAGAATTCAGGGCATGCTCAGCACTTTGACAAGATTTTTTTCTTTCTTTTTGTCTTTTTTTTTTTTAATAATTCAACTGTAAGCTGGCTAAAACTGGTACATTTTGTATAGATTACAGAATGTAATTTCTGCATTCTCACAAAATATTATTCAATATCAAAAAGGTAACTTATTTGTGTTTAAAACATTTTTTACACACAAATAAGCCTGAAAAAAATATCAGCAGTTTGTTTCAAATAGACTGCTTAATTAAACATTTTGTCTTTCACAGAGACCTAATGTCAAATTCCTCCTACAATCAATCCATGCGCAGTCATGCACATCATACAACAGCCTTATGCTATTGTGCATTGCTTGCTATTAAACCCTTGTAATCCTTCTTAAGAATCCGCTTAGGAGCATAGATGTCCAACTGGATCTTAAAGTAGAGGTAAGACTTATGCTGTGTAATCTTAGAGGTCAGAGGATGCTGTCTCTGTCTTACTGTAAATGCTTGGTAGATTTGTCTGTTCTTTTTAAGCTAACGCATATAAGAATGGTGAAATGGAAATGTATAGGTGTAAAACTCAGATCTTTGTAGGAGTACTGTCGAACTTCCATGATGGACTCGCTGTTCAGTGTCAGTCACAACACTGACTTATTTCTTATTAATTACTGAACTTCAGCACTTTTCTACATTTGTTAGGGTGGCATTAAATTCAATTCTTCAGATAAAAGATTGAAAGTATATATATATATATATATATATATATATATATATATATATATATATATATATATATATATATATATATATATATATATATATATATATATATATATATATATATATATATATATATATATATATATATAATGTATGTATGTATGTATGTATATGTGTATGTATATATAATCTTAAATTGAAATTCCCTCAATTAGTCCAGGTATAAAAGCTGGGACATCAAGACAAATAAAGAGTCCCTAGCTTACCAGGCCATCACAGGCAGAAATATGCTGACGGCAACTCAATGCCTACTCCTTTTAAATGACAGTGATGGCTATTTTACATGACTTTCAATACAGACAGTGAGAGACATGATTGGCCTTTGATAACCTAGTTAGCTGCACTAGGGGGACAGCAGTAACAAATTGATGATAGGGGGACTTGAACCCCTGACCTTTCGATCAGTAGGCTAGCACTCTATCACTTGTACACCACTTCCCCCCCACACACATTATATATACAGTGGTACCTCACCTTACGAGAGACGAAATATCCAAGTTTCAAGTTGGAAAAATCCAAGTTACAAAACGCACCTAAAATTTACCTAAAATTCCAGTCTCTGGATACGAAACAAATTCACTTTACGAAATGCACCATCTCAAAAATTCATACAATGCACAAGTTGCTCTTCCATTTGCTATCTCCCAACAGCCCACTCCGCTGGCCGCCAACTGGCAAACTCCCAACATCCCGTCTCGCTGACCTCCCATTGGCTAGGAGGGAGCTGCATCTCCATAATAGCCATGACGCAGCTCCCTCCCATTTGCTATTATGGAGCTGCATCTCCATAATACCTATGATGGTTTTCGTGTGCCTTCAACCCATTGTTCGTCACGGGGTTCTAACACGCGTAAAGGGCAGAGTAGGCTTTTAACCCTGCATAAACATTTGTAAGATTATAACTCTGCTAAGAAGACATGGTCAACACACTCATGCACACACGCAGGCGCGCACACACACACACACACACACACACACACACACACACACACACACACACTCACGTGCGTGATTCCTGGTAAATGTGATTCCCGGTGCGAGTGAAAAAAAGAAGCGGGCTCGTGGCATGCGGTTGAGTGATATCGCAAAAGAATATGGCCAAATCCGTCTACCATCGGTACAATATTGAAGCAGAAGGAGACCTTAAAAGGTATACTTTTATAATTTTTAAATGGTTTAGGGGGTAATATTTGGGGCCTTGGAACGAATCAGGCCTTTTACATGTAAAATGCGGCTCAACTTACGAAAAAATCAGGTTACGAAACCACTTCTGGAACGGATTAATTTCGTAAGGTGAGGTACCACTGTATGTATGTATATGTATGTGTGTGTATATATATATATATATATATATATATATATAAAATAGAGAGAGAGAGAGAGAGATACATATACAAGCACACACACCTTGAGGATTCCATGGAGCATCATTAAAATAATTATTTAAAAAAAATGTAAAGGATTTCCTGAAACCCTGACTTTGCCGAGAAGAGGATGGTGGACATAAGTCAGAGAAGCAGCCAAGATGGTTTGTGAATCTTTGAAGGAGCTGGAGAGATTCACAGGTCATCTGGGATAAAAAAGCATTATTGAAAAATGGGCAAATTAAATTCTTAAACATAAAGGGCATGTTGGTGACTTGGTGATGGGGTACCACACTAGAAGGAAGAGGGCAGAAAAGTGGCTGATGCAAATGGCAAGTCACTTTTCATTCTCAAAATGCCATGACATCGCATTTAGGACACATAGTTCGTGAACTCATCGCAAAAAAAATCCAAACGTTTAACATTACTGTGAATATTAGAGAAAGAAGCTCTGACATGGAATAGTCTCAAACTTTTCTCAAACAATCCACAGATGTTGTTAGAAGGTTGAATGTTGTCATTTTTTTTTTTTTCCATTTCAAAATTATTAGTTTTTTGTTCAACAGGAAAAGCGACAATTTGGAAACTTCCATGCAAAACATTTTGAGACTTGCTGACCTTAATCATATTCTGTGTATTGTGTGTATTTTGTCACCCATTCTAATTTAGATTCATTTTGCTTGTGATGATAACACCGAATAAAAAGTCAATGGTTTGAGTACAACAAAACAAGAAAAAAACATGACTGATTCATGACTGGATGTTAGCTTTTTTTTTCTTCATGCATCCACAAATCAATTGCAAAAAATGGAAAGTACTGTTTTTACGTGACAATCTTGCAACTTTCATGTGATAAACAAATTTAAAGCACACAGTATTCCATTGCATGTTCAGTCAGAAAACATTTTGACACAAATTTCAAAATTTGCAGAAAAAAAAAAAAATCCATAAAAAAATCAATTCACATCTGTCACTTTTATATCACTCCACTCGTGTGCTCACCCTTAGATATCACACATTTCTCAACACCTTAAGGACACCAAGGTGATGGTACCATGGCATCATGTTATGGGAATGTTTTTACCATTCTGGGTCTGGAAAAAATGTGCAGGGATTGGGTAGGGTGGATGTCGTCAGGTCAATCCTTGAAAAAAAAAATATATATTTTTTTGTTCAAGAATGGTTTGAAAATTATTGTTCACTATCAAACTCTACACTCAGTGCAGCTAACTGTCTCATTGTCTGTGGTGAAATGCAAGTAAACAAACCATTTCTGACTTTCATCAAGAGTTTGGTCCATAGCCAACAGTGTGTTTCTGCCCTGCAATTGCCTGGATAGCTGTGCAGGGTGTACTCTGCCCTCACCCAGAGCCTGCTGAGATGGGAACCATCTTTCCAATAACCCTAATTATGATTAAGCATTTCAGAATGAATGAATGAATTAATTAATTAGAGACTCCATCCAGTCTAACAGACCTTGGACATTTTTTTTCCCAACACAAATGGGCAGAAATATCAGCATCCAGATGTGCAGAGCTTATCTACATGTATCACAGTAAGTTTTCAATTTTGTAATTGCAGCCCAGCATTGGCACAATGAGATGAATACTTATGCAACCAACAAATGTTTTGTTTAATTAAATGTGAAAATTTAGACTCTCTCTCTCTCTCTCTCTCTCTCTCTCTCTCTCTCTCTCTCTCTCTCTCTCTCTCTGGTTTTATTTCTTTTTCATTCAAAATTAATTATAATACTGTTTTAAAAGTTTAAGCCAATTTCTTTGGATAAAATCAGTAGAGGCCCTGGAAAATTCTTGTTCACTAAACATTCTCTATGCTGTTCATACAAGAATTCTTTAATCAGCAAATTTTCTGTTCTGCAAGGCCAAATAAGCTTTTTGAGTTGCGAGAAGGGAAAAAAAAAAAATTCGATGACAAGGGACACACTATTTATGCATCAATATGCCGTTCTAAAGCATGAGTTTGTGTAAACATACAGTACATATGGAGGCATGTAAATGAGTATGCATACCATGGAATAAACAAACAAACAAACAAGGGGCAGTGGTGGCCGAGTTGTATAGGTGCTGGATCACTGATCCTAAGGTTGTCCCACTCTCCACAGGTTGTCACTGTCCCCCCAGTGCAGCTAACTGGATTAGCAAAGGCCGGCCATGTCTCTCACTGTCTATGGTGTGAGGTTCATGTAAAAGAACCATTGCTAATTTTTGACGAGAGTAGCTGCAAAGCCATTAGTGTGTTTCTGCCCTGCGATGGCCTGGTGAGCTGTCCAAGGTGTACTCTTCCCTCGCCCGGAGTCGACTGGGATGGGTGCCAGCCTCCCTGCAATCCTAATTAGAATAAAGCGGTGCACTAACGTACATTTTTGACAAAACATTGGCTTTAGATTTCTCTGCAATCTCACAGTTTTATCCAATTCTACCCATTTCCACTGAGTTCTATATATCTGTTACATACTCCATATAAACCTGCTCAAGTCATTACTTTTGATAATGCATGGAAGTGAATATATTCAGCCATTCATTTTCCGCTACTTTGGGTTGGGTCATGAAAGCAACAGATCTAGGAGTACGTAATCTGCTCTCTAGCAACACTTTACAGGTCCTTCTGGGGTATCCTGAGCCCAAGTGGGATGCATAATCTCTCCAGCAAGTTCTTGGTCTGCCCTGATGGATGTGCATGGAAATCCTCTAAAGGGAGGCCATCTGGAGGCATCCTAATCAGATGCCTGAACCACCTCAGCCGACTCCTTTTGATGTAGTGGATCACAGGCTGTACCCTGAGCTCCCCCTGGATGTCTTTACTCAACAAGGAAACCGCTTATACCCATAATCTCACTGCCATATGTGAAAGATAAAATTATAGATGGACTGGTAAATTGAAAGCTTTACCTTTCTTTGCTCAGCTCCCTCTTCATCACAACAGACCGCTGCAGTGCCCTCATTACTGCTAACATAGCACCAATTTAACTACCATCTCCCACTCCACTGCCATCACTTGTAAACAAGACCCCAAGCAATTTGAATTCCTCCACTTGAGACTCTATTCTGACTCGTAGGGAGAAATTTACCCTTTTCTGGTTAAGGACCATGACCTCAGATTTTTGGGAGTTGTCTCATACCAGCAATAGACCAGTGCATGCTGATGTTCATATTCTGTAAAAGTCAAAAGAATCACATGATTTGCTGAAAGGAGACTCAACCCTAATGTTCCAAAAAAAAAAAAGGACACTCTCCTCACCACAACAATGCCTGGTTGAATCCCAGAAATGGGATTGACCTTGAGATGGTAGGTCTCAAAGCTAATTCTTGGATTATTATTATTCAGTCAGAAGGTATCAAAAGCAAACAACTGAACATTGCTTGGGCCGTATGGCCAAGCAAATTCATGTTTGCCAAATAAAGAGGGAGAAAACATTATGCATCTGCTATACCCACATTATCCCATTATCATCTCACAGTCACTTTATAGCATGAGATAAGATCCTAAGCAGCTCTAAGCTATCTCATCTTCGTCTCTTCATTAGCCAAACCTCTCTTCAGTTTGTCCTTATGTTTCCACTCTCACTCGATCTCCCAGTGGAGCTATTTAGCCTCCCGCAATATCACTTGCAGATACACTTGTTCACACAGTCACAGCAGACTAGCACACACTCACACACATGCTTCATCCCATTAACTCTGCATCTCACTAACACCCCCTTGACACCACTATGCAACAGTGTGCATCTTTTCCCCATTACTCTCTTTTTTTCTCTCCCTCTTTATTATGAACAGACTTCCGTTTTTTTCCTCCCCAGGGTTTGATGCTAATGTGTGCTAGGTGTAGGAGAGCTCAGATACAAATAAGTTTCTTTTAGCTTTTCACAATTATGTCACTTTGCAGATGTTATTGCACTAAAGCTTGATTTCATTTTACAAGACAGTCGTTTTCTGTCATGTATACATTTCTACAGCTGTGCAATCGATCCCCAGTCAGATACTCTTATTATCCCTTCAAATACTTTTAATTTCTCTATAAGCACAAATGCCAATGGCTCTAATTACAGTACAATTTGCACAATTAAAGGACAAATTGCAAAAACAGACATTTTGTATAATTTGGAATTAAGTGTTGGCTAATGGCAAGTGCAGCTTCACTCTACCAGTTTTGATACTCGGAAGAGACATGGTATGACTACAGACTTGAAACACATTAAATAGCAATCACAAGTGTTGCTGCCTCATGAACTTTCGCTTAATTATTTTTTTTTTATGCATGTATGCATAATAGTGTTATGTCTTAAATGAGAGGGCACAAGGACGGGAGTTTTATAACAGCTGTTAATAAATTGTTGAATCGTGTAGCCCTTTGTTTTTAATAAATTAAATTAAAAATCCACTAGCTAGCTTTGTTTTCAACATGATAAGTACCGTACCCAAGAAAATCAATCCAGAAAAATACAAACTCCCACACTGTCTCTGCTTTTCATTTATTTTGCTCTGACATTTCTCTTTATCTCATCATCCATCTGTGGGATCACTGTCTGTGTCTAACTCTGAATGCACATTCCACTAGCTCATTATTTAGTTGTAGCCAAACAGACATCTCCAGGAACATTGCATTTGTGGCCACTGATCACAAACAGGTGGTACAACCAAAGGAAAGTGGGGCTTTTATTCCCAGATTGACCATTTTCTGTGCCTCCAAACAGCCATAATAACTACTAAGAGCTTATTTGATATCAACCCAGAAAGAGTGGTCTCCAATAAGGAGGCCAATTCATGTTATTTACATTTCATTCACTTATTCATTTGTCATTAAAAAAAAAAAAAAAAAAAAAAAAAAAAAAACATTTTACAAACTCTAGGCACATTTAGGTAATTTACTCCAAAACTATACAAATATGTTAAAAAAAAATACTATCATTTTAAAGCTTAAAATATCAGCTACAAAATGTTACCAGTAACTTACAATGAATAATTTCTGACTTAATACCTGCTTTGTTGAGCGACATATGACATTTTATATATATATATATATATATATATATATATATATATATATATATATAGATACACAGTTTGCCATCATTTTCTGGTTTTTGACACATTTCCCCCTTAATTTTTTCCACTTGTAAAGCCTCACCTATTAGCGATGTTGACATAACTATGGAGAGCGGAAGGAGTTTGTACTGTATTTACATCATGAGACAACTGAAGAAAGAGTTTTTGTAAACGTCTGCATCACAGCACACCTTGACACCTTTAGAGGCAATTAATACTGCTGCATGTAATCTGCTCACACGTGGCAGTGGGCATGGAGTCTTGGGATTGAATTGTAATGATCTTGAGGCAACTTGGTGGATTTCTGATGATTTTGAGGAATGTCTGATGATCCTGACTGTTGAAAATTTTGCTGTGGTTATTACAATGATTTGACTCCAATAGTGACGCCAAACTTTTTTGTGGTGGCCATCATAGGGGGATATTAATTAACTTGATCACACAATTTCTTCAAATTTCATCTTTTGTGTGCACCCTGCCTTATTTTTATACTCCAATCGTGCTCCAAGAGTGGTCATAATTCGTAGAGCTCCATACTTTTTTTTTTTTTTGAATCACAGAGATTGCAGAAATGACGCCTCAGTGTAAACCCAGACTTAAAAACAAAAAAAATAACAAACAGAATGTGGTTTACAAACAAATTTAGAAAAGCAAAATGAAAAAAAAAAGTGTGATTAATTACAAACCAATTAAATCTGTGCAAACCCTTTTCATCTTTACTCAACCCACCAGCTCCTTTCGCCCCATCCTCAATGACCACTGAAGACTTTGCCAACTTCTTTGATCGGAAGATTAAACAAATCTTTCACACATTCAATTCTTATTCCAACTCCTAATGTTACATCACAGAAAAATGTCTGAGTCCAAAAAAATTCCATCTACTCAGGTCCTGTGTACCATGTAGCAAGTCACTGATTAGACAAATACATAAAAAAGTGAGCACTTGGACTTGTTTTATTTACATTTTAATGGTACTTTCAATACAATGCCCGTTTTCATGATGGGTCCTCAATACAGTGTGCAAGTCTGTCCTTTCTTTTTTTCTTTTTTAAGTTGGTCAACTTAGAAAACAAAGATGAAATCATGAGGCCAGAGGTTCCTGTGAGTTTTAGTGGTTTTGGAAAGCTCTAATTTTGGCAGGTTTAACCACTTCCTTTGGGACAGCCATCATGGATCACATTTCCTCTCATTCTAGATAAGATTTCAGTGACACCTGCTGTTATTTTCCCAGCCTCTATAAGTCCCACAACTAGATCTTCCACCTTGGAGCGTTTAGTAAGTGGGGATTCATTATTTTTTTCTTAAATGAACCTCCATGCACAGTGCGTAGGTGCTTTTCACTGGCTCCATGTTCCCTGGTTGAGCATAGCAACTAGATCTGCTGCTTTAGAATGTTTAGTTAGTTAGTGTCAACATACTGGAGAGGATATGGAATATTCTTTGTTGCCTCTAGATGGAGAATGTGATTGTGAATCGTTGTATGTCTATGTTGCCTTGCAGTGATCTGAAATAGTTCAGAATGTACCCCTTTTACCAGAATGTCATCGGAAGGGCTTCAACCCTCAAAAGGGATAAAGCAGATCACAATATATATATTTATATATATATATATATATACTGTACCTGTTTGAAAGATCAGATGTTCTCATTCAATATTGACTTGCTTCCTTGCGAGATCGGAGGTCTTCTCCCACTTTGTTTTAATATCGTGCCGAAACAATCGCCTCCGTCACTATATTTCCGCTTTAAGGTCTCCTTCTGGTTCAATTTCGTCCCGATTGTAGAGGGTTTTGGTGATAACGAAATATAACACTGCATGAGCAATCTCAAAGCAAGCCAACAGTTAACTGTCCTTCACACGTGTGACACACAGGAAGTATGGGTACGGGAAGTACGGGTAACGTCAGCTGCCTCCTGGCCAATTGGAGGCCACCGGGGCCGCATGTTGGGAAACAGCCAATGAGAGAGCAACTCACGCATCGTGTGAAATTTTGATTGACGCGTTTAAATTTTGAATGGTGCATTTGGTGCTTTTTGTAAGAGGAGGTTGTTTTCGTATCCCGGGGATAAAAACTTAGGAAAATGTTTTTGTAACCCGGAATTTTCGTACCCAGATGGTTTCGTAAGTAGGGGTCCGACTGTATTTTTATTTATTTATTTATTTATTTTATTTTATTTTATTTTATTTTATTTGACCGACTTTCTCTCCAGCATTTGACCGACTTTCTCTCCAGCAATTTGACCGACTTTCTCTCCAGCAACAGTTGACCGACTTTCTCTCCAGCAACAGCTATATCGACACCTCAGTGCAGAAGGGCGGCATATCTGGGGTGCCAGGTTGCCTGGAGCATACGGGAGTGGTGACCCAGCTCATCAGAGAAGCTCGGGAGAACAAAGGAGACTTGGCAGTGCTTTGGCTCGACCTCGCTAACGCCTATGGATCCATCCCACACAAGCTGGTCCAAGCAACCTTGGAGAGGCATCATGTGCCAGGCCAGGTCGCACAACTCATTATGGACTACTACAATCAGTTCAGTATGAGAGTGTCAGCAGGGCTTGTAACATCAGATTGGCACAGAGTCGAGGTTGGGATCATCACAGGCTGTACCATCTCCGTGATCCTTTTTGCCTTGGCAATGAACATGCTAGTCAAGTCTGCTGAAACTCAGTGTCGGGGCCCAAAGTCTGCAACGGGAGTGCGGCAACAACCAATCAGGGCATATATGGATGATCTTACCATCACCACTGAGTCAGTACCAGGAAGCAGGTGGATTCTGCAAGGGCTAGAAGAGCTGTGTAGATGGGCAAGAATGAGGTTTAAGCCGGAGAAATCGCGGTCACTGGTGCTGAAGAGGGGCAAAGTTGTGGACAGGTTCCGCTTCAGCATCGGTGGGGCACCAATCCCAACTGTCTCTGAAAAACCAGTGAAGAGTCTTGGCAAGGTGTTCAACAGCAGCCTTAAGGATCATAGGTCATAGGCTGCCGTAAGCAGGGCTGGAAGGCACAGTGTATGCCCATCGAGGTTGGCTGCAGAGGGTTCGCAGGCCAATTACTCCATAAAACCTTGAGTGTGCTGGGCATTACGGGGATAGAGAGGGGAAGAGCCATCAAGAGGATCACTGAGGAAGCAGAGAAAGCCTCGAGATGGCTGTGGATTAGGAGAGGAGATCTATGGAAAGCAAAAGCCACCTGAACACAAGTCGGGTCTGATCAACCATGGCTGGGTCGCCGGGGCGAGGGTGTCTGATGTTGAAAGACCCGAAACATCCGAGGACCTCAGGTTACATCACTGATGATGTGTTCAGTAGCATCCTAGAGATGTATCATAACAATTATTTATTTATTTATTTATTTATTTTATTTTATTTATTTTTTTTTTTTTTTGGGGTTAATCTCTCTTGATAAGATGTTTTAAGTGAGTAATCCTACTGGTGGTCAGATTAAACCATTTTACACTATTGTAAGGGTGAGAATGGCCTCAGAGAGAGGCTCAGCTATTTGATCCAAATTCAAATCAAAATTTTAATTATTTATTTAGCTGAAAGACGTCATTTGGGAAAAATACAAATAATAAACAGTTAATTCCAGATTTTGGGTCTTTCCCGCATTGAGTCCTGAGGAAAAATTCCACTTTTCCCTCACCTAAATTGTGCCTGAATTCCGCTAATCAAATCACAAGCTGAGTTCATGTTGACCTATTTAAATGCAGCATCACGTATTAAACATCCACTATTGCAACTCTGTATTCCACCTGTCTGTCCTGTCAACCATCTGTCCATTTTTTAATTAATTCGGAAGTAAGACAGGCGGGGACCTGTTATCAGCATTACCAGAGATGCCTATATACAACACTGGCTTGATGATGATGAATTTGTGCAGAGGCTTTACCGCTCTGGGACTCTGAGCTTCGACTCTGTCAAACATGTATTGTGAAAAAAAAAAAAAAAAGTTTGATGGCCCAATTTGTGCTAAGACAGAAAACTAATAATTAGTTGGAAGGACTGTTTGACAAAGGCATTAATGAATATAACTGTCATTCAAACTGATTCTTCAACAAATCAGTTTTGACAACTGAATGGTGTTCTAACTGGCACCCGGAACTTGATGGTGTAACAGGCATTCAAACTCGTGAAGTTGTTGTCAGATGAATGCAAGTGCTCGTGTCAATCATAAGTTATCAGACCTGGATCAAATGCTGCACATCTTTTGAAATAATTTATCCAATGGCTCTCTTATCTGTCTGTCTCATCTAAGGTCTAGACTTTTGACAAGTCTTTGGGGCTCAGACTGTAACACTTGCCGGATGCTAAATTAAACTTCTGCAATCTCTTCAAAGGATTACTGTGAATGTTGATGTAAAATGGCAGATGGCGGTTTGGAAAAATAATACGATATAACAGGTTGTGGTCAGGATAAGCCCACAAGAAACAGAAAAAAAAACCAAACAAACAGATCAGATACTAAATGTCTATTAAATGAAATGTATTGGTTTTAATAATACATAGCTGTAGGACTAGTGCCATTTGCTTGGAAGGGGGTCATTTTCATGGACCTTCATACATGTTTCATTTTATTTCCTCTCTCTGGTCTGATTTATAAACTGACAATATGGCTTATAGTTCATTGACAGACATAACAGCATACGAGTTTTATCCAGACTGACATTCAAAACACTGGGTAATGTAAAGCATCACAATAAAACAATACACTTCAAACTGTAAACGTTGAACTATAAATGAACCATAAAGCACGGAATCTTATCTTTATATGAACATTATTAAACAGATGTTCTTATGTTGAATACTCCTGCGATATTGTATCTGTTTAATAAGGACAAAGTCTAATATCATCTGTGCAAGCAAAGAGTTTTTAAATGTGTAGAACACTAATCTTCATTTCAGTGAAACAACATTCATTCACGTGAATTCAGGAGATTCTACAGATCTTAATGTGTAATTTTACACAGCTTGTCTTAAGTTTTCACATTTATGTGCTGCTATTGGAGCATCATGTAACAAGGATATAAATGATTATGCTGATCCATTGTTTAAGTCTCACGTCATTGGAAAATGAAATACAAATCCTTGATAATATGATAAGGCAATCTTCTCAGTTGCACCTCATTTATACAGTACAGTACAGATAAATTTCAGGTTTTAAGAAATATAAGCAACTTCTGTGGTGCTACACAACAGGTGATTGATATTAAAGAACTGATGCGATAAGGTTTGTAATCCTATTTCATACACTTTCATCTTCTTCTTTTCCTTTCGGCTTTGTCCCCCTTTCAGGTGTCACCACAGCAAATCATCTGAGTTCAAGTATCCTTATTCTTGTTCACAAGTAAGGGAAGGATGGAGCATGAGCTTGACAGGCAGATCGGTGCAGCCTCTGTTGTAAAATGACGCTTGTACTGGTCAGTCGTGGAGAAGAGACAGAAGACAAAGCTCTCAATTTACCAGTCGGTTTATGTTCCCACTCTCACCTATGGTCACAAGCTCTGGTTAGTGACCAAGAAACAAGATTGTGAATACAAGTGGCTGAAATCAGCTTCCTTCACAGGGTGCTAGGGCTCTCCCTTCAAGATAGGTGAGAGGTTCGGTCATCCAGATGAAGATCGGAGTAGATCCTTCATGTTCAGGGGAACCGGTTGAAGTGACTCCTGAAGACATACTTGATGTGGTGTTTTAGGCTTGTCCAACCAGAAAGAGACTCTGAGGTTGACTCAGAATGTACGGGAGGACCAATGTCTCTTGGCTGGTTTGGGAACAGCTTGGTGTCCATTCAGAAGAGCTGAAGGAAGTTGCTGGGGTGAGGGACGTCTGGAGCTCACTGCTGAGGCTGCTGCCTCAGCAACTGGATTAAGTAGAAGATGAAATTTTTTTGTATAAACATGCTGAAAACCATCAACATGTTCCACCTGTCTTGAAGTGCAGTACTCCTGGATGACCCGATGAACAGAAAAATCTATGCTATAAAGTACACCATCACAAACAAACTGATAAGGCCATTGTTTATACACTATGTAGAGATTATCTGGCAAATATCATGGACCATAACATGTTAACATCTTAAAGAATTTGTTGACAGCCTGGTTGGTGACAATCTAAAAAAATGTCATTAATTGCATTTTTTGTTTGTTGTGAATTTATTTTGCAAAGCTTATTAGCTTGTTAGAATATATTTGTTAAATGCTGCCAAAAGTAAGAAAAGAAAAAAGAAAAATAGCACAAAGAATGCAATTGCCCATGAAGAGCTGAATAATATGTTCACAAAATGCTTATATCAATGCAATTAGCACTTTTTTTTTTCCAAAATGGTTTTTAATAATTACGATTCACAACTTTTAGGCAACAATATTCCAATAAGCTGTTCAGGCTGTCTTATTCCCTCTCGCAAAGTCAGCTGAGATGGGTGCTATCCTCCTCGTGACCAAAATTAGGATCAAGTTTTTCAGGAAATTAATGAATGAACCTTTAGCAGAGTCTTAATCAAATTATTACTCCTACTGTTTTAGGAACATCAATATACTTGTTCATTTAAGTATCTAATAAGCAAATCATTTGGCAGCATGAACTTCAGTTAATGTCATATCATGCATTTAAATTAGGAAAAATATAATCATTGTACCTTTTTGTCACCGTGGCATGGTTGGTGGTGCCACTAGAAATTCTGTTAGCCAAGATGGCTTGATAATAAAGAAATGAGAAATTGACTCCCAGAAAGTTTAGGGTAACTCAGTCACTTTTGATTACCTTGATAAGCAAAAAAGAAAATCAGAATCCAGAACATGTTGAAACTTGAAGCATTCGGGCTACAATGGCAAATGACAACATCAGGTTCCACTCCTGTCAACCAACAACAGAAATTTAATGCACACAGGATCACGTCAACTGGACTGGGAAAGACCATGCCATGGTCAAAGTCAAGAAGTTACATTTCCTATACTTTTTGACATTTGATGTGAAGAGTATGTAAAACTCATGACCTATTTATGAACCAAACCCTAGACCAGTTAGTATGTACATGTAAGACAGGCAATTATTTCAGTATCAGAAACCACAAGAGTGATAGAACTAGTGACTGCCATGTCAAAGCTAGTTCCATGTTGAATGACAATGAAAAGCCTTTCAATTTTTATGTGCAACAAAAGGGCACTTAAGCTTCTAACTGAAATGTTATTCCAAGATATTTTTGTCAAGGGTACACTGTGTTATCCAGATGATAAACAGTGAGGTGTGGGCAAATTGCACAAAGGTTAGAATATTAATTGTGTTTGAGCAAATATTACAATTTTTGCACGTCATAAATCCATGAAGCCTTTTGTTTATCCATGCAAAAGCCTGTTGAACGGAGGTTTGTTAAAAAGGAAACAGTTTCAGTGTTCTGCCTGCCTTAAATTTGAGAATAAATTAAAATGTTTAAGCTTTAAATAAAGAGATGAAAATGTTGAGGTTCTCTTTGGGAGTAACGAGGATGGATAGAATCAGGAATGAGTACATCAGAGGGACAGCACATGTAAGATGTTTTGGAGACAAAGTCAGACAGGCTAGATTGAGATGGTTTGGACATGTACAGAGGAGGAATAGTGAATATATTGGTAGTAGGATGCTGAGGTTGGAACTACCAGGCAGAAGGCCTATAGGAAAACCATAGAAAAGATTTATGGATGTGGTGAAGGAGGACATGAAGGTAGGTGGAGTAAGAGTAGAAGATGCAGAGGATAGGGTGACATGGAGGCAGATCATTTGCTGTGGTGACCCCTGAAGGGAACAAGAAGAAGAAGCTTTAAATAATAAATATTGGGTATACTTTACACTTCAATTATGTTTTATAGCATTTTATCTAAAAAAAATAATTAAAAAAAGAGAAAAAAGAAAGAAAAATATTATCTGGTTGAATTACTGCCTTCTGTGTAAAAACCTGATCTTGTTAGTGAACTGAGTGACAAACAAACAGGGAAAGGTTATGCTTGGTAAGTTTATAATATCAGGCAAGTGTGTGCTCCCTAATGCTTCCAGTAATAAGCATAACCCAACGATACACCCATTCTGATGCAAAGCCGGTGTCTGGCGAGTGGTGCAGCTATCAACAAATAATCAGGACTGAATTCTACTATCATCAGCCTTGAGTGAAGCATCTCATCACTGCAACCCTGGCACCCCTACTTAACCTCTTTGAATGGAGCCCCAATTGCAGAGAGAAAATGTTTCAAGATCCTGCATACCAGAATTGTTGTGGCATAATAGCAGCAGTAGATGCTTTGTTATGTTTGTCCTTGCCTTCATGAGATTCGCATGAGTCATGTTTGTTTCTTAAAATAATTGTCACATCACATCACTCATACATATTTATACACACACACACACACACACACACACACACACACACACACACACACACACACACACATAGTGGTATCTAACCAGTGTCACTTATAATGATTTTTTTCATGATACGAGCTTCAAACCCACCAAAAATATGTTCCATCCAATGAGCAAAATTTCACTTTACGAGCTCCTGCGCGGGACTATCAATAGTGTTTACTGCACTTCATGTTGTTTGCTCGGTGCTTTTTCCTACACGATAGTGCGACAATAAAAGTGCCACTGCCAGCTACTGGAATGGAATAGTAATTACACTTAATTCTAGTACAGTATGGCAAAAAAGCATATTCTCCAGGGTTATACGTGTGCCCCCCATCCCCTCGTATCCCATCGCGCCCCCCACTATTTGAGAAGCACTGGCCGTGTGCTAGCTCACCACTAGCGTTTCCTTGCTGGCATTCATAGTGTGCACATGCACAAAATTCTCCTCCACCTCCTTCTCCTCTGTTACGCACCACCTCCTGCCTGCCCACGGGACATTTGTGCCGCAGTCAATGATTGGAAGGGTTAGTTGACTAATTGTTTATTCTTGTTTTGTTATTATTTATTATTAATTATTAATGTTCATATACATGTATTATTATTATTATTATTATTATTATTATTATAATTAGTGATCCCTTGCTACTTCGTGTTTCAGTTTCTGCAATTTCAGTGTATATATATATATATATATATATATATATATATATATATATATATATATATATATATATATATATACAGACGCTCCCCGACTTACGTTTTTTATTGTTGTTTCCGGATGGCTGAACGTCAGTTGAAAGTGAATGTAAGTTGTTACAGTGACATATGACAGATGACATGTGATGTGTGATACTCATACTGTACTATACATCCATAAATACCATTACCATATCTCATAAAACACCCCTAAATCAATTATTATAAACATAACATTGTAAAATAATATCAAATATATCAAATAATATCAACATTAATTTCAAATAAGTCACTTATTTATACTGAGTCACTGACAATATGTGAGGCGCTCAATACCGAAAGTAGTATACTTCCGGTATTTCAAGTGCACAAGGGTGCCGTTGAACTCGTTTACAACACAGCCTGCACTGATGTGAATCACGGAGCAGAGAGTTCTCTTTCCTGGATTCAGGTTTTCATTCATTTTATAACTCTCTTTGCTTAACTGAGTATGCATGGTAGATCGTGCCGATCCGAGCAGATAGTTAATTCATCTCTGTGTATGAGACTTGCACCCATGCAAGTAGGCTTATGCTTCTGACCAGCCATATTTGCTTTGGGTTACAAAAGTCCACAAAACAGTGTAAATACAAAGATCACAGAGACGACGTCTTAACACAAGGGTAACACGCTATATATACATATATATATATATATATATATATATATATATATATATATATATATATATATATATATATATATATATATATATATATATATATATATATCTGAACTGGGAAGGAGGGGCAGTCAGTCTGTCGTTTATCAACAATGGACGCAGCGTCATTATGTCATTACGTTAGCATACTACGTAGGCCATATTACATACATACACGTATATATTATTTATTTATTATTATTATTTTTTTTACATTTGTCACACCTGAATGTTTCAGATCAAACAAATTTAAATATAAGATAAAGACAACACAAGTAAACTCAAAATTCTGTTTTTAAACGAAGGAAGAATAAAGAAATCCAAACCAATATGGCCCTGTGTGAGTAAGTGTGTGCCCCTAAAACTAATAACTGGTTGTGCCACCCTTAGCAGCAATAACTGAAAGCAGGTATTCGCAATAACTTGTAATGAGTCTTTCATAGCGCTGTGTAGGAATTTTGGCCCGCTCATCTTTGCAGGATTGTTGTAATTCAGCCACACTGGAGGATTTTCAAACATGAACCGCCTTGTCACAGCATCTCAATAAGTTTGAGGTCAAGACTTTGACTAGGCCACTCAACTCTTCATTTTGTTTTTCTTCAGACATTCAGAGGTGAACTTTCTGGTATGATTTGGATCAGTATCCTGCTGCAGAACCCAAGTTTGTTTCAGCTTCAAGTCACAAACAGATAGAAGGACATTCTCCTTCAGGATTTTTTGGTAGGCAGCAGAATTCATGGTTCCATTTATCACAGCAAATCTTACTGGTCCTGAAGCAGCATGTCAGCCTGACAATCACACTACCACCACCATATTTTACTGTTCGTATGATGTTCTTTTTCTGAAAGGTGGTGTTACTTTTATAGCAGACATAACGGGACTTGCATCTTCAAAAAAGTTTGACTTTTACCTCATCAGTCCAGAGAGAATTTCCCCCAAAGACTTAGGGGTCACCAAGATGTTTTCTGGCAAAATTGAGATGCGACATAATGGTTTTTTTTTTGCTCAGCAGTTGTTTCCATCTTGAAACTCTGCTATGCAGGCCATTTTTGCCCAGTCTCTATCTTATAGTGGAGCCATGAACACTGACCATAACTGAGGCAAGAGATGTGTTGTCTTTTGAGACCCCTCAGAGGAGTTGCCACTGTGCTCTTGGGGTAATTTTGGTTGACCGGCCGCTCCTGGGAAGGTTCACCACTGCTCCATGTTTTCATTGTTTTCGGATAATGGTTCTCACTGTGCTTCACTGGAGTTCCAAAGCTTTTGAAATGGATTTTCCAAACTGATGGATCTCAACTACTTTCTGTCTCATTTCTTTCTCCTGAATTTCTTTGGATCTCGGCATGATGTTTAGCGTTTGAGGATCTTTTGGTCTACTTCACATTGTCAGATAAGTTCTATTTAAGTGTTTTCTTGATTGAGAACAGGTGTTGCAGTAATCAGGTGTGGCTCGTGAAATTGAACTCAAGTGTGATAAACTACAGTTTGGGATGGGCAAATACTTTCGCACAGGGCCTTTTAACTTCATGTAAAAAGTGTGTGTGTGTGTGTGTGTGTGTGTGTGTGTGTGTGTGTATGCAACACACACATGCCAGAATATCCAGTACCGTGGAAAGTCTGTACTTTATTCCACATACTATATATGTATTCCATACTTTTTCATTAATATTTTATGTTCTTTATATTATATATTTATTCATTCTATTTTATAGATCACCAGACATCAGTCATAAAAAAGCATTTCCGAGCACATTGTATTGCATGTTTTTATTTTATGATTACTTTTTTTTGTGTGTGTATCTGTGTGGCGAATACAATTTAAATCCACCATGGACAGTATAACAGAAGATAATAATAAAAACACAACATGAAACAAAACTAGAAATGCACTCAGAGAGTGCAGACCTCCACCAAGGTTTTCCAATCTGTAAACTTTACCATTTAAGAAGTTTACCCTACTTCACAACGTAAAAAGAATCAGTTTTTCTTTGGGCCAAGAGTCACGCTTGGTTATACTTTTATAGAAATCCATTCATTAGTTTTCCAGATTTCAAAAAGGTTCTTATGACATTTGCGCAGGACTGTGTGTGTATGTGAATACACACACACACACACACACAACGAATCGCATAGTCCATCACCCTGGTGAAGGTATTAAATTAAATGTGCCGAAGTTGAGAAAGCACAAAACAAAGGAATTTAATTAAAAGCATACAAAACAGGTGAGCCTGGCGACTGGTTTGCCCTCGCTCAGAGTCAGCTGAGATGGATGCCAGCCTCCTGGTGACCATAAATAGGATTAAGTGGTTCAGAAAATGAATGAATGAATGAATGAATGAATGACAAGACAGGTGTTCACAGGATTTTTTTTTTCAAAAAATAAAGAACCTATGTACATGGTTGCACTCTTGTGGTCTAAAGGAGAATTATTCATGGTGATAATATACATTGCAGTCTGCCTACTCACCTCTTCTGGTTTTGCAAATTATGGCTGCAGCTTGGGTCAGAGGTTAGGACATGTTGTGTACATCGGTTTACACAAAGACATGAACATGCTCAAAGTCATGGTTCCAGGCAAAGTTTTTATTCGGAATTTCCATAATTAATTAATTGCACTCTGCATAGTGTCAGACATGTGATTATTATAAAATCTCTCTCTCTCTCTCTCTCTCTCTCTCTCTCTCTCTCTCTCTCACACACACACACTCGTATATATATATATATATATATATATATATATATATATATATATATATATATATATATATATATATATATATATATATATATATATATATATATATATATATATATATATATATATATATATATATATATATATATATATATATATATATATATATATACAGTGATACCTCTGCTCACGAACATAATTGGTTCCCAGAAAGTGTGTGTGAGGCGAAAAGTTCGTCTTCCGAACATTTATTTCCCATAAGAAACCATTAAAATGAGAATAATCCGTTCCCAGGTCCCCATAAAACATAATTTTCTACTAAATAAGCCTTAAAATTACACAAAAATATACCTGATTTTATGTATAATAAATGTGCTATTGTATTGTAATTAAAGAAATAAACTGTACTGTATAATAAAGTCGTTTTATTTACCTTTGTGATGGTAGTTGATGGCTTGATGGAATGGAGTGGGAGGAGGAGGGAGTGGGAGGAGGAGGGAGGGAGGGAGGGACTTGCTGTTTGGAAGGAGTGTTTGGAAACGCCTACTGTTTGGAAACACCCTTAGCCACACACGCACCCTTAATAGCTTCCTTGTTCTTAAGGATGGTGGTAGACTTAGCGTACTGGTACTGGGACGCTGAGTCACACAAACGCACACCTCGTTCGTGTTTTTCAATGATCTCCGCCTGTGGTGGGGTCTTTTTCGGTCCCATAATAGCAAAAGTACACTCAATATGGTCCAAAATGTCTATCAAACACAAACCACTTCCGCACTCAAAGAAAGGGGGTGACGAACTGTGACGCCATGAGCATGCGTCAGCTTCTCGTGGCCGCCACCGTGGCACTGTTCGACCGCGTGGTTTGATTCGTCCGCCGAAAACTAGTTCGTCAGCAGAGACAATATACTCGCAAATTTAATGTTCTTGAGGCGAAAAGTTCGTGAGCTTAAGCGTTCGTCAGTGGAGGTTTTACTGTTTATATATTCTGTCTTAATGAGGCTAACCTTCATTCCCCTCCATTCCAGGGCATACCTCCACCTCTCTAGATTTCCCAGCACTTGTTCTCTGCTCTCACTACAAATCACAATGTCATCTGCAAACATCATAGTCCATGGAGATTCTTGTCTAACCTCGTCTGTCAGCCTGTCCATCACCATAGCAAACAAGAAGGGGCTCAGAGCTGATCCTTGATGCAGTCCCACAACCACCTTGAACTCTTCTGTCACACTGACAGCACACCTCACCACTGTCTTACATCTCTCATACATGTCCTGCACCACTCTAACATACTTCTCTGCCACTCCAGACTTCCTCATGCAATACCACAGTTCTTCTCTCAGCACCCTGTCATATGCTTTCTCCAGATCCACAAAGGCACAATGCAGCTTCTTCTGACCTTCTCTGTACCTCTCTATTAACATCCTCAAAGCAAACACTGCATCTGTGGTGCTCTTTCTTGACATGAAACCAAACTGTTGTTCACATATTTTGACCTCTGCCCTTAGTCTAGCTTCCACTATTCTTTCCCATAAGTTCATTGTATGGCTCATCAACTTTATCCCTCTGTAGTTGCCGCAACTTTGCAAATCTCCCTTGTTCTTAAAAATGGGCACCATCACACTTCTCCTCCATTCCTCTGGTATCCTCTCACTCTCTAATACCTTGTTGAATGGTCTTGTCAGAAAATCTACTGCTACCTCCCCTAGACACTTCTATATGGGTATGTCATCAACTCCTCCCTGAAGACACCACGACACTCTTCCTTTTTCAGCTTCCACCACTTTGTCTTCAGCTCTGCCTTTGCCTTTTTCACCTTCCTCACCATCAGTGTCATACTGCACACCACCATCCTATGCTGTTTGGCAACACTCTCACCCACTACTACTTTGCAGTCACTGACTTACTTCAAATTACATCGCCTCCACAAGATGTAGTCTACCTGTGTGCTCCTACCTCTGCTTTTATAAGTCACCATATGCTCCTGTCTCTTCTGGAAGAAAGTATTTACCACAGCCATTTCCTTTTTTTTTTTGCAAAATCTACTAACATCTGTCCTTCTCCGGTCCTGTCCTGGATACCAAACATGCCCATCACTTCCTCGTTCCCTCTGTTTCCTGCACCACCATGTCCATTGAAGTCTGCCCCAATGACCACTGTTTCACCTCTGGGGGTAGTCTGCATCACTTCATCTAACTCACTACAGAACCTCTCCTTCTCTCCTAGCTTACATCCCACCTGTGAGGAATAAACACTAACAGCATATAATATATATATATATATATATATATATATATATATATATATATATATATATATATATATATATATATATATATATATATATATATATATATATATATATATATATATATATATATATATATATATATATATATATATATATATATATATATATATATATATATATATATATATATAAATTAATTGTTTCTGTAAATTCTGATGAGTGAGTGGTGATAGGCATATACAGTAGGCCCTTGACATTTGCGCGGGTTCGGTTCCGGGCCCTCCCGCGAATTGAGATAATCCGCGAGTTCTGTACCCTGAAGTAAAACCCCATGTATGACGTCACTTGTGGGAATGAGCAGCTGTAAGTAAAATACCATGCATCTATTACATGCACTAAAATATGCTTCTGAAACACATTCTATAGACAGTCTTAATCATTAATACAGTATTAATGTAGTAAAATGTAGTAATAATTACGAAAAAGTTTTCAATTTTTCACTGTTACTGTTTGTTTGTCACTGTTATATTTATTGATGCTAAAATATATACATTATACAGCATACGCATTAAACACCTTTCAGTGCATTCTCTTTGTAAACATACAGCACTGTAGTTTTCAAAAATGTCCACTAGAGGACAGTACTGTATTGCATTAGGCATGACACGATGGAATTCAGGTATTAACGGCATTAAGTCCGAGCAGCTCAGGAAGTAAACAATTAGTGAGAGGCACAACACCAAAATCAAAGTCCCCCAAAACACAGACCATAACAAAAAGGACATAAAAGAACAAGAAATGTAATAAATTGGATAAACAAAACCCAATGAGAAACATGCTACACCACAGTAAATAAAATATAACACACAAACATTTTAAACATTACCTTAGGTCATGTACTGGAATAATAATTAAAAAAGACTTTAATAGTGGAGTGTTTTACAATAGATCAGAGGATTATTCCTCTTCAGCAATGACATGACTTCAGAGGAAACTGTCGTTTCTTCCGGAGAAAGTCTTCAGAAGAGACATCAAACCTCATTACCTTTTTCTGGTGCTTAAGCAGGCGTTTGAGTGACATCATAGAACTTAACGGGTAATTA
>CM045748.1:16640359-16647859 GCA_024760905.1 Plotosus lineatus
TCCTCAGAAGTAATTGTTACACATGCTCTCTGGGTATATACAGTGACTGGTGCTCCAAATTGAAGCTTGAACCTCATTTTATAATGAATTATAAAAATAAGACTTTTTTCAGAAAAGCATCATTTATAATCTTTGATCCTTTGGTGCTGCATGTAAAGTTAAATATAACCCAGATCACAGTTTCTTATATCAGTGGTTAGAGGAGTTATTTTATTATTTTTTTTTCCTGAACAATCATTATTGGTCGCCGTGTTCAAAAAGTTCATTTTATTCAACACATATAATTGTCTCTGATCATATCTCTGCATTTAACATCATCTAAAATTTAAATAATTCTCAGATCTCAGACATTCAAGCTTTAAATTAATGAGACAGGGGTTCAGGTCAGCAACAAGATCCCTATCATTACCCTTCTTTTATTGTTCCCCTTTACCCAAGGCACACTGCCATACACCTCCATCCTCCATACACTTTGATCTGGCATCTCTGAATTCCCACTTTTCCGGTCTAATATTATATTTTTTTTTATTTGCTTCCTCAATGTGCAAACATAGATGTGCATCTGTTATTGAAATGTGTAGATAAATTTCACTTGTTGTTGCCTTAAAGATGATTAAATGTTCCACTGTTGCAACAAAACAAGCTGGCACACATCATAAAAAAAAAAAAAAAAAAAAAAAAAAAATACACCGAGAGGACTTTTGACACGTTAAGTTGTTTCCAGTTGCACAAGAGAGCCAGCACTGCCAGGTCCGGCAATTGATAAGAACCTGTGAACATTTGAGAATATTGCTCTTGGCATAAGCAACACTTATTTTAATCACTCTCTCACACCTGCACGGCAGGGACGTCCCTCACAACATGGTATTTGTTTTGAAATAAGACTGTATGCACAGCTCTGGTGCCTTGTTTCTTTAGTACAAAGCTCAGTATGAGGAGCTTTATGGCATCTGTATATTTTATATTAATACAATGCAAACAAAGTATTAAGTGTAGGAAAATCGCTGTATTATTTGAATTATAACTTTACAGAGTTATAGCCTTGGACAGCATGCTGGTCCTCGGTGTAGCTAACTGGGTTATCAAAGGCCGGACATGTTTCTCGTTGTTTATGGTGAGAGGGATGTAAAAGAGCTATTACTGACCTTTGTCAAAAGTAGGCTGTATAGCAATTAGCATGTTTCTGCCCTGCAATGGCCTGGCAAGCTGTCCAGGATGTACTCTGCCCTCGCCCAGATGGGCGCCAGCCTCCCCATGACCATAATTAGGAATAAATGGTTCAGAAAATGAATGACTGACAGCATGCTGGTGTCCACAAGATTTCCTTGGTCTGAGCCCCGTGCCTGGCAAGGATGTTTCTGTGTGGAGTTTACATGAATTCCCTGTAGCTGTGTGGGTTTCCTCTGGGTGCTCCAATTTTCTTCCACAGTCCAAACACATGGAAATTAAGCTAATTGTTAATTGTAGATTGCCTCTAGGTGTTCAATTTATTATGAATCAATGTGTGTGCAATGGATATGCAATGGTCTGATGTTCCCTGACTTTGATCAAAGTCATCTCGCATGGACTCCAGCCTACCTGTGACCCAAATGAAGGATAAGGTAGTCTGAAAAAGTAGTGACTGATTAAACAGTTATTAAAACCTTGAACTATGAACCACTGTAATGTGTTTTTAGTGCAAGTTAATTTAAAAGTAGAGGTGACTCAGCCAGTGTGTGCTTGTTTGGAGAAACAGTGGATCAGTAGTTAAACATTTTCTACTACAGGCCAAAAGGCTAGGAGTTCAAATCCCAACCCAGCCAAGCTGTCATGTTTGGGTCCCATAGCAAGACACATAACCTTCAAGTGCTCAGTTCAACCTTCAACTGCTTTCCTTCCTTAGCTGCTTTGGATATTTTTATTTTAAATTATTACTGAAAGCAGGCCTGTAAAGCATAAAAACACAAACATTCCTCTGCTCCAATCTCCAGTTCTGATGCTCACATACCCGCTGTATGTGCTTTTGGCAGTGGACATTGATCAGTATTGGCACTCTGAGCAGTTTGCATTTATACAGCCAGAATCACATGGTGTTCTGAATGGTATCATCACCAGCATTAACTTCTTAAGCAATTTTTGCTACAGTAACTCTTTCTGTGGGATTGAACCAGATGGGGTGTCCATAGTTCCCCATGTAGATAGGTCTTGGACTAAAATGAACCTCTTGCAGGTTTACCAGTTGCTCTATCTTGGACAAATTTTGGTAGGTACTCACCAATGTATACTGGAAACCTCTCAGAAGACCTGCTTATTTGGAAATGTACTGACCCCATTGCCTAGCTACAACAATTGCTTGTCAAAGTTACTAACTTTATCCTTATGCATGCACATTTTTCCTACTTCCAACATACCAACCTTGGAAACCGACTAATATTAGACAGCGTCCCATAGTTGACAGCGTCGCAATTTTTAAATGTAATTCATGTTACCTGAGAAGCTTCCAGATCCAAAGTCAACATTTCAAAGTTTCAAACTGTTCTCTTTGGGTTTTTTATTTATTTTTTTTTGTTTGTTTGTTTTTGTTTTTTTACTCACTGTCAAACTATGTCAAATATGAATGTTTGTGTCTGTGCGTACATTATGCTTTTTTATGGACTGTCAACCAATCCATGGTGTATTCCTTTGTATATATGGGATCTGATTTACTGCAGCCACAGTTTATCATTATCAAGATACCGTATTCGACGTGATAAGCGCCCAGGGCACTTAAAAATTGGAGTGGGTAGGCGCTTATTAAAATGTTAACAGCCGAGTGGAACTGTAAGTGCTTATTACCATCAAGGTGGAAAACATGAATAATAACAGAACAATAAAGAGTTTTACTGGTATTTGTGTTATTCATTTTGTGATATCAACCAAACTACTTACATGAAAGCTGAAAATGAACAGAAAACAGCATAAATTTAAAATAAAAGACCCCTTACTTTTCCCTACCTGTGCTGTTCCTTTAAACATTTTCCTGGAAGTAAGAGCCAATCAACACAAATGTCAACTTTAGCACATGGTACATTGAACCAAGCAACACAAACATAAACAGAAGCACATGTCCAGGAACGTCTTTCAATTTATGAAGTTAGTGAGCAGGAGAATCAGGTGAAAAGTACTTGTCATAACTTTCCGATAGGTCCATATCTGGCTCATCGCTCCATTCATTCAGAGCATCCCATAGTTTTGCTGTAACAGTTTCTAATAGTTCATCGGTTGTTGGACATTTACCAAGAGAACACAGCAAAATAGTTTCCTGTTTTTTAAAGCACTGCCTCATTTTATGGTTACAGAGACTTAGCGAATAAAATTGGTAAAGTTTGATCTACAATTTTTCTCCCAGTACACATGGGCAGCTATTAGACATAAGATCAAAAACAGCCTGGGAAGGATGGGGGAGGGGGGTGTTATTGGAGCAGGGCGCTTATTACATCGAATATGGTAAATGTATTAAAGTTGCCTCTTTAAAATATGCAGTATTCTGTAATTTGCACTTGACTGGGATTATAAAATTTACTTTATACCTTGTATAAAACTACTTCAGTTATTTGCATTTTTGTATTAAAAATTAAATATACTGTAAAATACATTGACGTAATGACATCATAAGAATGCAGAATCATGCATGCAGCGTTGTAATGGTTTAACACAGTAATTTTGTCGTGCTGCTTGAGATCTGCTCTGTAATTCAGTCAGTACAAGGTGAAAAATGTGTTGGTTGTCAGCGTTCCATCCATTTGTAGCAAAATAGGTTTATTGGTTGCTCTTAAATTTTGGTGTTTGTTGTTTTACCTAGGTTAAATCCATTACCCATGATCCAAGTATCAGCTCTTAAAGTGATCATTAGCTGGCTACATTCACTCACTCAAGGGACAGTGGTAGCCTAGTGGTATAGAACGCTGGATTGCTGCTCCTAAGGTTAGGGGCTTGAGTCCCACTCTCCAGAAGGTTGTCAGACACCCCCCCTCCCCCTTCAGTGTAGATAAATGGGTTATCAAAGGCCGGCCATGTCTCTCACTGTTTGAGGTCCACTGGTGTGAGGCATGTAAAAAAAAAAAAAAAAAAAAAAAACATTGCTGACTTTCAACAAGAGTAAGCTACAAAACTGTCAGCGTGTTTCCGTCCTGCAATGGCCTGGCGAGCTGTGCAGGATGTACTTTGCCCTCACCCGAAGTCGGCTGGGATGGGCACCAGCCTCCCCATGACCCTAATTAGGATTGAGCGGTTACAGAAAATGAACCGAATGAACATTCACTCACTTAGTCATTTTCTGAACCGCTTAATCCAATTAAGGTTGTGGGGAGGCTGGAGCCTATTTCAGACAACTTTGAGTGAAGGTAAGATGCATCCTGAACAGCTCGCAAGGCCATCAAAAGGCTAACACTTACATAACCATTCACACTTGTACCTGGACAATTTGGAACGGCCAATTTGCCTAGTGCGCATGTCTTTAAACTGTGGAAGGAGTAACCAGAGTATTGAGTACCCAGAATTGGCTGAGATGGGCACCAGCCACCCTTTGACTGTAAGTAGGAATAAGTGGCTTCGAAAATGAATGAATGAATGAATGAATGCTACTTTATTATGCCCTTCGATGGCCTGGTGAGCTGTCCAGAGTGTACCTTCCCTCGCACAGGATCTGCTGAGCTGGACGCCAGCGTCACTGCGACCCTAATTAGGTTTAATTGGTTTAGAAAATGAATGAAATACTATTTTATAATGCCATAATTAGGCCCTAATTAATTAATACCTTACCATCATTTAAAACTGTTGTCCTGCATCATCACTCAGATCATGTTTCTGGTTATATTTACCATGAAATCATATTAATCATATAATAATTGGCTGAGCACTAAATGTTTTTCGTCTTTCAAATAGGTGTCCATTAAATTATAAATAAACAGTTAATTACTTAACCGTTGTGCCCTAATTGAAGTAACTGCTTAATAAAATCGTGAATTTGCATAAGATTATATAAATAGCTGACACAGTCTATTATTATAATTATTATGAGGCATGAAGAACTGAACACTGACATCTTATAAAGAAAATGTTACAAAATCATAAGAAAAAGGAGCAGAGAAGATAAACAAATGAGAGCAATAGACACAAAAGGTATGAACAAAGCTCGGACAGTAGACAGACAGAGAGATCATGCTCACTAGATCAGACTTGATGGTGTACCCTGTCTTAAGATGAAGGGTTTGCATTATTCAAAATGCATACCATCTTTTTTTTTTTTTTTTTTTTCTCCTTTGACTGAGGAGATACAGTCCAATTCCATTAGACTGACTTTTACTGAGGATATTTTTGGGTCATGCCACCATCCTTGGGCATCACCGAAAATTTGGCAACAAATAATATTTTGGTGTTTTTGTTAGACAGTATTGTCAGCCTTGATGTGTATTCAACATGGGGCACTTCTGCACTATACCAAAGAGCCAGCAGCATTTCTCTTTTAAATAATCCATTTTGGAGTCTGTGTTCATGTCTGGAGGCAGTGCATTACCATGGCTTATTTTCATTTTATAATAAGCAGTGGCTGTGAAGCACTTCAGTTTGTCATCATAAGCAGCAGGTGATTATCTGCATGTTCAAAGTCCTGAGCATTTGTGGAGATTACATATAGAGAGGAATGCATCAAATAGTAGAACAGAGTCATGCCAGGACAATGCCATCACCGAAGCTAATATTCTGCGGATTTGTTTTAACTTTGCAATTATTACCATCCTAGAGGGAGTTGCACTGGTGAATTGTGTTCCGTCCCAAGTACTAAGCAAATGAGAATGAGAATGTTGCCAACTGAAAATTAGCTCAGCTCAGATATATTGGCCAAAGAGAGCTACACCATAATAAAGCAATGCAACATTTCAGACCTGTTGGTTTTTCAAAAACACAAAGCCTCTTGCCAATATATTCCATGTACTTTATTACAATCCTTGTATAAAAATTACATTGACCTTTTGTTGACCTTGGGCTCATATCAAGAAACTGTATGCTCACATAGAAAAAAAATAGAGATCAGTTCAGAGAGGTAACAAATGAAAAAGGCTATTATTTGAGTTTGTATGCACAATTAATCACGGTTCAATATAGATCAGACATGACTATAGAATTTAAGTAATCTTTAGACAGAATAATCTTCCATGTCTAAAAAAATCTGCCTTCTTCAAAGCAGCAAGTTAAATCGATTGACTGTGTGCAGTGACTGATCTTTTGCTATTATACCCAGTAGGCCTTGCCTTATGTTTTACCTCAACTCATAGTTAGTACTGCACACACAACAAGTCCTTGAATTACAAATGATGGCTTTTTGAGGATAAAAGATTAAAATCTGTGGAATTGATCCACATGTGCCTTTGTTGTTAAGCTGTTTTAGTTCTTCACTACTCTGTCAACTTTTTGAAAAAAAAAAAAAAAAAAAAGCAGTTTGGAAATAAGGTGCTGATGAAAAGAAACCCTTTTCATGGTTAAAAAAAGCCTGAAGGTTAATTTGAGAAAGTTAACATTCAGAACTTTACAAGCCAGGTGTTCACAATAATATACTTAAGAGCTGACAATCAATTCATGCTGTTGTGACTTGTAAGAGTGAGGCCTGGTGTTGCTGAAATAAACATGGAGGGATGTTACCCTGAAGAAATACATAGCTTTTTTTTTTTTTTTTTTTTCTAAAAACCCAACATATACGTCTGTGTCATTGGTACTTTCACACCCTTGCCATGGGTACTGATGCATCTATACCATCACAGTTGTTGGAATTTACATCTTTCGATGATAATAGAGATACTCATTTTCATATTTGTTATTGCAAACTGTTTTTATCTTACTGAAGCACAAATAATTGCACAAAATTGATGTGTGACTTTATACGTGCGCAATACAGTTTCAGATTGCATTTCTAGAGGCAGTGTTGGAAGTGAAATAACAGTGGTTTCCTGAATTACTTCCGAGCCAACGAGGCTATATTTGTCATAGTGGCTTCAGTCAGGCACTGCTGCCTGGGGGTTCAAAAGTCATTTACTGTATATCCAACAGTACTTTTCAATCTTTCATTTTATGTGTTTACATTCCTGAATCCTTTTACAGTGTTATGAACTGAAGAATTTACAAGATTTAAATTCCTAAATTGGCCCTGTGATGGACTGGAGAGCTGGCCAGAGACAGCTGAGATAGACTCTAGCCTATCGACCACCTTAAAATATTTAGGGGTTTGGCAAAATAATGAATGATTGATTTTATTTGTACTTTATTAAGTGTTGTTGGTACAGTATTTGTACAAATGGCATTTCTATTGTTTATTTACAAGGAGGGAAGGTGATATGTTCCTTTTAGTGAAATTCGCCAACATGATTAGAGAGTCGAACAAAATGAAGTGGTTATTTATTTATTTTTCAATCTTTGGGAAGCTGTACTGCTGTCAACAACAACAAAAAATGAAAACAAGTCATTCTAACCTCAGGGATGGATGAATGTGAA
>CM045748.1:16652859-16692859 GCA_024760905.1 Plotosus lineatus
TGATGCCTGTCACATAATTTAATGTTGAGCTACACATCAAGTTGCATTCTTACACCTTTAAAAATAATTTCGCCTTTGCCCATTTCTGTCAAATTATAATGCTCAAAGTCTAGTTCAGGGGTCGGCAACCTTTGCTATTCAAAGAGCCATTTGGACCCATTTTCCACATTCAAGAAAACACTGGGAGCCACAAATCCTTTTTTGACATTTAAAATCAAATAACACTGCATATAATGTTTTTCCCTTTTCTCCTTCATGTTAATATAAAACAACAATGTGTTGCATTGATTTAAACGACTGCAGAGACTATTAAATTACAAGTCTGCTTGCAACAAAAACATGTAGATTCAAAAAAAAAAAAAAAAAAAAAAAAAAAATTGCCAGCCTCCCTGCGACCCTAATTAGGATTAAGTGGTTCAGGAAATGAATGTGTTTGAGTCCTTCTTGTATTTTTATAAAGAAAAAGAATATCTATCCAACAAAGCGTGGGACAGGGTGTAGCCAGATGTGTTAACGGGTTAGGTAGTCTACCTTACTATCCCTTCGTGGGATCTTATTTTCTTTATTCGTTATATTAATGTTGTTTTGTCATAGTTTTAATTTACAAAAATGACACCAACACAGAAACGTATATGAAGACTTATTTTAAGAAGAAACCTGCTCAACATTCTTTTAAATAATATTAATGCTTAATACTTCACTAACCGACCTATTCTCAGAGTCGAGACTGAACCACACCCAGTCTTTTATTTTGTCACTGGGAGGAGAGTGATTTAATTCGGGGATTGCTGTGTATAAACAAATCTCAACCACAGTCTCTTACTTCGGCTGTGATTTCCGTTCCTGGATTACAAACCCCGGCGGCGGAAAAAAATCTCTCTCTCTCGCCGCACTGCTGATGGTGAGAACACTCCTTGCCATGAGCACAAGAATTTGGATAATCCACCAACACAGCAGATCAAAAACACTGAGACTCAATATAGCTGATTAATATAACAATGCACACAAAATCATTCTGTCCACACTAAATAAATATTTACCCACACCCATGACTGTTAATTTTCATCTATGTAATTTTCAACCCTAAAAGAACATTTTTGGAAGGGTACCCACCGAATGCAGATTCTCCCATCATTCAGGTGAAAGCTGGTTTAACTCTCTGGAAGCTCAAAGTGCTTCCGATGTGAGTAAATAAGCGGCATTTTCTTTGTGCAGTTGATGTTCCTGGTGCACCCGTCGGCCACTGCAAAGTACAATATTATTTTGTAAAGCCACGGAGCTGCACCAGACAGGTGAAAGAGCCACATGCGGTTCCGGAGCCACAGATTGCCGACCCCGGTCTAGTTCATGCTTTCATCATGTCCAATACTGATTACTGCAATTTCATATGCATTGGAATCCCTATAATATATCTTTATAATCTAAAGTATAATCAGAAATTGGCTGCTAGAGTTCTCAAAAATACAAGATACATTACTGACCAGTTTAGTCTGCTATCAACAACAAAATCTTAATTCTCTCCTTGCCCTTTTCTGAGTTTTGAACTGTGAAGATTGAGAGTAAGTATCCAGACGAAGTGTGGTTCAGAAGATCCCGCAGATAAAACAAATACAAAGTCACAGTTTCCCTTAACTAGATATAGCCAGACTTCACCTCATTGCATAGCTTAGGCTCTGAAAGCCCTCATCTTGTGAGGAGCCGGACCTTATTCCATTCTGGAGTTGCTCATGGATCTCGGGGTCTCGTTCATGAGTGAGGTAAGGATGGAGAGGAAGATCGATAGGCGGATTGCTGCAGCCTATGTTGTAAAGTGGAGCTTTTAGTGGTCCTCTGTGATAAAGAGGCAGCTGAGCCACAAGGCAAAACTTTAAATTTACCAGTCGATCTATGTTACAACCCTCACCAATGGTCATGAGCTTTTAGTGACCAAAATAATAAAATTGTGGATACAAGCAGCTGCAATGAACTTCCTTTGCAGGATAGCGAAGCTCTCTCTTAGAGATAGGGTGAGATTCTCAGCCATCCAGGGTGGAGCTGAGAGTAGAATTGATGTTCTTGCTCATTGAGAGGAACCAGTTGCCTCCTGAATGCCTCTTTGGAGTGATGTTTTGGGCATGTCCAATGGGAAGAGACTCCGGGGTCACTGGAAAGATTATGTCTCTTGGCTGGTCTGGGAACACCTCGGTGTCCAAATGGAAGAGCTAGAGGAAGTGGCTGGGGACTCTGACCCTGGATTAAGTGGAGCAAAATGATGAACAACTACATAGTAAATCAAAATAGTTTATACTTATAATAGTACTACAAACCGGATTCCAAAAAAAGTTGGCACACTATACAAATTGTGAAAAAAAAAGGCCCAACACAGATGAAGTGTCTGAGCACTGTATTAGACAAGAATGGGACAGTATTCCTATTCCAAAAATTGAAACTTGTCTACTTGGTCACTAGATGTTTGCAGACTGTTGTAGGAAGAAAAGTGGATGCATCACAGTGGTGAAAATGGCTTTGTCCCAACTTTTTTGAGATTTGTTGACAGCATGAAATTTAAAATCAACACATTTTCCCCTTAAAATGATACATTTTCTCAATTTAAACTTTTGACCCTATCATGTACGTTCTATTCAGAATAAAATACTGAAATTTGGCACTGCCACATCAGTGTATTCAGTTTTTATTCACAATGTGTATAGTTTGCCATCTTTTTTTGGAATCCGTTTTGTACCAAAAATAATCACCACCATCCCTTATCGAAACCAAATATTCTTCTAGGTTGCAAGTGAGTTAGATCCAATTTCAGCTGACTGCAGGAAAGACGTCTATTGCATGTGAACTGCTCATACTTACATTTACACCTCTGGGCAGTTTAGAGTACATATACCTTGCTTTTTTGTTGAATTGTGCTGTCTGTTTACATTTTAATACATTGCGTATAATTTATCTCACCACCTCATTGTGGAAATGTGAAAAATAGACAGCTTGGGTGTATCTATGATGTGTATTGGTGAATTTTACTTAATTACTATGTCTAGCTCTAATGCTGGATTTCATTTTACCTCTACTACTACTTTTTACTACTATTACCTACTGCTAGATGAAATTGTGTTTCTGTGCACATCAATAAGCTCACAGTCTATAGCATGTGCCTAACCAGAAAGAAAACTCACATTTAAACAGTACTAAATAAATAAGAAACTGAAGAGCAGTAATCCCTGCAGACATGACAAGTCAGGCTAGTAAACATCTTTGAGGAAAAATGTGCATAAATCATGCAGAACTGCCTTCTAGGGAATAATACTAAAAAAGACAGCCCGTTCAGCTCATAATGCTACAGCCATAATTATTGAAGGTGAAAATCACAGGGTAGGAAGAGGGAAGAAAAATACAAAATTACAATGAATGCTTATTTTTTATACAGTTAAACATCATAATGGAAATAAAAATAAATGTGACATTTATATTCATCCTGTTTAATCCAATCACAATAAGTGGATAGTGCAGTACAGATGTGAATGGGGTTTAGGGTATCAGAGAGACATATTGTGATTCAACCACAAGACGTATAGTGTTTGTAGTGTGCATGCAAAAGTGTCCAAATGCATCCCAGAACACAGTAAGTAAAGATATGATTATTGTAAATGTGCCTTCACTGTTTTCAGAAACCTCACAGGTCAATTCAAGATTTCAGAATTTTAACCCTTTACACCCTGAAGGGTTTCCTCCGGGTGCTCCGGTTTCCTCCCACAATCCAAAGATGTGCACTGTAGGTTAATTGGCGGTTCTAAATTGACCGTGGATTCTCTCCTGCAGCGGCACTGGAACCCAGTCGTATCGGCATTTGCCCTTCCAGTGGAGCCGAGACAGGCGGGGACTTGCTGCTTGGGTAACAGCCTGTCCCTCATTACTCCCTACCCAGGCTCTGCGCACTGGGGAGTATCACCAGCTGGGGTACCAGCCAGAGCGCAGCCATAGTCCTCCGGGACTGACAGAGGCCTACCATACTATATATATATATATATATATATATATATATATATATATATATATATAATGCTTTTTTGGGACTTAGGTAAGCATGTACTGAAAATAGAATTTTGCATTAATTATAAAAAAAGTGACTAATTATACTAATTAATCCGGTAGGAAACATTGAATAAATATTAATAATAATAGGTGAAGAACTCATCACATTCGGAGGAAACGTGCAAATTTTGTAAAGTGAAAAGTAAAATATTTTTTAACACATATCCTTCATTGCATTATCAATAATGTATCACAATATATCACAAACATTGAAAAAAATTCTCTTTTACAAAAATAACAGTATAAAACGAACCTTATAAGAACATTTTGGCATAGAAATACTGGCACAAATGGTACTCATAAATGTACGTAAAATAAAATGGATCACGTTGAAATAAAAAACGTATCAAAAATCCTTTGGTATGAAAATAAGGGTGTTCGCGGTTCTGCAGTACTTTATCCTCCAACTACTCATGGAAGCTTTGAAACAACTGGATTTGATGTTCAGGCTCACGTTGCATTTTTTGCATCTTTGTCTTTTTTCTGTAATTCGTGGAAGATGTCCAACGCCATTTTTTTTTTGAGCGGCAACTGAAGGACAATGACAGCCCTGTTTAGGAGGTTTGCTCGGCTCTGTGCTAGAAGCAGGTCTTCCCCTCTTCTTCCCGCCCACTTTACCAGCCTTCATCAGATCAAATGACAGGAACACTCGTCTCATATAATATTTCTTAGATCTGATGGGATTCCTATAAAGCGAGATGAGTTGATCGGCTAAATCTACTCCTCCCATTGATTTATTGAACTGCTTCATGATATCAGGACAATCAACTTCAACTATCTTCTTTGTTTTGGAATCGAAGCGATGTACTGTAGTAACGGGGTCGACTTTTGTGAACGTAGATAATAACATGTTCACGACTCTATTGTTGAACCATTTTACATAGACTGCTCCTGAGTTCTCATTCTCCATTCTAGCAGCTTCGATTGCACCTCGTCCTTTTTTCGTTATTGCCTTTTGACATTTCATATTCTTTGATAATCCAGATAATCTTGATGGTCTGACAGTCCCGCAGCAAAATATTCCACGACCGGAGAGAGAATTTCAGTAGAACAAGGTGGATCAGGACCAAGGAAGGGCACCGTAACTGAAGGATTTTCATGTTGAAGGACTGACTACTGTCGAGTGAGATTTCATCTTGTTGCTCTGCTTGCACTAGAATCATCTGCAGTTGGCATTAGAGCGTGTTCATCTATGATAACGGTCGAATCTCCATCAAGCTTAATGACATCATTTGGAGGAGTCTCTTCATCTAGATCTATTTCCTTTTCCGTATTCACATCGTCAGGGATGAAGTTGGGATCAGCTACCTTGTCATCATAATCCATTTCTGTCTCAGATTCGTCACTAGTGGTCAGCTCAGCAGTTTCGACACTGATGATTTTCCTCCCATAAAAAAGTTCTGGGGGTGATTGATATACCGGTGGTGAAATTGAATAATGAGAGACATTCACCAGTCAAATTGACTCAACGATTATTTTCTAAATGACGAAATTGGGTCAGACTTTACCTCATGATGACTCACTTTGAATCGATAAATAATACCATGATAGGGAAAAGGCCAAAAGGAAATTTCTCTCATTCCTCACAGAAAACAATAATGTTTATAATCGATGCCCGTATTGAGTTTCCATAAAAAAGTATAAGCATATTGTTTAAAAACACAATTTTTTGCAGGAATTCTACTTTTTGTAAATTATGTTGTCAGTAATCACTGTTGACAGCCAAGCTTGTTTATACACCTGATGTGACGGAAACGTCACTCATATATAAGGTGTTTATTAGTATATTTTATATCATTGTTCTTCAATGACGATTTTTTTTATGTGAATGAATCTCACCTGGTATTTGATCCATTGTGTTTGTAGTACTCACAATTTGAATGATGACTCACGGACGTCACCCATCACGATGTCTCGAGCCTAACTGAAAAAAGCGCAGGAAAAATGACGCAATACCATTCTCCGCTTCAACAGGAAACGTACCGCATTTGTCACAGTCATTCCCCAGATATCCGTAGTGATATAAATTAAAATTTTAGACTCTTAATTAATTCTTGTGTGACGAATTAGTCACCGTCGGGCGTAAAGGGTTAAAAATGTAGGCAGCCTGCACAAGTAGTGTATGCCATACCCAGACAATCTCAATCTCTTCTTCATACAGTACCTGGAAAATGGCAGTCAGAATTTATATTACCCTTAAAAACAGGTAATTGTTCACAAATCAGACAACTATTTCATTTTCCTTAAGTCCATTCATCTTCCTTATGACCTTGCAAGCACTATCTCTGATTATTCTTTTTATATTGCAAATACTTTCATTTTTGTATTTTGTGTGTATACATAATGCATGTGTGTGTGTGTGTGTGTGTGTGTGTGTGTGTGTGTGTGTGTGTGTGTGTGTGTGTGTGTTTAAAATGTGTCTTGCTATCCAAAGGACTCTAAAGTAAAAAGCAAATAAAAACATTTAATTTTTGCCAAAATATACTTACTTCAGAACATTTTATAGTTTGTTGACACTTGCATTTTTTCAAACATATTTACATTTCGAAAAATGAGAGCTTCTTCCATAGTTTCCATATTTCATAACTTTTTTATTATTTTGGGCGTGGTGCCATTTTGTGAAATTTCCATAATTTCATAACCAGTGATGATTTTTCATCCATCATTTTGATTTGAACATTATAATGAGTTTACTGGATGGGTAATGAGTGTTATCCTGAACTAGGAAACAAATCCGATTGAGTCATCCCTATGGAGTATTATATACTATTACCATTTATTCCTCAAAATGTTTTGGACTTCATACTTTTAAGCACATTTTCTCATTTGAAGATATACACTAGACACAGCTGTCATTTTATGCTATATGTCTATATTTCAGCATACAGTATGCATTATAAAATAGTTACAGTATGTTCCTTATCAAATATATAAACGGTGGATACTTGTGAACATGCAGATGATTACCAGTGATGTCTTTTATGCAGGGTGAAGGTTAACTTTACAAATTCATAAATTCATCATCACTCATTTACCAGACTGCTTAGTCCTATTAGGGGTGCAGAAAGACTCGTGCCTATTTCAGCCAGTGCTGGGCGAAGGTGAGGCACGCATTGAACATCTTTCCAGACCATTATAGGGCCAACACACACACACAACCATTCAAACTTACACCAAGATGCCACTCTACGATTAATTTATAAACAAGCAAATAAGTTTGCTTTTATATTTTCCGTCTGCCTTTCTCCATTTTTTTTTTTTTTCATGACTAATACTTTGCAGAGTTGGGCAAAACAAATGTGATGAAAAACCGAACAGCACTGTTACATGGATGCACCAGCTGCATGAAGCAGGAGCCCCATGCTGATGTAGTAAAGGATTATAATGGGCATCCTAATGGAGACTCTCTTCTCAAGTGAACATACATGCTGCGAGAGAGCCTGTTCGACAATAAAGTGCCAATTTTGAATATGTCCCTAGCCAATGATAGAACAGTATGCTCACTGCCTCTTTGATATTCCAATTCATTACCGAGTCGTGGCGATTGAGTATGGGAGCAGCAGCAAGCAGGCTTACACCAATTTATGTACCGTCTGGGTTATTTGGTAAGATAATTGAGAATGTTGTTATTACAAGTACTCAATTTCTTATGTTGGAAACAGTTATAATATTGTCTTTCAACGAAAAATAGAAAGAGTTTGTTGTGTCATTGGAAAATTATGTTAACTACCAAGACAAAAAAATGCTCAATATTATGTCACTGTTATTTTTTTTTTTCTTCTAGGGAAAAAAAAAAAAAAAAAAAAAAAAAAAAAATCACTATATCTCAGGATTTAAAACTGCATCTCAATGATACCACAGCAAGCTAAACAACCTGGCTTTGCAAAAAAAAAATAAATAAAGAAATAAAATAAAATAAAATAAAATAAAATAAATAAATAATTAAATATTATAGTAAATGCACACAGACTTTAATATTCTTGTAATAATATGTAAATTGGGCCAGCATTGACCTAATGGTTAAAGAAGCAGCTTTAGGACCGAAGGGTTGCTCGTTCAATTCCCAAACCAGCAGGAAAAATAAATGGTGGTGGGGCATGAACTGCACCTTCCCTTCCTCCACCTTCATGGCTAAAGTACTCTTGCGCAAAGCACCTAACCTTCAACTTTTTTCTGGGTGCCCCAAAGTGTAGCAGCTGCCCAGCTAGCCCAGTACTCCAAGTGTTCGAGTGCTCACTGTTTAACTGTGTGCTCACCATGGATGGGGTAGATGCAGAGCTAAGAGTTTATTTTGTGGGATTAATACAGTACATCAAAAATAAATAAATAAATAAATAAAGTACTGTTACTGTAGAGAACTTGACTCAGATGATTCAGGTTGTCATGGTAAAGCTGACAATAATGTTCATTCACTCATTGATTTTCCAAACCTCTTAAACCTAATAGGGTTTTGGGTGACTTTGGGCAAAGGTGCCTTTCTAGATTTTTTTTTTTTTTTTTTTTTTTTTTTTTTGAGATATGAATGGATGAAAACTGAAAATTGGCAAATGAGAGTCAGGTTCTGAGGCCAATAACAGTATGTGGGTAAGTTGAATCCAAAATCAATAAAAACCCCGAGAGTTCAGCCTGTACTCTAAAAAATAAGGTATAACCTAATAAAACGTAAGTTCAGATTTGCATAATTTGTCACTTGAACTTTAGTGAGGGTATCATACTAATAATAACTAACAGTAACTAGCCCCAAAATTTCAAGCATGTATTATATATGCACAAAATAAAACTTGCAAATAAAATTTCCAGTTGTCAGCTATTCATATCTCAATAAAGATGAATCTCGAAATTTGATGTTTTTAATATCAACAGATTAGGTAGTCAAGACATAACGTGAAAAACGGCAAGTGATTCTGTCTTTGAAATACTGGTGACTGAAAATAGCATTTTGTTACGTTGAGAGTGCAAACTGCCAAATTTATCTTCTATCTGTAGAAAAGAAAAAGGCAAACAATGAACTTGAATTGAATTATTGTTTTTTATATATATATATATATATATAAATATTGAATTATTATAATGAACTGAATTATTGCGTTCTGTAAATAAAATGGCTGTGAATTAATCCTAAAAATTTCATATCTCTATTATATAAAAATTATGAATCTTTGAAAAATGTATGAAAATGCAAAAGCTGCATGAACACCAAAATTTAGGGTACTCTTGTGCTTTTTAAGGGTCCATTACTTTGAAGTCCATGGGAAATAGGTGATCCAATTTTCCTTCATCTTCTTCTTCTTTTCCTTTCGGCTTTTCCCTTCAGGCGTCGCCACAGCGAATCATCTGCCTCCATCTCACCCTATCCTCTGCATCTTCTTGTCTTACACGAACTGCGTTCATGTCCTCCTTCACCACATCCATGAATCGTCTCTTTGGTCTTCCTCTAAGTCTTCTGTCTGGTAGTTCCAACGTCAGCATCTTACTACCAATATACTCTCTATCCCTTCTCTGTACATGTCCAAACCATCTCAATCTAGCCTCTCTGACTTTGTCTCCAAAACGTCTTACATGTGCTGTCCCTCTGATGTGCTTATTCCTGATCCTATCCATCCTCGTTATTCCCAAAGAGAACCTCAACATTTTTATCTCTGCTAGCTCCAGCTCTGCCGTCTGTCTTTTCCCCAGGGCCACTGTTTCTAAACCATACAACATCGCTGGCCTCAACACCATCTTGTACAGTTCTCCTTTCATTCTTGACAATACCCTCCTATCACACACCACACCGGACACTTTTCTCCAACCATTCCAACCTGTCTGCACACGCTTCTTCACCTCTTTTCCACACTCTCCACTGCTCTGGATTGTTGAGCCTAATTACTTAAAATCCTCCACCTTTCTTATCTCTGCTCCCTGTAACCTCACCGTTCCTTTTGGGTCCTTAGCATTCATACACATGTACTCTGTCTTACTGAGGCTAACCTTCATTCTCCTCCTCTCCAGGGCATACCTCCACCTTTCTAGATTTTCCTGCACTTGTTCTCTGCTCTCACTGCAGATCACAATGTCATCTGCAAACAACATAGTCCATGGAGCTTCTTGTCTCACCTCGACTGTCAGCCTGCCCATCACCATAGCAAACAAGAAGGGGCTCAGAGCTGACCCTTGATGCAGTCCCACCTCCAAGCACTTCTTGACCACCCAAAACCATTTTCAACTCCTCCTTGAAGACAACACGATACTCTTCCTTTTTCAGCTACCACCACTTTGTCTTCTGCTCTGCCTTTGCCTTCTTCACCTTCCTCACCATCAGCGTCATCATGCACACCACCATCCTATGCTGTTTGGCAACACTCTCACCCACTACTACTTTGCATTCACTGACTTCCTTCAAATTACATCGCCTACACAGGATATAGTCTACCTGTGTGCTCCTACATCTGCTTTTATAAGTCACCCTATGCTGCTCTCTCTTCTGGAAGAAAGTATTTACCACATCCATTTAAATTCTTTTTGCAAAATCTACCAACATCTGTCCTTCTGCGTTCCTGTCTTGGATACCAAACTTGCCCATCTCTTCCTCGTCCCCTCTGTTTCCTGCACCAACATGTCCATTGAAGTTTGCACCAATGACCACTCTTTCATCTCTGGTTGTACTCTGCATCACGTCATCTAACTCACTCCAGAATCTCTCCTCTTCTCACTCACATCCTGCCCGTGGGGCATAAGCACTAACAACATTGAACATCACGCCTTCAATTTCTAACTTGAGACTCATCACGCTGTCTGACACTTTTTTTCACTTCTAGAACATTCCTGATAATTTATTCCTTCAAGATGACTTCTACTCCATTTCTCTTCCCATCCACACCATGATAAAACAGCTTAAACTTTGCTCCTATGCTTCTAGCACTGCTACCTTTCCACCTGGTCTCCTGAACACACAGTATGTCCACTTTCCTCCTCTGCATCATGTCAGCCAGCTCTCGACCTTTTCCTGTCATAGTTCCAACATTCAAATTCAATTTCCCTTCATATATGGGGAAAAAATCTGAAAAATCAGAGGGGATCAGGTAGGAGACTTTCTGAAAATTGGTTGATTTGACATGGAATGACCCTGCTGTGTATAAATTCACACAATAGGTTTTATCATTTATGCTGTTACGTTTCCTATTTGCCAAAATACAATCTTTTTTTTTTTTTTTTTTTTTTTGTGAAAACCGGCTTTTCTGTTACTCTATTATTATGTTAGTAATGTCGGCAGCTCTGATTGTATTCTCTAACGTTGCTCTGGGGAAGCATAGTGTCGTATTAAACTCTTTTCAAGACACGAAAGTAAAAACCCTGCAGTTACATTTGGAACACACGATACGGAAAAACTAGTCACTTATGCCGACAATTTTATGCAATAATCTCAACAAAATGACAGTGACATGTGGAGAAAACTGTGACCAAGTGAAATAATTAAAATTTTTGGGGGTCCCCTCCACAGGCCCAAGGGGCTGGTGGTGTAATGGGTACGTTGCTGGACTCTTGATAACGAATCCCTGTTAGACCTCCACTAAGATCCCTGGTGAAAATATGAGCCACAAGGGAGCCTCTGTCCACCCAGCAGTATAAATAGGTACCAATAAAAAATTTGGGATGGTGTCATATCATGTACTTGCATTCCATCCAGAAGGAGTCAAACTTCTAATTGCTTCACACTACATAAAATCAGAATATGATCTGACCGTGATGAGCTCAGGTGTAACAATCCTAAAAGACGTACCTTACCCTGAGCCATAAAGTACACATTTTGTTTGTTTGTTTGGATTTTTACTCACAGGCATGTAACTTCAAAGTTAAAATGTACATATATCACCCAGGGCAGCTATCAAAGGCCTGCAATGTCTCTCACTTTCTATGGTGTGAGGTTCATGTAAAAGAACCATTTCTGACTTTCATCAAGAGTAGGCTACATACGTAGCTGACAGCATGTTTCTGCCTTGCGATGGCCTGCAGAGCTGTCCAGGGTGTACTCGGCCCTTACCCAGAGTCAGCTGAGGTGGGTTCCAGCCTCCCTGCAACTCTGATTAGGATTAAGCAGTTTAGAAAATGAATGACTGTACATAATTTAAAATTTTAGTGTACGTATCTGTACAGTGCAGTGTTTAAAATTGCATACAGTAATCACTAGTAGTAGCAGCTTCTGTTAGGGCAGTATAATGGTACAGTGCTTCAGATTGTTGCCTCAAAATAACATTCAGTAGATGCTCACATTTTAAGAAACTTGTGATTTATTTTTTTTAGAACATAGATCTTTTTTGTAATAAAAAATTAAAAAAAAGTGTCTGGTGTGATGTGCGATAGGAGAGTGTCAGCAAGAATGAAGGGAAAAGTGTACAAGACGGTGGTGAGGCCAGCGATGTTGTATGGCTTAGAAACAGTGGTGCTGAGGAAAAGGCAGAGCTGGAGGTAGCGGAGATGAAAATGTTGAGGTTCTCTCTGGGAGTAACGAGGATGGATAGGATCAGAACTGAGTATATCAGAGGGACAGCCCACGTAAGATGTTTTGGAGACAAAGTCAGAGAGGCTAGATTGAGATGGTTTGGACATGTACAGAGGAGGGATAGTGAGTATATTGGCAGTAGGATGCTGAGGTTGGAACTACCAGGCAGAAGGCCTCGAGGAAGACCAAAGAAGAGATTTATGGATGTGATGAAGGAAGACATGAAGGTCGGTGGAGTCAGAAAAGAAGATGCGGAGGACAGGGTGAGGTGGAGGCGGATGCTTTGCTGTGGCGACCCCTGAAGGGAGCAGCCGAAAGTAAAAGAAGAAGAAGAAGATCTTTTTTGTAATACAGTAGTGATGACCATACAGAGGGGCTTCTCATTAATGATTCCCCATGGACTTTGCAAAGTTATTACTCTTTTTTTACATTGATACAACCAAAGAACACACTTCTATTGTTTTATGTCACCATGGAAATTGTACTAGAAGAAATATGTTCATTCGAAGCCATGATTTGATCTTAGAAATCAGAATTTTATCATTTGGGAAGTGTTTGCCTTTCAAAATCCTTTCTTGGATGGAAAGGGGGGAAATCAGATGATACAAGGTTGGGAGCATGGGGTGTAAGGTAGGATCTCATAGCTGCAGAACCATCATTCCACCTGGGCAACATCCAAGTTGAGAATTGGGGTTTTGCCTTGCAGAAGACAGACCACTGTGATCAGTCTGGCATGCTTTGATGGTCTTCTACAATTTGTGCACCAGTAAAGTATACTGTTTCCCAGTAGCTGTAGTACCCTTTTCCAGGAAATCCAACATCATTACTCCATGCTTGTCCCAAAAGACCATGATCATGACCTTGCCCACCGAGGGTTGGGCATGTGCCTTCTTCAGAGGTGGTGATTCATAATGCTTCCATTGTACTTAACATAGTATCTTGTCACATCCTCCAAGGTAAGTCTGTCAAAGAAATCCTCCTGGTTTTTTTGGCACATGTTCAAAAAAGCTTGGAAGCACATGACTCGTTCCTGCTTCTGGAAAGATGTGAATAACTGTGGAATCCATTGTTCTGACAACTTACACATCTTTGTCATGAAGATTTTGTTCAACAGACCATTATCACACCTCATTCCACCTTCAAACCTATAAAAGAAAGCTTGTTAGGAATTCTGTGCTTACAATGTTTTTATGATTTATGGAAATGTGTATTACTTAGCAATTTTAACCTTTTCTAATAATTAGAAGTGGGTCAGAACAAATGATGGAGCTGTCAGAATAAAATCTTGTATGTCTAAAGCCACGACCATTGATGAAAAGGGGATTTTTTTTTTTTTTGCATATGTACTGTAGTACTGTATCCATTTAATATCTCTCTCTCTCTCTCTCCCTCTCTCTCTCTCTCTCTCTCTCTCTCTCTCTCTCACACACACACACACACACACACACACACACACACACACACACACACACACACACACACACACACACAGATGTGTACAGATGCCACCCTACTTACGAACATTTGTTTTACAATCATCCGGACTTACAAACAGGACTGTCCGAGGTCGAAAGTGAAATAAAATTGAAGAGCAAGTTGAAATAGAAATTGAAAAAAATCTATAGAACGATATATCATAAATATAATATTTGACTAGGCTCTGGCAGAGGGGTGTGGCTTACACATGCAGACAGATCGCAATGCGTACATCTGATCAATACTCATCAATCTACCGTGAATAATGAACTTTATTACAATATGCTAATTTTTTGAGAAGGAATATATATATATATATATATATATATCTGAGCTCAGCACCCTAACCACTACACCACCCGCCCCACACACCACCGGCCCCACCCATGAATATATATATATATCCATTGTTGTATTCATTCATTTTCTGAAAGGATTAACCCTAATTAGAGTCCCAGGGAGGTTAGCGCCCATCTCAGCCCACTCTGGGTGAGGGCGGAGTACACCCTAGGTAGCTTACATACATAATATGCATTGAAATGTATATACAATATTTCAATTTTCTTTCTCAATCTTCTTATGGTTGCAGGAAGGCTGGCTCCTGTGTCATCCTTGTGGTACTCTCAAAATGTAAATATTATTTCTGTGTAAAAACTTTGTATTTCCTCTGATCCCAAAGTACATAATTATATGCATTTAAGAATTTGTATGCAAGTAGATTTTCCTTTGTTAATTTATCACTTTACTCAAAATTAATTCCTCGCGGCAATCTGCATAACCCAAGCTACCAGTCTTCTAATGTAATTTGTGCCAGTCTTTTTCTCACTCTCACAAACCGAGCTCCTGACCTTAATTTGAACCCTCAATTTAATCTGTCAGGACAGGAGCAGGACTTCAAAAATGTATAACATCTGCATACCGGAACATAGCTATGTAGACTAACCGGCTGTGCAGCTGGATTTTTAATGTGCTATGCATCAGTATTTCATCATCAGTTTAAGGTTTACCTGCCTTCGTTGCCATGAAGTGAACCCTACCCCTATATGTCTGGGTAGATTATGATGTAATACTTTAGAAACAGTTTTATATGTCAGTTTGGTGTTTGCAACCTTTCACTACCTTGGATGTAAATGGTTGTGTATGTGTGTGCCTGGAATGGTCTGGGGAGCTGTTCAGGGTGTTTCCTACCTTTGCCCAGTGCCAGCTGACATAAGCTTCAGCCTGCCTAGGAACCTAATAGGATTAAATGGTTAGGCAAATGAGTGAGTAAGTGATTCGGCCTCATTAAAAAAGGATAGAGAGAAAAAGTGTAGTCCTGTTTTTTTTTTTTTTTTTTTTTTCCCCCTCCACCTGCCTTCCTTGACCACTTGGGCACAAGAACCTAACACCTCTTCTTTCACTTGCTCATCATCCTGTTTGATATTTATTCATGTATTTATGCATACTCTCTCTTTTTTTTTCCTTTTATCTATTCCTTCTTCATTCCATCACTTTTCATAATAGTCATCCTTTACCTTATTCTATTTTTACTGTCATTTTCCCTTTTGATTCTTTTGACCTTGCTTCTTTCATTTGCAGTCTTCCTCACAACCCACTTTTCTATCTTTCTTTTCTCATTTTCTCTCATCTTCTTTCATTTATCATATCACCTGATCCTTTTCCGCCTGTCTTTTCATTCTATCTTAACCGATCTGCTTCTTGTGTAACAGCCTCCACTGATCTCCCCAATCTTCTATCATTGGCATATTTCTTATAGATTCTGTATTTTTATTTTTTACTTTCTTTCTCCCAGTTTGCATTTAAATAATACAAATCTGCTCTATATTTGTTGGCCATGAGATGACTTTATTACCATTTTGAATACATTCCAGTCTTTGGAAGCTGGAGCCAGGAGGCTTGTAAGCTACACAGTGGCATCTGGAGTCCCACTTTTCAGATCTAGATTCAAGATAATATGAAAGCTGTTCAGCATGACATGTCCTCAGGCAATGTTCTTGACCACTGGATATTGAATTTTTCAACTGGGTCATAATTCAGTAAAAAGTAAAATCAATGATGGCATTGTCAATTCCAGGTTTCTTTTCGTCTGAACATTAGTTCATATCTTTTATTTCTGATTCAATTTAGTGCATACAATGTCATTCATTTTGTATCTCAGTTCCTCTATCTCCAGTTTGATCTTGAGCTCAGATCATTGCCTTTGTGGACTTTGACCCGATGTCACTGTCTTCATGTATGTCGAAATGATTGCAAGTTTTGTTCCTTGCAATGAACTACCAGTAACTCTGTCACTCAGTTGGAATTTATGCTAAAACTCCATTTTATTCTAATTTGACATTGGTCTTGTACAGAAACCAGCCATAACATAAGTGAATAACATTGATGAGTATATATGACACAGGAACAGTGACATTTGATTGGTCCACTGACAGGGAATTAAAAATATGTATTATCTTGAATGAATAACGCGTGAATCAAAATAACAATCACAGGTCATCATAAGGATGATACAGTGCTGAGTTCTTTCCCATGTCTGCCGCACAGCAAAGCATTCCTTGGTTCGAGTCCCAGGTTTGGGCATTTTTATTTTATGGAATTTGCATATGTGTTTGTGGATTTTCTTCAGGTACTCCAGTTTCCTCCCACAGTCCAAAGACATGCATAGTAGGCTAACTGGCTGTTACATTTGCCCCCAGGTGTGAGTATGAATGTGTTTTTGTGTTAGACCTGTGATGATCTGAAAAGCTGCTCAGGGTATACCCTGCCTTTGCCCCGTGTTGGCTGAGACAGGTTTGGCAAATGAGAGTGTGAATGGATACACATGCATTAAATGTTAAGGAAAATTCCACAAAAACAAGGCCGATAATGCAAAAACAAACAAACAAACAAACAAAAAACAACAAAACAAAACAAAACAAACAGAAAAAACCCCCACAACCCTAAACCAACAAAAAACAACCCAAAAATCTCCCATCAAAACTAGTTATATTGTTGTGAGGTGCGCATCTGAGTGCGTGCACGCGCATCTGTATGTGTGTGTATTTATATTTTATTTACATCTTATGCATTATTTTTAAATGTGTAATTGTTAGTATAAGCATTTATAGCATGGACTATGTATTTATTGATACTATATACACATATACATGTATGTATACATCAGTCAGGGGGTGATCCTACTTTGCTGGATTTCGACGGTCTCGTGGGGATCTTGGTCCCAATTAACCGCACATGGAGTTCTCCTGTGTCTGCCATGACTAAAAATAAAAATAAATAAACCATAAATATCTCAGGCTCCATGGGTGTTGGTAAATTGAATAGTCCCTGAGATGGAACAATGCCGATTATGATAGAAGGCTGTAAAGGACTGTCTACCTGCAGTCCAGTCAAGTGTTAATTGTTCTGGCTGGTTGTATCTATCTGCTGTGCCCTAATTTCTTTCATTTCAGATCAGTGTTCCACCCCAACGTTTAGTTTCATATCTGATATTTTTCATTATCTTCCATCTATGCTGAATCAGCCAGCTTTGCATCCAGCCACTTGTTGATGTTTAATAGGACTGCATGTCTCAAATCTGCTGCAATGCTCAGGCAGGACTCTGAAATGGTGCTTCAACAGTGACTGTGATCGCATTTGTTTTGAAATCATGACATGTACCTATATTTTGACATGCAGTTTTGCTTTCTGATCTTATTTGTTTTTCCCCTAGTATGTGCATATTTCCTGGTTTATTTGTTTTTTACTCTTAAATCATGGCTGTGCCTGTTAGCATACATCCTGGCTTGTAGAGTCTCATGCATCTCTTTGTATGCGTTATCTCTTGTGTATGTATAAATATGACAGGTGTATGCTCTCTATTTTTATGTAGTTTTTAGAAACATATAGCAGTTCTTCCCTTTGAACCTTTCAGCTATGTGCCTCATTTAGAATGCATGTTTAATAACATTAACATATTTGATTCTGTGTGCAAGATTTGATTCAATTTTAAACATTTTCAATGTTAAAAATATTTTCGCACAAAGTTCTAAGAATATTCTACACATAGGTGGTTAAAAATCAAAATATTGAATAGCAGTATGTCATTGTGCAAAATAGGCCAGCTTGAGTTATTTTGGTTTGGCATTGGCAAAGAATAGTTTTGCATTTATGCCTGCAATTGCACACAAAACTCGAATACTGTATACGACTGACGTTTTGCATGTCCTTAAATATATCCGTACAAATATCTTGGGCACAAACAATGAAATGTTGTACAAAAGAATTCCCCAAAGCAATGACATTACATGTGTGTGTGTGTGTGTGTGTGTGTGTGTGTGTGTGTGTGTGTGTGTGTGTGTGTGTATATATATATATATCTTCTTTTCCTTTCGGATTTTCCCTTCAGGGGTCGCCACAGCGAATCATCTGCCTCCATCTCACCCTATCCTTTGCATCTTCTTCTCTTACTCCAACTACCTTCATGTCCTCCTTCACCACATCCATGAATCGTCTCTTTGGTCTTCCTCTAGACCTTCTGCCTGGTAGTTCGAACCTCAGCATCCGACTACCAATATACTCACTATCCCTCCTCTGTACATGTCCAAACCATCTCAATCTAGCCTCTCTGACTTTGTCTCCAAAATGTCTTACATGTGCTGTCCCTCTGATGTGCTCATTCCTGATCCTATCCATCCTCGTTACTCCCAAAGAGAACCTCAACATTTTCATCTCTGCTACCTCCAGCTCTGCCTCCTGTCTTTTACCCAGGGCCACTGTTTCTAACCCATACAACATCGCTGGCCTCATCACTGTCTATATATAACACTGTATTATATAATTAAAATATTATGAACATAAAGAGAGAGAGATTTCCTTTCGGCTTTTTCCCTTTATTAATGGTCGCCACAACGAATGATTTGCACATTTGATTTGGCATAGGTTTTTACGTCGGATCCCCTTTGTGACACAACCCTTTAGCAAGGGGCAGAAACACGCTGACGGTTTTGCAGATACTCTTTACAAAAGACAGTAATGCTTCTTTTACACGGACCTCTCACCATAGACAGTGAGAGACATGGCTGGCCTTTGATAACCCAGTGAGCAGCACTGGGGGTGGGGTGTGTGTGTGTGTGTGTGTGTGTGTGTGTGTGTGTGGGGCGGGGGCCAGTGACAACCTTGTGGAGAGTGCGACTCGTACCCTCCACCTTAGGATCAGCGATACACACACACACACACACACACACACACACACACACACACACACACACACACAGAGATACTGATCAGCAATAAAACTATCTGAGTGGTCTACACTTAGCCAGAATTAACATTAACAGGTCCAATGGTTCGTGCTTCAGCTTGAATATGAGATCAAATCTGATGTATTTGCCTTCGTTGCCCCTGCACATCAGTGAATCTTAGGCACCTATGAGATCCTTACCAGTTCACTGGTCCTTCTTTGGCTTACCTTTAATTGGTGACTTTACACTGCATACCAGGAATACCCCACAAGTCTAGCCATCACAATATGGCCTCATCCATGTGTATAATTGTTCATAATTGCTCAGCAGACTATTAGAACATGTGTCATTAAGGAAATAAAAGAAAAATATGTAATTTTTTAAATCAAAAAGTCATGGATTCCAGCTTAAAAGGTTTTACACATGCCAATTTAAAACGCATTGCTGATTCCCGAGCAGCACATTGACAAGGTGCTTGACTATTAACCCAGAGATCGCAAGTTTGAATCCAGGTTATTGCCACAGCTATCTGTAGCCAGGAATTTATGGGAGCTAATTGGCCAAGCTCTCACAGGAGGGGGTGATGGCATACTCTCAGATACCTGTCACTCACAGTGATCACCAGACAATCATGGGCGTCTGTGAGCTCATTTGTATGAGGGGGTGGATGGCGTTTTCCCTCCAAGTGTGTTAGACTGTCCCCAAATGCAGTTTGAAAAGAGGCAGGTGGCTCACATTGCATGTCATGGAAGGGCCATGTGCATGCTTTCAGCCCCCATTGTTGATGGTGGTCATGTGATAGGGAAGGCAAAAAAAAAAAAAAAAAAAATCATTGCTTCAGTCACATAGCGTTCAATAGTAACGTTCAGGAGTTTCAATAGTCACAATACATGCTTTTGTGTTCACTGAAATATCAGGATTTGTCATTATTTTTCTGAAGCTACTTCACCAAAAGGGAGATTTCCCCCCCTTTTACCATATACGTACTATCATTTGTAAAGCATTCTCCCCTAAACACCTTTATTTGCATTGAAATTTTGGAATTTTATTCCATTTCACAGTTTTAAAGTGGAGTAGTAGTAGTTAGCACAGCAAGAAGGTCCTTGGTGCAAGTCCCTCACTTGGGTTTCTGCATGTAGTTTGCATGGTCCTCTTGTGCTTATGTGGGTTTCCACCGGGAACTACACCAGGTACCAAAGACATGCATATTCGGCTAATTGGCTACCCCAAATTGCCCCTAGGTGTGAATACGAGTGGGAATTGTTGACTGTGTTGCCCTGTGATTATCTAATGAGCTTTTCAGGGTGTTCCACGCCTTTGCCCAATGTTATCTGAAACCCCCCCCCCCCAAAATCTTATAGTAAGATTAAGTGGTTCCGAAAATTAGCGAGTGAGTCAATGCAATTTTAAATGTCATTCCTTGTTTATTACTCATATGCTGAAGAGCGGCTAATAGGTTTGTCTGAATTCATAAGCGGAATGTTGGCATTCATATTGATCTTTTATATTTCATTAGTTTTCTCATGGTCTTCAATCCATAGTCAATTGATTCTCTTTGATGCTCGAACACTCATTTATTTGAAGCTTGTAAATTTAAAAAGAAAAAAAAAAAAAGCAAACAGTTCCCATTGTGATGGGTATTTGCAAGTATGATATACGTTTAGCGATCTACACAATCTGAAAATTCACTCTAGATGCCTACTCTATTCTCAGGATGTGTGATCAGTGGCAGGGCCATCCCATAGGGCATCTGCTCACTATTTACATGGTTTAATCCCGAGGATGTCAAGCCCACTAAGATATTCTCATGACAATCCGAGGGTCGGATTTGATGAACCTCACTGAAACAGATAGATAAATTCTGAGGACAGTCCACAAATTTGGATACAGTTCTGAGAGCTGTGTTTCATATAAAAACATCAGCAGCTCAAGCAGGAATCAAACAAGCAATGCAACCCCTTTGGCTAATTTTAAACTTGTTTTATATTTTACAAAAGGTACTGAGCATCAGCTTAACGTCTTGAGACCCCACTGTCCTCATATAAGCACATCATATTTTTCCCAACAATATTGTGTGGATGTCCTTGAAAAATTGTCATATGAGAACCACTGGAAATTATGTTTTTGCCAAATTTCTTGTTTAGAGGCATTGATCAAGTTCAATAGCTATCAGTTCCAAATTTCAGAGTTCAGAGGAAGAGAAACAGTGTGAAGAAATGAGAACATGCACAATACTTTTGGGGTCTCAGGTGGTTGACATAGATGGTATTAACTTATCTTTCAGTACTGAAAATTACCTTCACTATGCTTCGGACCAAAATAACACAACAGCACAGAATCCTCTTATGGTGTCAACTCAGGAAGAATTAACCAGTAATCTTCCAAGTGTGTGTGTGAGATCACTTTGGATGGGTTAAATGCAGAGGCAATAATTTCCATTGTGAGATTAATTAAAAAAAAAAAAAAAAAAAAAAAAAAAAAAAGAAGAAAAAAAGATACTGCCCATGTTGCTCATATATAAATCTTGCCTGCTTTTGATTACTGTTTTGCAAGTACACTACAAATTCTAACAGTTTTACAGATCTTGGTTTCATTTACGCACATGAAAATTCAGCAATCACAATTTACGGTACATTAGTTCTCAGCTGATAAGTGGTGCAATACTATGGACTTTTTGAGGGCGAGTGAAATTCAGGAGTATTCAGATTTCTGTCTGTAATAAAAGTGTAGTTTGACATGTTTGTCAGAACTCTTAAAATGTTTTATTCATCACAATGTTCACTTAATATATAATGTCAAGTTTAAAATCCCTAATAAAGAATTCATTAACCAGGAACATGGATAAAGCATGAACAATTCATAACTGACAGCAAATAATGATGCTTGCAACTAAACAATAAAAAGCACTTTGCTTTGAAATTATATTGAAATGAGGACGTGCCATAATGTGTTTTCCCCCATTTATATTATTAATGGAGTTTGCTTTGTATATTAAAATGGCTAAATGATAAGAGAAAAAAAAAACATGTGCACATTTTACTTATCTGAGAGGAAGCGCAGTGGCGTAGTGGTTAGCACGTCTGCCTCAGAGCAAGAAAGTCCTGGGATCCATTATTCCCAGCTCAGGCTTTTCTGTGTGGAGTTTGCATGTGTGCGGTGGTGGTCTGGTGGTGTAGGGTGCTGGATCACTGATCCAAAAGTTGGGGGTTCGAGTCCCACTCGCCACAAGGTGGTCACTGTCCCCCCCAGTTATCAAAGACCGGCCATGTTTCTCACTGTCTATGGTGTGAGGCATGTAAAAGAACCATTGCTGACTTTCGACACGAGTATCTGCAAAACTGTCAGCGTGTTTCCGCCCTACGATGGCCTGGCGAGCTATCCAGGGTGTACTCTGCCCTCGCCCGAAGTTGGCTGGGATGGGCGCCAGCCTCCCTGTGACCCTAATTAGTATTTATCGGTTACAGAAAATGAACTGAACTGATGAGATTGCATGTTCTCCCTGTGCTTGGATTGGTTTCACAGTCCAAAAAACATGCACAATAGACTAACTGGCTGTTCCAAATCACCCCTAAAGTGTGAGTGTGATTGGTTGAGTGTGCAGGTTGGCCCTGCAGTGGCCTGGAGACCTTTCTCCACCCTCGGCCAGAGTTGGCTGGGATCGGTGCCAGCCTCTCTGTGACCCTAATTAGGATTAATTGGTTTATGAACTTAACTCATTTGACTATGCTTAAAAAAAGTACCTGGTTTCTTATTACTTTTTTAGAAATAAGTATAGAATATAAGGTACTGATCAAAAATTTAAGAACACCAAGAATTCTAGGTTATCCAAGTCCAGTGAATGAAAGAAAAGAAGCAAAAAAAAAAAAAAAAAAAAAAGAACAAGATGATAGGCTTAAAAGTATAGCACTCAGCTATGTGCTTATTTTTTATTCCTGCAATAAATCTTTTTTTTTGTTTGTTTTTTTTTTTTTTTTTTTACATGGCAGACTGTAAACAAGACATGTGTTAAATTTGAGTGTGGCTGCCTTACAAAACAGAACCAGGAAACCTTTTATTTGGTTAAAGCTATCGCGCACTGTAGCAGGTGTTAATCAGTAAATTAAATTAGAGGGTCATTTGGTTCAGGACGTAGTATATATAGTATACAACGATATGAGGATGGTTTAGTCTTGAAATTTACATGGGCAGCTATGCCTAGTGTGAAAGCTATATAGCATAATGCACACATGGCTAGTTTATCTTGCATTTACACATATAACATTTCACACATTTCCAGGAGATTGTTTCACGTCGCTATTTTATTAAGTTTTTTGCTTAGTGACTGCAGCCTTCCTTCACTTGGCTTTTTAAAAAGATTACGTTGGTTTGCACCATTTACACAGTTCTAATCACCGCATTGCTATGAATTATTGCACTTACTGGTACTGCAGGAAAATCTAGAGAGGTGGAGGTATGCTCTGGAAAGGAGAGGAATGAAGGTTAGCCTCAGAAAATCAGAATACATGTGTGTGAATGAGAAGGACCCAGGAGGAACGGTGATGTTACAGGGAGCAGAGATAACGAAGGTGGAGGATTTTAAGTACTTGGGCTCAACAATCCAGAGCAATGGAGAGTGTGGAAAAGAGGTGAAAAAGCGTGTGCAGGCAGGTTGGAATAGTTGGAGAAAAGTGTCCGGTGTGATGTGCGATAGGAGAGTGTCAGCAAGAATGAAGGGAAAAGTGTACAAGACGGTGGTGAGGCCAGCGATGTTGTATGGCTTAGAAACAGTGGCGCTGAGGAAAAGGCAGGAGGCAGAGCTGGAGGTAGCGAAGATGAAGATGTTGAGGTTCTCTCTGGGAGTAACGAGGATGGATGGGATCAGAAATGAGTATATCAGAGGGACAGCCCATGTAAGATGTTTTGGAGACAAAGTCAGAGAGGCTAGATTGAGATGGTTTGGACATGTACAAAGGAGGGATAGTGAGTATATTGGCAGTAGGATGCTGAGGTTGGAACTACCAGGCAGAAGGCCTAGAGGAAGACCAAAGAAGAGATGTATGGATGTGGTGAAGGAAGACATGAAGGTCGTTGGAGTCAGAAAAGAAGATGCGGAGGACAGGGTGAGGTGGAGGCGGATGATTTGCTGTGGCGACCCCTGAAGGGAGCAGCCGAAAGTAAAAGAAGAAGAAGAAGAAGAAGACTGGTACTGATATATCATGCCCAAGACATGAACTGATTACTTGGTCCAAAAAAAAAAAAAAAAAAAAAAAAAAAAAAAAAATTGGACCAAAAAAATTGGAATTGAATTTTCAGTGATAATGGACATGCAGGACAGCTAGATGACACAATTTAAAAATGGCATAAAAACAGCAGTGGTAAAGATGTTTGTGAGAACTATATACAATAGTTGTCCTTCCTTTGACCACTTGGCTATGAATTAACCCCTGCATTCCAAGAAGACTCACAGCACTTGCCATTTTGGATATGAGTAGACCAACAATGGCTGAAGAAGGAGAATAAATGGATTTGGTTGCAGATTTACTATCAAAGCCATTTTCAAGACGGACTTTTCAAGAAAAACTGGACATCGTTAAGAAGGATCGGGCAACTCCGAAGCTAGCAAGCCTGTCACAACCGGTAAAAGGATTTGTTTGCTAGACTGTCATTTTTTTGGGCAAGCAGGAACTTTAATTTCGAGGACACGATGAAAGCACTGGAGCCAAAAACAAGGGAACCTATGTGGAGCTTCTTTCTCTCATTGCTGAGAGCAACACAGATTTACATTACCACCTGTCCACTAATAAAGTGTTTAGTGGGACGTCGAGCAAAATACAAAACAACCTGATCAGTGGTATTGTTGAAGTGATGGGGGAAGAGATCAGAAGGGAAGTTAATAAAGCACCATTTGTCTCTTTTATGGTGGATGAGATGACAGACGTGAGTAATGCAGTGCAGCTCGCACTGGTTCTGCGTTATGTAACGGCCACAGGTGTCAAGGAGCGGTTTGTCAGATTTGAAGATGTTACCAGTGGGAAGCGAGCCGATGACATTGCAGGTCTTATCATACGATTTTTTGGTGGAAAATGAATGTCTGGGGAAAGTTGTGGCACAGTGTTTTGACAGTGCAGCGGTCATGTCTTCTGGATTAAATGGGGTGCAGGCTAAAGTTAAGGAGAGAGCACCATTTGCTTTATTCAAGGAGGATGGATTTCGTGTACAAATAAAAAGGATTTTTGGTGAGTAAAATGTGGCTACTGTATATTTCTAAATGATATGAGGTTATTATCGATGCTTTTTTTGTGTGTGTGTCGCAGCTGTAGCTGCAGTAAAAGTTTTAGAGCCATAAAATACTTATTGAGGGTTGGATTGATTCAGACGCAGTACTACTGAAGGCCTAGGTGTGAAATGCATGGCCTGCCACTGATATATACAGTGTCTGTCTGTCTTCCTTTCGGCTTTTTCCTTTTTACTCGGGAGTCATCTGATTCGCATGTTTGATTTGGCAGAGGTTTTTACGTCGGATGCCCTTCCTGTCACAACCCTTTTAGCAAGGGACAGAAACACGCTGACGACTTTGCAGCCTACTCTTTACGAATGTCAGCAATGGTTCTTTTACATGCCTCTCACCATAGACAGTGAGAAACATGGCCCGCCTTTGATAACCCAGTTAGCCGCACTGGGGGGGACAGTGATAACGTTGTGGAGAGTGGGACTCGAACCCCCAACCTTTGGATCAGTGATCCAGCGCCCTATACCACTAGACCACCACTGCATGTGTGTGTGTATATATATATATATATATATATATATATATATAAAACAAAAATAAAAGGACAGGACAAAGACTTTCCATTGAAACTCCATTTATCACTACAGATCTGTTTCGAGGGGTGGTGAAACCATCCTCTCTCTTCAGGTGATTATAGAAGATAATTCTAAAAGATTCTTCTATAATCACCTGAAGAGAGAGGATGGTTTCACCACCCCTCGAAACAGATCTGTACTGATAAATGGAGTTTCAATTGAAAGTCTTGGTCCTGTCCTTTTATTTTTGTTATTTGCTCTACCAAAAAAGTATTGAGCACTCTCCTATGGAAGGATCTACTCAGAAAATCATATATATATAAACAAAAGCACAGGACAAAGACTTTCTATTGAAACTCCATTTATCACTACAGATCTGTTTCGAGGGGTGGTGAAACCATCCTCTCTCTTCAGGTGATTATAGAAGAATATATATCTTCTTTTCCTTTCGGCTTTTCCCTTCAGGGGTCGCCACAGCGAATCATCTGCCTCCATCTCACCCTATCCTTTGCATCTTCTTCTCTTACACCAACGACCTTCATGTCCTCCTTTACCACATCCATGAATCGTCTCTTTGGTCTTCCTCTAGGCCTTTTGCCTGGTAGTTCCAGCCTCAGCATCCTATTACCAATATACTCACTATCCCTCCTCTGTACATGTCCAAACCATCTCAATCTAGCCTCTCTGACTTTGTCTCCAAAACGTCTTACATGTGCTGTCCCTCTGACGTGCTCATTCCTAATCCTATCCATCCTCGTTACTCCCAAAGAGAACCTCAACATTTTCATCTCTGCAAACCTCCAACTCTGCCTCCTGTCTTTTCCCCAGGGCCACTGTTTCTAACCCATACAGCATCGTTGGCCTCAACACCGTCTTATATATATATATATATATATATATATATATATATATATATATATATATATATATATATATATATATATATATATATATATATATATATATATATATATATTTGTGAACGCTTTCTTCACCTTTAGCTTCGGGTTAACACCCATACTGATTGCTGATCCTCTAGGTGTAGTCATGGTAACACTAACCTTAGTGCTTGTGGCAGTTGTTCTGACTGCATTTCCTTCACAATAGTCCATTATCAGACGACCATCATGCTCTTTGGTTCTTTGCATGTTTTTTGAGTAGGTGACATTGATTTTATTTGTGACTTTAATGCTCCTCCCCCCAGGGCACCAAATGTAATGTTTTTTTTTTTTTTTTTTTTTTTTTTTTTCCGTATGCCTTGCAAAACGCACAATGCCAAATTTTGCTGAGTCTATCCAATCACTGTAGACTTTGTTCTCCCGCCAGTCTGCTTTAAATATACACTGATTACCTGACATTGTGGCTGTCAGTACAATACAGTCCTCTTAAGCTTTGTAATAATTATTTATTCACTTGTTACGAGCGTAAAGGTAGCTGCCAAAACTGCCAAATTTTGTGTCATAAATTAAATAATTTATTATGTACTAAATTTTACCATATTGTACTATTAACGTTTGACACTCTGTGTGAGTTTTATAAAATAAAAAATACCTGTATTTGTAAAGGAGGACTCTATGTTGTAAAATTAACTACGGTATAATTGTACACAGTGTTTGTCAACATAAAAGGGATAAACAACAACAGCAACACCGGAACTTCCGGGAAGATGTGTTTGCAGATGACGCTTGACAAACATCAATTTGTTGACTTTATTGTAGAAAAGATACAAAAATCAGGTTTCTCATAAAATGTTATACATTTATTGCACAGATAGACCCAAAGCTAAAAATCGAGCACTTTTCAAGAATGGAGTAAGAAAGTCATTGGTTTTCAAGGGGTTGCATGGTGATTCCAAGGCCCTTGAAAATAATGTATTTTTTCAAGGCATTCAAGCCCCCACACAAACCATGTCAGTAGCTTTCCTCACCAGCCTGACCAATTCACTCATCTTTTTGAAACAATTTTGTTGCTATATACATATATGTATATCTAGAAGCCTTGACAATTGACGCGACCTGACGGTTAGTCTTGTGACTGGTTGACGGACTTTCGAAACCTGCGAATGACAAAAGAGTCATGTACATATCATCATTTTTGTAATGCAGTGCATGACACCGCACACTGCCAATAACGGGTTCATATGTTATAAACAAAAACAAAAATGACCGACATGGCATAGGTACATGAAAAAACATTCAGAAAATATTAGTTTAAATATGACTTCAAAATACTAATCATCAATGATGATGACTATGTTACCAAAATATGATGCAATTTTTGCTCTAAATACATTGTGCAAATTAGGGAAGAGACTATTCTATATTTATTACGTAATACCTTGTGAATTATCAAATAATGTTATAGTGACAAAATGGAGCTAAATGTATTAATGTTAGCAATTTAGTAAACACTCCAGTTCAATCAATTAAAGATTCAAGTTGGTGCTAATTTGAAGGTTATACAGAGTACATCTATCAGTATTTATTTACATCCATTACTATTTCAATTACTCGAAGACAGAACAGAACAGCACAGCTAAAAATATCAGTTAATGTATGTTGAATCATAGTCTCTCGGCATAGTACAGGCTCAATGCAAGCTGGTGTATAAAACTTATAATTATTTTAATTGCCATTTATAACTGACATTGTGGACTTGCATTGCACCTCACATGACAGGAGCCTTGAATCTCTTTTGAAAGGAGTGAGGAGGGTTTTCTTTAAAAGGGACAACCCACCCAAAGGGGACAACAAACCCAATACTGAGTGTGTATGCCCAACCATGATCTGCACACAAAAACTGAAGGAACTATCTGAAACTCACAAGCTTTTTACACAAAGACCGATAAAAAGAAAAAGACCGGCTTTGGGACTGAATGTTTGCTGGTTCGATTCCCGAACCAGCAGGAAAAATATGTGACAGTGGGGCACTGAGCTGAACCTCCACATGAGTGGCTGAAGTGCCCTTGAGCAAGGTACCTAACCCCTAACTGTTCTCCAAGTGCTTTCAATTTGAGCGACAGCCGATTGCTCCGTGTGTGTGTGTGTGTGTGTGTGTGTGTGTGTGTGTGTGTGTGTGTGTGTGTGTGTGTGTGTGTGTGTGTGTGTGTGTGTGAGTGTGCGTGTGTGCACGTACAATGGGCTAAATGCAGAGGAAATAACTTTCCTTCCAAGATTAATGCAGTATATCCAAATGAAATCAAAAATCAAAATAGATGGGTGTCATCATATGACATGGAGTAGGACAGATTTCAAATGGTCCTTTTCTAACATTCTGTGCCAAACACAGTCCAATCCACTACACAAACACTTATTTCCACTATCGAACATCAACAAGGACTCCTGCACTGGCACCTGATGATGTGATTACCAGACACTGGGACATCCAGGTATCACATATACATCACAAGGGCAAGGACAGGGCAGATTGTTGGACCAACCAGCTACTGTTAGGGACTAGGCTGGCATTTACGTTAGTGCCAGCAGTCATCTTAGTCTGAAAACAAACAACAAGAAAAAAAAGTTATAATATTCAGAGACTATCTGGGCTAAGCTGACTAAGCTGGGTGTGAAAGCAAATTTCGTCACCAACTTTGCAAACCAGCTTGAGAGTAAGTGCCAGCTTTTGTTTTGTTTGTTTGTTGTCTCTTTTACCCTGTACAACCACCACCACCACATTACCCCCACACCATCACATTACCCCCACCATGCTTGACAGTTGGCATCAAGCACTCCTCCAGCATTATTATTATTATTATTATTATTATTATTATTATTATTATTATTAATGAACCCTCCATGAATGTTATTTTTCAACAGTTAAATAAAGTTGGTTGGCGCCCGAACTCTTCTTCAAAAAAAAAAAAAAAAAAAAAAAAAAAAAAAAAAACATGATCATGCACCAGCTGAGAGAATGAAGGCTCAGGCTCAGTCTTGCCAAAAATCCCTGCTAATGTTTAAAACATGTCCGACACGCCACTGTTCACACGCCGTCCCTTTGGGGTTACATGTTAGCAGTCAAATGACCGACGTGTAACTGAGAGAATCCAGTCATTTTTCAAAATATAAGATCGTTGAGACTCAGATAATAAATAAAATGGAAATAATTAATTATTTCTTGTGCGGCCTGGTACCAATTGATCCACAGACCAGTACAGGTCCACGGCCCGGAAGTTAGGGACCACTGATCTGGAGCACCTTCCTACGACCTGATCTTCAGTTGTCAAATGTGTGTGTAAATGTATGTGTTTTGTTGCTTCTCCTATTTATTTATTTATTTATCTGTTTATTTATTTATTTTTCACTAACCAGTTCCAGATATGGCTTTTTCCTTGCAACTCCAGGAGTTGCCTCTTCACTGCTGAAGAAAGACTGTTGTTTTTCAGGTACAATTCAATTAAAATGCTGATTGCAGACCTGTCAGGCATCTGTTTCTTCAATTAGATGATCTAATGTACTCGCTCAGTTGTGCACCAGTGAGTTGTGCAATACCATTCTGAGTTTTTAATCAAACCCACAAATTTCCAGATATTCAAATAAAATAAAAAAATAATTTCTTTTATTGATTCTTCTATTAAAACTCCTGGACATAATTACAAAAGGGCATTCTAATGATCAGTTATACCGTTAACATGCCAAACTTGGATTAGTTAACACAACGTGCCATTGGAACGGAAGTATGACAGTTATGAAAATGGGCACCTGTGTAGATGTTCCATTCACTTTCCAGTTGTTTCCACCTCTAATTGGAATGTACCACGTTCACAGTGTATAGACTGCTCTTTGTCAAAAACAAGGACATTTCTAAGTGATCACAAACTTTTGAAGGTACTGTTCTTAAAATGTGAATTGAAGGTGTATGACTGAGTATGCCTTAAATAGAGTTTTATATTGATGGTTAACATAGTGGGGCAGTGGTGGTCTAGTGGTATAGGGCGCTGGATCGCTGATCCTAACATTGGGGGTTCGAGTCCCACGCTCCACAAGGTTGTCACTGCCACCCCCCCTTCCCCCAAATGCAGCTACCTGGGTTATCAAAGGCGGGCCATGTCTCTCACTGTCTATGATGAGAGGCATGTAAAAGAACCATTGCTGACTTTCGTAAAGAATAGCTGCATAGCCATCAGCGTGTTTCTGTCCCTTGCTAAAGGGTTGTGTCAGGGAGGGCATCCGACGTAAAAACCTATGCTAAATCAAACATGCAAATCATTCGCTGTGCGCCCCCTCTGCCGGAAAAGGGAAAAAGCCGAAAGGAACTCTCTCTCAACTCATTGATGGTTAACATAATAGGAACAACTTGCTGTTTTCCAGAGAGTGGATAGGCAAAAATGTATGCATTTCAAGATAATTTTTGGATGTAAGCGGGACTCAGACAAAGCTCCTACTCTGTGTCCAATTAATGCAGTGCTTCTCAATTATTTTCTGTGCCCCCCTCCCCCTCAGGAAGAAAAATAAATAAATAAAAAGTTCACGCCCCCCCCCCCCCCACCACCACACCGCGAGCGACTATAAATAGTATTAATTGTCTATAAAATTGTTATTAGAACACCTCTGCACAACATTATATCTTTATTAACATTAGAAACAAACAAACAAACAAAAAATAAATAAATATAGTTCAACTTACAATAAAAAAAAACATCATTGTTTTTAATCTGTACCAGAAAAGATTTAAAGTACACCAATGTGCCTGAAATTAAAATAATAATAATAATAATAATAATAATAATAATAATAATAATAATAATAATAATAATAATAATAATAATAATGCATCCTTATTTAAACTCACTTAACTTATTTATGTCTTAATATGTCTGTCTCTCTCCACCTTTCTCTTCCTTTCTGCTAGAAAATGTTCGGTGTTGCTTTTTGAGAGGTTGTTTACTGCACTTCATATCATTTGCTCATGTGAAAAAACGCTACACCATATCACGACAATGAGAGCGCCACTGCCAACTAGTATAGTGGAGGTGCAATTACACTTAATTCTCATACACAATTCCAGAAAAGCATGTTCCCCAGGGTCATACGCATTCCTCCGGCATCATACCGCGCCCCCCTCAGGGGGCGTGCCTCACTATTTGAGAAGCACTGAATTAACGGATAATTTAACTTCTATTTAATATTATTGAACAAAAGTTAAGCAGTATGTAGCAGTGTAGACTCATTGCTCCATAATTCTTGTTTGCTCTTCTCTTGTGCTTTAAACCAAGTTTAAAGTCTATAGTTTTGCATATTTTAAGAGCCCTCAGTATGCACCTTTTTTTTGCCTCATTAAAACAGATTTGATTGATTAACTGTTTGGGTTTTTACACCCGAGCCTAGCGGCTCATCAGTGTGGTGCTTATCCCCGATTTCCGTAGCGTGAAGCAATCAGGAGTTGAACTCCCCCTGGATGGGACGCTAGTCCATTGCATGTTACCTTCCCAGTATATTTTACTGGTACCCATTTATACCGCTGGGTGAACAGAGGCGCACTTGTGGTTGAGACCTTGCCCAGGGGTCTTGGCACAGTGAAGGTCTTAGTGGGATTTGAACTCACAACCTCTTGATCATGAGCCCAACACTCTAACCACTCCACCACCAGCTCCACTAAAAAAACATTAAATATGCTAAAACAGGTACAAACATGTCAAACTGATTCTGAGTGATAGTGGACGTGCATGGTGCTCTATTACAGATCCTGTTTTTGGGATAGGTTCCATCACTGTGACCTAAATAGCATAAATCCATTCATTTTCTCAACTGCTGAGTCCGAATTAGGGTCGTGGGGAGGCTAGCGCCCACTCAGCCGAATCTGGGTGAGGGCAAATTACACACTGGACAACTCACCGGGCCACTGCAGGGCAGAAACAGGCTGACGGCTATGCAGCTACTCTTGACGAAAGTCAGCACTGGTTCTTTTACATGAACCTCACACCATAGACAGTGAGAGATATGGCCGGCCTTTGATAACCCACGTAGCTGCACTGGGGGCGACAGTGACAACCTGTTGAGATTGGGGCTTCAACCCCCAACTTTGAGATCAGTGAACCACCCTTTACCACCAGGCCACAACTTCCCTTAAATATCATAAAGCACTTCCTAAAGATTTATACACAAATTAAGTGCTCACATTAAACAAATCCAATTCGTTGTCTGCGTTTCCTCATGTCATGATTACTTAATATGTGGAACATAATAGGTGTAATCAGCAAGACGCATTTAGGAGCGCTGTAATTATTGTTTGTTTGTTTTCAAATCGACTTCTTTGTGTTTGTTCTACTGTATACTGTGCCCTACTGGGTTTACAAGAGAAAATCTTTTGTAGAGGTTATTACTTGGCACTGGTGAAAAATACAGAGATTCAGTCGGGCTACATGGGCATATTGGATCCGGTTTAATTGAAAATAAAACGACCCAACCTGACTATCTTGTCTCAACATCCTGAGTAAGCACACTATGTAAGACTAAGGTTTATTGATTTATAATTTAAGTGTCCGTTGTGAAAAATTACTGCTAAATCAGCTCTATTTATTGTACAAAGTGCTTGGTGCAATTTAAAATTAGGCAGACCCTGAGGGATAACAAAGATCATGAAAGAAAAGGAAATAATCTTTACTGATTCTCTGAAATCATGCTATTTAATTAGGGTATTCTCTGTGAAGTGCGATTTTATTAATAACTGAAAATAACATAATAAGTGGTGTCAGTGTATTTCTTTAATAGATATTTGAAAAAGTTGTTTTATTTAGACCCTGACTCATGTTAGACTTTTACTCTGAGAAACAATTAGAAAATAAAATGTGCAATCATGTTGGTATGCTGGTACACACTGCATAAGTGAACCAATACTTTTTTTTTTTTTTTTTTTTTTTTTTTTTTTTTACGCATATGTATCACATGGAATTGTATCAGCTTAAACTGAGTCATTTTTTTTTTCTTTTTTTTTTTTTGTCCAAGTGGAATACAGTACTTTTCTTAACACAGAGATGTTTGGTTGAAAAAGGAGAATTATACAATCCATACAGTGTTCTTTATGGTTGTTTAAAAAGCATGAAATTGCAACTTTGATTTAATCAAATTTAATCACATGAACAGAGGCCGTGAGCACATTTACACACACAATATATATATATATATATATATATATATATATATATATATATATATATATATATATATATATATATATATATATATACATGGAGAGAGAACTCATTCTGTCTTTTTGTCCATCAGTGTGTTTCCAAGTGTGTCATTCATAGGCCTTGAAGCATTGATTGCACTCAGTGAGGTTTGATTTGCTAAATACTTAATGCCAAATACACCCTGGATTTCCTGTTCAACATAGAATTACTGAAAATTCTGCATGCATCCGATCTCTTTAGAATTCCTTTTATGAAGAGTCATAAAATAATTTCACCAATTATAGCTTATGTCATTCCTTTCGGAAAGAGATACAGATTCTTTATTGTAATGTGTAACACTTCATAAGATGTGAATGATATCAAGTTAGTCAAGTTCATAATCTCATACATACGACTACAGATGCAGCATTTGATTCTGGAGTACAAATGAGGATAGGAGAACACTGTGATTATTTGGCATTTGGAACAGAAGCATACTTCATGTCATATCCATTTCTGCTACCTTCACAGCAAAGTACATTTAAAATAAAACAATACAGGGATCCCTTTCTACTTCGCGCTTCAATGCACGTGGCTTCAGTGTATCGTGTTTTTTTATTTATTTATTTATTTTTTTTTAATTTAAATATCCATCGAATTAAAAAAATAAGAAAATTAAGGAAGAATAGGGGGAAAGTTAAGGACAATGCCACAAAACAAGGCCAATTATGCAAAAAAAAAAAAAAAAAAAAAAAAAAAAAAATTCCAAACGCACATCTGTATATGTGTGTATTTATATGTTATTTACATCTTATGCATTATTTAAAAATATATATTTAATTGATATTATAAAAATTTATAACGTTGAATATGTATTTATTGATATTATATACCATGTATGTATATGTCAGTCAGGAGGGTTGATCCTACTTGGCAGAATTCAGTGGTCCCAGGGAGATCACGGTCCCAATTAACCGCGGAAAGTGAGGGCTCCCTGTATTCATTATTCATTCATTTTCTGAACCACTTAATCCTAATTAGGGTCATGGGGAGGCTGGCACCCGTCTCAGCTGACTCTAGGCAGGGTCAGAGTAAACCCTGGACAGCTCACTAGGCCATTGTAGGGCAGAAAAATGCTGACAGCTACGCAGCACCTCTTAATAAAGCATATGATACAAAACAAACACACCGTGTCATTTCATTTTGAAACATTATATTAAAATGATATATGTTAATAAATAATATTAATAAATAATAAATATCGTACATATAAAAATGTGGTGGGAGATTGTTGGTGTGAATCAGAACAGTTGTTTGAAAGGGGTCTCTAAAAAAAACCCTAAAATGAATGAATGTAAAACAAAAACTGGATAAAAATTGCATGATTATATACTGTATACACAACTAGACTAAAACTCAAAATGGACTGAGTACTGGTTGCTGTAGCTGTAGGTGTACTCAGTACAGTATAGCAACAGAGGTGAAGAGAAGAGAATGATTAAACATATCCTCCAGAGAAGAGGCAGAGTGCTGAGGTGGATGGAGGAGACGTACTGTACCTAAATTGCATGTCTTTATAAAGTTGTGCATTTTTAAATATATCCCTGATAAAATAGGAGGAGTAAGAACATGTCCGGGTTTTTAGATTGGTGTGAACTTTTAAGTTGGATTTTAATACATTTTTTAATCAAAAAATGATAAATGGAAGCAGTTGAGTTAATGAGAGAGAGAGAGAGAGAGAGAGAGAGAGAGAGAGAGAGAGAGAGAGAGAGAGAGAGAGAGTACAATGGAGATAAATGCAGAAATATAGTAAGACAAGCAGGAAAAAATGGTTCATCCATACTGTAAGTAGGGCGTCGTAAACTGAGTTCATTCACATCAATTAACATGATAAACTTTCTAATAAATTATCTTTTACATTGTTTTTCCATTTAGTATAACATACCAGCTGATGGAGGGAGAGGTGATACACTGTGTGTGCATGCAAACACAAAACACAGCATACATTCTCAATGTAGGCTGATCCTTCACCCCACTCCAATAAAAAGATTACCCTTGCCCTGTTTGTATACTTTCTATTTCAGTTACATTACAGATGCTCATGCATTATTGACTACGACAGTGATACCTCAGCTCACGAACATAATTGGTTCCCAGAAAGTGTGTATGAGGCGAAAAGTTCGTCTTCCGAACATTTATTTCCCATAAGAAACCATTAAAATGAGAATAATCCGTTCCCAGGTCCCCATAAAACATAATTTTCTACTAAATAAGCCTTAAAACTACACAAAAATATACCTTATTTTATGTATAATAAATGTCTATTGTATTGTAATTAAAGAAATAAACTGTACTGTATAATAGTCGTTTTATTTACCTTTGTGATGGTAGTTGATGGCTTGATGGAATGGAGTGGGAGGAGGAGGGAGGGAGGGACTTACTGTTTGGAAGGAGAGTTTGGAAACGCCTACTGTTTGGAAACACCCTTAGCCACACACGCACCCTTAATAGCTTCCTTGTTCTTAAGGATGGGAGCAATGGTAGACTTAGCGTACTGGTACTGGGACGCTGAGTCACACAAACGCACACCTCGTTCGTGTTTTTCAATGATCTCCGCCTGTGGTGGGGTCTTTTTCGGTCCCATAATAGCAAAAGTACACTCAATATGGTCCAAAATGTCTAGCAAACACAAACCACTTCCGCACTCAAAGAAAGGGGGTGACGAACTGTGATGCCGTGAGCGTGCGTCAGCTTCTCGTGGCCGCCACCGTGGCGCTGTTCGACCGCGTGGTTTGATTCGTCCGCCGAAAACTAGTTCGTCAGCAGAGACTATATGCTCGCAAATTTAATGTTCTTGAGGCGAAAAGTTCGTGAGCTTAAGCGTTCGTCAGCGGAGGTTTTACTGTACATAAAACTATGTTGCTCAGGCCCATAAAGAGCATTGTTTTTTTTTGTTTTTTTTCAAAGAGAAATCCAAGCTGTATTGAGCCCTGTAGTGAACCTCTAAAGTGTTCCTCCTTTCATCGTCCAATTCCTCCAATCAAGAAGACAAAGATAGACAAAACTATATTGACTAGTTATCATTTTCTGATCTATACATTTAAAGTTAAATATTCTGATAGTAAATATGTTAGTGGAATTGCCTTAATGCTACCTTAAGACTAGCAAGTAATGGCCTGAGAAAGGCTACTGAGAAATATTTATTTATTTATTTGTTTATTCATTTATTTATTTTTGTTATATAAAACAAAGAAACTAAAAAAAAGTATAAAATAAATGGATTTGTTGTATATTTTGTTTTCCCCCTGTACAAATGGTTCCATGTTGCTTCAAAGCCTTACAGTTCTGATGTTGTAATGTAGACTTGTCTTAATCCCTTTAATGTATTGTCGTTTTTTTTGACTATCATAACTTTATTTATATACGAGTACACTGTTTTTTAAAAGGTAGAAAAACACCACAAAAACCAAAAAGAAACTCATGGAGAGAATATGCAAATAAGCTGAACTCAGGATCAAACCCAGTGAAATAGCGATTTGCTTTAACCACGATGCCGAACATCACACTTAAATGTTATTTTATGACCACACATCCATCATCAAAGAACATGGAATCATGATGAAGCACATTTCCATGATCCCTAAAAGCCAGAAGACAGGAATCTGTGAGGTTCTTAATGTCTCTTTTTGGAATACTTTTTATATACACTACTGACCACTTATACACTAAATCTCCAAACGGAACGTCAATAAAATGTTCTACTTCAGCTTCCAGATTAATCCCTGCTTCATTTATTTCAGAATTATGTTTTAACCTGCTTGCTAATGAATTTTATTATGAATGTAACTGACTGCTTCAACATAGACAAATTAGTAGCTTGAACAACAGAGATGCTGACTAGGGTGTAGTTGTTACTAAGGATAAATAGAGTAATACAATTTGGTAGCACATTACACAGCACTGCGGACTCAAGCTCTATTACTGGGCACTGCCAGCTGCATAAAAAAGCTCCCGCTCCAGAAACGTTTGATCATAATGGACACCTTTAACCGTATAATGTTTTCTGAATATTTGGTTTGATTACAGTTTGATCACAAAACATATACATATACACACACACATATATATATATATATATATATATATATATATATATATATATATATATATATATATATATATATATATATATATATATATATATATATATATATTCTTCTTTTCCTTTCGGCTTTAACCTTCAGGGGTCGCACAGCGAACCATCCACCTCCATCTCACCCTATCCTCTGCATCTTCTACTCTTACTCCAATTTCCTTCATGTCCTAAAAAAATATTCATTGAATTAAAAAAATAAGGAAATTAAGGAGGAATAAAGGAAAAACAAGGAAAATGCTGCAAAAACAAAGCCAATTATGCAAAAAAACAAAAAACAAAAAACAAAAAAACAACCACACACAAAACAAAAAACAACCCAAAACCTCCCATCAAAACTAGTTGCATTTTATGTGAGGTGCACATCTGGGTGCATTCATGTGCTTCTGTATGTGTGTGTATTTATATTTTATTTACATCTTATACATTGTATTTTAATGTTTAATTGTTATTATAAGCATTTATAGCATTGAATATGTATTTATTGATATTATATACACATAAGAAGAAGATACATATACGTCAGTCGGGGGTGATCCTACTTTGTGAAATTTGATGGTTTGGGGGGATCTCTAATCCCAATTAACTGAGGAAAGTGAGGGATTTCTGTATATAGATAGATAGATAGATAGATATATAGATAGATAGATAGATAGATAGATAGATAGATAGATAGATAGATAGATAGATATGAGAGAGAGAGAGAGAGAGTGTGAAAGAGTGAGTGAGAGAGAGAGAAAGAGAGAGAGAGAGAGAGAGAGAGAGAGAGAGAGAGAGAGAGAGAGAGAGAGAGAGAGAGACTTTATTCATCCTTTATGACAGTTTGTAAACTTTTGAGCTCAGTCATGTTGATTCGTTCCTCAAGGCAGTCATCAAGGTTGGCAATAAGAAATGCTACAAATATCATCCAGCACTCCCACACTTGCACAGGTTTTCTAATTTAGTGCAATTAAGATTAATTACTGTGCTGAAATATTAAAAAATACATGAAATACTTGAGATATTTTCATAGGACTGCATTATTTAATTAGAAAAATATTTAATTTCTAATCAGTTTAAAAATCTATTAAATGTCATGTCATTTAATATGTCCTATATAAAGACTATAAAAATTTGTAAGGCTTCAGTTGCATGAACTATTTTAATCAAGTCAGACCAGAATAGAATATATTTAATTATTATTATTATTACTTTTTAATGCAAAGTTGAACTGCAATTGCCTAGTGAGTTGTCCAGATCAGCGCTTCCCAACCCCTGTTCCGCGCCACATTAGTGTGCCGTGAGAAATCATCAGGTGTGCCACGGAAGATTCACCAATTTCACTTAGCGTGTAGTAACAGTGCTGTTCTGCTAGAGGGCAGTATCATTTTTGTTCCGTGGTGTGCCTCATGATTTTTCTAATGTAAAAGGTGTGCCTTGGCCCAAAAAGGTTGGGAAACACTGGTCCAGAGTATATTCATGCAGTGTTGGCTGACACGAGCGCAAGCCTCCCCGCGACCCTCATCAGGATTAAGTGATTCAGAAAATGAACAATGAGAAGTTTTTTTTGGAGAAGGGAAACACTGCATTCCAGCATAATAACTTTATCCCATCTGTAAAATCAGGTGGGGGTAGCATTATGGTTTGGCCATGTTTTGTCAACAATGATTGTCAACAATGATGGAACAATGAATTCTGAGTGATAACAGTGAATTCTTAAA
>CM045748.1:16697859-16700359 GCA_024760905.1 Plotosus lineatus
CAGCTGAAAAATGTTGAGAGTTATTGTGAAGTGTATTATTTTATATTTTGTGTATTACAGCTAAGGCTGCAAAGTCGGCTGCAAAGTCGTCAGCATGTTTCTGTCCCTTGCTAAAAGGATTGTGACAGGAAGGGCATCCGCGTAAAAACCTCTGCCAAATCAAACATGCAAATCAAATGATTCGCTGTGGCGACTCCCGAGTAAAAAGGGAAAAAGCTGAAAGGAAGACAGACAGACAGCTAAACAATGTTGACAAGTATTGTGAAAGTTGAATCAAGTTTGACTTATCTGACTTTTGTTTTGCTTGATGCGCCTTATAATCTGGTGCACCTTATATGTAGCCATGGGCTGTTCAAAGGCTGTTCATTGATGATGCGCCTTATAATCTGGTGCGTCTTTTGGCTCGGAAAATGCGGTAGTTCAGATTTGCTCGCTTATTTGTTATAACTGATGAACATTTACTCAGCATTTCATTAGTGTTTCAGTACCAGTTATCTTCCATATTCATACCGAATCTGATAATTTAGAGATAAATGTTCACAGCAAGGGCAGTGGTGGCCTGGTGGTAAAGGTGTTGAATCACTGATCCTAAGGTTGGACGTTCAAGCCCCACTCTCCACAAGGTTGTCACTGTCCCTCCTGTGCAGCTAACTCGGTTATCAAAGGCCGGCCATGTCTCTCGCTGTCTATGGTGTGAGGCATGTAAAAGAACCATTGCTGATTTTCAACAAGAGTAGGCTGCATAGCTGTCAGTGTGTTTCCCGCCCTGCAATGGCCTGGCAAGCTGTCCAGGGTGTACTCTGCCCTTGCCTGGAGTCAACTGGGATGGGAGCCAGCCTTGTGGAGAGTGGGACTCGAATCACCAACCTTTGGTGTTATGGTCTGTGCTGGCTGGCGGAATTAACTCTTATTTAATCATTGCATGTGCTGGCGAGGGGCGTGGCGGTTGCCGGTAGGCGAGTTCCAAGCAGGGCGTACCTGGTCCCTATCTGCAATCAGCAGCAGCCAGCTATAATTGGGAGCGCGCGCTTTCCTCCGATGTCAGAAGATTGTCTTCCCCGTGATTCTGCTCCTCGGCTTTCTCTTTGACCCCTGATTCTTGCTTCGTGCTCGACCAGTTCCCTTGAATTAGTATTCCCGTAATTTACATTCCTGTAATTTCCCTAGTGTTTAATAAATTGTTTGAACCTTCTTTGGTCTCCTGCATCTCTAGGTCCTACGCACACACCCCAGGCTGAACATTTGGATCAGCGCTCCAGCGCCCTATACCACTAGGCCACCACTGCCCCTATTGGAAAGCAGCTAAAGTTATATTTACTAGCAATGGGATCGCAATAAAAGCCTTAAAATTCACAGAATAATCTTCACCTTAACAAGTAATTCCCAAAATTGTAATCTTGGGATGCAAAAACTTCCCAAATAACCACAGAATAGTGTGTCTGTTTTGTCTCTGCAACCATCGTTAAATGATATTCGACTGAAAACCCATTTTGAAAATCCAGCCAAATCAGTCTCCTCTATTCATAAAATGTTCATATTCAAAGTGAATTATTATTATTATTATTATTATTATTATTATTATTATTATTATTATTTCAGTTCCAGCCTCAATCCACTTGTGCAAATATATTCATATTAGTATGAAAGCACTCAAAGGAACGCTTTTATTTTTAACAACCTTTGATGATTGTAGTCTGCCTGATGAGTTCCTTTATTGGTTCACAATCACATTACTTGTATAGCTTATGATATATCTCATGAGCTGTATATTGAATGTGAGAGAAAATTGGGGTGCATTTTATGCATACCATACAATTGACAGACTCGATTATTTCAAAATATGCCCAGCAAAACAGATACAATTATAGTCTGTATACAGAATACTAAAGAGTGTGAACACCTATACTACAGGGGGCGTTAATGATGCAGTGGTCACATTAGAGTTGTATATGTTTTCAGTTTATGCCTCATTAGTAACGGGGCAGTGGTGCTCTAGTGGTATAGGGCGCTGGATCGCTGATCCAAAGGTTGGGGGTTCGAGTCCCACTCTCCACAAGGTTGTCACTGCCCCCCCCCCCAGTGCAGCTAACTGGGTTATCAAAGGCCGGCCATGTCTCTCACTGTCTGTGGTGTGAGGCATGTAAAAGAACCATTGCTGACTTTCGACAAGAGTAGGCCGCAAAGCCGTCAGTGTTTTTCTGCCCTGCGATGGCCTGGCGAGCTGTCCAGGGTGTACTCTGCCCTCACCCGAAGTTGGCTGGGATGGGCACCAGCCTCCCCGTGACCCAAACTAGGATTAAACAAGTACAGAAAATGAACTGAACCTCATTAGTATTCAGACCTCATTCAGTCAAAAAGAAGAAGAAGAAGAAGAAGAAGAAGTCGGTGTGTTCATATTTATTCAGTTCAGATTATATGTAACAGTAAAGTTCAATCACTGGCAAAATAAAACAATACAGCAAATTTTAGTAATAAACAGACTGATGTTGCAACTTATAAT
>CM045748.1:16705359-16757859 GCA_024760905.1 Plotosus lineatus
GTCACTGGTGCTGAAGAGGGGCAAAGTTGTGGACAGGTTCCGCTTCAGCATCGGTGGGGCACCAATCCCAACTGTCTCTGAAAAACCAGTGAAGAGTCTTGGCAAGGTGTTCAACAGCAGCCTTAAGGATTCAGCATCCATTCAAGAAACCTGTCAGGAGCTGGAGAGCTGGTTGAGAACAGTGGACCGGTCTGGGCTACCCGGGAAGTTCAAGGCCTGGATTTATCAACATGGCATCCTGCCCAAAGTGATGTGGCCTCTACTCATCTATGAGGTTCCAATTTCGATCGTGGAGGTCCTAGAGAGGAAGGTTCGGAGTTTCCTCAGGAGGTGGCTGGGTCTGCCTAGGAGTCTTAGTAGCATCGCTCTCTATGGACGCAACACCAAGCTCCAACTGCCTCTGAGATCACTAGAGGAGGAGTTTAAGGTGACAAAGGCAAGAGAAGTGATGATGTACCGGGACTCCAGCGACCCTAAGGTGGCCCAGGCAGGGGTCAGAGTGAAAACCGGGAGGAAGTGGAGAGCTGATGAAGCTGTCACACACGCTGAATTGCGGATACGACACAGAGCCCTGGTCGGAGCAGTGACCCACGGTAGGGCTGGTCTGGGAACATGTAAAACCGCACAGTATGAGAAGGCCAAGGGGAAGGAGAGATGGCGATTGGTGCAGGAGGAGGTGAGGGCAGAAGTGGAGGAGAGGAGGAGCAGCAGAGCAGTCGGCCTAAGGCAGCAGGGTGCCTGGACAAGGTGGGAGCAGGCCATGGAACGAAAAGTCACATGGGCAGAGCTTTGGCGGGCAGAGCCGCACCGAATAAAGTTCCTTGTCCAAGCGGTCTATGACATTCTGCCCAGTCAATCAAACCTCTCCATTTGGGGTAGAATAGAGTCTCCCAACTGCTCGCAGTGCCCAGGCAGAGGCACGTTGGAGCACATTCTGAGCTGCTGTCCAGTAGCCCTTGGGCAGGGGCGGTACACCTGGCGCCACAACCAGGTTCTGAAACCCATTGTAGAAGTCATCAGCATGGGAATCAGCAAAAGCAGCAGACGGTCCTGCCCCACCACTCAGTTGATCACCTTTGTGAAGACGGGTGAGAAGTTGGGAAAAACCGCAGGAGCCAGGAACCTGGCCACAGCCTCGAGATGGCTGTGGATTAGGAGAGGAGATCCATGGAAAGCAAAAGCCACCTGAGCACAAGTCGGGTCTGATCAACCATGGCTGGGTCGCCTGGGCGAGGGTGTCTGATGTTGAAAGACCCGAAACATCCGAGGACCTCAGGTTACATCACTGATGATGTGTTCAGGAGCATCCTAGAGATGTATCATAACAATGTCATGATTTTTTTTTTCTTCTTGGCTTTGTTCAACTGCTTTGCAAGAGTTACAATTCCTAAAAGTACTATAAATATACAATTATTGAATTATTATATTAATATTTAAATATCAAGTAATGACAACTTACTTTGTTCGTATTAGCTTTCAACTATGAATGGTAAGTTTATCTATTCTGGTGTTAGGAATGCACAAGATAATGTTAGGAAAAAAAAAAAGGGGTACAGTTTGAATTTACAATGATGACTAATAGGACTGAATACTTGCCTGCTGTTAACACTCTAATAGAATTAGTGCACCAGGTTACAATTAATACACACAAGCACTAATTAACCCTGTACAGCTCCCAATTTTAGATCAGAATCTAATGTTTGGATGTTTAACCTGAAAAGCATTCATTCATTTTTTGAACTGCTTCATTTTATATAAATAGGGTCACGGGGAGGCTGGCACCTATCTCAACCAACTCTCCGGGACCCCTAGGTGTGAGTTGCAACAGCCAATTAACTTACTGTGCATGACTTTTTGGACTGTGGAAGGAAACCGGAGTACCTGCATGAAACCCATGCAAGCACAGGGAGAACATACACACTCCACACAGACACACCCAAGCTGGAAATTGAACCCAGGACCTTCTTGCTCTGAGAGGGACTTGCTAACCATTACGTCATTGTGTCATTTAGTTCAGTTCAGTTCATTTTCTGTAACTGCTTAATCCTAATTAGGGTCGCGGGGAGGCTGGCACCCATCCCAGCCGACTCCAGGTGAGGGCAGAATACATCCTGGACAGTTGGCCAGGCTATCGTAGGGCGGAAACACGCTGACTGCTTTGCAGCTACTCTTTATGAAGCCATCAATGCTTCTTTTATAGCCTCTTACCATAGACAGTGAGAGACATGGCCAGCCTTTGATAACCTAGTTAGCTGCACTTAGGGGACAGTGACAACCTTGTGGCGAGTGGGACTCAAACCTCAACCTTAGCATAAGTGATCTAGCACCCTATACCACTATAGAAGAACATAGATATAAAGAACAGAGGAAGTAAAAAATATTTATGTGTCTATGAGCAAAAACAGATTTACTGACAACAGTGTAGGTTTATGAATGACTTTCGGAAAACAAATAGACCTGTGCTTTTTTCTTTTCTTTTTTTTTCCTTTAATAATCTCTTCCAACAACTTGCAAAAATCTGAGCATGTCTCTCCATTCTCTCTTTACAGTAAATGCTATTTCAATTTCGACCATACTTCGGTTTTAGAAATAAAGATACACGTTTTTGTTTTTTTTGTTTTTTCCCAGATGTTATTTAAGTACCACCATGATGTACAGTACCAAGACAAAAAGGATGTAAAGTGAAAATAACGTAACTGAATCATGAATATGAATGTCCATGATTATCTACCTACCTAATGGTTATGGACATACTGTATACTGCACTAATATATAATTACACTGACAGCCACATAAATGTAAATAAATTGTCAGTGTTAGAAATTGAAATGAAGTTTTGGTCAAACATTTCAGCTATACATGTGGAATGTGGTATGTGGAATCAGAGCTAGGTGGCGTGCCATGCTAACTAGTGACGGAGGTCAAAGAAGGTGAGAAGGCTACCTCTGAAATTAGTGCAGTTAATGTTCATACTCTTGTTTGCAGGGATGGTGGAGGACATGAGGGGTGCGCTCCTAATCAGGTTGTGATTGAAACTGTAACTTATCTTATTTTAATAAAGCTTGGGTTTCACTTGGAATTCATGGTTAAAATAATCAATTTTCATTATTCCGATTTGTAAAACTGATTAAAGAGTGTGTGTCCAAATTATAAGCTTCTTCTTACTCTATACCTATTATACCTTCGGAGAACCGGATAATTGGAAGAAAGATGTAGTAAGACCTTGGGAGCAGGAAGGACTCTGGTGCCCCCTGCCTCATGCAAGAAAATGTATGCTGACAAATTATTTTCTTTCATAAAACCAATTTGTGTCTGGAAGTAGATACTTGTAATGGCACTTTCGTAGCATTTTACAGCATTGATGTCTGAGTTGGTTATAGCTCCAGGGAAATTGAAGTGATATTAACCTCGGATATCCCTTTGTGCATAATGTCACAGGTTTAGTGTCTGTTTAAGGCTTCTTTGAGTTGTCTGTTTTCTTAAGCTCCAAAAAAAAAAAAAAAAAAGCGGGCCAGTAAGCATACTGGTGGCTTAATATTCCCAGCTGTGAATACATGTTGGCATCTTTCATATGAAGGGATAGACGGTTGAATTATGGCAGTGGTTCTCAATTATTTTTGCCCCCCCCCAGGAAGAAAAAAATCATTTCATGCCCCCACAGCCCCGCGAGCAACTATAAATAGTATTATTTGTCTATAAAATTATTAGTACACCTTTGCATAACATTGTTTTTTATTCTGTACCAGAAAAGATTTAAAGTGCACCAATCTGCCTGAAATAAAAAAAAAAAAAAAAAAATCCTTATTTAAACTCATTCAACTTACTTATACAGTGATACCTCAGCTCACGAACATAACTGGTTCCCAGAAAGTGTGTGCAAGGCGAAAAGTTCGTCTTCCGAACATTTATTTCCCATAAGAAACCATTAAAATGAGAATAATCCGTTCCCAGGTCCCCATAAAACATAATTTTCTACTAAATAAGCCTTAAAACTACACAAAAATATACCTTATTTTATGTATAATAAATGTGCTATTGTATTGTAATTAAAGAAATAAACTGTACTGTATAATAAAGTGGTTTTATTTACCTTTGTGATGGTAGTTGATGGCTTGATGGAATGGAGTGGGAGGAGGAGGGAGGGAGGGACTTACTGTTTGGAAGGAGAGTTTGGAAACGCCTACTGTTTGGAAACACCCTTAGCCACACACGCACCCTTAATAGCTTCCTTGTTCTTAAGGATGGGAGCAATGGTAGACTTAGCGTACTGGTACTGGGACGCTGAGTCACACAAACGCACACCTCGTTCGTGTTTTTCAACGATCTTCGCCTGTGGTGGGGACTTTTTCGGTCCCATAATAGCAAAAGTACACTCAATATGGTCCAAAATGTCTATCAAACACAAACCACTTCCGCACTCAAAGAAAGGGGGTGACGAACTGTGATGCCGTGAGCGTGCGTCAGCTTCTCGTGGCCGCCACCGTGGCGCTGTTCGACCGCGTGGTTTGGTTCGTCCACCGAAAACTAGTTCGTCAGCAGAGACTATATGCTCGCAAATTTAATGTTCTTGAGGCGAAAAGTTCGTGAGCTTAAGCGTTCGTCAGCGGTTTTACTGTACTGTAATATCTCCGTCTCTCCACCTTTCTCTTCATTCCTGTTAGAAATTTTTCATGTTGTTTCTTGAGGGGTTGTTAACTGCATTTCATGTCGTTTGCTCGTGCGAAAAATTGCTACACCACAGCGCGACAATGAGAGCGCCACTTCTAACTAGTGGAGTGGAGGTGCAATTACACTTAATTCTCATACACAAGTCCTAAAAATGGCATGTTTCCCTGACATCTCACCCCCCTGGTCACGCCCCACTATTTGAGAAGCACTGAATTATGGGGACATTGCTTTGTTTTAATGCCATAAGTGATCGAAAGGTTTAAATCAAGTCAGTGTTTTACAACAGTTTTTCAATTTTTATGAAATTCAGTGGAGCGTAGAAACACACTTTGTAGTTTAATGTAATGCAGATTTGAGAGTTATATCACAAAAATATGAGAAATCTAAAAAATGCAAGGCAGATTCAGTGGACTGAATGACTAGAAAATGTTAGAAACTTTTCTTTGTTGGGGTATAAAGTGTGACTCAGCAAATATGCTATTTCATAAAACAGATTAAATAAGGTGATCCTATAATTTATTTTTATGAATAATACAGATACACGTATTCATTTTTTGAACTGCTTAATCCTATTCCCAGCAGGGGAAATGTATGATGGTGGGGAAATGAGTTGCACCTTCCCTCCCTCCACCTCATGGCTGAAGTGCCCTTAAGCAACGCACTTATCCCCCAGCTGCTCTCTGAGTATCCCAATATGTGTATCAGTCCACTGCTCCAACTGTGTGTGTGTGTGTGTGTGTGTGTGTGTGTGTGTGTGTGTGTGTGTGTTCACTGTTTATGTTTGTATGTGCCTACATTTCAGATGGGTCAAATACAGAGGCTCTAATTCCCCTTGCGGGATAAAAACAGGAAAGTAAAATATACTCACTCATTTTATGAGCGGGCTGTGGCCTAGTGGTATAGGATACTGGATCGCTGATCCGAAGGTTGGGGGTTCAAGTCCCACTTTCCACAAGGTTGACACCCCCGCCCACCCTCCAGTGCAGCTAACTGGGTTATCAAAGACCGGCCATGTCTCTCACTGTCTATGGTGTGAAGCTGTAAGAGAACCGTTCCTGACTTTTGATAAGAGTAGCTGCATAGCCATCAGCATGTTTCTGCCCTGCGATGGCCTGGCGAGTTGTCCAGGGTGTACTCTGCCCTCACCCGGAGTTGGCTGGGATGGGTGCCAGCCTCCCCGGGACCCTAATTAGGATTAAGCAATTACAAAAAATGAACTGAACAGTTACAGAAAATGTGTGAATAAATGTTAGACCACATCTATCCTACACTATAGCTACAATATATAATTTATTAATATAAAAATGCACGGCAAATTTTATTTTAATCTCCTGCAATAAATTACTAAAAAGTCTCTTTTTGTTAGTAAATATGCTTCTTTTGTACATTTTATGAACCCATTCATCGTCACCACAAATCAAAATCCGTGAACTATGATGCCTATAAATGCCTTGTTCACATCTGACCAGCAAACCACTGCTGTACACACAGTAGCTACCTCAGACATTTTTTTTTTTTTTTTTTTTTTTTTTTTTTTTTGCTGTAAGACACTGTATGTTTTTATCTGAGAGGATTGCAAGTCCTGCAGAACCTGTTCTCTCAGGCTAACATCCATTTATTCTCATATTTACAGCAAACTGAAATTTGGAATAGGTAATTAGATTTGCTTGCTTATTCTTGGAATGTGATAGACAACTAAAACACCTGGCGGCAGCGCCTGCAAACACAGGGAGAACATGCAAGCTCCATACAAAAATCCCCTTGCTGACCATAGAGCTGTAACCCAGGAAACTCGTACTATGAGGTGCAAGTTCTCACTCTTTCTCTCAAACATGCATGAAGTTAGAAAACTGGAGTTGTTTTATTCAAAGAGTGCTTTTTTTTTCTTCTTGCCTAGTTTTATTTGTCTCAAGGTGGCTTTGGTTTAACTAGCTAATCTGGTGTGAAATTCCTACTCCAGAACTTTATAATGGGTGGATATAGTGAAAGGTCTGAGGTGTAAGTCTGACAAAACTTTCTCCTGGAGACAGTTCAATCTGGGAACCTGAAAGTTTGTTATGTAATTTCTCAACAGTGCTCGTGTTAATGGATAAAGGCTCAAGAAACCTACTCCAGAGTATAAATATGTGTCCAGTGGATGTATATCTATTACTAATGAAATAACATGAATAATGTTGATTATTATAGTCTCTTTTAAAAGAGCATGATCAGAGCTACTGGAGCATAGAGGTCTGTTATGATATTTTTCCCTGAAACAGCCCATTGGATTGACTCAAAACCACACATTAAAAGTTTGTATTAATTTTGACAAGAATCTCACATGTTTAGATATGTTTTTAAGCATTTAGACCAATCATTACTTGATTGTTTTTTTTTTTTTTTTTTTTTTTTTAACTGCTGCTGCCTATGTTATAATGGCTGGGCTGATAAAATGTCCGAGTATTGTCAGTTACATTACTGACATGCTGTAATCCGTATCATTTTTAAAAATTGCTATTGTATAATGTGTACAGGATCCATCACTTTCCGCAGTTAATTGGGACCAAGCTCCCCATGCGACCATCAAAATCTGCAAAGTAGGATTATCCCCACTGGCTGATGTATACATACATGTATATGTGTATATAATATCAATACATACATATTCAATGCTATAAATGCTTATTATAACAATTAAACATTAATAAAAATAACATCAGATGTAAATAAAACATAAATACACAGACATACAGATGGTACTGCATGAGAAGAAGACGACACACATACATACGCGCACACATGCGCATGCACGTGCGCAGATGCGCGTGCACACACATATGCAGCAATGTAAGTAGTTTTGATGGGAGATTTTGGGTTGGTTTTCGTTTTGTGTTTGTTTTTGTTTGTTTTTTTTTATTTTGCCTAATTGGCCTTGTTTCTGTGTCATTTTCCTTAACTTCTTCCCCTATTCTTCCTTAATTTCCTTAATTTTTAATTCAATGAATATATAAATAAATAAATGTATATTAAAACTATTAATTTCTGATTGGGCTGCCTTAAACAAGTTCATGTCAGTCAGTAATGCACAGTACTGTGCAGTTGTTTGAGCAACATGCAAAGGAATTGTGTGGAACAAGGACACCTTATAGTTAAATATAAATAAACACATTAAATTAAATCCCCATATATATATAAATCTATAAATCACAGTAAACAGTAATTAAATAAACTAGCATCAGGTACAGTTTGTACAGTTTTACAGGTACATTATCTACCAGGTGTCTTACAGAACCAGTCACAGTTCTGGAAATGTTGACTATCACACTTGATTCTTTATTTGAATGTAAATCATATCAGCCTTCATTATATTTTTGTCTGAAAAATGGTCTTTTATATGCAATATGCTTCTTTCTTTATTGACATACTGTGCCCACATTTTTTTTATTTTTTTTTTATTTTTTTTACATTGTATTTAATTTTGTTCCGGAAAACTAATGTTTTGAAAAGTGCTTTTGTAGTAACTTCATAGTAATATCCACATAAAAATAAATATATAGCAATGTTTATACAAATAAACAAATAAACAGGGTGCCTAAAACCTTTGCACAGTACTATAAATAAAATAAACCATGACTGTCATGTCTTTACTTAAAAACCCACCACAGAAAAACACTTGGTCATTGGATGGCATGTGTTTTTTAGGCATGAATCTTCAATATCGATATGTTCCACATGAAAAGTATTTAATTTTGGTTAGCAAAACAGATTCTGAAACAAGTGGGGTGGTTTTCATTAGCCTCATCATCATCATCATCATCATCATCATCATCATCATCATCATCATCATCATCCACTTAATCTGGGTTGGTTCACGGGAGCAGCACCCTAAGCAGTAAGGTAGAAACGACCATCTCCCCAGCCACTTCCCCAAGCTGTTCTGGAGTATAGAGGCATTCCAAGATCAGCCAAGAGTCCCTTCTGTGTTTTCTAGTTCAACCCCGATGTCTCTTCCCAGTCGGACATGCCTGAAACACCAGACCAGGTCTGAAGGCATCCTAACCAAATACTCAACTCTAACCTCAACTGGCTTCTCTCAATGTGTAGGATTCTCACCCTCTCTCTAAGGGAGGGCTCCACTAATCTGCAAAGGAAGCTAATTTCAGCTGATTGTATCTGCAATCTTGTTCTTCCGGTCACTACTCGAACCACAAGTGAGGGTTGGAACATAGAGTGACTGGTAAATTGAGAACTTTGCCTTGTGCTCAGCTGCTACTTCACCTTGACAGACCAGTATAAGCTTTGATTTACAGCAGAGACTGCAGCAATCTGCCTGTCGACCTTCTACTCCAGCCTTCCCTCAGTCATGAACAAGATCCCGAGATACTTGAGCTGCTCCACTTGGGGCAGGATCTCATTCCGGACCTGAAGGGTGCATTTCACTCTTTTCTAGCTGAGAACTATGGTCTCAGACCTGAAAGTGCTGATTCTCATCCCGGCCACTTCGCATTTGACTGCGAATCGCTCCAATGAGAGCTGGACTTCCCAGATTGAAAGTGCCAAAATGGCAGCATCAACATCAAAAATCAGAGCGAGGACCCTATGGCCACCAGAAGGCCTTCACACCATGGCTAGAAATTCTATAAAAATTTTGAACCGCTTCAGTGACAAAGGGCCCCCTTGGCGGATTCCACCCTCCACTGGAAACGAATTTGACCTGTTGTTACCAGTGCCGCCATTCTCTGGCTCCGGTGATACAGAGACTGACTGGCCCATAATAATGAGCCAAGTACACTGTACTCCCGGAACACACCCCACAAAATATCCCAAGGGACATGGTTTTCCGGTTACCAACATATTGGGAATTCATTTTATCATTCCATTTAACATTGCTCTGAATTCCTTTATTTCCCTGAATTGCATTTCATGGAAGTCACAACTAGATTCAGAAAATTCAAGGAGGAATCATAGACATATATATTGATTTATTGCAGACAATGTTTCAGCTGCCAGAATAGATTTACCTTTCAATGATTGCATTCAAAGTGCCAAAAAATTGCAAGAGTTGGTAGATTTTCCAGTGACAAAGCTAATAAGCTTCCCTAATATGGCTTAGATATAAGAGAGTGTACATGGCAGTCCTTTTCATATGCTGTATAGGTAAGAGTTGTATTATGTAGGAGGCATAATGGTTGCAATCTTTTGGGAAGAAGGCCCTGAGCTCTGGTCATTTCTGCAAGGACTTCACATGTTTTCATGATGTGAGTTTCCTCCCACAGTTCCACAACATCCACAGTAGCATGATTGGTGGTTCCAAATTCCCCCTAGGTATGAGTGTGAATGGTTGTTTGGGTATTCGCCTTGCAATGGTCTGGCAAGCTGTTCAGGGTGTTCCCAGCCTCTGTTCAGTTCAGTTCTTTTTCTGTAACCACTTAATCCTAATGAGGGTTGTGGAGAGGCTGGCGCCCATGCCAGCTGACTCCGGGCAAGGGCAGAATACGACCTGGACATCTCGCAAGGCCATCGCAAGGTGGAAAGATGCTGACGGCTATGCAGCTTTCTCTTGTTGAAAGTCTGCCATAGTTCTTTTACATGAACCTCTCACCATAGACAGTGAAAGAGGTGGCCAGCCTTTGATAACCCAGTTATCTGCACTGGGGAAGTTGTAAATAATTATTTAATTTATCAGCTACTACATTTCAATAGGACCATCATCATCATCATCATCATCATCATCATCATCATCATCATCATCATCATCATCATCATCATCATCATCATCATCATCCGCTTCATCCGAGGTTGAGTCGCAAGAGAAGAAGCCTAAGCAATGAGATCCAGATATCCCTCTCTCAAGCCACTTCCTCCAGGTCTTCCAGGGGAACACCGAGGCATTCCCAGACTATACCCACCCTCCCCCAGAGTCTGCTGAGCTGGGTGCATGCCTCCAATCAACCATAATTAGGGTTAAGTGGTTTAGAAAATGAATGAATTTTATAATGTATAAGCCTACAGGCCTGTTACTCATGGTAAAGTAATTGGAAAACATGTCCTCAAGTGGTAAAAATGGCAAGAGAGAGAACATGATTCAGTCAAAAATTGGTTTTATTTCTTTTTTTTGAAAAGTGCTTTTGCATGGGCAGGAGGAACAAGTTGTCCCCAGGACAACTTGCACCCGAAGAAAGTTATATTTTTTCAACCATCATGCTTTTACGGAAAATATAAAGTTTTGGTCAGTAAAACGCATTTATATTAAAAAAAAAAAAAAAAAAAAAAATAGATGGTTATAGTGATGTAAGTGTATTGCAGCCATGGGTTCAGTATTTGGAGACCTGTTGAATTGTGTTAACTGGGTTTTATATTGTAAACATTTTTTTTTTTTTTCATGATGATGTAGACCTCATTTATTCTGTTCAGACATGGATGTCTGTAATGCAGTCTTGTTATATTGCATTTTCGTATATTCTTGATATGCATACGTTTACACCATTTGGAGGTGATCATTATATTAGCCTTCATTAGTATGGAAGCTGAAGCTAATTCCCTGATAAAACTGTTCATCTGTTTTTCTAAAATGCCAAAGAGGAAATTTATGAGTGTGGTGAAGGAGGACATGAAGGTAGTTGGTGTAAGAGAAGATGGAGTCTGGAGGGAACAGCCGAAAGAAAAATAAGATCTGTTTTTCCTCAAATATTCAGCTGAACATTTGACTTTTTACTGAATATGACTCTCGGTGTTTTTTGAGATATTTCATCCACTGAATTCATTTATTTAGTCGTTAGAAATCTTCGGTGTGTCATTGAATTAAATGAGGCTGACTCGGACATGACATGCATGATGTCCTGTGATCCCACCAATTATATTCCCACCTGACATTGAGCTTTTTCATGACATGCACTACAGCATCTGTGACTTTATTCAGGATAAGGAAGTTACTGAAGCTGGAGATGATGAAAAGTATGTACATACATATATTCAATTAATTATTGCTGATGGTGTTAAACAAGTCACACAAAATAACATGTTTATTTTATTAATTTATGGAGGAAATTATACAATATCCCCCAGTGCAGTTAACTGGGTTATCGAATGCTGGCTATGTCTCTCACTGTCTATGGTGAGAGGGATGTACAAAAAATTGCTGTCAAGAGTGGGCTGCATAGCAGTCAGTATTTCTGCCCTGCGATGGCCGGGCGAGCTGTCCAGGGTGTACTCTGCCCACGCCCAGAGTCGACTGAGATGGGCGCCATTTCTACAGAAAATAAAGTGTCTTCCTATTGACAAATCACCATTCTTGCTATAAAGGGGAAGTTTAATTCACATTCCCACTTACATTTAGGCCAATTTTGAAATTTTGCATTCTGTTCAAATTTGCTAAGGACAATACAGCATTATCAAAGTCAGTTTCACATGGTGTTGTCCTCGTCCCTTTTTAGAAATACAGAAGATTGATGGACAATGAATGGTTACATTCCATGAAATCATTTTGTTTAACAAAGCATGTCTTGAAAGGATTTGCCAACTGTTGTCATCCCTTTTCTCTTGAGAGCTGGGACATTTTAAAAGGCTGTGATTAAAGTGAATTAGCCCAAACTCTGGGACTCATAAAGAGAGTTTAAAGCATGTGACATCCAAATGGGAGCTGAGTGGGTGAGAGGGAGAAGGAGATTGGTCTAACTGGTCACAAAGAAAATACTGTATGTTTTAGACTGTAATATACGAGGGTTGTTTTCTAAGCAAATTGATAAGAATGCTTGTAGGGTTCAAAATGAATGGATGATGATGATGATGATGATGATGATGATGATGATGATGATGATGATGATGATGATGATGATGTCTTTGTGTGATTAGGTCAAATGAAAAGGGGAATTAATTAATTAAGATTTATTCTTCACCTGGATTAAACTCATTTCATCCGGCAAAACAGTTTAACTATGTAGTAATAAAACTACAATTACTCCTCACTATGGAATTAAAGAGCTCTCTTGTAATTTAGGGAAAGATGAAAAAAAAACTTTGTTAAACATATTTGTTTTATTTAACAACTTTGTTAAACATAATACATGATCCAGGTCCAAAAAGAAAATACATTATAAATTATTATGTTGCTCAACTACAAATGCTGCAGGGCAGTGGTGGTCTAGTGGTATAGGGCACTGGATCGCTGATCCAAAGGTCGGGGGTTCGAGTCCCACTCTCCACAAGGTTGTCACGGTCCCCCCAGTGCAGTTAACTGGGTTATCAAAGGCTGGCCATGTCTCTCACAGAGTAGGCTGCAAAGCCGTTGGCGTGTTTCTGCCCTGCGATGGCCTGGCAAACTGTTCAGGGTGTACTCTGCCCTCGCCCGAAGTCCTTGTGCACCAAATAGCAAGTCGGAGTACCCACGCCCCTTGGGGATTCCCTCATTATCCTGGGAGACTTCAACAACCACGTGGGCAAAGACAGTGTGATGTGGAAGGGTGTGATTGCAGGGGGCAGTGGTGGCTTAATCGGTAAAAGAGATGGGTGACCGATACAATGGTCAATGGTTCAATCCCCACTGTTGGGCACTTGCGCAACATCCGTAACTCTCAATTGCTCAGTTGTATAAAAATGATAATTGCAAGTCGCTCTGCATGAGAGTGTATGCCAAATGCTTTAAATGTAGGTACGACCTCTCTTCAATCTGAACACTGAATAGTGTTTTGCTGTTCGACTTCCATAACTGTTTGTCCATCACAAATAGCATGGCTGAACAAAAGGGTATCCATAATTGCACTTGGCACCAGGACATCATACTGCGTTCAATGATCGACATTGTAGTTGTGTCATTGCATTTACAGCTGCATTTTCTGGACACTCGCACCACCGGGTGGTGAGTTGGCGCCGATACTGAGGGAGGTTGGCCTTACAGACATGGGAGACAACATGTCACATTTGCTTCCAGTGGTGGTTGGACTCTGCCAAGGCTATCCTTTTGTCACCAGTTTTGTTCATAATATTTATGGATAGAATTTCTAGGCACAGCCAAGGTATTGACAAATTCTGGTTTGGAGGTCATGGAATCTATCCTGTTCTTTTTGCAGCTGACATTGTCATTTTGCATCAAGCTGGGACCTCCAGCTCTCATTGAGTGAAAGAAAGATGGAGTGGGAGATCAACAGGTAGATTGGTGCAGCCTCTGCTGTGAAGGGGAGCATGTATCAATTCGTTGTTGTGAAAAGAGAGCTAAGCCAATCTATTACGAGTTGATTGATGTTTCAACCCTCACCTATGGTCATGAGCTATGGGTAGTGACAGAACAAGATTGCGAATATAAGTAGCTGAAAGGAGCTTCCTTTGCAGCTTCGAGTAGAATGCGTTGAAAGGAGCTAGTTGTGGTGGCTCGGGTACGCCTCCTGAACGTGTCTCTGATGTGATGTGCAACCAGGAGAGACCTTTGGGTTGACAAAGAACACGCTGGAGGAACTATGTTTCTCAGCTGATATGGGAATCCCTCAGTGACCACCCAGAAGAGCTGGAGGAAGTGGATATGGACAGGGATATCTGGGGCTCACTGCTTAGGCTGCCCCTGCAACCTGTCCCTGGATTAAGTGGAAGAAGATGAAGAGCTCATATTATTTGTGTTTATTTTAAGTCATATTATCATCATATCTAACTCCCGTGCAGCTAACTGTGTTAGCAAAGGCTGGCCATGTCTCTCACTGGCTATGGTGAGAGGTTCATGTAAAAGAACCATTGCTGACTTTCGTAAAGAATAGTTGCAGAGCCATCAGCATGTTTCTGAAGGGTTGTGTTAGGAAGGGCATCCGATGTAAAAACCTATACCAAATCAAACATGTGAATCAGATGATTAGCTGTGGCGACCATTGGAAAATGGAAACAGCCGAAAGGAAAAGAAGACTATCACCATATGTAACTTACTTAAATCCTTGTTAATATCACATTGCAAATATAGAGCAGAGACATTTATGTATTGTCAACCATCAACAGTTAAACATATATAAATGTATACTTAAAGGAAATGCTTTTTGTTTCAAAAGCATGGGACCAAGCCTCTTGTTTCTAAGTCCTATTTTGTGTAGTAATAAAGTGCAGGCTATTTAGCTGTGGCAATAAAAACATTGTTCTCGTTACTGATAATCACTGACTTTGCATGTTCGCCTGTTGCTCGTCACCTTCTATATAGATGTGACTTTAGTATATTTCTGCACTGTAGATGAAATCAACTGAAAGGCTTCACTAATTACCGAATATAGGAACGTTACTAACCGCTTTTGTTGGAAATCTTGTGCATCAGGCAACAAGAGAGTCCCAAGAATCTCCAGGGTAAATCTCTTCTGGGTCATCAGGACAGCAAAGCACACACTTAATAAAATAATCCACAACTATTTGGCAGTTCATCCAATCTATCACCCACTATCATTAATACACCCATTCCCATATACTGTTGTTTTGTAATACAAGTAAAAAATGCACTTAATATTATCTCTGCTGTAACTTAATGCTCATTAAAAAGGAGGAAAAGTGAATGTGGTCTTGTCAAGGGCATTTGTCAAGAGCAACACTTAAAAGCTTGTGTGACTTTTCTTTTCCATTGAACAATTTATTGTATGCTGGGATACAGTTTGTTAATGTAATTGGATTCATATCTAGTAAAACACCAGATTCTACGTGGTCATTCATCTGCTAGGTATACAGTATTAGTTATATTAGGCGCAATTACTATAATTTTAAGAGTTTAAGATTAGTGTGATGATTCTCTGCCATTACACTTCCAAAAAAGTGTCATTCAGATCATGTGCTTAGATCATTAACACAGGGTTCTAACAGCAATGTAAGGTGTCAGTGACCTTATCACCCTTTTTTGAATTGTTAATTTTACTCATTTTATCCAGGCAAAATACACAAATCTACAATCAACCTCTCTGTACCACCAGTGCATTAAATTAGATATCAGATACATACATTCATATATATATATATATATATATATATATATATATATATATATATATATACAATACATGTGTGTGAACGAGAAGGACCAAAAGGAACAGTGAGGTCACAGGGAGCAGATATAAAGAAGGTGGAGGATTTTAAGTACTTAGGCTCAACAATCCAGAGCATTGGAGAGTATGGAAAAGAGGTGGAGAAGTGTGCGCAGGTAGGTTGGAATGGTTGGAGAAAGTGTCCGGTGTGATGTGTGATAGGAGGGTTGGGCAAGAATGAAAGGAAAAAAGTACAAGACAGTGTTGAGGCCAGCGATGTTGTATGGTTTAGAAACAGTGGCCCTGGGGAAAAGACAGGAGGCAGAGCTGGAGGTAGCAGAGATGAAAATGTTGAGGTTCGCTTTGGGAGTAACAAGGATGGATAGGATCAGGAATTAATATATCAGAGGGACAGCACATGTTAGAGGTTTTGAAGACAAAGTCAGAGAGGCTAGATTGAGATGGTTTGGGCATATCCAGAGGAGGAATAGTGAGTATATTGGTAGCACGATGCTGAGGTTGGAACTACCAGGCAGAAGGACTAGAGGAAGACCAAAGAGAAGATTTATGGATGTGGTGAAGGGGGACATGAAGGTAGTTGGCGTAAAAGAAGGAGATGCAGAGCACAGAGTGAGATGTAGGCAGATGATTTGCTGTGGCGACCCCTGAAGGGAACAGCCGAAAAGAAAAGAAGATATATTATTTTAATATTATATACAGTGGGTTGTAAAAGTATTCACATCCATGACCAAAACTCAATTTCTCAGAACAGAACAAAGCAAACGTGAGTTCCACCTGTTTATATGAAAGGAAATAGCACAGACACAACAATCTATCACTGTTTTTGTTCGTAAGCACGCTTTACTATGAATAGAGTGCAAAAATCTGTATTTCATTGTTGCAAAAGTATTCACACCTTTGCATCAAATATGTTATTTTGAGTCGAAAATAATTGCACCACAGTGTCACAGAAATGTATTCAGTCACTTGTAACTTGTATAGGCTTGATTTCTCCTTATAAATAGTGCCCGATATTCACCTGTACACAATCATCCCATGATTGTCAGAAGACAACAGTCATGAGGTCCAAGGAGCTATCAGAAGACCTGAGAAAGAAAGTTGTAGAGAACCATAGAGATGGGCAAAGCTATGTAGCCATCGCAAGTTCACTCAATGTGCCAAAAAGTACTGTTGCATCGCTGGTCCAGAAGTGGAAGCACCATGGTACCACTATGAATCTCCGAAGAACAGCGTGTCCCTCCAAGATAACGACAAAAGGCAAGATGAAACTGCTCAGGGAAGCCAGAGCAAACCCCTCCGTCACTCTTGAAGACTTGAAGAAGTCTCTCCAGGGTACTGGGACTAACGTACACAAGTCCACAATATCCCAGACTTTACACAAGGAAGGTATCTATGGGTGTGTCACAAAGAAAAAGCCATAACTGAAGAAACAACATCCCAAGGCTTGTTTGCAGTATGCTACCACACATCTGAAAGACACTCCTGCGATGTGGGTGATCTGGTCAGATGAAACAAAAGTAGAACTTTTTTGGCTGATGATACAGCTGATGATCCAGCTCATGCCATCCCTACCGTGAAACATGGAGGTGGGAGCATAATGCTATGGGGCTGTTTCTCTTCCTCTGGTCCGGGTGAGCTTGTCCGTGTGCAAGGGATTATAAATAGTATGAAATATATTGACATCCTGGAGAAAAACCTCTTCAAGTCTGCAAAAAGCCTGAGCCTTAGGAGGAAGTTTACCTTTCAGCAGGATAATGATCCAAAACATACAGCTCGAGTGACACAAGAATGGCTCAGGATAGAAGAAAGTGAAGGTTCTAGACTGGCCCAGTCGAAGCCCAGATCTCAACCTGATAGAAAACCTGTGGATGGATCTGAAGATTTCCGTCCACCAAAGGTCACCAAGTAACCTGACTCAGCTGGAGCAGTATTGCAAAGAGGAGTGGGCAAAACTGTCCAAGGACCATTGCGCAAAACTCGTTGCTGGCTATCCAAAGCGATTGGAAGCTGTTATTGCTGCTAAAAAAGCTGCAACCAAGTACTGATTGTGACTTAATGACTTAGTGTGAATACTTTTGCAACAATGAATACAGACGTTTGCAATCTATTCATAGTAAAGAGCACTTACTAACAAAAACAGTGATGGATTGTTGTGTCTGTGCTATTTCCTTTCATATAAACAGGTGGAACTCACTTTTGCTTTGTTCTGTTCCGAGAAATTGAGTTTTGGTCATGAGTGTGAATACTTTTACAACCTACTATAATTGCTTGAGAGAGAGATAAAGAGAGATTTTTTTTTTTTTTTTTTTTTTTGCTCTTCAAAATATGTCTGTCCCACTAGAACATGTCTGGGAAAAAACAAAAGTGATGAAATCCTGGATAATTGTTTAATTAATTTAATTTAAGTTAATGCTGTGGGGGAGCTGTCTGTTTGCAAACACTACTAGAAGAGGTACCAGTGGAACCATATATGTTTTAGATGAAAAATTGATCATCACATGGACTACATATGAGACTTGAAAGTATACTAACACTGGATTTAATTATATAGATTTTTTTTTTTTTTTTTTTTTTTTTTTTATGATCTGCCATATTGTCAAATTTACAACCAGAGTCCATGCACAAGAGCATATCTCGGCTCTGGTGAGATTCTCTAATCTGCTATGCATATCTAGAGAATTAAGATAAGTGCAGCTGAACATACTTCATTAATGCAGAAGCACTTATGTAAAAATTCAATTTTGTACATGGATTAAAAAAAATCCAGTCATGAACAAAGAGCCTATCATTCATATTGTGCAGGCATGAGATATTTATTTTCTGCATTTTTCCCCTTTTCAGTGGTCGCCACAGTGAGTGATTTGCACGTTTGCTTTGGCATAGGTTTTTACATCGGATGCCTTCCTGACACAACCCTTTAGCAAGGGGCAGAAATACGCTGACGGCTTTGAGTCCTACATTTTACGAAAGTCAGCAATGGTTCTTTTACATGAACCTCTCACCGTAGACAATGAGAGACATGGCCGGCCTTTGAGAACCCAGTTAGCTGCACTGGGGGGACAGTGACAACCTTGCCTTGTGGAGAGTGGGACTCGAACCCCCAACCTTAGGATCAGCGATCCAGCTCCCTATACCACTAGACCACCATATGCATGCATGCCCAAAAAAAAAAAAAAAAAAAAAAAAAACCCATAGCTTTCTACAAGTCAAATAAATATAACAACAAGCATGCAAAATAAATGAAATAACATGCAAATAGTTAAAAAGTGAATTTTTAAAATTAAATATGTTTTTTTTGTTGTTGTTGTTTGATACTTCAGAATTAAAAAAAAGTAAATAAAAGATACAAATACTGTACTCAATTTCTTCCCGGATCTAACAAGTACAGTGGTACCTTGATTTACAAAATTGATCCATTCCAAGGGCAAGCTCTTAAGTCTTAATGGTCATTACATAAAACAATAATTCCCATAGGAAATAATAGAAAACCAATTAACCCATTCCAATACCCTGCCAAACCCATATAACCTGACACAAACACACGTATATTTCACCTAATATATTAAAGATCACTATGTATAAACAATAAGGGGCAGTGGTGGTCTAGTGGTATAGGGTGCTGGAACGCTGATCTAAAGGTTGGGGGTTCGAGTCCCACTCTCCACAAGCTTGTCACTGTCTATGGTGAGAGGCATGTAAAAGAACCATTGCTGACTGTCGTAAAGAGTAGCTGCAAAGCCGTCAGCGTGTTTCTGTCCCTTGTTAAGAAAGGTTTGTGACAGGAAGGGCATCCGACGTAAAAACCTCTGCCAAGTCAAACATGCGAATCAGATGATTCGCTGTGGCGACTCCCAAGTAAAAGGGAAAAAGCCGAAAGGAAGACAGACAAATGTATAAACAATAATTTCTTTCTTTATTTATTTGCTTTGTTCCATCTCTGAACTTAACAGTAGCTTTTGTAATCTCTCTTGAGTAAGTACTGTTTTATTAGTAACCGTCTGCCTGTCCTCTCACCTACACACTCTGGGCTGAAGAAAGATACCCCAGATCTGAAGAGGTCAATCTGCTATAGATGTTTTGAAATGTTGAACATCTTGACTCCAATCCAGGCATACACACAAGTAAAGACCACCAGCAGATGAGATGTCTCTTTCTCCTGCTGTTCATCTGCATTACCCATGGAGAGCACAAAAGGAAACTCATCAAATACTAACAAAAGTGAAAACAAAAAACAGAGGAAAGGGGGTGTATTATTAGAGAGAGACTGTCAGAGAAATCAAAGGAGGACAAAGGGAAACATAAACAGAGGGAAGACAAAAATCTTCAGGCATCACATTATTTGTGATAAATCATTATTTTACTACCTATCTTTCACTCACCTGTCTGGCTTTCAAAGGTGGCTTCCTGTGACAATATCATGCCTAAAGTCACCAAGTTATTATTTACTCCTTGCTAGTATATGTCTGTGGATATTGCATGATTAAAAAAAGAACTTGATAGTAATGGGTGTGACTGAAACACCTCAAGTCAATGATTAGAAGGTGTGTCCAAATACTTTTGCTTATATGGTGTAAGTACACTAACTCTGTCACGGCAAGCAAAGCTTTGTCTGCTAGCCTATTTTTTTTTTTTTTTTTCCGACAGTCTGTTCTCTTCATTTCATGGTGTATCTGTTGGCTGCCCTGCTTCCAGTGTGTACATATACATTAGATTATTTTGTCCAATCAGATTTCAGATTCTTTGTGCTGCCATTTGAATCTAATCTGCCCAAATCCTTCAGAATCAGCAATGCTGGCTAATGTCACTTAAACTATTCAGGAAGCAATGGAGCTGTTCCTTTAACCAATCAGATTTCAGATTAGCCTCACAGGGCCAGCTAGCTGTGCTCACAGTGATTGGTCAGGGCAAAACTAGGTGAATAGGCTGTAGCGATCTGCACATGATACATTTAAGTTTTTTTTTTTTTTTTTTTTTTGTTCTGTCCACAATGGCTGGCAGAGAAGGAGAAATTACAAATAAGACAAAAAAAAAAAAAAAAAAAAAAAAAAGTCCCAGCTTCGAGTTTCAGGTAAGCGTTTTTCCCTGTGGGGTTTGTGTGCTCGCCCTGAGCTTGATGGGAGGTTTTAGGGGGTCCTCTGTCATTGTGTCCTACAGTTGTAGTATCCAACTATATGTAATGGCTGTTTTAAATTGGCCCTATGAGTGGATGTGAATGTTCATGGCTGTGTGAGTGTTGCCCTGCCATGCCTTCTTAAACTGGTCTATGTATATTCCACCTTTGCCCAGTGTAGGCTGAGACAGGATTGAGTCTCCCTGTTACCCGAAGAGGACTAATTGTTTTGGGAAATGAGTGAATGAGATCTAAAACTGAATAGTTCTCACCCCAGAATAGCAATTCTGAGTCTTCTCATGCTAGCACCTGCTGATTAAAGCTTCCTGAATCCAATAATCCCAGAATAATTTATTTTAAACAATGGTAAGCAGGTAGGTAAATATCAATAGATATTTCTACATACTTTAAAAGTCATGGTAAATAGGAGGTGTAAATAATCCCAAAGAGAACAAAATGCGAAAGGAGCTGTGATAACTACATTGACTATTCCGGGGGTACTAAAAACGGAAGGTAAATACGTTATGGAATTAATCAAATATGATATCCTTTAAAGTCTATTTATTTCAAAACTCTGCAATTATTAATATTGTTCCACCAAAATCTATTGTCAAACTGCTGCTGTCTGCAGTATCAATAAGCCTGACTTCAAAATGAAACCACAAGCTCACACAAGCTCAGGTGCCATGTGTACTACTACAATCCATTTCAGTATCTCTGTTTGACTGAAAAAACTTCAAAGCCAAACACACGGTTCATACTGTAATAGATTATCCTTATCAACATCCTTTCAGGTATGGATTATGTTAACCCCGATGCAATGCACGGCTGTATTCCGAGACCTTTTACTGCATTTATTGAGAGGGGCTGCAGCCAAACTAAAAATACAGCAGGTTTCAGCTGAGACCTTTTCTACCAGACTTTAGAACAGTTCTTATTTAAGCACATCAGATGATGCACATTGAAGTCTGCACAAGCTTAAAGTATGGATACTTTCTATCTGCAGCCCACAGACCATTACAGAAATTCTTACAGCTGACACAGACCTGGCCTTGGAAGAATCACATTCATCCCAGGGCTATTATTTGAGCCAATTTTGCAGTGCTAGTGCTTTTTTTTATTATTAGGAAAGCATCTGAGATTAAAAAGAAAGGGTAATTAATTATAATTTGATCTGACTTTCTGAACAGCCCAAGCAAATTCAAAACCCAGTGAGCTTTTATGTAGATAGGATCTGTTTGCGAGTTCCATTCAGTCGGTAAGCATGGACAGCTCAGTCTAGTTAAAATTGGCCTCTTTCAGGAGTTGCAAACCGCATTAGGTCAGTGAGAATGCATATGAGGGGGCAGTGGTGGTCTAGTGGTATAGGGCACTGGATCGCTGCTCCAAAGGTTGGGGGTTCGAGTCCCACTCTGCACAAGGTTGTCACTGTCCCCCCCCCCAGTGGAGCTAACTGGGTTATCAAAGGCCAGCCATGTCTCTCACTGTCTGTGGTGTGAGGCATGTAAAAGAACCATTGCTGACTTTCGACAAGAGTAGGCTGCAAAGCCGTCAGCGTGTTTCCACCCTGCGATGGCCTGGTGAGCTGTCCAGTGTGTACTCTGCCCTCGCCCGAAGTTGGCTGGGATGGGCACCAGCCTCCCCGTGACCCAAATTAGGATTAAGCGGGTACAGAAAATGAACTGAGCTGATGAGAATGCATATGATACAGTTCTGGGTTTTTGTTCGTTTGTTAGGTTTTTTTTTTTTATAACATTAAAGAATTATCATTCTCATTTAATTCAACTGAGAGAAGAGAAGATGCAGTTGATGGAGTTTATTTCAAATGTTGGCTGGTACATTTTGAATTGCAAATGCTGGTAATGTAATACCTTTTATATAACACTGTAATTAAATCAAATGTTGGTTTGTCCTAAAACATTTACTGCAAATAATTTAAAGTACAACAAAACTTTTAATCAATATAATATTTAACAGTTGTATAAATAAGAAAAGGTAGAGTTTTTGCATGGGAATTGTATACATGCCTGTATACAGGCAGCAGAGCTTATTATGCATATTTTATGATATTACATGGTGGAAAGCTGAATTATTTTTTTATCACCCTTACTACCAGAGGGCCAAATTACGCTTACGTACTTTCACTTAGTTAACACACAGAACTTTCTGTCCAACAAAATGAGTTTTACAAATCACATACCACAGGTTTATATTTGTGATGATGCAAAGTACACAGATTATTTCCTGAAGTAGAAACACTGATTGCTGAAAGTAGAAGTTGTGTACTGACTCATCCCCTTTACTCAAATAAATAGGTAAATAATTATTAATAAATAGGCAATAAAATCTATTTCGTTCTCTTTTCCGCCCTCCCTCCCCCTCCATCCAATGTGTGTTATTGCTCCAAGTCATTCTCAGAGCCCTACTACGATTTCCAAAAATTTCTATATCACTGCTGCTTTTGAATTATCGGACAATTCTGGAAGTGGGGCAGTGGTTGATGGATTACTGACCCCAAGGTTGGGGGTTCAAGCCCCACTGTCAACGGTTGTCACTGCAGTTCTCCCAGTGCAACTAACTGGATTATCAAAGGCCAGCCATATCTCTCACTGTCTGTGGTGGGAGGCATGTAAAAGAACCATTGGTGACTTTCACCAAGAGGAGCTGCATAGCTGTCAGCGTGTTTCTGCCCTGCGATGGCCTGCCAAGCTGTCCAGGGTATATGCTGCCCTCGTACAGTTGGCTGAGATGGCCACTAGCCTCCCTGCGACCCTAATTAGGATTAAACGGTTCGGAAAATGAATGAATTCTGGAAGGGATCGTTTGTATTTGTTTATTTTTAATATATTTTGTTTATTTGTTTTATTTTGTCTTTTCAGAAGTCAGTATGCTAAATTTACAAAATAAACTATTTAATATCTCCTAGATGCATTAGAGCAAAAGTACTGACTCCAGTTTAAATTTCATCATCATTTTCTAAGCAGCTTAACACTGTCTAGGATGGCAAGGAGACTGATACCCATCTCAGCCAACTCTGGGCGAGGGTGGGGTACACCCTGGACAGCTCGCCAGACCATCACAGGGGCAACACTCACACAACCATTCACAAACATATTCAAACCTAGGGGGGATTTGGAACAACCAGTTAGCCTACTGTGCATGTTTTTGGAATGTGTGAGGAAACTGGAGTACCCGGAGGAAACCATTACAAGCACGGGGAGAACATGCAAACGCCACACAGGAACACCCACCCTGGGAATCAAACCCCAGACTTCTTGGTGTGAAGCAGACCGGTTAGCCACTACGCCATGGTGCCTCCCCAGTTTAAATTTAAATTTCATTAAAAAGAATTCAATAAAATGATAATCTGTTTCCTATCTTGATATGAACTTGCAATTTTAATGGTCAAGACCCCCATGAATTATTTACACAATTTAAGATTCAGTTGTACTAATGAGTATTAGCTGAGTTTAATGATAAATGACATCTACACCATACATTCATTCAGCCATTTTCTGAACCGCTTAATCTCAATTTGGGTCACAGGGATGCTGGCCCCCATCTCGGCTAACTCTGAGTGAGGGCAGAGTACACTATGGACCGCTCGCCAGGCCATCGCAGAGCCCTACATCAAACAGCCCAGCAACCCTCCAAGGTTCCTGACAGTAATAAGATCCAAAAATAGTTTGGCTGTCTAATGCTGGTTTTTCTTTTTAGTGTGTTTGTTTGTTTGTTTTTTTTGCTGAGCCTAATGGAGTTGCCCATTCATAATGTAGATGATGTTTGTCCAGAGTGCAGACCACTAAAGATCATGAAGATTAAGCACATAATGCACAAAGACTATTGGATTTTACACAGTGCCAGGACCAACTACTTTTTAGGGCCCAATTACTAAATACATTAATGTTTAGAGATGTATCTTAAATCTAACCTCAAATAATTAGCAATTCTATTTCATTAAAAAATGAAAATAAAATTATTTTAATTTGTTTTTGGCCAAATTAGTTATCTATTGAATTCTTTATTTTTATTAAAAAAAAAAAAAAAAAAAAAACAGTCAACATCCTCACAGCAAGAAGGCCTGTGTTCGATTCCCAGCCTGATCGTTTCTGCGTGGAGTTTCTTTCCGTGCTTGCGTTTGTTTCCTCTGAGAATTCTGGTTTCCTCCCACAGTTGAAAAACATGCATAGTAGCATAATTGGCTATTCCAAATCTCCCCTAGGTCTTAGTATGACTTGTTATGTGAGTGTTGGCCCTGCGATGGCCTGGGTGTACCCTGCCCTCACCCAGAGTTGGCTGAGATGGGTGCCATCCTCCTCGTGACCCTAATTATGATTAGGTGGTTCAGAAAATGAAAGAATGAATGAAAAGTAAAATCATTATTTGTTAATCAAAGCACTGAAGACTGTAATTGGGTAATTATAATCAACGCAGGAAACTATTTTATATTAAATTATACCACATAGTTTACCATCATGCTTTTATATTTATTTTAAACACCAAAAGCAAACACAGGAGAACCATTGTTTGAGTAGCATCAAGAGTATTAAAAGTTCTTTGTGCAGTCACAGTTGTTTTGAATACGATTTATGAGCTGACGATAATATTAACAACCCACTTACATCACATACCCAATCAGTTTCATTTATTCACGTATTCCGATAAGAGCAGACATTAAAGTGATGAAACCTCTTTTAAAAAGCCTGCTCTACCTAAAACAAAAGAAAATCAAAACACCATAAATAATAGTACAATAATAATAATAAAAAAGATGCATAAAATTTCTGACAGCTGCAATATTCCAGAGAGGATCTGGCTGATTACTGGAATAAACATTTCTGTGAGCATCGGCAAATGCGTCTTTCACCCAGCTGGGTGCTCCATTTGAATTTATGCATTTAATACAACATCCTATTGACTCTGAGGTTTGAATTCTTAAAACGGCAGTCCCTAAAACAGAATGTATTCCTCTGTAAGGCTGAGAAAAATATTGTGGGGCATCTAGCACGCCAAGGCTCTATTCCAGCCGACCGGAAACTTGTAGTGGAGGAAAGTTCGTCCAACATTGATTGAGAAAAGCTGTAGGAAAGCCTGAAATTTGCCAAACCACGAAAACGGCACAATAAAATGAGTACTTGATCTTCAAAGAGAGAGAAAAAAAAATAGGCTTTGAAAGAAATGGGGCATCTCCTCAAATGATGAAATGGGTCAACAACACAATGCTTACAGATCGTAAAATTATTTGAACTGGGTAATAGTAATCATCACGATCTTAAAATTCTCAGCATAACCATCTCGTTTGGATATTTGGCTTAAATATCAGACATATTTGTAGAGTGGCCTGGAAATCCCCTTTGCTGCTCAATTCTGGCAAAAATCCAAAAACATATGAAACAAAAAAAGAAAGTCTGTAATACATTGGCACCTCAGTCGAATGCACTAGACTTATCAGGGTGTGAGTGAACTGAGAAATAGGCAAAGTTCAAACATAGCTTCACACCAAAAGAGAGAACAGGGATGAGTCAGTCACATTCTCCAAAATGAGACCAACATGGCTCACAACCTACATAACAGGACATGTACCGTACGGACAAACATTTATGCACACCTGACCATCACACCAACACGTAGCCTGTTGATACCACAAAGTTGTATTAGTGTAGAATGTATTTATCTTCTGTTTGCTTAAAATTTCACTCCAATAGAACTTAGGGGCTCAAACCTGTTCTAGCATGGCAGTCCCATTGTACACACAGTAAGCTGCATGAAGACAAACTTTGTCGAGGTTGGAGTAGGAAAACATGAGTCATTTGTTGAAAGTACTGACCACAACCCTGCTGACCATGTTTGACATGAACTGAGATACCAACTTTTTCCAGGTGTACCTGCCTGACATCAATGCCTGATCTTATTAATGCGCTTGTGTTTACGGATCACAAATCCCCATAGCAGCACTCCAGAATTTGATGGAAAATCTTCCCAAAAGAGAGAAATGTATTATAAGAGTAAAGGGCAATGTAACCAGGAGTTCACCAATCATGAAACTCATATAAGTGTTATGGTGAGGTGATAGTAACGTTTGATTTATATTTTCTCTGCATGCACAGCCACTGGATTGACAAAAGACAAGGGAGAAGGCACAGGAGCCTATCTGATATACTTCCCTGGACCTTACACATTCAACCCGCTGAAAGCCTATATAATTATCATCATTCCGGTCACATTCAGGAGGTTTTATACCATGCAATTCACCACAATCAGCTTGTTTGAGAAAGGCAAAAGTTTCACCATCACAATGCATTCGAGACAAACTCCACAAGCCATGGGTATAGCTCTATAAATATCTGGGAACACGCTAAGATGGGTCATTGAATTGAGCTCAATAATGAAAATGTTTTTATGAAAAAAAGATTTCATATACTCTACCATGATACCCACCCTCTGTCTCTCTCTCTGTTACTATTTTCAGTTTTGTGGAAGCATGCAGCCACACTGCCAGAGTCTTACTCAAAGGAGAATTTATTTTAATAGTTATGATACTTTGGGTCTATTGCATATACTAAACTATGCCACATGGTGTTATTTTGGTTTAGTATAAACTCTGGATCACATCACTGTTCAAGTCATTGACAGCACAGTTAGAGGCGGTAGTCTCAAAAAAGCTGGAACAACATGACAGACAAGGATATTCAGCATTATTCTAATCATTAGTGGGTTGAAAACAAGGCAGAATAATTTCCAAACAAATCGATTCATGCGAAAATGAAGTGAACTGGGAAAAAAAAGATTGAATGAAATCCTAAGGCTACAACTTGGCTAAGAACAGGGCAGGCTAGTAAATGAAAAAAAAAAAGAAATATATAAATTAATAAATTAATACATTTATGAATGAATACATTAATAATAATAATAATAATAATAATAATAATAATAATAATAATAATAATAATAATAATAATAATCATAATCATCATGATGATGATGATGATGATCATCACCATCATCATTGTCTTCTTCTTCTTCTTTTTTTTTTCTTTTCGCTGTTACCTTTTTCTCAGGGGTCGCCACAGCGAATCGCATGTTTGATTTGGCATAGGCTTTTTTACATCTTAGTAAAGGCCAGAAACACGCTTACGGCTTTGCAACTTACTCTTGTCAAAGAAGGGGGGGGGGGGGGGTGGTTGACAACCTTGTGGAGAGTGGTACTCAAACCCCCAACCTTAGGATCAGCGATCCAGCACCTTTTACCACCAGGCCACCACTGCCCCTTAATAATAATAAGAAGAAGAAGAAGAAGAAGAAGAAGAAGAAGAAGAAGGTATAAGAATAAGAATAAGAATAAGAATAATTCATTCATTTTCTGAACCTCTTAATCCTAATGAGAGTCATGGAGAGGCTAGTGATTATCTCAGCCAACTCTGAGTGAGGGCAGAGTACACCCTGGACAGCTTGCCAGGCCATCACAGGGCAGAGACATGCTGATGACTATGCAACCTACTCTTGTCAAAAGTCAGTAATGGTTCTTTTATATGCCTCACACCATATACAGTGAGAGACATGGATAGCCTTTGATAACCCAGGCACTGTGTGTGTCTGTGTGTGTGTGTGCGCTGGGGGGGACAACCCCTTAAGAGTAAATCCTGCACCCCCAACCTTCGACTTCGCAATCTAGCACCTGACCACCGGGCCACCGCTGCCCTAATGATGGTGATGATGATGATGATGATGATGATGATGATGATGATGATGATGATGATGATGATTCCACAGTGCAGCTAACTGGGTTATCAAAGGCCAGCCACGTCTCTCATTGTATAGGTTAAGGGCCTTGCTCAAGAATCCAACCTTTAGATCAGTAATTAAGAGCCTTAGCCACTGTGCCACTGTCTGTTGGTTGTTTGTCCTTACTCTTTTCTGACATTCTGTACACAGGTGTCTTTAGGTCCTTCACAGCCCACAGTTACATGCAATACTGTTGGTTAAAAGCTGTAATACAGATGAATACACTAGCCAGTCAGCAATGTTGGGCTTTTCCCTGTTTGAAACACTACTGCTAAGTCCTTGACCTTGTTTTCGAGCCTCCAAACTAGCCCTGGGCAATCATATGATGTTTGACAAAATTTGTAATCCAAAAGTGTTGTTTATTTTCAAGTTACTGCTTAAGAAGTAACCCTTGAGAAAAAAATAAAGACAAAACAGTTTTGATAGTACAAACCGGATTCCAAAAAAGTTGGGACACTATACAAATTGTGAATAAAAACTGATGTGGAATGATGAAAAACAATGATGTGGAAGGGCAAAATTCAATATTTTATTATGAATACAGCATAGATGACAGGTGAAAAGATTAAACTGAGAAAATGTATCATTTTAAATATGATGATTTCATAGTGTCAACAAATCTCAAAAAAGTTGGGACAAGGCCATTTTCACCACTGTAAGGCACCCCCCCCCACCTTTTTTTTCTTAAAACAGTCAGCAAACATCTAGGGCCCGAGGAGACAAGTTTCTCAAGTTTAGAAATAGGAATGCTGTCCCATTCTTGTCTAATACAGGCCTCGAACGGTTCAACTGTCTTGGGCATTCTTTGCACCTTCCTCGTTATGATGTGCCAAATGTTTACCCTATCGGTGACAGATCTGGATTGCAGGCCGGCCATTTCAATACTCGGATCCTTTTCCTACACAGCCATGATGTTGTATTTAATGTTGCATGTGGTCTGGCATTATCATGTTGAAAAAGATCTTTATGGGACCATATGTTATTCTAGAACCTTAATATACCTCTCTCCATTGATGGTGCCTTTCCAGGTGTGCAAGCTTCCCATATCACACTCACTCAGACAATCCCATACCATCACAGATGCAGGCTTATGAACTGAGCACTTATAACAACTTGGGTTGTCCTTGTCCTTTTTAGTCCGGATGACATGGCGTTCCAGTTTTCCATGAAAAACTTTGAATTGTGATTCATCGGACCACAGAACAGTTTTCTACTTTGCCACACTCCACTTTAAATGACCCCCGGCCCAGAGAAAATGCCTCTGCTTCTGTGTCCTGTTTAGAAATGGATTCTTCTTTGTACTGTAGAGTTTCAGCTGACAACGGCGGATGGCACGGTGGATTATGTTCACCGGCAATGGCTTCTGGAAGCATTGCTGAGCCCATTCTGTGATTTCCTTTACAGTGGCATTCATGTTTGTGGTGCAGTGCTGTTTAAGGGCCTGAAGATCACAGGCATCCAGTATGGTTTTTCGGTCTTGACCCTTACGCACAGAAATTGTTCCAGATTCTCTGAGTCCTTGGATGATGTTATGCACTGTAGATGATGATACCTTCAAACTCTCTGCAATGTTTTCACTGGGAAACACCTTTCTGATATTGATCCACTATCTTTCTGTGCAACATTTGGGGAATTGTACATCTTCTACCCATCTTCGCTTCTGAGAGACACTGCCACTCTGAGAGTCTCTTTTTATACTCAGCCATGTTGCCAATGTACCTCATTAGTGTTAACTGGTCCTTCAGCTGTTCATTATAAGACCAACTTTTTTGAGAATTGTTGACACCATGAAATTTAAAATCATCATATTATCTGGTTTGGTGGCCATCGGATCCCGTCTCTGCTTTTTGCAGATGACGCTGTCCTTTTGGCGGGACCGCCAGCTCTCATTGGACCCATTCACAGTCAGTATGAAGCCGCCAGTATGATAACCAGACCCTACATCCTTCACTAGTGAGGGAAGGATGGAGCGGGAGCTCAACAGACGGATTGCTGCAGTCTCTCCTGTAAAACGGAGCATGTACCGGTCTGTTGTGGTGAAGCGGGAGATGAGCCACAAGGCAAAGCTCTCAATTTACCAGCCGATCGACATTCCAACCCTCACCTATGGTCAGGAGCTTTGGGAAATGACCGAAAGAAGAAGATTGCAGATACAAGTGGCTGAAATGAGCTTCCTTTGCCAGGTGGTGGGGCTCTCCCTAAGAGATAAGGTCAGAAGCTCTACCATCTGGGGACAGCCCAGAGTAGAAACGCAGCTCCGCTGCATTGAGAGGGGCCAGTTGAAATGGCTCAGGCATCTGATCAGAATGCCTCCCAAACGCCTCCCTGGTGTGGTGTTTCAGGCATGTCCAACCGGGAAGAGAGCTTGGGGTCCACCTAGAACACGCTGGAGGTACCATGTCTCTCAGCTTGTCTGGGAGCGGCTCAGTGTCCCCCCGGAAGAACTGGAGGAAGTGGCTGGGGAGAGGGATATCTGGACCTCATTGCTCAGGTTGCTGCCTCCGCAACCTGACCCCAAAAGAAGTGAAAGAAGAAGAAGAAGAAGAAGAAGAAGAAGAAGAAGAAGAAGATGATGATGATGATGATGATAATGATGATGATGATGATGATGATGATGATGATGATGATGATGATGATGATGATTATGATTAGTATTATTATTTTCCCTGAAATGATACATTTTCTCAGTTTAAACTTCTGACCCTGTCATCTATGTTCTATTCAGAATAAAATATTGAAACTTGGCACTTCCACATTATTGCATTCAGTTTTATTCACAATTTGTATAGTGTGACAACCTTTTTGGAATCCGGTTTGTTCATCACAACTTCATTCATGAGACTGATATAATGTTGAGTTTGTGTGGTGAGTGTGATTGAAGCTCATATGGAAGAATGAACATAATGAGATTATGTGTGACTGGAAGTGCACAAAAATGACGTAATCAAGAATGTAGCCATATAAGCATGAACAAGAGTAGAAAAATAAAACATTGCTGAATGGACAAAACACACCATGAACTGCCAGAAACGAAACTTAATATAACTAAAGGGAAATGGTGTTCCTATGATCATGGACATATGATGTGCAGCTACGAATGTAAGTGAAATGTAGTCTAGAGGTCCCACCAAGAATTGCTGCATTTGGCACTACATGATACATTCTCGGGCAATGGTAGCCTGGTGGTAAGGTGCTGGATTACTGATTCCAAGGTCGGGGGTTCAAGCCACAACTATCAAATGGTTGTCACTGCTGTCCGCTCCGTGCAGGTAAGTGGGTTATCAGACGCTACTGTCTACAGTCAGTAAGAGAGGCATGCAAAAGGACCATTCCTAACACTTGTCAAGAGTATTAATAAGAAATACATCAATGTATTTCTGTACTGTTATGCACTAGCGAGATGTCCAGAGTATACTTTGTCCTCATTCAGAGTTGGATGAGATGGGTGCCAGTCTTGCCACGACCCTAAATAGAATTAAGCATTTCAGAGAATTAATGAATGAATAAATGATTGATAAATTCAATAATATGAATCATACCAGAAGTAGATGCTGCTAAAAATCAACGTTCTTGACAACTCAATTGTTTGACAAAAATTGTTTCAATACGGCCTCATGTGATTCACAATATGTGACTGATTTCAGGTGTTTCATCATCATCATCATCATCATCATCATCTTCCGCTAAGGCAAGGGTCGGGTCGCGGGGGCAGCAACCTAAGCAAAGAGGTCCAGACGTCCCTCTCCCGAGCCACTTCCTCCAACTCTCCCGGGGAGACACCGAGGCGGTCCCAGACAAGCCGAGAGACATAGTCCCTCCAGTGTGTTCTAGGTCGACCCCGGGTCTCTTCCCGGTTGGACATGCCCGAAACACCACACCAGGGAGGCGTCCGGGGGGCATTCTGACCAGATGTTATTCAGGTGTTTTGTGATTGAAAAAAGGTGGATTTATATCAGATGGGATGATAGAATAAACATTCACTCATGTATTATCTGCACCATGTATCCTTTTAGAGTGACAGAAAAATTGTAGCCAAACCCAGATGAGGATGGACAAAAAAGGTGGGGTACATTCTGAATAGGTAGTCAGTTTACTGTAGTACTGATTCAATACATTTTCCCCAATAAAATCTTTATCTATTTTAACACAATTTGTCATAAATTATTAACATTATTCAGATCACCCATATAGTTAACACCACTGCTTGATCTATGGTTAAGCAAGCCAATTGCCTTAGTTAATATGCTTACTTGTTGAAGGCCAATATTTTGACCTGTCTGAAACACAATTTAATTTTTTCCATGGTCATGGGATATGCCTCCCAACGTGGCTCTTTTAAAAATTATAAGCTCCTTGGTGCTTCTGTTAGAGTTAAACAAATTGTTCCCAGCTGTAACATTGGTTTCTGTAATTTTTTAACCAAAGGCTTGTCAAATGCCTGCTGGGATTTTGTATGTGATTCCACTAGAGTTCTAGACTGGTGTATCAACCAAGAAACTGACAATTAACATTTTCAGCCAGCAAAGTGTGTTATCTGAATTTGATGATGATGATGATGATGATGATGATGATGATGATGATGATGGTGATGATGATGATGATGATTTATTCATTTATTTTTGAAGTTGCCTAAACCTTATTAGAGTTAATGGGGAGGCTGGCACCCATCTCAGCCAACTCTGGGTATGGGCAGGGTACACCAATAGATTGCACTGGGCTAAGACTCACACAACCATTCACACTCACACATTCACACGGTAAATTGGAACAGCTTTTTAGCCTACTGTGCATGTTTTTGGAGGAAACCCGAGTACAAGTCGGAAACCGACGCAAACATGGGGAGATGATGATGATGATGATGATGATGATGATGATGATGATGATAACAACAACAACAACAATAATAATAATAATAATAATAATAATAATAATAATAATAATAATAATAATAAAATAAAAATCAAACATGTGGTTGGCTAGCAAAGAAAACATAGCCTGGCTGGAAGTCAGAGGGTTAAAGGGATTGAGTGCAGCTTCCATCAGCATGAATGAAGGATATGTGACAAGTGGCTGAAATAAGCTTCCTTCGCCAGGTGGTGGGGCTCTCCCTTAGAGATAAGGTGAGAAGCTCTACCATCCGTGGAGAGCTTGGAGTAGATCCGCTGCTCCTCCGCATTGAGAAGGGCCAGTTGAAGTGGCTCAGGCATCTGGTCAGAATGCCTCCCGGGCACCTCCCTGGTGTGGGGTTTCGGGCATGTCCAACCAGGAAGAGACCCCGGGGTCGACCTAGAACACGCTGGAGGGACTATGTAATAATAATACACACAGACACACACACACAGGCATGCGCACACAATCTCCGAGGGCAGTTGAAGGTACACATAATATGAACAGCAATATGCAACAACAAGAGCAAACTGAGCAGTTACAATAAGCAGGCCAGATGAGACAATGAATAAATAAATAGCAGTTTTATGTATTTGAAATTATTTCCATGTTTATTTGTTTGATTTTGCAAAATTTGCTGACTAACACACAAACTTATTAATATGTTAATTATAATGATAAACTCAACATTTTCTACATCATAATTAAGCATCATCATCATCAGCAGCACCATTAGCATCATCATCATCTTCCACTTGGTCAAGAATCGGGCTGCATTGGCAGCAACCGAAGCAAAGATGTCCAGACACCCCTCTCCGCTGCCACTTCCTCCAGCTCTTCCGGGGAGACACTGAGGCATTCCCAGACAAGGCAAGAGACATAGTCCTTCCAGCGTGTTCTAGGTCGCCCCCGTGGTCGCTTCCTTTTTGGACATACCTGAAACACCACACCAGGAATGTGTTCGGGAGGCATTCTGACTAGATGCCCGAGCCACCTCAACTGGCCCCTCTCAATGTGGAGGAGCCACGGTTCTACTCCGAGCTCTCCCCGGATAGTAGAGCTTCTCACCTTATCTCTAATTATCTTTAGGATAATTCATGGCACGTTCATGGAAAGCACAGAACATATGAGGAATGACTATGGCACTACTCCATTTTAGAAGGAAGACCTCTCAGATAAATCAGGTGGCCTTTCTTAACAGAATAACTAATAATAATTTCACTGTCATTTAAATAAAAAAAACGCAGAAAAAGCCACCAAAGAAAACAAAAACAGATAAATAATTCTCACGCATTTTAATCTAAACATTTATTTTCCACTCCACTTGTCACTGTGGCGCGCAGCGGAGAGCCAATCCTTTCTGTGTTGCAGTGTGCGGGAGGGTCTGACACCTTGAAAACTCTAATTTTATTGGATTATATGCAACAGCCAGTGTGATTTGCTTTTGGGTTAAGAGGTAAATTTCCCTCCTTTTTGGTCAGCTCATTTGTGCAGAGCGAACAATTTCAACCAAGAAGATGGCGAAAAGGAAAAAAAAATTGATGAGGAGTACAATCATTGAATGAAGATTTGGAAAGACTTGCATGAAGCCAAGCAGAGCTGGTAACCAGCTGATTGTAAAAACTTTGAACGTGCTTCCTGTCACATACCAAACACTGCAGCGTGTGAGTCTCTCCGTATTGACCATGTTTGGCATTACATATGCAAGCCCTGCAATATACAGTAGCTTAGTCTATTTGATGGCCAGGTAAAAAAAAATAAATAAAATAAAAATAAAATAAAAACGCCCGAGTGCTTCATTTCAAGGCGATAGCTTGAGAGGTGGTGAAAATTTCTGTTCTTCTCCCTACAGGTTGGTTCATCTATTTGGTGTGTGGTGCGTTTCAGAACATCCTCCAGGCTTTATTCCGACTTCCCAATCCCTCCGATCGAGTCTGTACTGGATGAAAGCACTTGAGCCCATGTTTAAGACGCACTAGTCTCTGAACCCCGCTTTGTATTGGCTTGATCATTTATTATAAGGCGGTGCGTGCGGTGCACTCTGTACTCCGTCCACATGCATGTGGTCATCGGCATGAGGAGGATGATCATGCAGACCCGATCGAAGTCTCAAGCAAACCACAATCAGCAGTGGATCAGGGAATCAGAAGAAGGTGAAATACTCACGGTGTGCCATAGATGAACTTCGATCGGGTCGGCATGATCATCCTCCTTTATGCCGATGATCACGTGTGGGCTGACGGAGTAGAGAGCACGCCGCACGCACAGCCAAAGTGAGAGGCAAAGCACCCGGCAAGCGCTCGGTCTGATGCTGCTGCTGATGGTGCTGATGGTGTGTGGTGTGTAGAGCAGCTCTCTTCACTGCTTTTGACCATACGGAAGAGGAGGGAAGACTTGCGGGTAAGTTAAGGAACACTTGCGGTATAAAAGGAAAGATCACAGACTGTTCGCGGAAATGACGGAAGGACTGCGGAACCAAAGGGAACACTCTGGGAAAATTTTTCCGTGAATGTGCTTTTGAGCATGTTCAAAAGCACATTCGCGGAAGATTTTGATCTGCCAGAAGTGGAGGAACACATTGGGAATCATACAGAATGACACGGAAAATGAGGGAATAACTGAGGATCGTTTGAGGATGACAACATTTTTGCTTCCGCAAGTCTGCCATGCTCCAGTAAAATGGGGGTATAAGTGGTTCTTAACCTTGTTGGATTAACCTTGTGTTCTTGTATTCCCATCTCCATGCAGTTTCACGAAGTGTTCCTTTAGTTTTGCCGGTGCGAGACTAGAGTTGCTCAACTTGGCATTGCAAATCATTCAGATAGGACGCTGAGTCCCATCAATTTCCATGATGCATGTGACTCCATGTTGTACATTTTCGTCCGACCACTTTCTTTTTTTGCTCAAAATAGTTAGTATGGATTAAAATATTCTGAAAAAAACCTCACGACTTCACACATTGACTACTGAGCGTGCTAAATTCCCCACGGCACTGATTGGCCAAGCAATGTAATGTGATCATCTGCAGTCAGTGATGGCCAAGCGGGAGGTGTCATCACTAATTGACATAATGAGTCGGGTGTGTCTTGACATCCGTCACAGAGGCTCTGCCGAACCCCTGAGACCGACTCACTGAACCCCTAGGGTTCGATCGAACCCAGGTTCGGAACCACTGCTATAGATCAACATAAATCGACTGGTAAATTGAGAGCTTTGTCTTGCGGCTCAGCTCCCTCTTCACCACAACAGACCGGTATAGGCTCCGTTTAACAGCAGAGGCTGCAGCAATCCGTCTGTCAATCTCCCGCTCTATCCTTCCCTCACTCATGAACAAGACCCCAAGATACTTAAACTCCTCCATTTGGGACAGGACCTCATTCCCGACCCAGAGGGTGCATTCCACCCTTCTCCGACTGAGAACCATGGCCTCAGATTTGGAGGTGCTGATTTCCATCCTGGCTGCTTTGCACTCAACTGAGAATCGCTCCAATGAGAGCTGGCTCACAATTAAGCACCAGAAATGTTAATCATGCTATTATATCCAGTGGCAGTTGTGTCATAGCTTCGTGTAGCTTTGTGAGGAGACACAGAGCTTTGTGAGGAGACACAGTGGACACAATAAAAAATAAAAAAAAAAAAAGTATATAATACGTTAATCAATCGAATAAATAATTACAAATAAATTAATTCATCTGCTGTCACTATATTTTTTCAAGAAATAATCTTCAGGAAATGTTTTTTTTTTGTTTGTTTTGTTTTGTTTTTTTAAATCAATCTTTTGTGATGCAATATCATTACAAAGTGTGAAATGATCTGCACCTTCCATTCCTTTAATCTCCATGACTGAAGTGCCCTATCTAGCCCTCAACTGCTCTCGAGGCACACAATGTGGGGCAGCCCACCGCTCCGTGTGTGCTCATTGTTTGTGTGTGTGTGTGAGCTCATTTTGCAGAGACATGCAGAGACAATAATTTCCCTTGCAGGATTAATACAATAAATAAAAATAAATGTAAAAAATATTTCATGCAACTTCTCATGTTAGATCATATTCACTCACTGGCCAGAATTCAGCAGAAAACACTTGATCACTGGCTCTTCATGCAGTGATTTGTCTGTCTTCCTTTCGGCTTTTTCCCTTTTTACTCGGGAGTCGCCACAGCGAATCATCTGATTCGCACGTTTGATTTTGGCAGAGGTTTTTACGTCGGATGCCCTTCCTGTCACAACCCTTTTAGCAAGGGACAGAAACAGGCTGACGACTTTGCAGCTACTCTTTATGACAGTCAGCAATGGTTCTTTTACATGAACCTCTCACCATAGACAGTGACAGACATGGCCCGCCTTTGATAACCCAGTTAGCCGCACTGGGGGGGGCAGTGACAACCTTGTGGAGAGTGGGACTCGAACCCCCAACCTTTGGATCAGCGATCCAGCACCCTATACCACTAGACTACCACTGCCCTCATGTATACAATAAATAAAAATAAATGTAAAAAATATTTCATGCAACTTCTCATGTTAGATCATATTCACTCACTGGCCACAATTCAGCAGAAAACACTTGATCACTGGCTCTTCATGCAGTGATTAAATCTGCTAATCATGTTACAGCAATGCATAAAATCATGCAGATACAGACCAAGAGTGTGAAAGGCATTAAAGAGCAGAGGAGGAAGAAACACTTGATAAATATGACTTTTACTATGTAATGCTTGGTGGTAACAGTATTTCAGCAACTGCTGATCTCGAATTTACACAGAATGGTCACAAACAAACAAACAAACAAACAAAAGCATCTTGTGAGCAGCAATTATGTGGGTGGAAACCCCTTGTTGAGCATGGCAAGGGAAGAATAACCAGACATTTTAGATTTGACAAAGAGGGTACAAAACCTACGCAGCTGTAGGGAGCCGAGATGCATCTCAGAATGCGCAGCATGTCACAACTGAAAAAGAAGGGCTGCAACTGCAAAATGTCATGTTGGATTCATTCCTACTAGTCAAGAACAGAAGGTACACAGGGCAAAGATTCAGCTAAACTGGATAATTGTTTATTAAAAACAAAGGAGAAATATAAAGTAGTTTTCAGAAAATGTCTGTTTTTGGAAAGCACATTTCATAACCTTGTTCGGAGCGATTAGAAGGGGGTTTTGAAGTTATGCTGAAAAACAAACTAAATTATTGAAAAAGGCATCATTTTAGAGAAATATTTTTCCTTCCATCATTTATTTTCCAACACTGGGTCCTATAGCATATTAACTTCTCATGTTTCCTAAATTCCATTAAGTTTTAAGTGTTAAAATTACACCTTTCTATAATACTTTAAGAGGAATTAACTTTTTTTTTTAAACAAATGTATCTCATCACTAAGACTGAATTTGCTCTCTATCCCCAAACTTGTTCTCAGCACTACTTGAGTCATTTGGTCATTCACAATCATTCACTATTTTACATTTGTGTGAATCAAGCAGAGAGCTTTTAGTAGGTGGATCAGTGTTGCAGTTACTGCTTTGGTGGTCAAAATATTAAGTAGAGTTATTAAAACTGTGCCTTCTCGTGGAATTTTTGCCCTTCAGTCATATATCAGAATGTGAAAGAGAAAGAAGGAGAGATGAAAAGGGACTGATGAAGACAAGTGGTACAAGTGATACATACAAGTGATGGCATCATCAATAAAGGTGGTGTGTGTGTGTGTGTGTGTGTGTGTGTGTGTGTGTGGGTGGTCAACACCACCATGCCAACACCTGTCATACAGATAACAAAAGATATCTGCAAGCGCTCATAAACTGAATTAAAAATATTTACATACCAGAACAAAGGCCATTTCTCAATGTGGACATTAGTGGAGGCTATAATTAAGTCTCATGTCATCTAATATACTGGCACCTCAGCATATACACACACAAATATATGAGTTATTCTGTAAAACTGGATCAAATATAATTATTTAAATATTGAACTTAATGATTTACATATTTTCTAAAAAAAAAAAAAAAAAAAAAAAAAGGTAAAGCCCTATGGGCTTTTTACAGCCGAGCCATAGTGGCCCATCAGACTGGTGCTTATCCCATAGCATAAAGCGACTAGAAGTTCAACTCCTCCTGGATGGGACGCTAGTCCATCACAGGTTACCTTCCCAGTATATTTTTACTGGTACCCATTTATACTGCTGGGTGAACAAAGGCACACTTGTGGTTAAGACCTTGCCCAGGGGTCTTAGCATAGTGGGGGTCTAACTGGGATTTGAACACACAACCTCCCGATCATGAGCGCAGCACTCTCCCCACTAAACCACCGGCATAGACTTTCTTTAGGAAATGTTCTTTAGAACATGTTGTATGTGTGACAAAATAGACAAAATAATTCAGGTACACCGGGTGAACAAAAAGAAATTAAATTTTCAGCAAAACTTGTTGATTGTGGACAAAAATTGTGATTTTTTTTTTTTTTTTCAACCTATATTCCATACCATGCTATCTTCAAAGTTTTAATTCAAAGTGCAAATAGTATGGCTTACAATGGTGATCTTCCATTCAAATTTAAATACAAAGTGTAAATTTCTATGTTTTTTACTTTGAAAATCACATCAATTTACACAACGCTTCTATACACAACCAATAGTGTAGACACCAGATACATATGGAACTGATCCATGTTTCCTGTGAGTGGTAAGCTTCCTTATTGCTATGTTCACTGTACAGTTTAGTAGCCTCCTAAGTGTATTTATTTCACACTTAGACAAGCAGAAATTAATGCATTCATTTAAAAAAATACAACTTGTGTCCATATATTAATGAATTTTAATATGGAATTCATATCCCCACACTGCACTGGCCTGGCAAGCTGTTAGTGGTGTACCACACCCGCATCCAGAGTCCGCTGAGATGGGCACCAGCCTCCCCGAGACCCTAATTAAGTTTGAACAGTTAAAAAAATGAATGAATTGATGTTATCACAGAAATTATGAATTGGTGTTGTCACAGAAATTATTTGACTTTTGTTCATTATCCATGATGTTAGGTTTGTTTTCTTGGTCCCACCCTACAGGTCAAACCGAGTAAACTGCGAAATAGCAAAACAAATGATTACAATTTTAATTAAACACCATAGCTTTATTAAACACATTCAACATACATTCTATTTTATTCAATCCCACACACAATTAGAAGCCATTAATGATAATGTCCCAATAAATAAATCACAAGTCTGTTGACTGTCATCTCGATGCCCATTATTGCAATCCCTGAGTCTCGTATGTGTCAATACACCGTTGCAGCCCATCACTTAGCCCCTCTCACTTTTTTGTGTGTCTCCATTCCATTCTGCTTGGGCGAGCAGCTCCAGTAATGATGTACTGCAGTGATGCATCAACCTGAGTGACAAGGGTCATTTTCCATCTTAGTCGACAAGCTCATAACAGCATATTAGCCTATCAGAATGAAACCGACAGCACTGACAGATATCACAAGCCACTCAATTATTGTACAGATACAAGTAGGTTTGACTTTTTAATAAGCTAAGAAGGAAATGGGGAGTAATACATGGGCTTCAGTTGTGTCAGGTTAGGTGTTAAGGGATTGTGAGACTGGTGAAAAGTACAAAAAGGACAGCATAGCTTCAGTGAAACAGGTACTCGGCAAAAGAGTACTGAGAAAGTCATTCTAGTCTTCAAACACTCAATCACATCTCATGCCTGTGAGTACAGTACATACACACATACACACACAAACATATACGTATATAGATAGAACAAGTGTGACATATTTGAATACATGCTCTCTCTCTCTCTCTCTCTCTCTCTCTCTCTCTCTCTCTCTCTCTCTCTCTCTCTTGTTTGCCCTCTCTCAGCACAGCTGACTTAACCTGCCTCTCTGCTTCACTGAGCTTGTTGACAGAAAATTGGCCAATTAGAAGAGCCAAAGGCCGTTGTTCCACTGGAAAAAAAGTAGAAAATTGTAGACCACAGTAACAATGGGCACAACAAGGCACAACAAAACTATCAGCACATACATATGAGTAGCATATACAGTACATAAAAGTGAATAAATAAATAAATAAATAAATTGAAGTCAATACTTCAGACATATATGGCTCCATAAATGGCTATGTTACATAAGCCTCCATAAACTTGACAATTTGTTTAATGTTGCATCAACTCATGGAAGCTTTAAGTTCATCAGTTCATTTTCTGTAACCGCTTAATCCTAATTAGGGTCGCGAGGAGGCTGGGGCCCATCCCAGCCGACTCCAAGAGAGGGCAGAGTACACCCTGGACAGCTCACTAGACCATTGCAGGGCTGAAACCTGCTAACAGATTTTCAGTCTACTCTTGTCGAAAGTCAGCAATGGTTCAGCCTCACACCATAGACAGAGAGAGACATGGCCGGCTTTTCATAACCCAGTTAGCTACACGGGGCAGTGACACCTTGGGGCGAGTGGGACTCGAACCCCCAACCTTAGGATCAGTGATCCAGCACCTTTACCACTAGCCCACCACTGCCCTTGCTGCTTCAAATTCTATTCTGGATTTCTTCTCTTCTGGTCAGGTAGGATTTTGACTTCTGTATAACTGTCTACTTGTTTCAGTCAGACTTGGTTGTTGTCACTAATATTTTTTATTTGGATTCTCAGCTGGTTGTGTAGTACTTAATCAACTGTAGTTTTGGGCTTTCTTAAGGTGTTAATTGGGGACGAGACCCAGAAAGTATATCGTGAAGGTGTCCCCCTACAAACATGGCATTTGTAGTGCATACAAACACAGACTATTTATTGAAACAAGTCATTTGAATAGCGGTAATTCAATGATTGTCTTGGCTTTGTTGAAGTAAAACTATCAAGTCTAAGGTCTTTAATATAAACTAGATTGCAGTCATGTGCCTTAAACCCATTACTGTTCTCAATTCTCTTAGATGCAGGAGATCATAGCAACAAGCCAGAAGATGTAGTCTCAGCAACCTTACCTAAACTCCACTGCTGTCACAGTCTCAGATGAGTGTGACTGGAGGACTCTGGAACTTCCAATCTGTTATGAAAAAGGCTGATTTCATCTCTGCAATTGCTTCTCACTAATCTCTTGACTTTCTTGCACTAACTGAAACTTGGATTTCCTCTCACAACTTCGCTACACCAGCAGCTCTTTCCTCTGCTTATGCTTTCTCTCATACTCAGTGAATAACGGAGAAGTGTTGGTACAGGTCTACTCCTATTTTGAAGCTGGTGCTTCACACCACTTTCTCTGTCTCATGTAGCCATCTTGTACTTTTAACTTCATAGAGTAAAATATTGTCATCTACCATTCTCTTGGACCCCTAGAACACTTTCTACAAGAAATAGACACATCCTCAGCACTTTCCCCACTAATTACACTCCCCTCACTCTTCTGGGAGACTTTAATATCTCCTCTCACAATCTCCAGTCATCTTGCGTTCTCCCTCTTCTTTACTACTTTCTTGAATTTTTAACAACTGCTTTCCCACGCACAAAGGAGGGAATCTCTTAGATTTTGTTTTCAGTTGTCCCTCTCCAGTCACAGGCACAAATTCTACTCCACTACACATCTCTGACCACTGCTTGGCTTCCATTACTATCAATTAACTATTCTATCTAACACTTGCTCCCAATTTTCTTACCCCACTCGAAAACCTCCACACTATATCTCCTTCATCTGTTGCTTCCTGGACTTTAGCTTATCTTCGTATACCCAGTCTCCTTAACTTCCCGAACACTTGAATCTGCTACTGACATTTTTCTGTATTGACTCTCTGCGTCAATGAATCTCCTCTGCTCTTTGTCAACAAATGCCAAGGAGACTTTTGTTCTACTCCTTGGTTCTTGGAGCTACTTCGAAGCAATTGTAGACAACTCAGAGCAGATGAGAGGAAAAAGAAGAAATCTCAACTCAAATCAGATTCCTACCATGCTCTCCTCTCCACATTTTCATCTGATGTGACTTCTTCTAGGACAGCCAAAAAAAAAAGACATGAAAAACTTGGACACTGCTGCACAAGACCCATACAAACTTTGCAACATCTTTTTCATCATTACTCAATCCATCTGCTCCACCTGCCCCACCCTTCATGATTGCTGAAGACTTTGCTAACATCTTTGGTGGGAAGATGAAACAAATCTGAGAAATTGACTTCCCTTGGACAGTTTTCCATTCTCATAAATTAACACATCCAGAAAGTCATTACATCTTGCAATCCTATCACCTGCTCACTAAATCCAGTCCCTTACATAATACCCCAGGCTATCTCTCAAGGCCTTTTTCCATTTATATCCACTGTCATCAATAACTCATCATTAGGACAGGACCAACAGCATTCAAAAGCGCTAGGGCCAACCAATCAACAAACCAACCAATGAATGAACCAACCAACCAATTAACCAACCAACGACCCAACCAACGAACAACCTAACCAGAAAATGACCCAACCAATGAACAACCCATCCAATGAATGACCCAACCAGCAAACAGCCTATCCAACAAACAACCCAACAAGCAAACAAAACAACTAACAAACAAAGGAACCAACCAACTACCCAACAAACTAACCAACCAACCAACTATCCAACCAACCAACCAACCAACCAACCAAAGAAGCAACAAACGAACCAACAAATGAATGAACCAACCAACCAACCAACCAATGAATGAAGCAACAAATGAACCAACCAAAAAATGAACCAACCAATGAACCAACCAACCAACCAACTAACCAACCAACAAACCAACGAGCAAATCAATAAATTAACTAACAAACGAACCAACCAACAAACAAACCAACCAACTAACCAACAAACAAACCAACCAACCAAAGAACCAACCAACCAACGAACCAATCAACGAACGAACCAACGAATGAACCAAACAACCAACCAACCAACAAACCAACAAACGAATGAACCAACCAACCAACCAACCAACCAACCAACCAATCAACGAACCAACAAACGAATTAACCAACAAACAAAGAAACCAACAAACAAACAAACCAATGAATAAACCAATGACCGAACCAACCAATGAATGAACCAACCAACCAATTAACCAACCAATGACCCAACCAACGAACAACCTAACCAGAAAATGACCCAACCAATGAACAACCCATCCAATGAATGACCCAACCAGCAAACAGCCTATCCAACAAACAACCCAACAAACAAACGAAACAACTAACAAACAAACAAAGGAACCAACCAACTACCCAACAAACTAACTAACCAACCAACCAACCAACCAACCAACCAAAGAAGCAACAAACAAACCAACAAATGAATGAACCAACCAACCAACCAACCAATGAACGAACCAACAAATGAACCAACCAATAAATGAACCAACCAATGAACCAACCAACCAACCAACTAACCAACCAACAAACTAACGAGCAAATCAATAAATTAACCAAAAAATGAACCAACCAACAAACAAACCAACCAACTAACCAACAAACAAACCAACCAACCAAGGAATCAACCAACGAACGAACCAATCAACGAACGAACCAACGAATGAACCAAACAACCAACCAACCAACAAACCAACAAACGAATGAACCAACCAACAAACCAACCAACCAACCAACCAATCAACGAACCAACAAACGAATTAACCAACAAACAAAGAAACCAACAAACAAACAAACCAATGAATGAACCAATGAACGAACCAACCAATGAATGAACCAACCAACCAATTAACCAACCAATGACCCAACCAACGAACAGCCTAACCAGAAAATGACCCAACCAATGAACAACCCATCCAATGAATGACCCAACCAGCAACCAGCCCATCCAACAAACAACCCATCAAACAAACGAAACAACTAACAAACAAACAAAGGAACCAACCAACTACCCAACAAACTAACCAACCAACCAACCAACCAACCAACCAACCAACCAACCAACCATACAATGAGCTAGCAAATGAACCAAGCAGCGAACGAACAAAGAAAACGAACAAACCAAGCAACCAAAAAATGGACGAACCAACAAATGAACCAACCAACCAACCAATAAAGGAACAAATTAAAAATGAAAAAACAACCAACCAACCATCCAAAGAGCCAATGAACAAATCAACCAATGAATGAACCAACGAACCAACGAACAAACCAAACATCAAATGAACCAACGAACCAACGAACGAACAAATGAACCAAAAAACGAAAAAAAACAACCAACGAACAAATGAACCAACCAATGAACAAACGAATGAACCAGCCAACAAACAAACTAACCAATGAACGAACCAACCAACGAACAACCAATGAACGAACCAATGAACAAACCAGCAAACAAACCAACGAACGAAAAAAAACAATGAAAGATCCTACGATCCAACGTACCAACCAATGAATGAATCAATGAACCAACGAACAAACCAAACAAGAATGAACCAAAAACGAACCAACTAAACAAAGAACAAACCAACCAATCAATGAACGAATCAACCAACGAATGAAACAGCAAATTAACCATCCAATAAATGATACAATCAACAAACGAATCAACGAACCAACCAATGAAGGAACCAACGAACAAACCAATGAACCAACCAACCAATGTACCAACGAAGGAAAAAAACAATTAACGAACCAACAAACGAACCACCTAATGAATGAACCAACCAACGAACCAAACAATCAACCAACCAACCAACCATCCAACGAACTATCCAACCAGCCAACCAACCAACCAATCAACGAACCAACAAACAAACCAACGAACAAACCAACGAACAAAAACCAACGAATGAACCAATCAAATAACAAATGAACCAATCAAATAATGAATGAACCAACCACCCAATGAACAAACCAACCAACGAAGCAACCAACGAAGCAACCAACAAACGAACCAACGAACGAATCACAAACAAACGAAGGAAATGAATGAACCAACAAACCAACAAATGAACCAACCAACAAACAAACGAACCAACCAACCAAAGTATGAACCGGCAAAGGAAACGAACCAACCACCTACTCAACCAACCAAACAACAAACCAACCAACCAACCAACGAATAACCCAACCAACGAGCAACCTATCCAACGAATAACACAACCAATGAACGACTCATCCAACGAATAACCGAACCAACAAACGACCCAACCAACGAACAAACAAACGAACCAACCAACAAACGGAGAACCCAAAAATGAACCAACAAACAAACCAACCACCAAACAACCAACAAATCACCGAATGGACAAATGAACCAACCAACCATTCAACCAAACAACCAACGAGCCAACGAAAATACCAGCCAACGAATGAACAAATGAACGAACCATCCAATGAACGAACCAACAAACCAACGAACAAATCAAACAACGAACAAACCAAACAACGAATAAATCAATGAACCAACAAACCAATGAACGAACAAATGAAACAACGAACGAACAAACCAACCAACCAATGAACCAACAACTGAACCAGCCAATGAACGAATGAACCAAAGATTGAACCAACGAAGAAACGAACCAATCAAAGAACCAACTAATGAACAAGCCAACGAACAAAGCAAACAAAAACAAACCAAAAAAACAACAACAACAACAAACAAACCAAACAAAGAACAAACCAATGAAAGAACCTATGAACCAACGAACCAACTAATGAACAAACCAACGAACAAAGCAAACAAAAACAAACCCAAAAAAAACAACAAACAAACCAAACAAAGAACAAACCAACCAATCAATGAATGAATCAACCAACGAAAAAACCAACAAATGAACCAACCAACAAATGAAACAACCAGCGAACCAACCAACCAACGAACCAACCAATGAACAATCCAAACCAACCAACCAACCAATGAACCAACAATGGAACCAACCAATGTATGATCCAACAAACGAACTAACTAACGATTGAACCAACCAACAAACCAATGAACCAACCAACGATGGTTCGTTCGTTCTTTGGTTGGTGCAGTTGTTATTTGGTTGGTTTGTTCATTGGTTGGTTCATTCGTTGTTTGGTTCATTCGTTGGTTTGTTTGATTGTTGGTTGGTTGATTGGTTGGTTGGTTGGTTCGTTGGTTGGTGGGTTCTTTCAGTGGAAGGTTCGTTCATTAGTTGGTTCGTTTGTTGGTTCATTCATTGGTGGGTTCCTTTGTTGATTCATTGGCTCGTTTATTGGCTCCTTCATTAGTTAGTTCGTTGGTTCGTTTTTTGGTTGCTTCATTTGTTGGTTGGTTCATTTGTCGGTTCATTCGTTGGTTGATTTGTTCATTGATTGGTTGGTTCGTTCGTTGTTTGGTTTCTTCATTTTTTGGTTCGTTTTTTGTTTGGTTTGTTCGTTGGTTCGTTGGTTCGTTCGTTGGTTAGTTCATTGATTGGTTCTTTCATTGGTTTATTCATTGGTTCATTCATTCGTTCGCTGGCTCGTTCGTTGTTTCTTTGACAAATTTTGTTTCTTTGACAAATCAAAAGTTGATTTAGAAGTCTGGACGATTCTTCTTGAGTTTGGAGTAGTCCATGTTCACGGAGAAGAACTTGTACTGATCAGTTGGCGCCATTTTGTTCCAGGGTTCAGGGTTGTTCGTTTTGTCCCAGCAGACATCGGGGTTTGTTTATTCATTGGTTTATTTGTTCGTTCTTTGGCTCGTTGGCTCGTTGGTTCATCCATTGTTTGGTCGGTTCGTTGGTTCGTTGGTTCTTTCATTTCTTTGTTCGTTCCTTGGTTGGTTTGTTCGTTGGTTTGTTCATTGGTTGGTTGGTTGGTTCATTTGTTGGTTGGTTCATTGGATCCTCTGTTTTTTAATTGGTCGGTTCATTTCTTTGTTCATTCGTGTGTTCGTTGGTTCGTTCGGTGTCATTCGTTGGATAGGTCTTTCGTTGATTGGGTCATTGGTTGGTTGGTTGGTGAGTTGGTTGGTTGGTTGGTTGGTTTGTTGGTTGGTTTGTTGGTTGGTTTGTTGGTTGGTTCGTTTTTAGTTGGTTCATTTGTTGGTTCATTAATTAGTTGGTTCTTTTGTTGGTTCATTTGTTGGTTGGATTGTTGGATCGCTCATTGCTGCCTTCATTGGTTGGTTCGTTGGTTCGTTTGTTGGTTGTTTCATTTGTTGGTTGTTTAACTTGTTGGTTCATTTGTTGGTTCATTTGTTCATTGATTGATTGGTTCATTCGATGTTTGGTTCATTTTTTTGTTCGTTTTTTGTGTGTTTGTTCATTGGTTCATTGGTTCATTCGTTTATTGGTTCGTTGTTTGGTTTGTTGGTTCTTTGGTTGGTTCGTTTGTTCATTGGTTGGTTCGTTTGTTGGTTGGTTAATTTGTTAGTTCGTTCATTGGTTTTGTTGTTTCGTTTGTTGGTTGGTAAGTTTGTTTATTGGTTCATTTTTTGTTGCTTCTTAATGTGGTTCTTTGGTTCATTCTTTGGTTCGTTCGTTCATTGGCTCTTTGGTTGGTTGGTTGGTTCGTTCATTAGTTGGTTCGTCTGTTGGTTCGTTCATTGGTTGGTTCCTTGGTTGGTTCATTGGTTGGTTGGTTCGTTGGTTCATTGGTTGTTTGTCGGTTCGTTTATTGGTTGGTTCACTGATATGTTTGGTGATTGTTTCATTTGTGGGTTGGATCATTTGTTGTTTCATTTGTTGGTTGATTCGTTCATTGATTAGTTGGTTCGTTCATTGTTTGGTTGGTTATTTGGTTCATTGGTTGGTTCGTTTGTGCGTTCTTTTGTTGGATCGTTGGTTCGTAGGTTCATTCATTGGTTCGTTTGTTCATTGGCTTGTTTGTTGGCTTGTTCATTGGTTCTTTAATTGGTTCGGTTGTTCATCTGTTGGCTTGCTTGTTGGTTGGTTCATTTGTTGGTTGGTTCGTTCTTTCGTTTGTTCGTTGGTTCATTGCCTTGTTCATTGGCTTGTGCATTGGTTCATTCATTGGTTTTGGTTGTTCGTTTGTTGGTTTGGTCATTGGTTGGTTCATTTGTTGGTTCGTTCGTTCCTTTGTTGGTTCGTTTGTTGGCCGGATCGTTCATTGTGCATTGTGCATTGGTTGGTTTGTTGGTTTGTTTGTTTGTTGGATCATTTGTTCGTTCGTCCATTCGTTGGTTTGTTGGTTCATTTGTTGTTTACTTTGTTTGTCAGTTCATTGGTTCATTCTTTGGTTGGTTGGTTCGTTTGTTGGTTAGTTTATTATTTGGCTCGTTGGTTGGTCAGTTGGTTCGTTCAATTGTTTGTTGGTTGGTTGGTTGGTTGGTTGGTTGGCTGGTTGGTTCATTTGTTGGTTAATTTGTTGGTTCATCCATTTTTAATTGGTTGGTTGGTTGGTTTGTTCGTTCGTTCATTGGTTGGTTCGTTCGTTGGCTATTGGTTGGTTCGTCGGTTGGTTTATTGGTTGGTTGGTTGGGTAGATGGTGGGTTCCTTTGTTTGTTGGTTCATTTGTTTGTTGGGTCATTTGATGGATGGGTCGTTCGTTGGTTGGGTCATTCGTTGGATGGGTTGTTCATTGGTGGGGTCATTTGTTGGATAGGTCTATCGTTGGTTGGGTCTTTCGTTGGTTTGTTGGCTGGTTAGTTGGTTGGTTGGTTGGCTGAGTAGTTGATTTGTTCATTTCATTTGTCATTCAAAACTTTTATTTCAAATATTTAAATATCTTGCAATCGTTATAAATGCTGAGAGCAACAGAAGAAAAAAAAATGAAATTACATAAACCAAAGAATGTGTCATTGCATTACTTCAAATGAGAACATTTTACTGACAGTGAACATTATGTACACATGTCCAGATGCTTAGTCATCTAATTATCCATTAGCCAAGGTGGAAGCAGTGCAGTGTAGAAAATATTTAAATGTACATCAAAGGTTTCAGTAAAATGTAAAAATAAAGGGGGGAATGACATCAGTGACTTTCCCTATCCATTAATTGACAATTCTCTAAGCAGAAACACTTTGTTGTGAAGTGATGTCAAAAGAGAAACAGGCTAGATGGCCCTAAGCTCACAGGAAGGCTATAAAATCAAACAACCTTCATAACCATGGTAAACAGAAAGGTACAAATCAGAGTGTGCCAAAAGAAAGTAGCCGAAATCAGGAAAAGTTGGGGAAGGATGGAAATTACAAAAAATATGAATTTACATAACAAATGTAATATGAAATTACAAAACAAAATGAAAATAATAAATAAATTAATTAATAATAATAATAAAGAATCAGTGACTTGTAAATTTACTTGAATTTGTATTTGATTGGCGTGAATATTAAGCCAAGATATTTACAGTTTTGTCTGGTCAGCTTTATTTAATTTCTTGCGTTATGACAGGGCCAGTAGGCAATGGGTCATGGTTATTGTAGGATTACTAATAAATAAATACACTTATAGAATGCTTTGATTTGAGGGCAGTGGTCTTCTGGTGGTAAAGGGTGCTGGATTGCTGCTCCTAAGGTTGGGGGTTTGAGTCCCACTCTCCACAAGATTGTCACTGCCCCCCCCAGTGCAGCTAACTGGAGTATCAAAGGCCAGCAATGTCTCTCACTGTCTATGGTGAGAGATTCATGTAAAAGAACCATTGCTGACTTTCGCAAAGAGTAACTGCAAAGCGTCAGTGTGTTTCCGCTCCTTGCTAAAGTATTGTGTCAGGAAGGGCATCCACCATAAAAACCTATGCCAAATCGAATATGCGAATCATTGATATGTCTACCATGAGGATGGAGGCAGATGATTCGTTGTGGCGATCCCTGAAAAAGGGAAAAGCCGAAAGGAAAGGAAGAAGAATTTAATGCTTTGATTTGTTAAATGTGGTGTTAACAGGTGAGTGTAGTTATTATTCGGAAAAGAAACAATTAATCCTGGGTGTACACTGGGACACGATGTCTGTGATTTCTGTGATTAAAAAAGCATGGGACTCCACATTTGGACCAGGATTTAGGTATAAAACAATGGGGTATCTTGCTTCCAAGACATGTAACTTTACTTTACCAAGTTCATCAAGATCCCTACAATAGTTCATTTAAGGTTTGTTTTAGCTCTACTGTGCTCTACCGCTTTTCCTGCATCTGATAATGATTGGCGCAAAATTGTAAAAGAGAGTAATATTCATGGGAAAATTTTTGACCGTCAAAAATCTTGCCATGTACAGCATGATCATCATAATTCTATAAAATTTGTGGATACTAACTAAAACTACTGTATACTAAACCTTCCCATTGTCAGTCTCTGCATTTCTCTGTTTCCTGTGTGCTTCCCTCGGTGTTTGCAGTTAATTACACGGGTAAAGAGTTGCTTTTCAGGGGCAATGTTGTTGTCAGAAGCATAGACATTAAACATCACCCTTCTATTTCGGCAGTACTGTGCTCTAATCTAGCCATCCTTTTAGGTTAAGTGACACTTATTTTATACAAAAGAAACAGGGAATACAGTCTAGTGTTAATTTTAATTATATGATAAATAAGATTGCATATACATAAATTCAGCTTTTAGTTTAATTAGTAGACAATGAAAATGTAGCTCTTTAAGTAATTATTCATAAACCTGCCAAAATTAATGAAAGGTTCTTGGACATGAACTTGTCAGTAATAAGCAATGCCCTGTATAGAAAAAGAGAACGCCATTTAACCCGTTAAACAATAATCCTGAGGATGGCACATGTGGACTCAATCAAAAAATAAATAAAAAATTCAAACATTTTAGCAGTACAAAGTCAAAGATACGCTATTAATCAGGGGCAGATATATGTGAAAAACTCTGAGAAGAGTGCTGATAGAATTGCCTGTGCATCAGGATAGAACAATTTCAAAGATAATAAAAAAGTTTGATCTTATTTTTAGGAAAGCATTTGTAATATAATAAAATACACTCACTGCAGTAGAGGAGATGGGAAAAAAAGCAAGCTGTCCAGGGTGTACTCTGCCCAGAGTCGGCTGAAATGGGCGCCATCCTCGCTGCGATTCTACTTAGGATTAAGTGGTGAATGAATGAATGACTTGCCCAAAACAAACTAGAAATTCAGAGATGTACACTGAGATTTCACTCATTAAAAATACAGAGCTTCTTCATTTTGACGTCACCGTGAAAGATCCCACACTGTAAACATCTTTGATAAGTACAAGTGTGTGTCAAAC
>CM045748.1:16762859-16787859 GCA_024760905.1 Plotosus lineatus
AACCTACTGGTCAGTGATTATTTGATTATTTGATTATTTGTCAGTGATACTTAACACAGTGTTTGCCGTTAATTCTAATTATCGATTGAGATTGTGTGTTAACACTACCCCAGTGCGGCTAACTGGGTTATCAAAGGCAGGCCATGTCTCTCACTGTCTATGGTAAGAGGCATGTAAAAGAACCATTGCTGACTTTCGTAAAGAGAAGCTGCAAAGTCGTCAGCGTGTTTCTATCCCCTGCTAAAAGGGTCGTGACAGGAAGGGCATCCGACGTAAAAACCTCTGCCAAATTAAACGTGCAAATCAAAATGATTCGCTGTGGCGACTCCCGAGTAAAAGGGAAAAAGCCGAAAGGAAGACAGAGACATTGTGTGTTAACACTGGTTAAAAAAAAAAAAGAAAAGAAAAACTTTGAGAAGAATTTACATAATTTATACACCTGAGAAAGAGACAATTGAAAGTGAATGTGATACTGATGACTCAGATATGGACAAATTGGTCATTTTCCATACGTACAGTGTTGAGTGGCAAGTCAGAGGTGCACTGAAACACAAGATACATGTTCCAGTCGAACTCATGTTCCCGCACCTGCTTGAACACACCACTGTAGCAGTTGGTGTTGAAGCAAACTCTCCACCCATATCCACCACAGTGATCAGCTAAAAAAGGAAATACACTCATGAAAAAAGACCTTATGATGCTCTTTATAAATCCCGTCGATCTTCTTACGCTGATTTACTCATTGCTGAGATGTTAAATATCTATTCATTTAGTTCCAATCAAAAAGAAGATACGTGAGCTGTGAGCTGAATGTGGATGAGTTTTTGATGTTCTATGTAGTTCATCTCACATTCGGCTACAATTCTGTGTCACAGTGACAATGATATTTGTACTCAAGCGATTTAAAATACATTGAGAAAAAAAAATGCATTGATAAGATAATTACATCAATCGTATGTTTATAAACAACCCTTCTTACAAAGTAATGCACATTTTGAATGCACTGCATCAGGTTTAAAGAAGAACACCATTACTTAATGGTTAACGAAACATGGTGGCAGCCACAGCCTAATGGTTAAAGAAGTGGCTTTGGGACTAAAAGGTCGCTGGCTTTCTCCACCTTTATGGCTGAAGTGCCCTTGAGCAAGACACCTAACCCCAAACTGCTCTCTGGGCACCTACAGTGTGTGGCATAGCACTGCTAAGATAGTGTGTGTGTGTGTGTGTGTGTGTGTGTGTGTGTGTGTGTGTGTGTGTGTGTGTGTGTGTGTTCCCTTCAGATAGGTTAAATGCAGAGGCAATAATTTCCCTTTATGTTTTTTTTTTTTTTTTTTTTTAATTTCCCTTTATGTAGGATTAATGCAGTATATTAAAACCAGAATGTATTATACCTTATTGTGACAGGCAAGGCTGCACACAATACACCAGTACCAAGCCAACCATCTCACTTTTCACCTCTTCTTCTGGATAAAATGACAATATTAAAGTTATATGTGTCACGCTGAGACAGTACAGCCTGAACAATGTCGCTTGAAAAGATTTGAAGATTGTGTTTAATTATTTAGTTGTTAATTTGATTGATTAATTTTTGTGGAAGCTGATTTACTTACAGAGGAGGAAATTTCTGTAATATACTGTAATTGAAGGATAACGGGCAGTGGTGGCCTGGTGGTACAGAGTGCTGGATCGCTGATCTTAAGGTTGGGGGTGGGCCATGTCTCTCACTGTCTATGGTGAGAGGCATGTAAAAGAACCATTGATGACTTTCGTAAAAAGAGTAGGCTGCAAAGCCCTCAGCGTGTTTTTGCCTCTTGCTAAAGGGCTGTGTCAGGAAAGGCATCCGACGTAAAAACTTATGCCAAATCAAATGTGTGAATCATTCGCTGTGGCAACTCCTGGTAAAGGGAAAAAGCCGAAAGGAAACCTCACTGTAATTGAAGGATAACAGCGTGCATGTCTAAGACACAGATGTTGTGCCCCTGGTCCGACACACTATATGCTTTCAAAATGAGTAGTTTAGTCTGTCTTACTTTCGGCTTTTTCAATTTTACTCGGGAGTCGCCACAGTGAATCATCTGATTCGCACGTTTGATTTGGCAGAGATTTTTACGTCGGATGCCCTTCCTGTCACAACCCTTTTAGCAAGGGACTGAAACACGCTGACGACTTTGCAGCCTACTCTTTATGACAGTCCGCAATGGTTCTTTTACATGCCTCTCACCATAGACAGTGAGAGACATGGCCCACCTTTGATAACCCAGTTAGCTGCACTGGGGGGGGGGGGGACACAGTGACAACCTTATGGAGAGTGGGACTCGAACCCCCAACCTTTGGATCAGCGATCCAGCGCCCTATACCACTAGACCAAAAAGTAATATTTTTCTCCATCTTTAACTTTCTGAATGTTATTCCAGATTCAGATTCTGGAATGATGTTAGGCACAGGACAATCAAACTTAGTTATTTCTCTACAAGTTGGTGTTTTATATATAAGATAAGATATACGATTGCAGATAAGATAAGATAAGATAAGATAAGATAAGATAAGATAAGATACAGCTTTATTAATCTCAGAATGGAGAAATTCACTGTTACAGGCTCTTGAGGTACCATCAGTAGGGGGTGCAAAATAGATACATATACAATAATACATATACATACATACACACACACACACATATATATTATATAAGTAAATAAATAGATCCATAAATAGTATAAAAGTAATATACAATAAAAAAAGAAAAAGAAAAACTTTGTAGACTGGCCTATATTCAAGTGTACATGTATCTGGTTCACAGTCGGTGGGGTAGATGTGGTTGATTAAAGTGCACGGGGTTTTTATTGCACATAACCTTTTTTTTTTTTTTTTCACAGACAGTTACAAAGTGGCGTTGTACAGTCTCACAGCGGTGGGAATGAAAGACCTGGGGTAGCACTCCTTCCTGCACTGAGGATGTCTCAGTCGTCCACTGAAGGAGCTGCTCAGCTTCTCTACAGTCTGGTGCAGTGGGTGAGAGCCATTGACCATGATGACCACAAAATATTCATGTAAACCTATTGAGAATGTCATGGAGTTTGTATGCTATTGTGTGATACCCTATTTTATGTATTTCAAAAGAAATCAACAAGATAGAAGTTATAGATTCTATTACAATGTAGGAACCAGGACAACCGTGCAAACCAAAGTCACAATTCATGTTGTCTGATAACAAGCATGAATGAATCACATAAATTCAATTGTTATTTCAATTCTATGTTAGTTAAGTTGCAAAAATCCTTTCCAAGAATAAAACTAGAACTGAAAAGAACTCAATATATTCAAAACTTTGTGCAAATGTATATTCTTTGTTGTTGGTCATCTTACTCTAATGTGGAATCTTTCACCATGTTGAACCCTTAACACCAATCACATTATCATCTCTAGAATACTTCCATGAACACCCTTCAAGCCCCTAATTTTTGTTATTATTTAATCGCAGTATGCTTCCTCTCAGTGTGTCATCACACTAGCTGACAATGTCATTGATTTGAAAACAACCCATGGTTGAACCATCCAAAATAAGACAAGTGTTTAAAGTATGCATAGCAGGCTCTTTCCTCTCTTTCTACTCATTCAAATGATTATATTATGTATTTACTGTAGCTTTATCCCATATCTCGTAATGACCTAAAAACGTTTAACAGGGACATGCTGCAGACTCCCCATGAAGGACCACAGGAAATTTAGCATTTGCCCAGTACTCTGCTTATCGACTTTACATTTTCACATTGGATTTTGTTATTTTGTGGTTGTTCCCCTTTTTAAAAAGGGAGACCAGAGGGTGTGTTCCAACTACGGTGGACTCCCACTCCTCAACTTAGGGAAGTCTCTATTGAAATACTAGAGTGGAGGATCTGAACGATGGTCAAACCTCTGATTCAGGAGGAACAATATGGTTTTCTTCCTGGCCAGGGCACTTCGACCAGCTGTACACACTCAGCAAGATGCTGGAGGGGTCATGGGAGTTTGCCCAATCTGTCCACATGTGCGTTGTGGATTTAGAAAGGAATTCTAACTGTGCACCTCAGGCTATTTTGTTGGGTGTGCTCCTGGAGTATGGTGTACCAGTCCTGCTGTTAAAGGACATTGGGTCTCTGTCTCATCAGAGCCAGAGCTTGGTCTGCATTAGTAACAGCTCAATTGCATTTCCAGTGGGGGGTGGACTCTGCCAAGGCTGTCCTTTGTCACAGATTCTGTTCATAAATTCTATGGATAAAATTTGTAGGTGCAGCCAAGACATTGAGTGGGTCAGGCTTGGTGGCCATAGGATTACATTTCTGTTGTTGTGCAGACAATGCTGCCTTTTTCTTTCATTAATCCGAGTTCTCCCAGCTCTTGTTGGAGTGATTTGCTGCTGTTTGCAAAGTATCTGAGATGAGAATTAGCACATTCAAGTCCTCGTCCATGGTCCTCATCCAGAAAAAAACATTGGAATGCCCAGGTCTGAAATGGGGTCCTGCCCTAAGTGGAGGAGTTCAATTATTTTGGGGTCTTGTTCATAAGTGAGGGAAGGATTAAACAGGAGATCGACAGGTGGATCTGTGCAGCCTCTGGTGTATGTCAGAGCTTGTACTGGCCTGTCATGGTGAAGAGAAAGCTGAGCCAAAAAGCAAACCTCTCAATTTATCAGTTGATGTATATTACAAATTCTCAAAAATAGTTTGCAAAGTTGGTTCAGTTATGTCTTCTTGAAGTTTTGTAAGTACTTAATAATATCTTCTTGACTGTGCAATACATACAGTTGAACACTTGAAAATCATTAAAATTTCTGTTATGTGGCTAAAATGTGAGGGTGAAAACATGCATATTTAATTTGAACAATTAACACAATAGGATTTATAGAAGCACTACTTGCTCACTGGCCATAATACTTTTTGACTATCAATGAAATTTAATTTTTTGGCTATTAAGGAAAACACTTTGTCTGGCATTAAACACATTCCAAGAACACCACCCAAGAACAAAATCTCCACAGTGAAGCAGGTTGGTGGAACTATTGTGCTATGGGAATTGTTTTTGTCAATATAGGAGTGGGAAACTTGTCAGAATTAAGGGATTTATAGAAGGAAACTCTTGAAGGAGATGGAGCAGATTTGCTTTGAAGTACGGGGGAAAAAACACCAATGACTAAATATGCCAAGCTTATAGAGACACGCCATAAGAGACTGGCTCTTCATTTACATTACATTTACATTACTGGCTCTTCAAATGGAGAGAGCTTTTTGCTTGTTTGCCTCACATACTAAATATTTTATATCTTCAAGGTTGTTGGAATTTTGTGCAAATTAAATTATTTAAACCAGCCCACCCTTCAATTCTTGGTTGTAAGGCCAAAAAAAAAAAAAAAAAAAAAAATTAAAATGGGGGTGGAGATGGTGGAGTGTACTTTTGCAAGCCAGTGTACACACACACAGAAAAGAGTCTCAATATGTGTGACCCATTTCATTACTATAACAGCTTAATGTTTTACGATGTTTAATTTAAAAGGGAATACACCCACAGGACTAAAAAACAGTTCAGTGCTTGGTACCTCTAAAAATCTACATGTGCTAAATCACATTTCAGCACACCAAAATGAGAAACATGTACTGTATTTTCCAGGCTATAAATCCCACAGGACTATAAGGCGCAATACCAACGAACGGTCTTTGAACGGCACCCCCCCCCCCCCATAAAGAAGATGCATCGGATTATAAGGCGCACGAAGCTAAACAATAGTCAGATAAGACAAACTTGATTCAACTCATTCACAATAAGTCTCATCATTGTTCGGTTATAATAATAGAAAACAGTAAACTCACTTTAATATATATTTATATATTCTTTTCCTTTCGGCTTTTCCCTTCAGGGGTCGCCACAGCAAACCATCTGCCTCCATCTCACCCTATCCTCTGTATCTTCTACTCTTACTCCAACTACCTTCATGTCCTCCTTCACCACATCCATAAATCTTCTCTTTGGTCTTCCACTCGGCCTTCTGCCTGGTACTTCCAAACTCAGCATCCTACTACCAATATACTCACTATCCCTCCTCTCTACATGCCCAAACCATCACAATCTAGTCTGTCTGACATTGTCTCCAAAACCTCAAACATGTGCTGTCCCTCTGATGTACTCAGTCCAGATCCTATCCATCCTTGTTACTCCCAGAGAGAACCTCAACATTTCCATCTCTGCTACCTCCAGCTCAGCCTCCTGTCTTTTCCCCAGGGCCACTGTTTCTAAACCATACAACATCGCTGGCCTCATCACCGTCTTGTACACTTTTCCTTTCATTCTTGCCGATATATTCCTATCACACATCACACCGGATACTTTTCTCCAACTATTCCAACCTGCCTGTAAACGCTTCTTCACCTCTTTTCCACACTCTCCATTGCTCTGGATTGTTGAGCCTAAGTACTTAAAATCCTCTACCTTCTTTATCTCTGCTCCCTGTAACCTCACCATTCCTATTGGGTCCTTGCCGTTCATACACATGTATTCTGTATTACTGAGGCTACCCTTAATTCCTCTCCTTTCCAGGGCATACCTCCACCTCTCTAGATTTTCCTGTACTTGTTCTCTGCTCTCACTACAGATCACGGTGTCATCTGCAAACATCATAGTCAATGGAGATTCTTGTCTAACCTCATCTGTCAGCCTGTCCATCACCATAGCAAACAAGAAGGGGCTCAGAGCTGATCCTTGATGCAGTCCCACCTCCACCTTGAACTCTTCTGTCACACCGACAGCACACCAGCACCACTCTAACATACTTCTCTGCCACTCCAGACTTCATCATCATGCAATACCACAGTTCTTCTGTCGGCGCCCTGTCATATGCTTTCTCCAGATCCACAAAGGCACATTACAGCTCCTTCTGACCTTCTCTGTACTTCTCTTTTAACATCCTCAAAGCAAACACTGCATATGTGGTGCTCTTTCTTGGCATGAAACCAAACTGTTGTTCACAAATGCTGACCTCTGCCCTTATATATATGTATATATACAGTAGGCCCTTGACTATTTGCGGTTTTGCACTCGCGCCCCCACATATTTGCGGATTTCTGAGTAACTGTCACGTGATTCAAATTCAGCCAATGACTGTTCTCCTCCTGATGATTGGTTGAGATGATGTGTATGCACCTTTTTTTTATCCGCACACATTTTTTTTAGTGTTTTTAATTACAGTTAAGCTTAGTCATACCACCAAAGCACTGTGCACCTTCTCAGGCTTCTGTTAAGGTGCCAAAGCACCAGAAAAAGGTAATGACGCTGCATGAAAAAGTAGAACTGCTTGATATGATACAGGAAGGAATACATTATGCTGCAGTAGGGCGCCATTGTAAAGTGAATGAAAGTACAGTCTACTACATAAAGAAAAACGAGAAGGCAACCAGAGCTAGTGTGACATGAAGTTTTTGTGGAAGTGCTAAGAAAGTGAATGTTACATGAAACAAGGTCATCATCAGAATGGAACCTTCCTTAGTATTCTGGATAGTTCAAGTTCTACAGTACTGTACAGTATTACAATGTTTTTCAGTTAATATTCCAGTACAGTACTGTTCCTAAGTTAATGTTCAGAATATTTGTGTGTGAGAATGCATGTTCTGTATATTTATTTATTCAAGTTTATCCTTTTGGTATCCAGTATTTAGACTTCATGTAAATATAATGCAATGTAAAGTAAATATAATGTAACACCTCCCACTAGTGGGCATTTTTGAAAAAAAAAATACAGTGCTGTATGTTTAAAGGAATAGAAGATTATACTTCACACTGTGTTATTTTCAATCAAGAATATCCACTTAACCTGGTGTGCCTTTCTTTGGATTGAGGGCGATTTAAGTTTTGCACAAATGTATTTGCTTTGTCATATGGTGCTGAGTTCACTGTTTTTGATACCTTCTTATTTAGTTTTAATAATTCAAAAATGAAACATAATACATCTTGGTGTTATTGTGATTGCCACATGGGATCTCCCTGGTTCTCTCTCTCTCTCTCTCGCTCACTCTCTCTCTCTCACTCGCTCTCTCTCGCTCACTCTCTCTCTCTCTCTCGCTCTCTCTCTCAGACCCTAACTGTGTGTGTGTGTGTGTGTGTGTGTGTGTGTGTGTGTGTGTGTGTGTGTGCCTTTGCCGAGGTACACATGCTGCTTCTGGAATGCTTGTGATCCTGATCCTCCTGCTTTTTGGCTCCTGTGGTCTGTCCTATTATGCTCATTAATACTTCTCATCTTAGAAGACCCTTGCTCCTGCTCTCAAAAATCCATATGAATCTAAATGTGTCCTCAGAGACTGTAATGATTACTTTTCACTCTTGGTATTATAAACTCTTTTCTTTAAATGATTTTGAACTTACAGTTGTGGTATAACCAAAGGGCATCATTTATTTCCTTTCATTGTTTGAATTTTTATCTGGTTTCACCTAAATGAGGATATGTTTCCCTTTTGAGTCTAGTTCTCCTCAAAGTTTCTTCCCTGTGTTAACTAAGTGAGTTTTTCTGCATGCTTTCTCATTGGGGATTCTGTATATAGAGTTTGTAGAACCATTTGTAAATTTATTTTTAAAATGTGTTTTTTTTTTTCTATGTAATGAATTGCTTTGTGTCAATATCAGTTGTAAAAATCGGTATGCCAATAAAACTGAATTGAATTGAACGAGTACAGGGCAAACATCCAAAATCAACACAGAATTGTCCTTTCCAGGCAAGGGGTTTAAACTCAGGACCTTCTTGCTGTGAGGCAAAAGTGTTTACCACTATGTCACCTTGCCATCCACAAAGAAGAAAAAACAAAAAAAAACAAAATCTGAAACAAAACAAACAGCAAGACTGCAGCTCTGCACACAACCAAGTGCAGTCCAGGCATTTTTGTTTCATGTTATTTTTTCATATATTTTTTCCTCCCAGCTCAGTAACTCAAAAGCAATGTCTCCTTTTGGGAAATTGGGAACAATTCAAAGACCAGAGACATACTCTCCCTCTCCTTGCTCTTTGCTTCTGGGCAGTCAAACTACTGTATAAAAATGCCTTGTCCTGGCACATTCAACCTCATAGACACTAATTCTGCCATTAGTCTCAATAAGGAACAGATTGCCTACAGTATGGTTTGGGGAGGGGGCCATTATGGCCTCTTACTGTGAAATGTGATTATTGAACTCTAATGAGAAACCCAGAGGCTACTGGTCAGAAAGAAAAGCCTGAACATAAGCCCACTGGCAGTGCTTCAGGAATTAGAGATGGACTAACATCAGCCTCCATTCCCATGATAAAGGGTTATATGATTTTATTGTTCTACACCAATATTGTTACTTTTCTGGCTGGAGGTCGGGCTTCTAGGATTTTTTTTAGTGGGTCCAGAAAGACACTAAATCTAAATTAAATTGAATTAATTTTAATTTTAATAATTATTTTTTCTCATTTTATGACATGTTCGACTGAAAATACAAAAAATATAGATAAATATATTTAATCTAAGGTATCTTATTTGCTGGACCCTGCTAGTATCACAATCCAGTAAAAGACTTAATAACACTTAGACTTACAACAGCATGACTCTCTTTCAACCAAAATGATTCATACTTTATGAACTTGTCAAGTGTACAGAAGCAATTTGCCATTGGCAAGATAATTTTAATTTGAATAAGGTGAGCGAACAATTTTTGGAAAAAAAAAATCCTTTCTAATTGCGTTCATTAATAACAATTAATAATAAGTAAGGAGCAGTGGTGGCCCCATGGTAGGGTTCTGGTTTACTGATTGTTGGAAACTCGGACACCTTTCCGAGTAGATATATCACAGAGTGGTTGTATTGTAAAGTCCCTCTACTTCTATCAAATTTGACAGGCTTTACTCATCCACTCAAGGTGGGGGGATTTCATAGCAAAGTATTATTTATTTAAGTGTTTAATTCCTTATTTGTCTTCATTTGACTTAATTTATTCATATCAACCTCACACAACAATATGCAAGTGCCTCTTATTTTTTATTCTAGTGAGTATTTTTTTTTTAACTACTGTAAGCCTTAAAAAGTCTGTTGGTAATCGTAATCTTGCTATAAATGAATAATGTATCATTATACTGTTTTATAGTCTTCTGTCATTTCACTGTGCATGCTCCAGTCAGCATTGTCTTCAAGTATTACATTTTTCATGATTTCAAACTAATCTCTTAAGATTTTATAGTCACCTGACATGCACCTGGTGTTCTTAATTTATTTCTTTGTTTTCGGATCAACCAACCCATCACCTCCAGACGTAGACGGTGCCTTTCAACAGTATAAGATCTTACAGTCCTGGCCATGAAATTTGCTACATGTTTGTAACATTTGGCAGAAGGCCCTGTTCCCAAGCATCCTTAAGTCATGCATTACATTGCATGTGATGCCATGTGCCATGAACAAGGCTCCCAATCTAAACCTGAAACTCATGACAACTCCACTCAGGTTTGCGTTTGGCTCTGTAACCCCTGTCCTGCATGCTCCTTTTCTCAATGTACCCAGACTGAAGATATCCCGGCTAATGTTGGGACGGATGATTCTTCTAACTCCTCGAATCCTTCTCCTCGCTATTCATCGTCTCCACCCTACTGAGCCCCTTCCTCACCTGCCTATAGTTTTCTGGACTCCCCAAATGATTATACTCCAACATCACCAGTTGACCACAACTTGCCATCTTCAGGTACTCATACTTTTTAGTCCCAGAAAATTCCTTTCAAGCAGCTTGTGATGTGCCAACACTGTCTCACTTGTTCTGATCTCAAGGTTTCCTAATTTACAATATTGTCGAATAAATGTTCCTTTTAGTTTTTTTTTTTTGTTGTTGTTGTTTTTTTTTTGTTTTTTGTTTTTTTTAAACTGGCTAATACACATGGCCAAATTAAGTTTAAAAAATTGCAATTTTGAAAACTGTAGGTTAAAAACTACCTGGTATTGAAGATATACATATGTTCATGTTCATAACCGGAGAGTTAAAGCCTTGTCTTTTGTTTCACTTTAATACTCCCATTTCACTGGAGCGCAGAATGCAATGATCGAGGCGGAAAGGTGCGGAACGCACTCTACGGAGGAGTTTCGGCATTTTTACACAGAAAATGGGTCAAAAATCTATGAAAACTTGTACCTTTGGAACACCTTCGGAACATTCACGGAATGTGTAGAAAAGACACGTAAAGACGGCGGATGAATGACTTAGGAATGACTGATGAATACCCAGCGTAACCAAGTTTCAACAAGGAAAAATTGGCAAAGATCAAAAGATTTCCTCGTTTTTCCACCTATAAATACGTGGATTTGACCAAGGCAGCTCATTCTCTCATTCATACTATATGTTTATAATGTATAATATGTTTATAATTTACAATAAATTTAAAATTTAACATATGCTATTATGTTTAATATCAATAATGTCAATATGTTCCTTTTATTTGCACTTCAATAAACCATTCCAGACTAAAAACCATGCACACAAGTCCAAACCAGAGTAATTATAATTTTAAAACTTTGTTACATGAACAGGAAAACAGAACAAAATAAAGTGAATGAACTGGAATAATTTATAATGGAAGTGACTTCTTTGAGTGTTCAGCAAGTCTTCAGTGTTATCCGCAACCATTCCGTAAACGTTCCGCGTGTATTCCGCAAACATTCCGTGAGTATTCCATGGGGATTCTGTGTCTGGTTTTGAACAGCCGGAAGGACGGGGATGGGGGGGGGGGTGCTCGTGGGACGATCAAGGAAGACTGGCAGAATAAAAGGAATGATCAAGGAATGTTTGAGAAAATGACGGAACATTTGTGGAATGACTGCGGAACCGAAGGTACAAATGTATGTATATATAGGACTTTTTTAACCCAGTAATTGAATGGAACAAAGGTAAAAGAAAAAAAAAGAATGTACAGTTCGTCTAAAAAATGTAATTACTGTAATGAAGTAATAATTCTTACACCACTGTTGAGGACTCAGCAAAACCATGTGTAACACCAGCTTGATATAGCTGTGCTAGATTATATACTAGGTTCTGGAGGAGTAAAATGAATTGTGGAGATTTGAATTTGAACAGCCGGCAGATTTATTACAATTAACAATACTACAAGAAACAGTGCAAACAATATTGTAGAACTTTCTTTACAAATTAAAAATAAAATAAAATAAGCTTAAATCTCTAAGGTTTGATTCGTGTGAACCCGGGAGTCTTTTCCAGGATTGTGATCCGTTTGGGATAAAGGTGTTTTTATCTGTTCTTATCTGGGATCCTGTGATTTGAAGTGGTTGGGTCTGTAGATCTACTCTCGCATCCAGAGAACAGTTGGCCACACTGCTTCTGGATCCACCAAGAGTTCTCACTGGATTTGGCTCGCCATCCGTGTCCGAAACCAGCCCCAAGATCAAATCCAGATCCACTAAAAAACCAGTCTGCACATGCAGTACAGACACAATGAATAAAATATTTAACAACAATAATTCCTAAATAAAATGACAAAAGTGCATGAAAGGCACTGAATGGAATGTAATACAAAACAACACAGCTTATCTGCACTACTTTAGTGCATTAGCAAAAGTGCTTTCAACAAAACATTTAGAAAAATAAAATGTAAGGTTCATTTTGTGCACAGCACAATCTTTGTTATGTACTCCGACTGGTCTTAGCCTTTTAAAGACAAAATAGTGCACACAGCTTTAAAAGTCACCACGTGTAAAGTTAGCATAGGTTCACCACGTGTAAAGTTAGCATAGTTTCTTAAACTAGCTTCATATTGCAATGACTCACCGGAGTTTCCAAGAAAACAAACTCTCTCCACCCGGTTCGATTGAGAGAGAACAAAACACATACAAGGCTCTGAAAAGCACACAAACTTAGTTAAACTTGTTAAAAGTTCACTTAATCACATTTTTGATCGTTGACTCACTCGTGTCGCTTTTCGAGGGCTCTGTATGCGTCCTGCTCCTTACGCTCTCCTACATGCTCTGCTGGTCGCATGCAGCACGTGCCTATGACGCGCTCAAGGGGACTAGGAAACTAGTGCTTTCAGGGAGTGTTGGAAACTAGGGTTTTTTCCAATAAAATTAGTAACCATGTGTTTACCTGTGTTACACATGCAAGAATGGATTTTTTTTTTTTTTTTTTTTTTTTTTTGTGATCAGGGGGAAAAAAAAACTGCATAACATTTTACTTGTGTTTTCATGATTTTTCACAGACCATTTAATAAGGACATCCCAGTGACAACGAAAGAGAAGCGTGAGGTGTGAACAGTAATGACAGATTAATTAAAAGAAACAAACATTTGTAAAATTACTCAATGTACTAAAAAGATGAAAACAAGAACATGCAATTGACTGTGTAAATTATAAACTTTTATCTCATGATAAGTCCCTGAGATTAAAAACACACATTGAGACTGAAGGGAATACAGATAGTGTTGAACTCCTGGCCAAACCACTGCATGTATATATGTAACCTTGCTAGTCTTAAAAAACAAAAAAAACAAAAAGAAAGACAGAATTATGCTTTTGACATGCTACAGAAAGCTACGAGCAGCATCTTCAAGGACAGCATCATGCTTTATTTATTATCCCCTCATTTTCTCTGGCACCCTATTTTGCCCTGTGTGCTCTTTCACAATCACAACGGAAGAATAATTGCTCTTTTAAATGTCATTCTTTCCCCACCTGAACACATGTGCAATTATAAATCAGCACTCAACATCCTACTGACACCCTGTGTTGGCATCTGTTTGTAAATGTTTGATTATGTGATTAATGCTATACATGTGTAAGGATGGTGACCACATTGTCTATGTGTATCATTGCACTGATATTTTTTTCTGCACCCTAATGAATCCTGAAAAGTTAAATCTGGTCTTTATTTACAAGTACAAAAACACAATGATCTGCTTGCAGACAACCCTATTACTATTTCCAAAAGTGCTTTTCCCTCCCATCTGAATATGTTTTGTAAAACAAGGCAATACTGTCAACAGGCCAGATATGGTCGTGATCTCGTTTACAGTCTAGGGATTTCGGTCTGGGTGGCATTGTGGCGTAGTGGTTAGCATATCGACCTGATGTGAGATTCACTTGCCACATCCAGACAAGGGACACATTTTCATGCTTGTAGCTAAAGCTGGCATTAAAACTTGAACAGCTGTTTAGTTAGTAACTCTAACATTTCTGTCCTCATTATGAAAATAAACTCATCTAGACCCAGATAAAGTCATTGTCAGGTTCCCAAGAGAGGAATGCTCTCAGGCAGTGTGCTGTAACTCGCTGCATCTGCTGCATTTGGCTCGGTTGCACATACCCCATGGGAACATTCAAAACCAACGACCCTGTCCAGTTTGTTGGAAAAAAACAAGCTGCACATTGCTGACATCTATATATTTCATGATAGCATACTTTCAGTTAGCTCATTCATTCATTTTCTGAACCGCTTAATACTAATTAGGGTCACGGAGAGACTGGTGCCCATCTCAGCTGACTCTGGGTAAAGACAGAGTACACCCTGGACAGCTCGCCAGTCCGTCGCAGGGCAGAAACATGCTGATGGCTATGCAGCCTACTCTTGTTGAAAGTCAGCAATGATTCCTTTACATGCCTTACAGTGAGAGACACATTTGATAACCTAGTTAGCTGCACTGGGGGATCCAGGTAACTCCTTTTCTCTAATGTTCCCAAGCATTTTATGTAATATTTCCAATCATGCAAATTTTTGTCGGTCATTCAAAAGGTCATGTCGGATGAGATGTCTTTGGTTTCATTCTGGGCTTGATCATCCTCATGTCACATGTACAACATGCATTATAAAATTTCTGACTGACCTACAGTTCGGCGGCCCCATACAAGCAATCTGAAATACACTGTACGTATGCTCTTACAACTTTATCAAAGCCAGCATTAACAGCTTCAGTGGCTTGTGTTACGTTTCAGTGAAATCAAATCAGATACCCTAGCTTTCACCCACATGCATTTTAATAAGCCTTGGGAACTCATGCCACTCTTGCCAGGTTACTGGTTGTCCTTTCCTGAATCACATTTGCTAGATAGCACTGCATGTACCACGAACACCCTCCCAAGAACAGAAGATGAATATATTTAGCTGTCACAAAGTGATCCTTGTCAAAGTCACTCAGACTCTTATTTGGGCTTTTTTTTTTTCCCCCTGCAACAAAGTCATCAACATTAAGAATTGATTGGTTGCTTTCTGCTTTATATATACTACCACTTGGCAGGTGTTACTGCAACAAGATAATAAAATAGTCAATGTTGTTTAATTCACTTATTAGTGGTCATTGTTTTTTAATGACTGGTATATCTGAAGTTTTGCCCCTCTCTCTCTATGTCTCTCTCTCTCTCTCTCTCTCTCTCTCTCTCTCTCTCTCTCGCTCTCTCTCTCTCTCTCTCTCTCTCTCTCTCTCTCTCTCACACACACACACACACACACACACACACACACACACGCTCTCCGAAGTCCAATTTCTCCTAGAAGCACAAACGAAGCACACAGGTAAATGCAGGTTATTAGACAGAGGTGAAACTCATCATCTTACCTGCTGACTCCACCTGACTCCTCTGTAAAGAGCCGAAGCTTGATCATGTTTTCATTGCTACAGTGGAAGTATCCACTGTCAAACTCATTGCCATTGCCATTGCCTTTGTCTTCTTCGAGTTTTTGATTTGAATACATCACAAATCTCCCTCTGGTGTGTAGCTCAATTGTATGCTGTCTTTGCTTTCTGGTTCATAAAACACACATAGTGCTTCTTTTTAAATGATTTGCATTCATTGTTTTAATGCATGTTTGTCTTTTGCTCCCAATAGCATTATATGCATTCAAACTGAAAGGTGTCCTTTTGGTTCCTCTGTTCCAAAAAGCATTTCTCCAGGTTATACAGTATAGCCTTCATAGTAGTGTATGTGTGATCCTGTAGTGTACATCCTGAATTATTTTCTAATGTCATTGACATTCTACTTTGGAAGCTCCTACAGACATTTAAAATACCCCCATCATGAGTACGGTGAAGTAACTGAAATGTGAAATGTCTTATGTCCTTACTTGTTAGTTTTGTCCTTGGATGGGTTAAATCAAAAGTAAATATTGTTCACTCACTGAAATTTTATTATAAGGCATCTCATCGATGCTGTATTAATGGTATAATAAGTCTGCCTTATAAAACACTACTTACACAATACATTTACATTTTCCTTCGTTGAACCCTTATATACATTCTGTGGCGCCCCTTCTAGGAAGAAAAAAACACCTGCCTCCCCCACCGCCCCGCAAGCGACTATAAGTAGTTTATTATAAGTATTTGTTATTAGTACACAGCTGCATAACATTGAATCTATATTAACACTTAAAAGAAAAGAAAAACAGAAACAAATATAGCTCAACATACAATAAAGAAAAACTCCATTAACATTGTTTTTTTATCTGTACCAGAAAAGATTTAAAGTGCACCAATGCGCCTGAAATAAAAACCAATACATCATTATTTAAACTCTTTTAACTTACTTACATTTTAATATCTCCGTCTCTCTCTCTCCACCTTTCTCTTTGTTCCTGTTAGAAAATTTTCCGTGTTGTTTCTTGAGAGGTTGCTTACTGCACTTCATATCGTTTGCTCGTGTGAAAAACCGCTACACCATAGCGATGCAATGAGAGCGACACTGCCAACTACTGGAGTTGACGTGCAATTGCACTTAATTTCCGTGCACTATTCCAGAAAAGCATGTTTCCCAGGATCATATGACCCATCCCTGGCATCATACCACCCCACTATTTGAGAAGCACTGATGTAAATAGTAATATTTAACCTAAAAAAAAAAAAAAAAAAAATCCACTCGACGTGTGACATCACCATTTTTAAAGCATGACATATTACTTGAATTTTACACGAGGAAATCATGCCATCATATGTGATTTTGGAATCTATACAAATGGAGTCTGTTAAACATTAAAACTGGATTGATTCCTCCAAGCATCAGTGGTTACCAATGCAAGATATGACCTTTAGCAGTCATATCTGAGACAAAAGAGTTAATAACCCCTGGTGAGCAGCTCACTGGCACAGACAAAGACACGTGCACTCAAATCTGAATGAAGCACAGGAATCTAATGCTGGGAAACGGTTAATACTCCCACTCACCCCAGCTGGCTGAGAACAAAAAAAGGAGCACACCTTTTAAAGAAGAGTGAACTGTAGCAAACACTACACTAAAATTACAACACGCTATCAGTCTCTCTCCATGTCTTTTATAGCATCACCAGACATCTTTTGCCCTCGAGTCTGACACTGAAAGGCACAACTGTGTCTTTGATGCAAAAGATCCACTTTTCTACAGATGTGAGAGACAAATCATCTCCTAATAGATGCACAAAAAAGAGAGAGAAAAGAGATTAATTCAAGTTTTTCTGGCTTTCAAAACTTTTAAAAATAAAGATGAAAGAAAAATTGTCATGAACTAAGATTTTTATCCTTTAATTATCATGGTTCATTAAGGACAAAACATGTTTTTATTACATGCTTTTCAAAGGTATTTTATATTTTACACATTGTAAAAGACAAATAATATGCAATACAACAAATATTTTAATCCCATATATTGTGGTCTCAATTTTCTTCATTTTCATTTTAGTCAGGGAACAAACAAAACCAACAAGCGTCCCTCTAAATGAGAAATCACCACCTGCTTAATTGTGGTCCAGCAAAGACCTTTCAGAACAATAATGCGGTGATTACAATAGCGGTGTGATGGAAATGTAACTGTGGTGTTTTTTCTTTTTTTTTAATTTTGTAACCTGCAAATATTGAAATATTGTGACTGATTTGCAAGTAATTGTAATTGGTTTGTGGGTGTTTGCCAAAAAAGAAAATCTGTTTTAAACCAGTCACTTTTATTAGACAAGAATGGGACAGCATTCCTATCTCTAAACTTGAGAAACTTGATCTTGGTCCCCAGACGTTGGCAGACTATTGTAAGAAGAAGAGGGAATGCCTCACAGTGGTGAAAATAGCCTTGTCCCAACCATGACATTTAAAATTAACATATTTTTCCGTTAAAATTATACATTTTCTCAGTTTAAACCTTTGACTCGTCATCTATGTTCTATTCAGAATAAATTATTGAAATTTGGCACTTCCATGTCATTGTATACAGTTTTTATTCAAAATGTGTATAGTGTCCCAACTTTTTGGGAATCCGGTTTATATATATAATATGGTGGATGCTAGCAACTCTTAAAATTTCCATGTGGGCATCTCCAACTAGTCAATTTTCCTTGTAAATGAAAAATGAAGAATCACCTCCTCACTACATGTGTGGACTGCTCGAGTAGAATATGAAGCTACCTTGTGTCAGAAACAGGTTTTGTGACATTCACAGAAATTCCAAACATTTGAAATTTTTTGTAATCAGTTCACAAACCAGGCAAACAAAATGCAATGCCATAAATGTTGTAAGACAAATTTGAGAATTTTTTGAGAATGAAAAGCAACAATCATGAACTGCCATTCATGTCAGGTTCTTTTCTATCTCAGCTCCAGCGTGATCATCCGTAAACAGTCAATGTTTTAGCAGGCTGAGGAATTTTTGAAGAACCAACCTACCACCACAGAAAATGTGTGTAATTCAGTCACATGTACAATATTTATATATATATATATATAAAAAAAAAACTATTTAGTGGAAAGCAGCTTGACTAGATAAGACTACAGGGATAGAGACATAAGGTCTGTAAGGGTTCATGCTTAATAATTTCTAAAAGGGGAAAGGAACTTTTCTTTCAAGTTTTCATTTTACTTTCCTTACTTTACTTGGCACAGGTGTAAAGTGGTTGACATAGTATCTTGACTGCAAGGACCACTCAATCCTAATTAGGGGAGGTGGGAGTCCATGTCAGCTGACTCTGGGTGAGGGCAGAGCCCACCTTGAGCAGATCGCCAGGCCATCTCAGGGCAGAAACATGCTGACAATGATGCAGCCTACTCTTTTCAAAGGTCAGCAATGGTTCTTTTAACGTAGTCAGTGAGAGACGTGGCCAGCCTATGATACCAGAGGGGGGACACAGAAGGGTACAGCAGTGACAACCATTGAAAGTGGGGCTTGAACCCCAACCTTAGGATTGGTAACCCAGCACCTTACCACAGGGCCACCACTTACCCTATTACTGTTAATAATAATAATAATAATAATAATAATAATAATAATAATAATAATAATAATAATAATAATAATTAATTTTCTCTATTAGTTGATTTATTAAAAGCTTGAGATCCTCTTAAATCCAAGGGAGTTTTTGCAGTAAAATAGAACCTTTATTAGCAGTACATTTTAATAGACCCCAGTTCCAGAATCAGCACTGACTCCTTATAACAAAGGAATTTTTTTTTCCCTCGGTTTGTACTCTCTGAGGATACAGAGTGACTGAAGATGCTTCATTTTGAATTGTCACTCCAATTAATTAATTTTAATCCTTTCATTATTGAACACCTGCTTAATTAAAAGACATAATGTCTAGTGAAGCCAACTGTCTTATCTCATCATGGTATTTTTGTTTCAACAAGCATGTGAACAACGATGAGGGAATTCCAGAAGTTACACTCTACACTACCTTAGCCAGAAGGCGATATTTCAGGAAGCAAGAAGAAAGACAGAGAAACTTGTTCAGAATGTAAGCTGTACAGACCAACATAGCAACAAAGACAAAAAGCAATGCTTTTCTTCTTTTTATTCACATATCATAGCTTTTTATGCATTTCATTCTGCCATTTGGCAAGCCAATAAAATCAAGTCTATGATTACTGCTTTAAGGAAATTCTTCAACAGGTCAAACTGGTGTGTTAGAATTTGGTGGGAGATAAAACCTGCAGGAAGGTAAATCTCCAAGAACAGTGTTGGAGACCACTGCTTGAAGGCATTCGACTTTCTATTGTTTCAGGCAGATTTTATTTCTATCACTGCCTCAAGCTTGCTCATTAGGGTTAGAGTTGAAAAGAAATGTCATTTTGTATATAGACATTTCTGCAACACTGCGTATTGCTTTCCCAAGTATTTTCCTCTGTTAAACTGTAAAGAGTCACAAAGTGTCATGAAACAACCCATATGCACACGTGCTTCTATCTTACCAACACCGGCTCACACGCAATGTCAATGATAATTTATACACTGTCTGTCTGTCTTCCTTTCGGATTTTTCCCTTTTTTTTTTTACTCAGGAGTCGCCACAGCGAATCATCTGATTCGCATGTTTGATTTGGCAGAGTTTTTTTTTTACGTTGGATGCACTTCCTGTCACAACCCTTTTTAGCAAGGGACAAAAACACACTGATGGCTTTGCAGCTACTCTTGACGAAAGTCAGCAATGGTTCTTTTACATGCCTCACACCATAGACAGTGAGAGACATGGCCCGCCTTTGATAACCCAGTTAGCTGCACTGGGGGGGAGACTCGAACCCCCAACCTTTGGATCAGCGATTCAGTGCCTTATACCACTAGACCACCACTTCCCCCAATAATTTACACACTATACTACAAATATTATATTCTTCCCCAGTGCAGCTAACTGGGTTATCAAAGGCAGGCCATGTCTCTCACTGTCTATGGTGAGAGGCATGTAAAAGAACCATTGCTGACTTTCGTAAAGAGTAGGCAGCAAAGTCGTCAGTGTGTTTCTGTCCCTTGCTAAAAGGGTTGTGACAGGAAGGGCATCCGACTTAAAAAGAAAAAAAAAAACCTCTGCCAAATCAAACGTGCGAATCAGATGATTCGCTGTGGCGACTCCCGAGTAAAGGGGAAAAAGCCGAAAGGAAGACAGACAGACTACACATATGATATACTACTGTCACTTGCCATGAAAGTATATTTCTTTACTTTATATTGATCCTAATTCGTCTAAACTCACAAAATACTTATTTCTCAATTGTCTCTTGATAACACTCTTTGTGATGTGGGCCATAACAAAACCAGTCTATCTGTTTGTACTCAAACTGATGCACATTGTCAGGCTCATTTCCAGTAATCTCCATTTCCTATTGAGTAATAAATATAAGTGCAGTGGTACAGAAAGTACAGAGTACAATGACAAAGGGAATAATACTGTATATACAGTGTAGTGAGTATGTATTCATGTTCCATTTGGGTCTGGGTTTTGGACGGAATTTCACACTTTTGAAAAGAGTAAATAAATTATTTCATGGGTTTCTTAAGAGAGGAATTGATGTCCACAGAGAAATGAGAAAGCAGTTCAATTTTGATTTCTGCGTACTATATGATATCCAACTAACCAGAACACTTGTTACTGAGTACAATTAAATTGGATAAATTCAAAAGAAAGAGCTTGTGCCTCATGAAAAACACCTTTAGGGATTTATTTTGAAATATATCACTTACACAGATAAAAACGGATTAATGTAGCAGAAAATAGAAAAGGTGAGATAAAACAAGCCAAGTGAGAAATCGTATTCCCTTAGATGTGTTGCTGAAAGTGGCAATATGCATGAATTTTAAACTTAATCATTTGGCAACATCATCCTATTTTAGTACTTTTCCCATAACAAAAAAAGTTTGAACAAAGTATTAGTTTATTAATGGACAGGCACCTATACGATACTTATTTTAATATGTACTCACCAGCCTCCTGTACTCATGGTTATTTTTGTAATGAATGAAAAGCTGACAACTGGAAGACAAAAACCAAACAAACAAGATCATACTGGACCAACTGCAAAGTAACTCATGTTCCTGGCCTGAATTTGACTGATTTCAAATGGATATAATTCATTACATCACGGTCATCCAAGCATTGTCGGTATGACCTGTTGACATGGCAACCAACAATAAATAGAAGTCATCATGTTTCAAACTACTGGAAGATACAGCTATCACACATATCATTCACACTACCTTACTGGTTTGTGATTAAGTACTTTCCTAAATTCATTCAAATGCCAATACACTTCATCATACTAGGGTCCTGGGGAGGCCATCTATCTCATTAAACTTGGGGCAAAAATAGGTTACACCACTGGAGGACTGCTTGCCTCAGGCCAGGAGGTGGGGACTGGCCTTGGCTGTGGATAGTCACTGATTAACTGATTCTGTTTAGAGACTATGTGCTATGCGTTAAGAAGTGAGAGAAGCAACTTCTCGAGTGGGGTGGATACTGCTCCACTCAATTAGGACAAGTTCACCCTCAAAAGTACTCCACAGATTTATAAAGCCAACATTGTTCTTAGAGTACTACTTGGGCATCCAGCAGTTCAGTGACCATGGCCAAGCTATATGACCACAAGGTATGGAAAGCATGTTACAGCATCAGGCATTGCCTTAACTAACTTCCAGATTTTTAAAAATTTACTGTTAACCTCTGACTGATGACCATTTATACGGATAACTCCAGCATGAATACCTGTGAGAAAACAGGGAGCCAAGATAATCTGCTATATTCGGGTCACTGGCTCCCAACATAGACTGTGCTGCTGGTGGACGAGTTAATAATCTAGCTAGTTAATCAGTAACTATCCAGAGCCAATGCCAGATAGCAGACAAATGGATGAATCTGAGCATCTGCCAGCTTCAGAGTCATCACTCAAGATGCAGTTAAATACTGTTGAGACTGTGTCTGTTCCCAAGCTCAACAAAAATGTAAAAAAAAAAAAAATGCTCAGAGAGGTTTTTTTTTATTTTATTTTATTTTATTTTATTTATTTATTTACTTACTTTATTCACATAAATTTAATCATACTGAATTCACTGCCACCAACTTTGATCTTAAGATAGGACTGTTAACTATTAGATAGCATACATCTAAAATGCTTATTGTTAATGAAATCATTACTTATCATTAGATTGGTGCTTAACAGAAACAAAGATTAAATGCAATGAGTATGTAGCATTAAATAAAGCTAGTCCTCTCAGACACAGTTATATATACACTGACCTCGTCTAACTGGCAGAGGAGAAGGCATTGCAGTTATTAATACTGATAATTTAGGAGTTGTGCAAAAATATAATGAGTTTGAAATGCTACATACTAACGTAACATGTTTCTGGAAAAAAAAAAAGTCTATGCAGCTGACTCCTTTAATTATTATTTACAGACCCCCGAGGCACTACTCTGAATTCCTCTGTGAATTTGCAGAATTTATTTCAAACCTCATTTCTTCTTTGGATAAAGCCTTAATTGTCTGTCTTTGTTGTCTTTTCCTTTCGGCTGTTCCCTTCAGAGGTCGCAACAGTGAATCATCTGCCTCCATCTCACCCTGTCCTCTGCATCTTCTTCTCTTACACCAACTACCTTAATGTTCTCCTTTAACATATCCATAAATCTTCTCTTTGGTCTTCCTCTACACCTTCTGCCTGGTAGTTCCAACCTCAGCATCCTACTACCAATATACTCACTATCCCTCCTCTGCACATGTCCAAACTATCTCAATCTAGCTTCTCTGACTTTGCCTCCAAAACCTCTTACATGTGCTCTCTGTCTGATGTACTCATGCCTGAACCTATCCACCCTCGTTACTCCCAAAGAGAATCTCAACATTTTCACCTATGCTACATCTAGCTCTGCCTCCTGTCTTCAATCTTATTAATCTTTGCTACTTCCTGGTCCTCAACGGTCACCTCTTCTACTATTTTCTCTTTCTCTCTCTCATTTTCCTCATTTATCAGCTCTTAAAAGCACTTTTTCCATCTTCCCAGCACACATCTGTCATCAGTCAATACATTTCCCTCTATTCCCTTAATCACCCTAACTTGTTGCACCTCCTTCCCATCTCTATTTCTCTGCTGTGCCAACCTGTATAAATCATTTTCTCCCTCTTTACTTTCCAACTGAGCATACAAGTCATCACATGCCCTCTGTTTGGCCTTTGACAACGCTACCTTTGCCTTATGCTGCGTCTCCCTGTACTCCTGTTTACTCTCTTCAGTCCTCTCTATATCCCACTTCTTCTTAGCTAACCTCTTCCTTTGTACACACTCCTACACTTCCTCATTCCACCACCATGTCTCCTTGTCTACTTTCCTTCCAGATGACACACCAAGTACTCTCCTACCTGATCACATTTGCTGTAGTTGTCCAATCATCTGGAAGCACCTCCTGACCACCAAAGCCTGTTTCAACTCCTCCTTGAAGACAACACAGCACTCTTCCTTTTCAGCTTCCACCACTTTGTCTTCTGCTCGGCCTTTGCCTTCCTCATCTTCCTCACCATCAGCGTCATCCTGCACACCACCATCTTATTCTGTTTGGCAACATTCTCACCCACTACTACTTTGCAGTCACTGACTTCCTTCAAATTGCATTGTCTACACAAGACGCAGTCTACCGGTGTGCTCCTACCTCTGCTTTTATAAGTCACCCTATGCTCCTGTCTCTTCTGGAAGAAAGTATTTACCACAGCCATTTCCACCCTTTTTGTAAAATCTATCCACATCTGTCCTTCTGTGTTCCTGTCCTGGATACCAAACCAGCCTATCACCTTCGCATCCCCTCTGTTGCCTGTACCAACATGCCCATTGAAGTCTGCACCAATGACCACTCTTCCACTTCTAGGGGTACTTTGCATCACATCATCTAACTCACTCCAGCATTTTTCCTTCTCTTCCAAGCTCACATCCTGCCTGCGGGCCATAAGCACTAACAACATTGAACATCACGCCCTCAATTTCTAACTTGAGACTCATCACTCTGTCTGACACTCTTTTCATTCTAGAACATTCCAGACAAACCCCTCCTTCAAGATTACTCCTACTCCATTTATCTTCCCATTCACACCACAATAAAACAGTTTAAACCCTGCTCCTAAGCTTTTGCTACCTTTCCACCTGGTCTTCTGAACACACAGTATGTCCACCTTCCTCCTCTGCATCATGTCAGCCAGCTCTCTACCTTTTCCTGTCAAAGTCCCTACTCTCAGTCCTAAACTCATGCCTTTCCTGTTCTCTCTCTCTGCCTACGGACATACCTCCCACCTCTCC
>CM045748.1:16792859-17005359 GCA_024760905.1 Plotosus lineatus
CCTTGTTGCAGTCCCACCTCCACCTTGAACTCTTCTGTTACACTGACAGCACACCTCACCACTGTCTTACATCTCTCATACATGTCCTGCACCACTCTAACATACTTCTCTTCCACTCCAGACTTCCTCATACAATACCACAGTTCTTCTCTCGGCACCCTGTCATATGCTTTCTCCAGATCCACAAAGGCACAATGCAGCTCCGTCTGACCTCCTCTGTACTTCTCTATGAACATCCTCAAGGCAAACACTGCATCTGTGGTGCTCTTTCTTGGCATGAAACCAAACTGTTGTTCACAAATGCTGACCTCTGCCCTTAGTCTAGCTTCCACTATTCTTTCCCATAACTTCATCGGATGGCCCATCAACTTTATCCCGCTGTAGTTGCCACAACTCTGCACGTCTCCCTTGTTATTAAAAATGGGCACCATCAGACTTCTTCTCCATTCCTCTGGCATCCTCTCACTCTCTAAGATATCGTTGAATGTTCTTGTCAGGAAATCTACTGCTACCTCTCCTAGACACTTCCATACCTCCACCGGTATGTCATCAGGGCCAACTGCCTTTCCATTCTTCATCCTCTTCAATGCCCTCCTCACTTCACCCTTACTAAGTTTTGCTACTTCCTGGTCCTCAACGGTCACCTCTTGTATTATTTTCTCTCTCTCTCATTTTCCTTATTCATCAGCTCTTCAAAGTACTCTTTCCATCTTCCCAGCACACTTCTGTCATCAGTCAATACATTTCGCTCTCTGTCCTTAATCACTCTAACTTGCTGCACGTCCTTCCCATCTCTATTTTTCTGCTGTGCCAACCTGTATAAATCATTTTCTCCCTCTTTACTTTCCAACTGAGCATACAAGTCATCACATGCCCTCTGTTTGGCCTTTGACAATGCTACCTTTGCCTTACGCTGTGTCTCCCTGTACTCCTGTTTACTCTCTTCGGTCCTCTCAATGTCCCACTTCTTCTTAGCTAACCTCTTCCTTTGTACACACTCCTGCACTTCCTCATTCCACCACCAAGTCTCCTTATCTACTCTCCATCCAGATGACACATCAAGTACTCTCTTCCCTGTCTCCCTGATCACATTTGATGTAGTTGTCCATCTGGAAGCACTTCCTGACCACCCAAAGCCTGTTTCAACTCCTCCTTGAAGACAACACGACACTCTTCCTTTTTCAGCTTTCACCACTTTGGCTTCTGCTCTGCCTTTGCCTTCTTCACCTTCCTCACCATCAGCGTCATCCTGCACACCACATACTATGCTGTTTGGCAACACTCACCTGCTACTACATTGCAGTCACTGATTTCCTTCAAATTACATCACCTACACAAGACTTGTGTGCTCCTACCTCTGCTTTTATAAGTCATCCTATGCTCCTGTCTTTTCTGGAAGAAAGTATTTACCACAGCCATTTCCACCCTTTTTGCAAAATCTACCAACATCTGTCCTTCTAGGTTCCTGTCCTGGATACCAAACCTGCCCATCACTTCCTCGTCCCCTCTGTTGCCTGCACCAACATGTCCATTGAAGTCTGCTCCAATGACCACGCTTTCACCTCTGGGGGTACTCTGCATCACTTCATCTAACTCACTCCAGAATCTCTCCTTCTCTTCTAGCTCAAATATTGCCTGTGGGGCATAAGCACTCATAAAATTGAACATCACGCCTTCAATTTCTAACTTGAGACTCATCACTCTGTCTGACACTCTTGTCACTTCTAGAACATTCCTGACAAACTCCTCCTTCAAGATGACTCCTACTCCATTTCTCTTCCCATCCACACCATGAAAAAACAGCTTAAACCCTGCTCCTAAGCTTCTAGCCTTGCTACCTTTCCACCTGGTCTCCTGAACACACAGTATGTCCACCTTCCTCCTCTGCATCATGTCAGCCAGCTCTCTACCTTTTCCTGCCATGGTTCCAACATTCAAAGTCCCTACTCTCAGTCCTCGACTCATGCCTTTCCTTTTCTCTCTCTATGCCTACGGACCCGCCTCCCGCCTCTCCTTCTTCAACGTCTTTGACCAACAGTAGTCCAATTTCCACCAGCACCCTGTTGGTTGACAGCACTGATGGCGGTCGTTGTTAACCCGGGCTTCGCCCGATCCGGTTTGTAGTGACTCGCATATTCTATTTGGCATTTGTTTTACACCGGATGCCTTTCCTGACGCAACCATCTGCATTTATCCGAGCTTGGGACCGGCGTGAGGGAGAGACACTGGTTTGTGTCCCCCCCCCCCCCCCCCAATTCCCACGGCTGCATTAATGTCAATTGTATAATGCGCTATATAAATAAAACCAAATCGAGTTGCATTGAACACACACCCATATGTCAACACAGGGATACAGCTTCTAGTTTTCTTCCCATTTCCATCCTTTTGTCACTAAAAAACAAAATACACATAGCAGCATATAATTAGTCTCAGGTGCATCACTTACCTGGCGTCTTTACCTGGTTCCTGTCCTGCTACAGAGGGCACATGATTACACCTGACTACCACAAATGTTGGTGTCTTTTTTGTTGTTATAGTTGATTGGTGTATGTCCAGCAAGATGGGATAATACACAGAGCCTTGGATTGAACCACATGTTGTTACAGCATACCTGGAACTGAAGTTCAATTTTTTTTTCCATTTTATTTACACAGCATGAGCAAATATCCAATTGCAAATAAATTATTGCTCTTTTTTGTGGAAGTCAGTTGACAAGTGATTCAGCAGCAAGCAGCTGGTTATGAGGATTCTCTTTAACAGACAAAAAGTTAAACTTTGTGGATTTTCTCAGGGCAAAAAAAAAATTTTTAAAGAAAGTTAGAAGGAACTAAAATACTCTCTAAGGTGAATGTCTATTTGGTTCCAGCCCATTGGCCTGACAGCACATTGGTCCAAGATTACAGTCCATTGAACTGACAGCCCTAATTCTAACCCTGCTGAACTGAGTTAGGGTATCTAACTGATATAAGCAAGGTGCCCATCTTATATGAGTAGGGCTCTTGTATAAATGGGCTTTCAGAACATGATACCGTCTCTGTTCTGTGTCCACATGCCCATTCATACTCATGGGTCCTATTCTTGTCAGTGTAAACCTGGAAATTTAGCCAATTTTGTCCTTGGCCCTTAAGAGCCTGTGCAACATCACCCCTCTGTCCCTGCAGTCTACCATTCCCTGAGTATAAATGGACATTAATAATGCAGATACACTGTGTGATTACGACAAGCTCCCTGCCCCTTACCGTCTCTCCTCTAGCTGTTGTTTTGTGGTCTGTGTGTTCCAGCTCATATTATTAATTCCTCAAAAGTTAACTTAATCTATATCCGATGTCATGCTCGTTGCTTTTTTCTGTTACTAAAGTATGCAGCATTCATCTGCATATGAAAGAAGTCATCCCATATTTTCAAAGCTGTCAGACTTTGCTAGAAATGGAACAGATTCTCCTTCTCAATTCAATACCAACAGAATATATGACTCCGCAGCTCATTAGTGGGTCCCCTTTGTCACACATACACAGATATATACGCACATCAGCTACCTGTTAAAAAGTATGTCATTAGTACACCTACAGGACATGTACCCCATCAAACACTAAATCAGCCATAACTGTCTCACAGATGACACAAGTGGATACCCCCCACCACCACACACACACACACAGACACACACACACACACACACACGCACACACACACACACATATATATATATATATATATATATATATATATATATATATATATATATATATATATATATATATATGTGGGAAGACTCACATTATAAAGTGGATTGGGCTTAAAATGTAAGTGCAGCAATTGAACTTTCGTTAAAAGCAAAAACATTGCAAAACTGAATATGACAGAGTTAGACAGAAAAGCAGTGAGAAAAATGAACAGAATGTGGACAATGTCCCTGACCATGCACATGCTTCCAGATCTATAAATTACACGCAGAAGTTTCAAAGTTTGCATATTAGGTAGTATCCTAATTGTTCCCTGGAGAGGAAGACCAATGACACAAATGTGCCTCCAGCTTGGCCTTTTAAGAAGCACCCAAGCATTTGCAAGCTGTTAAGCTGTCCGTCATCGATCGATGACCCCTTTACAATGCTCACTGCTCTGTTGTAATATTTGTTGGCAGGCCCAGCAAACAGCCACACACACTCAGGCTTGAGGTGCGTTCAGCTGAGTGCTTCTGATAAATAGTTTCATTAAAGGTTGGCTGAGATCTGAGTCCTAATCGACCCTTCAGAAACGGCAATGAACATAATTCTTCATTACATCTAACCCATGACCAGAAGTGTGTGTGTGTGTGTGTGAGAGAGAGAGAGAGAGAGAGAGAGAGAGAGAGAGAGAGAGAGAGAGAGAGAGAGAGAGAGCATATGTTCTTGAATTTGTGTAGCGTTAAAAAAACTCTACACATGCATTCATTTGGAATAAAAAGGGAATTTCGGAACATGGTAAGTACAGTACATTTTATTCTGAATTAATTTGACTTTAATAGAAAATAAAGATGAATATTCAGACATGTACTTTGGGTGGAGATGAGGAGTGAATTTCATGTGTTGTGGGAATAAATTCTGAAGTATTTTATGTTTTCATTATATTAAGAGAACATATGTGCAAGTGTAGCTGATAATATACATATAAAATAATATTATTTTTTGTGCGGTGAATGGAAAAAAAGATCAACATGGCAATTTTTCCATATTTAACCACACCAGATATCAAAACAATGCACACTTTCTTCTTTTCCTTTCGGCTGTTCCCCTTTTCTCAGGGGTCGGCACAGGAAATCATTTTGATTCCCTGCCTGACACAACCCTTAGCAAGGGGCAGAAACATGCTGACAACTATGCAGTCTACTTTTTATTGTTCAATAACACTTTATTCACTATTATTTGCTTACACCCCACACCCCCACCTGCGCCGCTATTTCAAAGAAAGTACTTAGATATTTACACTAGAGTAGGCTTGTGTAAGTGAAGGTTGTGTCAGGATCTTTGCCTGGCTGTGGTTTTGTTTTCATATCTGAACAGTAGGTAGAGGCAGCTTAAAGCCTTTGAGGCAGAACCTGGCTAGCTCCTGCTCACACACAGGGCATAATCAGGAAGACCTTCTTACGGAATAGCAGGTCAAGCCTTTTGTGATCTGCTTTAAAGTTCACTTTTGTGTGACAGACTGAAAATGGACTCTAAGATGTCTCTTGCTAAACATTGCCAAATGCTTAGCGTACACGTGAAAGCTGTCCAAGCCTTGCTAAAACAACAAACTATTTTCCATCAGCTCCTCAAAGATGCTGCTAGCCTGACAGAGCCCGCATGACCATGTTTCCCTCCCAGTCTCTCCTGGTGATCCTCTATCCAGTTCTGCCGCTTCACTTCCAACAGTTCTTCCCTTCAGTCAAAATGTTACCCCGAACCAATTTTCTGGGTTGCTGCATTACCCTTGCTGGATCCGTTGTGGGGGTTCTAATTACAATGTTCTCTGGCATTTACTCATTCTCCGCATTCCTTTCAAAATTATTCTGCTAAGGTGTCATTCATTGTGCCACTTCTTAAAGGGAAGGAGTGATACAAAGAACATCACCTTACCTGAATTATTTTGAAAAGAATGACAAGAACTTTTAATTCTTGCTAGAAGAATTTAAGAGGACCTCTGACCATCCCCTTAGGAAAAGCAATGCAGACAAGAGGTTGTTAAAGCTGCGACGGGGATTCAAAGTGTGGTTGTCAATTTGTTATTGAGTTCAGAATTCTTGCTGCAGATGCTGGTTGGGCATCAAATGCTCTACAGTGTATCTTTTCCTGGAAAGAGCTAAACATCCGTTTGTTTGAACTGACCATAAAAATGTAATCTATTTACAGAATGCTAAGAAAGTGAACTCTAGACAAGCCTGCTGGTCATTATTCTTTTGGTCTGACAACATTCTGCCATCTGCATGTACCATCAGATCTATTTCCTAGGAGATTAAAGGTCAGATTCAAACTGGACTGCAGTCTGAACCTGATCCTGGAACTGGACCCCTCCAACTGCACATGTGGCTAAATTCACCTGTTCCTTAAACCCTATTTCTGGTGGCCATGTTCAGATGGAGAGGCTAAAGAGTATGTCTTAGCCTGCACAGCTTGTTCAAGAAGCAAGAATAGCAGTAATCCATCTTTGGTCTGTTGTAACTGCTTGAGGTCCCTAGTAGATCCTGGTCCCATATTGCGCTCGACTTCGTCACTGGGCTGCCACTCTCCTAGGGTTAGATCAGTTCTCCAAAGCAGCTCATTTTGTAGCTGTAGAAAAACTGCCTTCTGTTACTGAACTGGCTAACCTTTTTTTAAATCATGTTTTCAGACTTCACTGCATTCCATCTAAGATTGGTTCCAAGCAGGTTCCCCAATTCATATCCCAGTTATGGCAGACCGTTTGCAAAGCCCTTGGCACTAAAGCATGCTTTATTTCCAGTTACCATCCTCAAACCAATGAACAAACAGAGGCTAAATCAGGAACCAGCAATATCCCTGTGTGGAATATGCTCATAACGCATTAATTTCATCTGGAACTGGTCTTTCCACCTTTGAGGTCTCCCTGGGCTACCAACCACTCCTGTTTCACTCCATTGAGGAAGATCTAGATGTCCTATCTGTCCAACATCACCTGTAGATGACCCACCAAATCTGGATCCAGAGCTGGAAGGCTCTTTCACAGTACACACCTGGTCAATGACTCTGGCTCTCATGCAAATACATTCCCCTGAAGTCCTTCTCAAGAAAATTAGCTCACAAATACATCAGACTCTATGAGATCAAGTCTGTCATCAGCCCTTCTGCTGTCAAGCTCAACCCCCTGCCTCATTGAAGTCACCCTACCTTTCAAGTCTCCCAGATCAAGACAGTCTCCTCCAGTCTTTTGTGCTCTCTGTCAATCCCCCACCAAAATTCACCTCTCAAATCATGCATGTCCATTGCTATAGCCAGTGCCTCCAATACCTGCTGGAACACTAGAGATATTCTGTCTTGGAAATTTACCTCTGCCCGCTTTGTTCTCAGCACCTAGTATCCTTTGATGCAGTCCTGTCTCTATGCTCCAGTAACTACAAAGTCTCTGCAAAGATTTACCTTTGTGACCTACTTGACTTCTCTTTTCCAGATCGTGCGAATCCTGTCACCATTGCTAGTGCCCCTCCTTCAGCCAGGAATTCATATTAGCATGGCTCAGAACCTCCTCCTGGATTCCATGAGTACTCTTGACTTGTTCACTATACCTACTGATTCAATCAACCACCCTTTTACTCAACCAGCCTTTTGTGTTTTGGTTTCGGGTCCACGTTTGTCTATCTGACCATGCAGGCCGAGACAGGTTGGGTTTGATTTTATAAAGACATCACTTTTTCTCTTATTTTTGGATCTACATTGTAAATATGTTACTTGAATTAAATTTTGAATATTCTCCTACTTGTACTACTGACGGCAGTACTACTGCCATGTTTTGCCATATGTTTTATTTACTTATTTTAGCCATATCCAATTCCCATCCAGAAAGTGTTGCCTCCCTATCACATACGATCACCACCAACCAGAGAGTAATGTAAACGTGCAGGCATCTCCCTCAGTGACATGCAGTGCTGTCACCTGCCTCTTTATGAACTGCTGTGCATTTGGAGGCGGTCGATTACACTTGGAGGGACATGCCTCTTTTGTATGAATGAGCTCACAGACACCCATGGATTGGCTTGTAATCACTTTGAGCAATGGGAGCATGCCATCTCTCTCTTTCATGAGCTCAGCCAGTCAGCTCATGTGTACTCCCAGATGTAGATGGCTGTGTCAACAACCTGAATTCAAATTTGCAATCTTCAGGTCAATAGCCAGGTAGTTTGTTGATGCACCACTTATAAGCCCAATGTTTTGTTACTTTTGTTATATCATTCATATATGATATATGCATTATATGACACAAACCCAACCTTGTAATGTATCACATGTTATGCCACCAATTTATTTGTATCCATGTGCATTTACAATGAAGAGAGGTTTATCAAATGGGGACTACATAATCTAGTGTATTATCCCAACCTACACTGTACAGGGAGCGGGTATGGATTGACTGAGGACCAGTTTGACAACTACTGACATAGCCACTCTGCATAGAATAAATATGGGCCTGTGCCTTTGACTTTCAGCAGCTGAAAATATAAAGCACTTGAAATGTATTCAATAGCAATATATATTCAACAGTGTGGTTTCGGTGAGATAAGCAGCCTCCATCAACTCCATGGGAGAGAAAGAAAGAAGGAAAAGCTATCAGCAAATACAAACATGGTTAAGCCAGAGCCAAATGTGTTGCATCTTCTCCCAGCGCACTGGCACTTCTGACTCCACGGTAAATCTGTGCTGTGTTTGCTGTATGAGCTTTGAACCACCTGCTCGTGTCAATTTCAATCAAAATGCTTATTATAGACAAGTCTTGTACATCCCACAATCCCACAGGGGGTGGGCTTTGTCCTCTGATTACCACATTTCTGAGTTTCTTGGACATCAACAATTAACTCCCGCAAGAGAGTTGAGCAAATGGTCTCACTAATTGAATAGTCTTCATTTTTTCAAATGCATCTATTGTATGTAGGCAATTGATTTTTCTTTTCTTTTTTTTTTTTTTTTGAAGTACATACAGTTTCCTTTGTTTTATGACAAGAAAGCATGTGGAAAAAAAAAAAACATTAAAAATGGTATCTCATTTGTTACAATTTAATGCATATGAGGGGTGAAACTTGATTTCCTGAAATTTTTTTGAGAAAAATTGATGTCATTGATGTGTGGATTTCTAAGGGTGCATGTTTGATGCCTGCTTTTTAAAACCCTTTTTACAGACAATAATACCAAAATCAATTTAATCCAGTTTAATGTCTGTGAAGTATACTAATTAACACACATTTAGAGTTAAGGAAGCAAAAACTGTATAAAGTACACCTAATTAAGATCCTAAGTTAAAAAAAAAAGAAATTGTAATTTTCAAAAGGAATTATTCAAGAGCTTTGATTGGATAATTACTGCAGTGATTAATATGTTTTAGTCAGCATTAATTATTTTAATTCTTATGAATGTGGTGAGTAGCTTTTGATCTCTCAACCATATCAGAAGACATCTCCTGTCTGTGGTAATATGTTCCTCTGCTTCAGAGTCAAAGTACTGGTCTGCATTGCGCAACACAATAAAGGGATATGTGAAGAAGTTTGACTGTGCGGAAAAAAGAAAAATATTGATTTTTTTTTTTTTTTTTTGTAAACCTAAATCACTTAAATTTGTTGAACCAATTAGCTATTCATAATTTTGAAATTAAGAGCATTTCCACACACACAATGCAATTAGAATTCAAAAGACTGGCAGTAAATAAGCTTCAGAGTTGGCTGAGGTGGGATCCAGCATGTCCGCAATGATAATTGTGAAATGTATCTGTTTTTTTAGGCTGTGCAGAAAATTTAATGGTGCTGTTTCATCAAGAGCTTGGAAAATAAATAGATAAATAAATCAGTTCCTTGGAGTCTTCATGTTCTCCCTGCGCTTATGTGAGTTTCCCCTGGGTACTCAGGTTTGCTCCTATAGTTAAAGAAATGCACAGTAGGCTTAAAGGCTGTTCCAAATTGCCCCTACGTGTAATTGTGTGTATGATTATGTGTAAATTGGCCCTGTAATGGTCTGGCAAGCTGCTCAGGGTGTGTCTTGCCTTCACCCAGAGTCGAGATTCTAAGTTGTTTGACGAATGGGGGTGAGTAATAATAATAAATAAGATCTGTTTTGATATAAGACAATGCCCGAGTGAATCACTGTCGTAATATTAGCTAAACATGTTACAAGAAAAAAAGTGTGCCACTTTTTTGGGGAAGACATTGTACAGTATATGATTTAAAAATACTGTTGGACAAATGTGTACGGTACCAAATGATCTGTTCTCTGTCTACCTGAGCCGTGGCTCTCCTCATCTTCTGTTATTTCTGCTTTATCCTAATACTTTATTTTGCTTGGAACTTTCTGAAAACATACTGTCATAATACATAACCAATATTGTAATGAATGCCAACCTTACAAACCATTTTTGCATTTTTACTCAGTGAAATAAATACATTTTGCAGTGGTACTTAAGCATAAAGTATGGTAATAGGTTGTGTGAAAATGGGATAAAGTCGACTCGCTACTGCAAATTGCCCATAAGTATGAAATGTGAATGGTTGGTTGTATATGTGTTATACCTGAAGTTGGCATATGGCCCATGAAGTTTCTGCCCAAGTGTAAATTTGCTTATTGATCTCTTGTGATACTTAGGTTTTGAATCTTCTTTTTCTTCTTCTTCTTTTTTTCCTTTCGACTTTTCCCCTTTTTTTCAGGGGTCGCCACAGCGAATCATCTGATTTGCACATTTTGATTTGGCAGAGGTTTTTACGTCGGATGCCCTTCCTGTCACAACCCTTTAGCAAGGGACAGAAACACGCTGACGGCTTTGCAGCTACTCTTCACGAAAGTCAGCAATGGTTCTTTTACATGCCTCACACCATAGACAGTGAGAGACATGGCCAGCCTTTGATAACCCAGTTAGCTGCACTGGGGGGAAGGGGGGGGCAACCTTGTGCAGAGTGGGACTCGCACCCCCAACCCTAGGATCAGCGATCTAGCGCCCTATACCACTAGGCCACCACTGCCCCTATACTCGGGTTTTGAATGTCCGACTTAAATAATTCTTGTGATATTTAATCCAAACTCATATGTTGAAAAAATGTCAGATGAAGAAATAATAAAGATAATTTCACCATTCGGTATTTCTTCCATGATTTCTTATAGCCATTACATGAGCAAGGAAGCAGTGAAAAATGGAAGAAAATAAAGGACATTCCATTCATGCTGTGTAAATGTGTGAATCTCACAGTAAACTACATAAAAAATAACCCTGGTTATTTTTGTTGTTAATAAATAATATAATGTGTGTTTGACAAGCAGCACTTTGCGAAACCCTGCTTGACAATATTGCTAACTAATGGTTTGAGAAAAAGTGAATGGTTTTCCTCTAACGTCTGTCCTCATGTGATCAGGTGAATTGCAGTGACAGTGGAAATAAATTACACCGCTTATTTAAATATTTAGTGGATGCAGGGCTTCCCTGGAAAGCTGCCATTTAGATGCTGTTGTGAACATCGTGTTGAGATAACCCTTCTTCTTTCCTATCTCAACGCCCAGAAAAATGTCGTCTTGTTACCTAAGGTCACATACTTGTCATCAGTTCATTTTCTGTAACCACTTAATCCTAATTAGGGTTGCGGGGAGGCTGGTGCCCATCCCAGCCGAGTCTGGGTGAGGGCAGAGTACACCCTAGACAGCTCGCCAGGCCATCGCAGGGCGGAAACACGCTGACAGCTTTGCAGCTACTCTTGTCGAAAGTCAGCAATGGTTCTTTTACATGAACCTCACACCATAGACAGTGAGAGACATGGCCGTCCTTTGATAACCCAGTTTGCTGCACTGGGGGGACAGTGACGACCTTGTGTAGAGTGGGACTTGAACCCCCAACCTTTGGATCAGCGATCCAGCCCCCTATACCACTAGGCCACCACTGCCTTCACATACTTGTTCTTAATGTTAAATCATATTGAATGCATACTATAAGCATGTGATAAAAATGCTGTGTTCCAGAAGTTATCTTTTTATTGCTGTAATATTATACTACAAATACACTGCCCTATATAATTATTGGCAACCCTGGTTAAAAGGTATTGTTTAGCTTCTAATAAATTCAGTTTGCTTCTCAATAACTTCGGACCACAATGAAAAAAAGAGGAAAATCCACCCTTTAATTCAGGTGTATTTATTCTGTGGGAAAAAAATCCCGCATTAAAAAATAATTATTTTTCATCAAATCATGTGTGCCATAGCACCCCTAATGTTCATACTCTTTTACAACCTCATTTTCATAAACAAAACAGCACCTGATTAGAAAAAGGATTCTCCTATAATGTTTCACAAGATGGAAGTACAGTCGGCAGCCTACCTACGAAATTAATCTGTTCCAGAGCCCTTTTCGTATCGCGGGGATTTCGTCAGTAGGGGTCGCATTTTACATGTTAAACGCCTGATTCGTTCCAAGGCTGCAGTCTTTGGATTGGATAAAACGCATGAACCCTTTAAAAATGATAAAAATACACCAATTTTGTATGAAATATGTGTTAAAAGTAAAAGAAAATGATTTATTAAACCATTAAACCATTTTATTAACATATTTATTAATTAAACCATTATTAAGCATTTTTTATTAACACACACACAGACACACACACACACACACACACACACACACACACACACACACACACACATACAGACCAATACAATGCACATGTTTATTGTAGCGTTGCGGGCCACGCACACAAGACGTGGAATTCAAAGCGCATTTCCTGCTTGACAAAGAAGGTCCAAACTCAACTTTAACTTGATTCCTTGAGGGATCAGAATTCCAGATGAGCTTAAATGCGCCCACATTTATTAATTTCCTGAATTAAACAACTTAAAAAACTAAACTAAAAATGAAAGAGTTATTCTCTCTCTCTCTCTCTCTCTCTCTCTCTCTCTCTCTCTCTCTCTTGCATGCACACTCTCTCTCTCTCTCTCTCTCTCTCTCTCTCTCTCTCTCTCTCTCTCTCTCTCTATCTCACACACACACACACACACACACACACACACACATGGATGGGATATTTAATTTAAAGCGGAATTACAGTACCTTTTGAAAGATCAGGAGGTCCTCACTGTATTTCCACTTTAAGGTCTCCTTCTGGTTCTGTGTCATCCCTCCTAGCCATTGGGAGGCCAGCGGGGTCAATGAGAGAGCAACTCGCGCATCGTGTGAAATTTTGATTGGCACATTTGAATTGTGAATTTTTTTTCGTAAGAGGGGGTTGTTTTCATTTCCTGGGGACGTAAACTTAGCAAAATGTTCTTCGTAACCCGGGGATTTCGTTCCCAGGGGGCTTCGTAAGTAGGGGGCCGACTGTATACAGAAAGAGGAATTCTGGACCAATCCTCTCTGCACATATCCATCTAAATCATCTACTGATCTGGATCCTCTCCTCTTCAGCTCACTCTACATGTTTTCAATGGAGTTGAGGTTTGAGGACTGAGATGGCCATGGGTAGAGCTTGATTCTGTGTCTGGTGATATATTTCTGTGTAGATTTAGCCACATATTTACAGTCATTATCTTACCAAAAGACCCAGTGACAACCTTCAGCTTTAGGGCAGAGGCCACCAGATTTTGATTTAAATTGTCCTGATATTTCAAAAGCATTCATGATGCCATATACCCTAACAAAGTTCCCTGGGGGTCTGCAAGAGAAACATGCCCACTGCATCACCAATCCTCCCCCATACTTCACAGTGGGTATGAGGTACTTTTTTTTGCATACTCATCTGTTGCGTTTCGCCAGACCCACTTAGAGTGTTTGTTGCCAAAAAGCTCTATCTTGGTCTCATCTGATCAAAACACACAGTCCTAGATGAAGTCTCAGTACTGCTTAGCGAACTCCAAACATTTGTGTTTATGATTGTGAGTGAGAAAGTTTGTTCCCTGCATGCTTCCCAAACAGCTTGTTGGTATGTCCAGTAATTATATATTAGTCAGGGATTTTTTTCCCCCTTAAAATTCACTTGACTTGAAGGTTACGTTTTTCTACCATTTTCAGTGTGAGAGCAGCTTCTGCAATAAAAATGTAATTTATTTTAAGGCTTTTAGCACATCTTAACCAGGGTTGTAAATAATTATGGAGGGAAGGCATTACCATTGAAAATACACAGAAAATACATTTACATTATACTTGAAATGTTGACTGTTTTGTTCCTCAAAAAGCTACAAAGTAAATGTTTACTTTTAGGCAGCACAGTGGTGTAGTGGTTAGCATATCCACCTTGTAGCAAGGAATTCATGGGGTTGAATCCGAGGCTTTGGCTGTTCTGTGTTGAGTTTGCATGCTCTCTCTGTGCTTGCAGGTTTTCTCCAGGTACTCCAGTTTTCTCCCACAGTCCAAAAACAGGCACATTAGGCTATCTGGCTGTTCCAAATTGTCCATAAGTCTGGATGTGAGTGTGAATGGTTGTGTGTATGTTGGCCCTGTTTAGGGCGTACCCTGCCTTTGCCCTGAGTTGGTTGAGATAGACTCTTGCCTCCCAGTGACTCTAATTGGATTGCAGTTTGGCAAATGTGAGTTTTTGCCTCTCATTCAAATTCAGTTGGGATTTGCTTCAGCCCCCATTCTGTCTTCCTTTCGGCTTTTTTCCCTTTTACTCGGGAGTCGCCACAGCGAATCATCTGATTTGCACGTTTTGATTTGGCAGAGGTTTTTACGTCAGATGCCCTTCCTGTCACAACCCTTTTAGCAATGGGCAGAAACACACTGATGACTTTGCAGCCTACTCTTTACAAATGTCAGCAATGGTTCTTTTACATGCCTCTCACCATAGACAGTGAGAGACATGGCCGGCCTTTAATAACCCAGTTAGCTGCACTGGGGGGACAAGCGACAACCCTGTGGAGAGTGGGACTCGAACCCCCAACTTTAGGATCAGCGATTCAGCGCCCTATACCACTTGGCCACCACTGCATGAGTGTGACAAAAAAACTTTTATGCAGCTAACTGGGTTATCAAAAGCCGGCCATGTCTTTCACTGTCTGTGAACTATTCCTTAAGAACTATTACTGACTTTCGTCAAGAGTAGGGCATAGCCGTCAGCATGTTTCTGCCCTGCGATGGCCTGGCAAGTTGTCCAGGATGTACTATGAACTAGCCTAGAGTCAGCTGAGGTGGGCACCAGCCTCACAGTGAACCAAATTATGATTTTGCAGTTCAGGAAATGAATGAGTGAACTTTTCTTGATCAGAGGTTGTCACTCTTGATTCTGCAGAACTTCCTATTCTGCACATCTTACCGCTTTCCCTGCTCTATCAGGTCCATTTTAGGTCATGAAAAGTTGTAAATTAGACAATTAGTCAAATCAGATGTGTTGGACAAAAGGAATGTACAAAAAAGTGTGAGGCAGACTGCATTCCAGGACCACGGTTGGAAACATCTAGTATAAGGAACAACTGGGTGGATTGAGAACATCATGTGTTTTACTGTACAAAGCCATTAACACTAAATACAGGCAATAGAAATGAAAAGAACATGATCACCGTCTCTCCTTTTTGATCTAACCCTGACAGGCTACTTTACTATTTAGTGCCATGAATGTGCAAAATGTTGCTACATGAAAAATACATACCAAGGAGATTAAAGTGACTTGCAGAACATGAGTTCCTATTTAAAACTGATGAATCAATCACCGTGTGAGATAAATTGCTCCGCTGCTGTGGTCTCAGTTACACCAGAAGGATACATCAGCCACACAAAAGCCCAGAAACAGCAGGTCGTAGGGAAATCACAAGACAGCTATGTGTTCATTAAAGACTTCCACAGCATGGATCACATGCACAAAGTGTAGATGCTACTGATTGTTGAGCAATTGAAATATTCATTTAACTTGCTATGGATCACTGATTCCAGTGGCAAAATGAGAAGATTATGTGAGAGAGAAAAAAAACAGATGTCTGTGATCTATGCTGTGTCTGTCTTAGGGAGGGCATGATCCAGTCTTACAAACACATGACAGGGTGTCAACCCACAGCTTGTCCTCAATCAACACCACCTGATGTGCGCATCCAACCGAAAGACTAATTATTGGCAGTGCCTAATTGGCTTGCAGAATGTGATAGCTACACACACACACACACACACACACACACACGCACACACACACACACACACACACCAAGTTACCCAACACTTTCCACACACAATATGTATCGAAGTTTCACTGACATTCCAATCTACCATCCACCAGAAAAAGTCACACATTTTTTCCGCATATCCCCCCCTTCTTGTCCATCATTCATTCAATACACAGAACATTCTTTTGATTAGCACAACAAAGTCTCTCTCTGCACAGTTGACTAAAAGTCCAAATCACAAAGATTACATCATGTTAACTAAGAGACAGGTTAATGAGAATGAGAATTCACAGTTCGGACATGTTCATCAACTGATGTTGAACTTTACTTTTGTAAAACCCAATTGCAAAGGCAATGAATTGCTAATTATCCTGTGCATAGATGAAGCCTTCCTGGAGTCAAGCAAGAAGTGTGATGAGTGCTGAGTTGAAATCTGCCAGATATATTATATGATCACATTTAATGATATATCATAGCAACCATTAATTCTCAGGCAGCATTGTGAAACTAGAATTACAGAGAGAGCAAGCGAGAGAGACTGACCAAGGTAGCCAGGTATTTGTTCCAAATAAAATGTTACTTGTGTTACTCATGTCTTTGCCATATGTCCCTCAGTGTGTGACTCGCTCTATATATATATATATATATATATATATATATATATATATATATATATATATAATATTTTTTCACCTTTTATATAAAACAGAACAATAAAAGAGTTTTACTGGTATTTGTGTTGTTCATTTTGTAGCATCAACCAAACTACTTACATGAAAGCTGAAAATAAACAGAAAACAGCATGAATTAAAAAAAGACTTTTTCTTCCCTTACTTTTCCATCACAGTGCTTTTCCTTTAAACATTTCCTTGAAACATTTTCCCAAGTAAAATGAGCCAATCAACACAAATGTCAACTTTAGCACATGGCAAGTTGAACCAATCAACAAGAACATAAACAAAAGCACATGTTTTTAAATGTATGGAGTTAGTGAGCAGTAGAATCGGTGAAAAATACTCGTCATCACTTTCTGATAGGTCCATATCTGGCTCATTGCTCCATTCATTCAGAGCATCCCATAGTTTTGCTATAACAGTTTCTAATGGTTCATGGGTTGTTGGGCATTTACCAAGAGAACACAGCAAAATATTTTTCTGTTTTTTAAAGCATGGCAGAACAATCAAATCAGTTGTTACTGATGAACATTATAGACATTCCCCAGTGGCAGGGGGAATACCATGTAATTGAAATATCATGTAAACTCGCTTTTACAGGCAGTGAATGTCTCATTTTATGGTTACAGAGACTGATCGAATACAATTGGGAAGTTTGATGTACAATTTTGCTCCCAGTACACGTGGGCGGTTATTAAACGTAAGATCAATACGGGGGTGGGGTTTGTGTGGGGGGGTTGGGGTGTATTACGTCATATTCAAAAAATAAATAATAATATGTAAATAAAACTATGGACATAAATGTAATATGGTAATCCAAATAAATAAATGTCAAGCATTGTGACTAGTGATTTTGTGTTAGTAAATTTAACTAACCTGGGGCGATTTTTGCAGTGCAACGTTAAATGTGTGACCTGCTTGACGGATGGAGTGGGAATGACGGCACAGCAGGCAGAAGCTGAGAAGTGCAAAGGAGTCTGAGATCTTTTTTTTTTTTCCTGTAAACTTTTCAATGCTGCCTTTTTTTTACTTGACATACACTAAAACACACATCTACCTGTCTTTTGAATATATTAAAGTGAGAGTCTGTCCATGGTGTGAAGCATGTAAAAGAACCATAGCTGACTTTCAACATGAGTAGCTGCATAGCTGTCAGCGTGTTTCTGCTTTGAGATGTCCTAGCAAGCTGTCCAGGGTGTACTCTGCCCTCACCTGGAGTCAGCTGGGGTGGGTGCCAGCCTCCCCATGACCCTAATTAGGATTAAGCAGTTCCAGAAAATGAATGAATGGATGAAAATAATAGAGTGAGAGTTACGGGGTTCTCTTTCTTACTGGTATCTATAGAGTTCTAAAATAGGCTGTTGCCAATGATGCACATTTTCAGGACAGATCCATAGGATTATGTGTCATTATATTTGAAAGAAAAAGTTGACCATGTTAATAACAGAATGTTTAATACCTAAAACATGATTTGTGTGTGTGTGTGTGTGTGTGTGTGTGTGTGTGTGTGTGTGTGTGTGTGTGTGTGTGGTAGTAGTAGTAATAGTAGTAGTAGCAAAGTGCCATCCATCATAAGTCCCCCTGTCAATCTGAAATATTTGAAAACAATGATTACTAGATCTCACACCATCTCTGTCAGCTGCTGCCAAATGTGATATTTACTAATCTATAAAATTTAGTAGTGTAGTGCACAAAACAGTCATTTGTTTTGCCTGAAACATTGGTGTAACAGAGGCCCTGGTACAAATTTATTTTTTCTTGACATCCTACATGTGCTCCTATAGCCTCTGGGCAATGGCTGGAAGGGCTACAGTATGCACTATCACTTCACACAGAGTACTGATGGCCATCAGAGGAACTCCAAAGCTTTTACAGAGCCTTTGCATTGACTAAAATGTTCTATCAGCGAAACGTCACCTTGAAAGTACAACGATCCCTGTGGACCCGGCTAAAATTCTCAGCTTTAAACTCTCCTTCGGGTCTGTGACTATAATCATAGTGTGCTGGATGGTGCGTTCCATTTCTACAGGTATTTGGTTTAGTGAAAAAAAAATACTATGTTTTGACATCATATTTTTAATTATTGATCGCTAGCTATGGATTTGTGTTTAAGGCTACTCGTGTTACAATGGATAGTTATTGTTTTCATATTGTTTAAATCATTTGCAAAAAAAAAAAAAAAAAAAGTTTTAGTAGAGGTTCTGCAGGGGAACAGCAGGGTACGTCATTTAATTCTTAAAAATTCTCTTGAAACCCCATCTGAATCATCATAAAACATCAGGAGTTCCCTTGCAGAGGCTCCATGGTGGCTTGACACTTGGTAAGTGACAACACTGTATACACAACACTAATACAGCAGAAATAGGAGGGACATCCAGGAAAATGTTTACTTCACTATTCATGATTTTAAAAGACTATCACTAGACATATTCATTTAAATCTGACTTTTCTGAATTTGACTTTCTTTATTTCTAATGTTAATTTGTAAAATAAACAAAAGAAAAAAAAGGGTTGTTTTTTTTCTTGCAAGTTTATTTTAAATCAAATGACTGATAGTTGTCTGTCTCAGAAACATTACATAAGCTAATTCGTAGTTTTGTTGCAAAATATACAGTATACCCTCATTTTCCGCAGTTAATTGGGACCATCAAAATCCACGAAGTAGGGATTTCCTCCCGACTGACATACAGTAGGCCCTCAACATTCACGGGGGTTCGGTTCTGAGCCCTCCCACAAATCGAGATAATCCGCAAGTTCTGTACCCGGAAGTAAAACCCCATGTATCACGTCACATGCGCGAATGAGCAGCCGGAAGTAAAATACCGTGTATCTATTACATGCGCTAAAATAGGCTTCTTAAACACATTCTATAGACAGTCTTACTGATTAATACAGTAGGTCTCTTTTAAACTAAAATTAAGTAAAGTTAATGAATAAGAAAAACGTTTCAATTTTTACTCTTATTTTTATTGGTGATAAAATACAAACATTATACAGCATATACTGTTGTAAAGCACTCATTTTAAAGTCTTTTTCAATTATTATTCCAGTACAGTACCTAAGTTACTTCTTAGAATGTTTGTGCGTGAGATTTTATGTTCTGTAGCATGTTTAACAAATGATACCAAAAGGATAAACTTTATTACACTTCATGTCCTTTTACATTGAACTTCGAGTGACGTCGTGGAATGACGTCTCCAAGATGGCGCTGCCTAGAGGGCAATGTCGCGGAGTTCTCAGAGTCAAATTGTTTGTTTGTTTGTTTTAATTTGTTTTATTCGTTTGTTCATGTTTTGCACTTTGCTCATCTATGATCGGTGGACCCTACTACAGCTATGAGCAGCTTCAGCTTCGGGCAACTAAGCACGCAACAACTTCTATCGTGAGTTAACATGCTATGGGAGCTCAATGCTAACTGCACCCCAGCTAACAATAAGCCCAGGCGGAGTTCTCAGAGTCTCCGGCGCTTGGTTAGCACTTCTGGCCATACTGCTTGAAAATGTTCAGTCCCTACGAAAGAAGATGTATGAGCTTCATGCTCAGATTGCAACGCAAAGGGATCTACAGGACTGTGTTTCTGTGAAACATGGTTCGGGAGGGTACACCCGATGAGGCAATTGCACCAGCCGGCTACACGGCCTTCATCCCCTGCAATGCCAAGCGCCGGAGTTGTCAATCGGCGCCTTCCCACCTGGGCTTCTTGTTAGCTGGGGTGCGGCTAGCATTAGCTCATTGCTAGCCGCACCCCGGCTAACAAGCAGCCCAGTTGAGCGTGCCAAAGATACTCTGATCTTATAGCTGTAGTAGAGTCGACCGGTCGTAGATGCGCATAGTGCAAAACATGAACAAAGAAACAATTTGACTCTGAGAACTCCACGACGTCACCCACTGGGCAGCGCCATCTTGGAGACGTCACTCCAAGTTCAATGTAAAAGGACATGAAGAGTACTGTAATAAAGTTTATCCTTTTGGTATCGTTTGTTAAACATGCTACAGAAAATAAAATCTCATGCATAAACATGAACTTAGGTACTGTACTGGAATAAGAATTGAAAAAGATTTTAATACAACAATTCATAGAAAACCGTCGTTTCTCAGGAGAAAGACTTATTTCTTCAGAAGCGACATCCAGCGTTTTCTATCGCTTAGCCAGAGAAGGCGCATAGCGTTTGGGTTGTATCATAGAGCATAAATGGTAATTAAAACACACATAAAAAAAGAGGCTCATTGACAACTTGTGCTCGAATGAAGAAAAAGGGGCGGGACATCAGCTCAACCAATCAGGAGAAAGGAGGACTGCCATTGGCTGAATTTGAATCACGTGCCGGTTGCTCAGCAGTCAGCGAATACTCAAACCGTGGGTGCAAAACTGCGAATAGTCAACGGCCTACTGTATACGTACATGTATATGTGCGGATAATATCAATAAACACATATTCAAGCTATAAATGCTTATAACATCAATTAAACATTAATAAAACTACATAAGATGTAAATAAAATATAAATACACACACACATACAGATGGTAGTGCATGAGAAGAACATGACACACATACATACGCCTGCGCACGCACATGCATGCAGATGCGTGTGCACACACAGATGCAACAATTGTAAGTAGTTTTGATGGGAGATTTTAGGTTGTTTTTTATTTTGTGCCATATACTCGATGAGTATTTATTTATTTATTTTTTAAAAAACACGATGCACTGAAGCCGCATGAGTTGAAGCACGAAGTAGCGAGGGGTCCCTGTCCACCACTGTAGACCGCAAAGTTGTATAGCTTTCACTAAAACATGAAGGAAATATCTTGTTTAACTACTAAATTAGTGGTTGAGAAGCCATTAAAATCATCATGGAACCAAAAAAACACTATCTTTCCCTGTCATTGATCTCGTTTTGAGCTTTGTAATGACTGCTTGAAGTTAATGCCCAGAGTGCAAAATAAAATTTTCATTCTGGTATGGTGTATTTTAGCAGATGTTTCGATAAATGATCAGCTGAACAACTTGGCATTTTTAAAACGCTTATCACTCTCCAGCCCGCTATGTTCTTCTAAACAATTTTCCCTAATGACAAAGTGACATTTTGTGCACCTGTTTCATACAAAGGTAATGCATTTCCACTACAAATCAGCTAAATGCTTTACAAAACCTTAGGAAGTTAAATAGCTATAACTGAGTACACATGTACATAAGTATAAGAACACGAAACATTTCAGTTCATCATCATTTTCTGTAACCACTTTATCCTAATTAGGGTCGCAGGGAGGCTGGCGCCCATCCAAGCCGAATCCGGGCGAGGGCAAAGTACATCCTGGACAGCTTGCCAGGCCATCACAGGACGGAAACACACCAACAGCTTTGCAGCCTACTCTTGTCGAAAGTCAGAAATGTTTTTTTTTTTTTTACAGCCTCATACCATAGACAGTGAGAGACATGGCCGGCCTTTGATAACCCAGTGAGCTTCAGTGGGGGAACAGTGACAACCTTGTGGAGAGTGGGACTCGAACCTCCAGTCTTAGGATCAGTGATCTAGCGCCATATACCACTAGGCCACCATTGCCCGAATGTATAATCAAATAGTGGAAACTGCCCTAAATAGAGGAGAATCCAAAATGCCACGTCGTGAGCACTTCACTGTGTTAGAAAACCTACAGAAACTGTTTTATGTGCCGAAACCAAAGACCCCAATCTGGACATTCCAAAAGTGCTTGGTGCTTACAGGAGACATTACCATATTAGCACTGAAATCTGTTCAATCAATATCATGTACATTAAATTGAGTAAATGCATTATAAATGCACACCTATGCATATAAATTAAAAATGCACACCGCTGTATTGCTTTATTGTAAACATTTTCAGAATGAGATAATTAGTATCAGCGCTCACATTTACCTTCAGTTGACCACTAGGAAGAGCACCTACAGTACTTTATTAGCCACAGTGAAAACACGTTTGATTTACAACTGATGTGCTGGATAATAAGATTTCTCTCTTGAGATAGTATGAGCTTTACAGGATTTACTTCAAATAGACAGCACGAGCATGAACTCAGCATACTGGGAAATTCTGTGTTATGTGGGTCTTGTTGCTAGGAAATTGCTGTGATGGTTGTCATGGAGTGATTGAGTGCTTGGAGTTTTGAGAGCTTTGACTTTACACTGGAGGCTGTCCTCTGTGAGCACTCATGTATTACTGATACACCTGACTATGTCAGTGTTATTCCTGCAGCACATACCCCAATAAATTTAATGAATTCTGAAATAACATCAGAAAATAATGGTTTTTCCATTGTCATCTGCACAACAATGTGTTTGTAAAAGAATCCAGTGAAAAACAGTCTGTTGAAATACAGTGAGTATTTGATGAATATGTATGCAATTAGGCTTTTTGTCTCGATAAAGACAATATGCTGATTGTGTTAGCATTAGTCCTGAACCTCATCAGGAATGAACTGGGCATCATGGGACACTTATAGCATCCCCCAGGGTTACATTTAATAGCCAAACTATTCTCCAGCCTCTGTGTCATTAAATAGTCTTCCGCAATTAAATCTTTGTCCAAAAAGTGATATTGAAAACATCATCAATATCTACATTATGTTGGTAGCCCTGCAATGGTCTGATGAGCTGTCCAGGGCATACTCCATCCTTGCCAAGAATCGGCTGAGATGTGAGCCAACCTCCCAGCAGCCCTAATTATGATTAAGCAGTTCAGAAAATGAATGAATAAATGAATTATGTTGCAATGTGGACTGAGGAAAACAGAGTGCAAGTAATTATGTAATATGGAGAACAAATGAAAAAAGAAAAGAACGAAAAACAAAGGAAAAGAAAATGGATAATTACCTCCCTTATAGGCAGTGGTGGCCAGGTGGTAAGGCGCTGGATCAATGATCCTAAGGATGGGGGGAGTTCAAGACCCACTCTCAACAGGTTGTCACTGCTCACCCCTACCCCGCCTTCCCAGTGCAGCTAACTGGGTTATCAAAGGCCGGCCATGCATCTCACTGTCTATGATGCGAGGCATGTAAAAGAACCATTGCTGACTTTCGACAAGAGTAGGCTGCATAGCCGTCAGCGTGTTTCCGCCCTGCGATGGCCTGGCAAGCTGTCCAGGGTGTACTCTGCCCTCGCCCGGAGTCAGCTAGGATGGGTGCCAGCCTCCCCATCAACCTTAATTAGGATTAAGTGATTAGAGAAAATGAAATGAAATGAAAACTCCCTTACATGACAAAAGAGACATGGAAAGGTTCTAGTTTATGACATCAGGGAAAGTGAGGTTCATGGCTCTGGTCGACAATGCACTGCATGATTTTATCGTAAATCTTTACTCTTGTTTGTGTCTAATTGATTATCATCAGTATTATTTATTAATCTTCCATAGCCAGTAGTGATATGATATTGTGACAGGAAAGAAAATGCCAAAACCATTAATAATTGCTAAATTTGGGGTCCATGTATGTAACAGTGCCATGTGATGCTCTGGCGAGCTGTTCAGGATGTACTCTGCCCTCTCCCAGAGTCAGCTGAGATAGGCGCCAGCCTCTCTGTGACCCTAATTAGGATTAAGCTGTCAGAAAATGAATGTGTGTAACAGTGCTTGGAGAACAGCGAACCTTGCTTGCAGTTATATTGTGTTTAATCAAATTATTCTCAGTGTGTTGCTGCTTTGAAGAAAAACATTCATCAGATCATAGCATTCAGGTATCCTCTCATATACAATGCAGGTTTGATCAGCATTATTTAAAAATAAGATCTGATTAAAACTCTTTAAGACCTTGGCAGGGTGCACTGAATAGTTATACTTAATTACAGCTTAACAAACAATAATTAAATTATATTATAAAATGCAATCTACAGAAAGATGGAGTAATAGTAAACAAGATACAATATTCATTTTTTTTTTTACTTTAAAAAAAAAAAGACATTTTTACTTATTAGCCCTCATTCTTCAATATATTTATAAATGTCATCATCATCATCATCATCATCATCATCATCATCTTCCGCTTAGTCCAGGGTTGGGTCGCGGGGGCAGCAACCTTAGCAAAGAGGTCCAGACATCCCTCTCCCGAGCTACTTCCTCCAACTCTCCCGGGGGGACACCGAGGCGGTCCCAGACAAGCCGAGAGACATAGTCCCTCCAGCGTGTTCTAGGTCGACCCCGGGGTCTCTTCCCGGTTGGACATGCCCGAAACACCACACCAGGGAGGCGTCCGGGGGGCATTCTGACCAGATGCCCGAGCCACCTCAACTGGCCCCTCTCAATGCGGAGGAGTAGCGGATCTACTCCGAGCTCTCCCCGGATGGCGGAGCTTCTCACCCTATCTCTAAGGGAGAACCCCGCCACCCGGCGAAGGAAGCTCATTTCAGCCGCTTGTATCCGTGATCTTGTTCTTTCGGTCATAACCCAAAGCTCGTGACCATAGGTGAGGGTTGGAACGTAGATCGACTGGTAAATTGAGAGCTTCGCCTTGCGGCTCAGCTCCTTTTTCACCACAACGGACCGGTACAGGCACCGCTTAACAGCAGAGGCTGCAGCGATCCGTCTGTCGATCTCTCGCTCCATCCTTCCCTCACTCGTAAACAAGACCCCAAGATACTTAAACTCCTCCACTTGGGGCAGGACCTCATTCCCGACCCGGAGGGTGCATTCCACCATTGTCCGACTGAGAACCATGGCCTCGGACTTGGAGGTACTGATCTTCATCCCGGCTGCTTCGCACTCAGCCGCGAATCGCTCCAATGAGAGCTGGAGGGCCCGACTTGATGAAGCCAAAAGAACAACATCATCCGCAAAAGCAGAGACGATATCTGATGGCCACCAAACCAGAACCCCTCATCGCCTCGACTGCGCCTAGAAATTCTGTCCATAAAAATTATGAACAGAATCGGTGACAAAGGACAGCCTTGGCGGACTCCAACTCCCACTGGAAATGAATCCGACCTGCTGTTACCAATACGGACCAAGCTCTGGCTCCGGTGATACAGCGACCGAATAGCTCGTAGCAACGGATCCGGAACGCCGTATTCTCGGAGCACGCCCCACAAGATCTTTCGAGGGACACGGTCGAAAGCCTTCTCCAAATCCACAAAGCACATGTGGACAGATTGGGCAAACTCCCATGCCCCTCCAGAATCCTGTGGAGCGTATAGAGTTGGTCAAGAGTGCTGCGGCCAGGGACGAAAACCACATTGTTCCTCCTGAATCCGAGGTTCGACTATCGGTCGGATCCTCCTCTCTAGTACCCTGCATAGACTTTCCCAGGTAGGCTGAGGAGTGTAATTCCCGATAATTGGAACACACCCTCCGGTCCCCTTCTTAAAAATTGGGACCACCACCCCAGTTTGCCAATCCAGAGGTACAGCCCCGATGACCACGCGATGTTGCAGAGACGTGTCAACCAAGACAGTCCTACAACATCCAGAGCCCTGAGATATTCCGGGCGGATCTCGTCCAACCCGGAGCTCGACCACCGAGGAGCTTTTTGACAACCTCAGTGACCTCCTCCAGTGATGGGCGGACCCGAACCCGAACCCCAGGGTCTTCCTCTTCCACGGAGGGCGTGTTGGTGGGATTGAGAAGGTCCTCAAAGTATTCCCTCCACCTCTCAACAACATCCTCAGTCAAGGTAAGCAGCTCCCCACCTCCACCGTAAACAGTGTTTGTGAAGAACTGCTTCCCCCTCCTGAGGCGTCGGATGGTGGCCCAGAACCTTTTTGAGGCCAACCGATAATCACTCTCCAGGCCCTCACCGAACTCTTCCCACGCCCGAGATTTTGCATCTGCGACAGCCTCGGCTGCAGCACGTTTGGCCTGCCGGTACCCGTTTGCTGCCTCAGGAGTCCCACAGGCTAATAAAACCCGATAGGCCTCCTTCTTCAGCTGGACGGCCCCCTTCACCGCAGGTGTCCACCACCAGGTTCGGGGATTGCCGCCACGACAAGCACCGACGACCTTATGGCCACAGCTATGGGCTGCCGCCTCAGCAATGGAGGCACGAAACATGGGCCATTCGATTCCATGTCCCCGCCTCCTTCGAACGTGGTTGTAGCTCTGCCGGAGGTGGGAGTTAAAGGCCTCTCGGACAGGGGGCTCCGCCAAACGTTCCCAGCAGACCCTGATTACACGCTTGGGCCTGCCAGGTCTGGAAGGCAACCTCCCACACCACCGAAGCCAACTCACCACCAGGTAGTGATCGGTAGACAGCTCAGCTCCTCTCTTCTCCCGAGTGTCCAGAACATATGGTCGCAAGTCCGATGACACGACTACAAAGTCAATCATCGAACTGCGACCTAGGTGTCCTGGTGCCAAGTGCGCTTATGGACACCCTTATGTTCGAACATGGTGTTCGTGATAGACAAACTGTGACGAGCACAGAAGTCCAACAACGACACACCATTCGGATTCAGACTGGAGAGGCCGTACCTACCGATCACACCCTTCCAGGTCACACTATCGTTGCCCACATGGGCGTTGAAGTCTCCCAAGACAACGAGCGGGTCTCCCGAGGAGGCGTTCTCCAACACCCCCAAAGACTCCAAAAGGGTGGGTCCTCTGAACTGTCATTTGGTGCATAAGCACAAATAACAGTCAGGCCCCGTCCCCCCACCCGAAGAGGGAGGGAAGCTACCGTTTCGTCAACCGGGGAGAACCCCAACATTTGGGCACCGAGCCGGGGGGCAACAAGAATACCCACACCGGCTCGCCGCCTCTCCCCATGAGCAACTCCAGAATAGAAGAAGGTCCAGCCTCTTTCGAGATGGATGGTTCCAGAGCCCAAGCTATGCGTTGAGGTGAGCCCGACTATATCTAGTCGGTATCTCTCCACCTCACGCACCAAATCAGGCTCCTTTCCCGCCAGAGAGGTGACATTCCATGTCCCGAAGGTCAGAGTAAGTAGCCGAGGATCAGTCCGACAGAACCCATGCCTTTGGCTGCCACCCAACTCACACTGCACCCGACCCCTAGAACTCCTCCCACGGGTGGTGGGTCCATGGGAGGGCGGACCCATGTCTCCTTTTCGGGCAGGGCCCGGCCAGGCTCCATGGGCATAAGCCCGACCACCAGGCGCCCGCCTTCGAGCCCCTCCCCTGGGCCTGGCTCCAGGAGGGAACCCCGGTGACCCGCGTCCGGGCAAGGGAGACTGATTCCTATGTTGTCTCGTGTCTTAGGGGTTTGTTTTGAATCGCACTTTGTCTGGACCTTCACCCTGGACCTGTTTGCCTTGGGTGACCCTACCAGGGGCATTTGCCCCCGACAACATAGCTCCTAGGATCATTAGGTCACGCAAACCCCTCCACCACGATAAGGTGGCGATTCAAGGAGGGGGCTTATATATATATTTATAAATGTGTTTCTTGAAAAAAAAAAAAAAAAAAAAAAAAAAAGGAAGAAAAATCTGTTAAATTCCTGACTTGTTTTTAAACATGAGCAGGTTCATAGCTTTTTATTTTAGATGGTGAATCCCATTGTCTTCATAAATGTAAAGCACATTCCAGTTGCTTTATTTACCATTGGTGAACACACCAAAAATCCAATAGAACAAACACAAGTGTTCATGAAGATGGAAACAATGGTAACATAAACCTGCAAATCAATGGAAATGCAGACATCTAACAGGGAAAAGAATTTGGCTTCCTTTGAAAGAGAGGTGGTGGTGCTGCAGAAGCTAAATTTCACATGAGGAATTTTAAACACTAGCTTGAATAGTGTGAGAAAAAGTGGATCAACCTGCGATCAAATGCCAAGAAAATGAATGCAAATGCAGGTATGAAATGCTGGCAACTACAAATGCAATTCTATACATACCTCCTCTGGTATGTGAAGAAACTTACCACAGGCTATATTTATTCCATACTGTACTAATTTACATATAGAGTGTAGTAAACTGATATACTGTAATCAAATACATCAAGCATGTATTTTCTAATTTCCTAATGCAGCACTTCACGACAAGAGCAAAACCCAAGGAGATTTATTTTATAAATGATTTAACATATTTAACAAATAATTCTGGAGGTAGTAAATGAGGTGGACATCACTTGATTGGGAATGTTTCCAGTTAGAGATTGGGGTGGATCGGGAGAGTGTGTTCAATTTACTGTGCCTATAATGCTGGTTGGCGCAGCAACAGAACAAAATCCCTTGGTTGGAAATGTTTGTGATAAGGGAATTTAAAACACTAACAGTCAGTCATTAAAATCTTTGAGACCATAATTTTCTACATAATGTTTTCCTGTACGCAAAATCAGATTTTTGTAAAATTGATGTTATTTAGCATGTTGGCTTCAAAAGACAACAACCAAAAGTGTCAAGAATAAATTATGTGCATCAAAAAAACAAAACAAAATGGCACCTGCCAAAATGAAAGTCATAATAGTCAGTATCGGGTGTGGCCTCCATTTGTGATGGTATACGTGGTGATTTGCAATGATACAGCATGGCAAAACTGGTCCCGTAAGTGTTGGAACCCAGATGTAGTGATCCTGTTCTGGAGTCATTACTCTGTCTTGCCCTGGACGTGACCCAGTCAACTGACCCCCGTCATATTGTGGGGGGTCAATCAGGTTTCTGGTGGTGGGTGTGTACAATCTATATGTTTTGCTACCTCACTGTAGCTCAACCCAGCCCTCATCTTACCCATTGCCAGCAGATATTGTTCCTGTGATAGATGTGGGATTATGATTTGCACTAAACTAACAATATTGGACATTTTTGAGACTTTCTATAGGCTGTCCAAACCGGTCCTCAGATTGTGCATATACACATTAGGTTTTGCTCAAGCTGCATTTGGTCCACTTTTGCAGTGTTCTACACAAGTGCAATGTAGCATGAGAAAATGACATTGTATTGATACAGAGAAATTTCTCTTTCAAAGTTTTTAATGACCGTCAGTATATATTGTCTGGCCAGTAAATTTATAAGCTTCAGGCCTCGTGGGAGGACATGGCTGAAAGATGACCATAACATACCAACCCAATCACATGCTCACCAAAAAAAAAAACACATGGTAAACAATTGCTGAACATCTGGTGGTATCTGATCGGAGTGGTAAATATGGGTCCACAGTACTGGCTCAAGGTGTTGAGCAACTCCATGAGAAATACTCTTGGTTATCAAAACCATCTTATTCTATCTCAGAGAATGCATCTGCATGGGATTTGAAGATGCATTCTCTCCTACATGCACAAGCTGAAGTTAAATCTATGAAGAGTAAATATGCAATTATTCCAGTCTTGAAAGAACTGGATTACAATCGCTCTGTAAATAGTGTTATCACTTATTAAATAAGCCAAGGTTTCCAATTAACATACTGTATTCGACGTAATAAGCACACTGTTCATACAAGCACCCCCTTCCCCCAATGTTTTTTTATCTTACATCTAATAACCGCCCATGTGTACTGGAAGCAAGTCATAGATCAAACTTACCAATTGTATTCGATCAGTCTCTGTAACCCTAAAATGAGGCGTTCACTGTATATAAAAGTGAGTTTACACGGTATTTCAACCACCCTGCCACTGGGGGATGTCTATAATGTTCATCAGCAACAAACACATTTGATTTTTCCATCGTGCTTTATAAAAAACAGGAAAATATTTTGCTGTGTTCTCTTAGGAAATGTCCAACAACCGATGAACCATTAGAAACTGCTACAGCAAAACTATGGGATGCTCTGAATGAATGTAGTGATGAGCCAGATATGGACCTATCAGAAAGTGGTGATGAGTATTTTTCACCTGATTCTCCTGCTCACTAACTTCATACATTTAAGGACGTTCCTGGCCATGTGCTTTTGTTTATGTTCGTGTTGATTGGTTCGTGGCATGTGCTAAAGTTGACATTTGTGTTGATTTTACTTGCTGGAAAATGTTTAAAGGAACAGCACCGGGAGGGAAAAGTAAGGGGTCTTTTTTTATTATTTATGGTGTTTTTTTGTTTATTCTCAGCTTTCATGTAAGTAGTTTGGTTAATACCACAAAATGAATAACACAAATACCAGTAAAACTCTTTTATTGTTCTGTTATTATTCATATTTCCACCTTGATGGTAATAAGCACTCACTGTTCCGCTCCACTAGTAACATTTTAATAAGCTCCCACCAACGCCAATTTTTAAAGCGCCCTGAGCGCTTATCAAGACGAATACAGTAATTGATATGTCATGAAGTAATTTTTATGAGCATGATGCATTTTAACATAATGAAAGAAATAAAAGTTTAATATGTTTAAAAAAAATCAGTCTCTGACATTTATAATAGTAGATTAGCAGAAACAGGATCGATAATCCAGTTTTAGATTGTTTTCTTTAAAATTATTTATAGCTTCATAAAATCCTCATTTGATTTGCATATGTCATTTCAAAACTGAAACATTTAGAGTTGACTGTGTAATCCATAAACAAACATTGCATCAGTTCATGGCCGATTGTATGATTTCAATCTTGTTTATTTGTAAATATATTAATTAATCTGAAAAGCCTAGACAAAGGCTTTTATCATGAGAGCCTATGTGGTTCCAAACTTCTCTGTAACTGTATGAAACCTCGTGAGAAGTCCAATGCAGAATGCACAAAAACGATGCATATAAAAGTTAAAGGAAGGAACAGTTAACAAAAAAAGTTAAAAATAAAAATAATGGAATATAAAAATATTACTGTGAAGTACAGATTGTCAGAAAATAGCAAGACAATGCTATAGACATGAGAAATTAATGGATCGACAAAAAGAGAAAGACAAGAAATGAAAATCAAAATGTGAAATAGAGACAAAGAAGGGTAGAGAAAACAATCTTCCTTTTCCTCTGGCATAACACTGGTCACGGCATATTAGCACTGTTGATGCAAGCAGAAAAATATATTTTAACAAGTTGATGTTTCTGTTCATTTGTGTGCCAAATTGTTACATAATATAATAATAAAATTAAATAAATGTAGAAGTTGTGTATTTGGCTTACAGAATAAAGTTTTCAAGCCATTTACTAGTAACATTTTTCAGCAAATAGTATCATCCCAAACATTTAATGGTGAACAATGGTTGCGCCCAATGTGATAAAACTATAACTGATTTGAGCCATTTGTCCTAAGCATAACTTTGTCTGCCTGACCAATAGGCTGCAGATCCTCTTTATGTCATAGTAACCGCCAATAAATGTACTGTTATGTTCAGTCTTCCTTTAGTTTTGTTCCATCAGTTTTGTAAATAAAATAACCTGCATTATGTCATGCCCTGCAAACCATAAATTGCAGATTTTTGGAATCAATTCATCAGGATTTTGGCACTGGACCTAATGTGTTTGTGCCAAATACCTTGTGGGTAGAACAGAGTGAAAAAGAACAGCAAAAATGTTAAAATTTTAAAATATTAAAAAGAGGTTAAATATTTTTTCCCATGGAAACTGAACCCTATATCGCAACCAATTGAGCGAAAGAAGGGTACACATTGAACAGATCGCTGGTGTATTGCAGGGCCAACACACACACACACACACACACACACCAGAGTACCCATCCGAAAACCACCCAAGCACAGGGAGAACATGCAAACTCCACCGAAAATTGCTCCTGCCAAACTTGGGACTCAAATCGAAAACCTGTGTGATGTGAGCTGGATATTCCACTGTGTCGCTAGATGTTTTCCAGTAAAAGCAATTTGTACAGTATTTACATTAGCTACGGACCCTTTTACTCATGTACACACACACACACACACACACACACACACACACACACCGAAATATGGTATACTATTTCTGTAATGGATCTGTGAATCTGAAACCCAAAAAGCTCTTTTGCTTCTAATGCCATATTATTTTCAGTTAGTGCTCTCAAGTGCTCAATCTAAGACCAATCTCAATTTCTGAGCAATTCAGATCATCATCATCATCACACACACACACACACACACACACACACACACACACACACACACACACACACACACACACACACAGTCTTTGCCTGATGAATGTCATTGGACAGCCATTAACTACTGTGCCCCCACATAGAGAGGTTGAGTGCTAATTCTGAATCTTGAAAACCACATTAGTCACCACAGTTGTAGCAAAGGTGTGTGTGTGGTGTGTATGCATGCGTGTCTTCCCACTTATCACAAGCTTCTCACAGCCATATGGCCCATTAGGTGTGGCGAGAAAATGGGACTGAGATCACACACCTCGGCATTATTAACAGAGGAGCAGGCTTGCCGCTATCTTCCAAAGGAAAAAAAAAAAAAACTGAGGCAAGGATTCCATATTGGAAAGGTCACAGGCTGTCTTCTATTGCACCTGTTTGTCTGTTTGATTAAGTCTGGCCATTAGACCACTTGGCCAACACACTGGTTGCATTCTATTTCATAGACAGTTAACTGAATACAAACTAATTAGGAGGCGAAAAAAAGGCAGATACGGGAAAATAGCTCAGATCCTGAATGGCATGCCAAAAGGGCAACTTCAAACAGCTTGATGAAATGATCAAATCATTGAAGGAGGAATGCATGAGACAATTAAGATGGGAGAGAGAGCATTGGGTAAAAAAAAAAGATTTATAGTGCCAAATGCATACCATTTTTATTACTTATCATGACAGAAATGCATAATTTAGTGTTTGAAAGTCAAACAGAGGATATGCAAAGAGGGGGAAATGACACTGCTAGATTTCCCAGCTCTTTTAAACACACACACACACACACACACACACACACACACACACACACACACACACACACACACACACACACACACACAAGTATCCACTTTGCCAGAGGTTCTTGTGATGTTCTTGTGTGACTGTGATTTTTTTTAACTACTACACAAACATTCATACAGACAGTTTGGTTTCCCTAAAAGCACATGTGACACAGCCACATCTCCATGGTTGGAGGTGTATCACTGGCATTTGATTGATAGACTTGAAGAGAAAAATACAGAAAGATTTGGAAAGGGCTAAAAAAGACACACACACACACACACACACACACACACACACACACACGCACACACACACACACACACACACACACACACACACACACACACACACACACTCACACACACACACACACACACACACACACACACACACACACACACACACACACACACACACACACACACACACACACACACGGCCCTCTACTTACGAAATAAATCCGTTCCAGAGCCTTTTTCGTAGCCTGGAGTTTTAAGTAGAGGCGCATTTTACATGTAAAACACCAGATTCGTTCCAAGGCTCCCAAGACTACCCCATAAAACCTTTAAAAATGATAACAGTACACCAATTTTGTATGAACCATGTATGAAATATGTGTTAAAAGTAAAATAAAATTATTTATTAAACCATTTAAACATTTTATTAACATATTAAACCATTTTATTAACATATTTATTAGTTCAGTTCATTTTCTGTAACCGCTTAATCCTAACTTGGGTCACGGGGAAGCTGGCGCCCATCCCAGCCAACTCCGGGCAAGGGCAGAGTACACCCTGGACAGCTCGCCAGGCCATCGCAGGGCGGAAACACGCTGACGGCTTTGCAGCTACTCTTGTCGAAAGTCAGCAATGGTTCTTTTACATGCCTCACACCATAGACAGTGAGCGACATGGCCGGCCTTTGATAACCCAGTTAGCTGCACTAGGAGGGACAGTGACAATTTTGTGGGAGTGGGACTCGAACCCCCAACCTTTGGATCAGTGATCCAGCGCCCTATACCACTAGACCACCACTGTCCTCTACATATTTATTAATTAAACCATTATAAACATTTTTTTTATTAACACACATACACACAACACTGTCTCTCTCTCTCTCTCTCTCTCTCTCTCTCTCTCTCTCTCTCTCTCTCTCTCTCTCTCTCTCTCTCACACACACACACACACACCCACACACACACACACACACACACACACACACACACACACACACACACACACAAAACTGTCTCTCTCTGTCTTTATCTGTCTGGTGTGTTTTGCCGAATGTGGGCTCCGCCCACACATAGCACGCAGCCAATGGAGCAATTGTATTTAAATGTTTAAATGGACGGGATGTTGTATTTAAAGCGGAATTACAGTACCTGTTTGAAAGATCAGAGATCCTGATTCAATATTAACTTGTTTCCTTGCGAGATCGGAGGGCTTGTCCCACGGAGCACTCTGTTTACATACCTCCTTCTGCTTCAATATTGTTCTGAAATAATTGCCTCTGTCACTGTATTTCCACTTCTCTGGTTTTCCGGGACCATGATGGATAACGAAATACAACACTGCAATTATCAATCTCAAAAAAACTCACGAGCCAACATTCCAGTTCAACTCTCCTCTCTCATGCGTGTGACAAACAGGAAGCATGGGTACAGGAGGTATGGGTACAGTTCAGCTGCCTCTTGGCCAATGGGAGGCCAGTGGGGGCGGGATGTTGGGAGACAGCCAATGAGAGAGCAACTCGCGCATTGTTTGAATTTGTGAATGATGCGTTTGGTGCTTTTCGTAAAAGGTTGTTTTTGTAAAAAGAGGACGAAAATTTAGGAAAATGTTTTTCGTAACCTGGATTTTTCGTATTCAGAGGCTTTTGTAAGTAGAGGGCCGATTGTCTATATGTGTGTGTGTGTGTGTATATATATATATATATATATATATATATATATATATATATATATATATCTTCTTCTTCTTCTTCTTTTACTTTCGGCTGCTCCCTTCAGGGGTCGCCACAGCAAATCATCCGCCTCCACCTCTCCCTGTCCTCCGTGATCTTCTTTTCTGACTCCAACGACCTTCATGTCTTCCTTCACCACATCCATAAATCTCTTCTTCGGTCTTCCTCGAGGCCTTCTGCCTGGTAGTTCCAACCTCAGCATCCTACTGCCAATATACTCACTATCCCTCCTCTGTACATGTCCAAACCATCTCAATCTAGCCTCTCTGACTTTGTCTCCAAAACATCTTACGTGGGCTGTCCCTCTGATATACTCATTTCTGATCCTATCCATCCTCGTTACTCCCAGGGAGAACCTCAACATTTTCATCTCCGCTACCTCCAGCTCTGCCTCCTGCCTTTTCCTCAGCGCCACTGTTTCTAAGCCATACAACATCGCTGGCCTCACCACCATCTTGTACACTTTTCCCTTCATTCTTGCTGACACTCTCCTATCGCACATCACACCGGATACTTTTCTCCAACCATTCCAGCCTGCCTGCACACGCTTCTTCACCTCTTTTCCACACTCTCCATTGCTCTGGATTGTTGAGCCTAAGTACTTAAAATCCTCCACCTTCGTTATCTCTGCTCCCTGTAACATCACCGTTCCTCCTGGGTCCTTCTCATTCACACACATGCATTCTGATTTTCTGAGGCTAACCTTCATTCCTCTCCTTTCCAGGGCATACCTCCACCTCTCTAGATTTTCCTGCACTTGTTCTCTGCTCTCACTACAGATCACGATGTCATCTGCAAACATCATAGTCCATGGAGATTCTTGTCTCACCTCATCTGTCAGCCTGTCCATCACCATAGCAAACAAGAAGGGGCTCAGAGCTGACCCTTGATGCAGTCCCACCTCCACCTTGAATTAAATCGGTCACACCGACAGCACACCTCACCACTGTCTTACATCTCTCATACATGTCCTGCACCACTCTAACATACTTCTCTGCCACTCCAGACTTCCTCATGCAATACCACAGTTCTTCTCTTGGCACCCTGTCATATGCTTTTTCCAGATCCACAAAGGCACAATGTAGCTCCCTCTGACCTTCTCTGTACTTCTCTATTAACATCCTCAAGGCAAACATTGCATCTGTGGTGCTCTTTCTTGGCATGAAACCAAACTGTTGTTCACAAATGCTGACCTCTGCCCTTAGTCTAGCTTCCACTATTCTTTCCCATAACTTCATCGTATGGCTCATCAACTTTATCCCTCTGTAGTTGCTGCAACTCTGCACGTCTCCCTTGTTCTTAAAAATGGGCACCAGCACACTTCTCCTCCACTCCTCCGGCATCTGCTCACTCTCTAGTACCGTGTTGAATGTTCTTGTCAGAAAATCTACTGCTACCTCTCCTAGACACTTCCATACCTCCACAGGTATATCATCAGGACCAACTGCCTTTCCATTCTTCATCCTCTTCAATGCCCTTCTCACTTCACCCTTACTGATCTTTGCTACATCCTGCTCCTCAATGGTTACCTCTTCTACTCTTTTTTCTCTCACATTTTCCTCATTCATCAGCTCTTCAAAGTACTCTTTCCATCTTCCCAGCACACTTCTGTCATTAGTCAATAGAGTTCCCTCTCTGTCCTTTATCAATCTAACTTGCTGCACGTCCTTCCCATCTCTATTTCTCTGCTGTGCCAACCTGTATAGATCATTTTCTCCTCTTTACTATCCAACCTATCATACAAGTCATCATATGCCCTCTGTTTGGCCTTAGCCACTGCTACTTTCGCCTTACGCTGTGTCTCCCTGTACTCCTGTTTACTCTCTTTGGTCCTCTCAATGTCCCACTTCTTCTTAGCTAACCTCTTCCTTTGTACACACACCTGCACTTCCTCATTCCACCACCAAGTCTCCTTATCTACTTTCCTTCCAGAGGACACACCAAGTACTCTCCTACCTGTGTCCCTGATCACATTTGCTGTGGTTGTCCAGTCATTTGGAAGCACTTCCTGGCCACCCAAAGCCTGTTTCAACTCCTCCTTGAAGACAACACGACACTCTTCCTTTTTCAGCTTCCACCACCTTGTCTTCTGCTCTGCCTTTGCCTTTTCACCTTTCTCACCATCAGAGTCATCCTGCACACCACCATCCTATGCTGTTTGGCAACACTCTCACCCACGATGACTTTGCAGTCACTGACTTCCTTCAAATTACATCGCCTACACAAGATGTAGTCTACCTGTGTGCTCCTACCTCCGCTTTCATAAGTCACCCTATGCTCCTGTTTCTTCTCGAAGAAAGTATTCACCACAGCCATTTCCATCCTTTTGCAAAATCTATCAACATCTGTCCTTCTGCTCCTGTCCTGGATACCAAACCTGCCCATCACTTCCTCGTCCCCTCTGTTTCCTGCACCAACATGTCCATTGAAGTCTGCACCAATGATCACTCTTTCACCTCTGGTGGTACTCTGCATCACTTCATCTAAATCACTCCAGAATCTCTCCTTCTCTTCTAGCTCACGTCCTGCCTGTGGGGCATAAGCACTAACAACATTGAGCATTACACCTTCAATTTCTAACTTGAGACTCATCACTCTGTCTGACACTCTTTTCACTTTTAGAACATTCCTGACAAACTCCTCCTTCAAGATGACTCCGACTCCATTTCTCTTCCCATCCACACCGTGATAAAATAGCTTAAACCCTGCTCCTAAGCTTTTAGCTTTGCTACCTTTCCACCTGGTCTCCTGAACACACAGTATGTCCACCTTCCTCCTCTGCATCATGTCAACCAGCTCTCTACCTTTTCTGTGCACAGTTCCAACATTCAAAGTCCCCACTCTCAGTCCTAGACTCATGCCTTTCCTCTTCTCTCTCTGCCTACGGACACGCCTCCCACCTCTCCTTCTTCGACGTCTTCGACCAACAGTAGTCCAATTTCCATCAGCACCCTGTTGATTGACAGCACTGATGGCGGTCGTTGTTAACCCGGGCCTCGACCGATCCGGTATGGAGGTAATACTTTTGATTTGCATTTTAAGTAATTGGCATTGGTTTTACGTCGGATGCCCTTCCTGACACAACCCTCTGCATTTCTCCGGGCTTGGGACCGGCATGAGGGGGAGAGACACTCGTTAGTGCCCCCCCACCTCATGGCTGCATTATATATATATATATATATATATATATATATATATATATATATATATATATATATATATATATATATAGGGATCCCTCACTTCTCACAGTTAATTGGGACCGAGATCCCCTCCATGACCGCCAAATTCCGCGAAGTAGGATTACCCCCACCCCCTACCCCCAACGGATGTATACATACACGTATATGTGTATATAATATCAATAAATACATATTCAATGCTATAAATGCTTATAATAACAATTAAACATTCAAAAATAACCCAGAAGACGTAAATAAAATATAAATATACACACACACATACAGAAGCGCACGCACACACACGCAGATGTGCACCTCACAAAAATGTAAATAGTTTTGATTGGAGATTATGGGTTGTTTTTTGTTTTATGTTTGTTTCGGTTTTTTGTTTTTTTTCATAATTGGCCTTGTTTTTGCAGCACTTTCCTTAACTTTTCCCGCACATTCCTCCTTAATTTCCTTATTTTTTAATTCGTTCAATATTAAAAATAAATGTGATGCACTGAGGCCGCATGAATTGAAGCGCGGAGTGGCGAGGGATACCTGCATATTCACACACACACACACACACACACACACACACACACACACACACACACACACACTCCCGAAATATTTTTAGCCTTCAAATATTATTTGCTTCAACATTAACTTGAATATATTTATTGTTAAGTATGCTTTGAATATGCTTCAGCCACAATGAAAAGCTCAGAGACAGCACTTTGTCAAATAGTTGCTGAGTCATGTAAGGCTGCCATTTGAATGCACTCTACTGTCATCATCGTTATCATTATTATTATTGAATTACCAAAGTATTTAATACTACTTGCACTGTGTAGACAGGCCTCAGCTGACACTGGGCAAAGCAGGGGTACACCCTAAACAACTCCACAGACCATTGCAGGGCAAACACACAATCATTCACATTCTCACTCACACCTAGGAGCAAGCTAGAAAAACCAATTAGCCCAGTGTGGACTATGGGAGGAAACTGGAGTACTTGGAATAAAACAATGCAAGTATGGTGAGCATGCAAATTCTACAAGAAAAAAAAAAAATCTTGTCAAGAACAGGACTTGATATCATGAACTTCCTTCTGTAAGGCAAACATGCTAATCAGTACTTCACTATGCTGCTCATTATTACTGATTTTTTTGACAATTTTTATGAGTTCATAACATGAACAAAAGCTTGACCAACAGCCTCAGAACTGAACTATTTTCGAAATCAGTCTTGCGGTACCAAGGAGTGTTGTTTTCTATAGTAGACAGATGTTTATTGCGCTATATTTTCCAGACTATATATCGCTCCGGAGTACAAGTCGCATTGGCCAAAAAATGCATAATAAAGAAGAAAAAAAACAAGGTCACACTGGACTACAAGTCGCAAACTCATGGAAACTGTCTACCTTGTCTTGGAAATCTGCTGGCAGTTTTTGTGGCATTGTGGTCCTCGCTCTGATAGAGAGGCGGTTGTGTTGCATTAAGCGGTACCACCAAAAAAGTCTTCATGCAATGTAATTTCTATTTATCTCCTTGAGAACAACCTGGACGTGGAGACACAACTGCACTAGTTCTAACTCCCTGAGGCACATTACTCAAGCACCCATGTGCAAACTCATTCCTCTAGCTATGGCCATCTAGCTTTTAGCCCATGATTAGCTTTTTTTTGTTTGTTTGTTTTATTCATTTCAGTAATAATTATCTCCACTTTTCTCGAGTCCCTCACAAGTTTCTCGCTCACTCCAAATTTTCTTTCTGCTTCTCGATTACCATTTTCTGCTGCATGTTTCACTACTTGCAACTTGTAATCTGCAAAATATGATTTTCTTTTTGGGGGACATTTCTTTAGTGGTACAGGATGAGCAGGTACTGATGCACAAGCCTAGAGTGCCATCTTGTGGTTGTGAGTGTAAAAATAACGAACATGTGAAATTATGCTTGTTATTATTATGATGAACAGAATTATATGTAATAATTTCACATATAAGTTGTTCTGGAGTATAAGTCGCACCTTCAGCCAAAGTATGAAAAAGTGGGACTTGTAGTCTAAAACATATGGTAGCTTTTGGTATTTTAAAAACTTTCCCTGCTCCTTCTCTACAGTACTGGTATAACCACATATGGTAATTTTAATGACAAAGTAGTTTTTCCTTCTGTTTACCAGAATTATATCTGGTCTACATGCTTGCATTATCTTCTTTATCTGGATGTTAAAATGTTCGTGATGATTATCTCTAACTGTATATTAAGTACTAATACCAACTTACACATGAATTCTAACAAAATATGTGTAATCCTGTCAGTACATCATCCAGAAATGGTAAAGATATCCATCCATTATCTCTTTGGCTTATTTCGCTGGATGGAGAGTGAATTGGAACTAATCACAGCTCAATTCTGGTGAGAGGCAGGGCACAGCCCTGGCTGGTTGCCAATCTATCACTGGGCTAAGACAGACACATACCCATTCATACTCACATTCATGGACACAGACAATTTTAGAGAAGCCAGTTGACCTAATCCATATGATTTTGCATTGTAAGAGGAATTAGAGTATTTTTATTTACCCCAGAGGAAATTGTGTGTGCACTGTTGTTCCATAAAAGTAAGAAAAATATAAAGTCGCCAATAAAGAAAATTTAGGGAAGTGACAATTATATAAACATACAGAATCTCCATATTTATATGTAAGTCTGAAATTAGAAGTTACTAATATCTATATAAACAAATACAGAATGAATCCTGTCAGTGAGTAATGTGTACAGTATGTATTTAACAGGCAGCACGGTGGCGTAGTGGTTAGCACGTCCACCTCACAGCAAGAAGGCCCGGGTTCGATTCCCGGCCTGGGCGTTTCTGTGTGGAGTTTGCATGTTCTCCCCGTGCTTGTGTGGGTTTCCTCCGGGTGCTCCGGTTTCTCCCGCAATCCAAAGACGTGCACTGTAGGTTAATTGGCCGTTCTAAATTGACCGTAGTTTCTCTCCTGCAGCGGCACTGGAACCCAGTCGTATCGGCACTTGCCTTTCCATTGGATCCTTCCGGTGGCGCCGAGACAGGGGGGGACTTGCTGCTTGGGTAACAGCCTGTCCCTCATTACTCCCTACCCAGGCTCTGTGCACTGGGGAGTATCACCAGTCGGGATACTGGCCAGAGCGCAGCCATAGTCCTTCGGGACTGACGGAGGCCTACGCTACGCTATGTATTTAACAGTGGAAATGTAGTGCAAAATGTAAATGCAGTGGATGCTGTTGCTATATGGAGGAGTTGCGCAGTTTAATGGCTGCAGGTACATATGATTTCCTGTGTCATTCTGTAGAGCATTTAGGTCGTATCAGTCTCTTCCTATGACTGATCAGTAGGTTGTGAAGTGGGTTCGGGGGTATTGTTCAATATATACATTTTTAAACAGCATTCATCTCTCAGTGGGTAGTACAATCAGATCACATTAAGAAGGTTCTGGGCATGATTTCCAATCTCCAAGGTTGTGTGGGAGCGCTTCAGGTACCCCAATGGTTCAAAAACATACATAATAGAATGATTGGCAGTTCCAAATTGCCCCTAGGTGTGAGAGTTAATGTGAATGGTTGTGGGTGTGTTGGCCCTGCGATAGCCTGGCGAACTGTTCAGGGTGTAGCCTGTCTTCATCAATAATCAGCCAAGATGGGCACCAGCCTCCCTATGACCTGAATTAGGAGGCTTGGAAAATTAATTAATTACATTCACTCTCTCATCTCTCTCACTCACCCATTTTTTGAAATTACTCCTACCAGGGTTATAAGAGGCTTGAATCTTAGCTGACACTAGGCAAAGGCAGGGTACACCCTGAACAGTGTGCAAGACCATCGTAGGACCACCATACACACACACACACACACACACACACACACACACACAAAATCCTCCTTACACCCTTACATGCATTTCAGTAGATGTGCTGTTTGCACTGCTGTGTCTGTGTCCAACAGAAATTTTAAATAAATAGGCAGTAATTAGCAATAAGGTCCTGGATTCAAAGCCGGTGCCTGAAAAGTGCGTTTTTTTTAGGATGTGCTTCAGCATACCCACAACCCTAATGAACGATAAAGCGATTTCTGGAAAAATAAGCCAAAAGCTTGAGGGATCTGCTGAAGACTATATACTGGTGATAAAGAAAAGGCTAAGCTAATTAATTCAGCCTCTCATGACTTTTATTTTTACTGCCCCATTTCACTGGAGAACGATCGTAGCGGAAAGGTGTGGAACGCAGTCTATGGAAGAATTTTGCCATTTTTAAACGGAAAATGGGTGAAAACCCTCCGGAAAAGTGGAAATCCCTTTGATTGAGTCTGTGCTGGATGAAAGCATGCACTTAAGCCCGTGATTAAGACGCGCTGATCTCTGAACCCCTCTTTGTATTTGCTTGATTATTTATTATAAGGCGGTTTAAACATGGCTGTACTCCGTCGGCTCGCACATAGTCATCGGCCTGAGGAAGCTGATCATGCAGACCTGATTGAAGTCTCAAGCAAACCACAATCAGCAGTGGATCAGTGAATCCGAAGAAGGTGAAATATGCATGGTGTGCCATCGATCGGTCTTCAGGGGTCATGTCTTAAAGTGAGGGGCAATGCACCCAGCTCGGTCTGATGCTGCTGCTGCTGCTGATGGTGCTGATGCTGTGTGGTGTGTAGAGCACGGAACACTTATGGATTTTTTTTTTTCCTGTGAACATGTTTTTGAACATGTTCAAAAGCACGTTCACGGAATATTTTGGCCTGCCGGAAGCATACGGAAGTGGAGGAAGACTTAAGAAATAACTGCGGAATCACATGGAATGACACGGAAGATAAGGGAATAATTGCGGAATGTTTGCGGATGACAAAATTTTTACTTCCGTAAGTCTGCCGTGCTCTAGTGAAATGGGGGTATAATAAGTTTTACACAGTACTCCCAGCCGTAGCCCTAGCCTTACCAGGACCATCAACCCTACCACTGGCAGACTTCCAAGATGACCTCCAGTTATCCAGACCAGTGTTTTTAACATTGCTGAGCCTTACCTGGCCAACTGAAGTAAACCCATAAACATTACTCTGCTTTTTATGTAACATTGGTTTATGCAGTAATAATCCAATCAAAGGCTCTTGCCTAATTGCTAATTTTAGTCCAGGTTGCAACATTTTTTTTTTTTTTTTTGTCAAGGCAGTGTATAAACATATGGGTCGAGAATCTAAAATGTATAATATATTAAACATATGAAAACATAAATAAGTAAATCACATTCCTTAGAATGGATGCTTAAAACATTACACTGAGCTGATAGCATATACAGTCGGCCCCAAATTTACGAAATTAATCCGTTCCAGAGCCCGTTTCGTAAAGTGGGGATTTCGTAAGTAGGAGTCGCATCTTACATGTTAAACGCCTAATGCGTTCCAAGGCTTCAGTTTTTGGACTGGAAAAACCCCATAAACCCTTTAAAAATTACAAAAGTACACCAATTTTGTATGAAATATGTGTTAAAAGTAAAAGAAAAGTATTTATTAAACAATTTAAACATTTTATTAACATATTTATTAATTAAACCATTATTAAACATTTTTATTAACACACACACACACACACACACACACACACACACACACACACAAACACCTCTGTCTCTCTCTTCTCTCTCTCTCTCTCTCTCTCTCCCTCTCTCTCTGTTTCCAGCTCTCTCTGACGGGCGCGCGCACTGCAGGCCACGCCCCCAAGACGTGAATTCAAAGCGCATTCCCTGCTTGACAAACTCAACTTTAATTTGATTCCTTGAGGGATCGGAATTCCAGATGAGCTCAAATGCACCCACAATTATTAAACGTTTACTGAATTAAACAACTTAAAAAAATAAACTAAAAACTAAAGAGTTAAGCGTCCTTCTGTATCTATCTGGAAGGCCAGTGGGGAGGGATGTTGAGAGACAGCCAATGAGAGAGAGCAGCTCGGGCTTCCTGTGAAATTTTGATTTGCGCATTTGAATTTCTTTTCGTAAGAGGGGGTTGTGTCGTATCTCGGGGACGGAAATCCAGGAAAATGTTTTTCTTAAACCGAGGATTTCGGACAGGGTCTTCGTAAGTTGGGGGCCGACTGTATGTAAATTCTTTAGGGTGGAAGCATGTAATTTTTGACAATCTTGGTTCTTTTTTGTTGCTTAATTCAAAGGTTGATGTGACAGTGAAGCAATACATTATAACATTGTGGAAACTAGGATTTCACATCCTGACCGAGAAATTTAAAGATAATGGGTTTGCAACCGTAACAGACCTAACTCAATGTATTTTATACCTTGCATACAAAAAAAGAAAGAAAGAAAGAAAGAAAGAAAGGAAGAAAGAAAGAAAACACCTCTCATCCTGAATCGGCCTAAATGGATGTAATGGTTGTATCAGAATGGAAGTGTAAGTTATATTCTGTGTTCAGTTTTATGATATTTCCAGCTACTTTTGGTTGATGAGTGCTGAAAGATGAAAAGGGAGATTTGTATTGTTAATTAAACAGGAGTAGTTGGCAACAGTATTCAGGATGTCCAGCAGGTTTACAAGTGTTTGAGTCTTTTTGGGTAGCAGATATCACGTGTAATGTGGGTTTGATGTCCACAACAGGAACAGATTGTTCCAAATGCTATTCTGAAATTGTGCTTCTGTTAAATTTCAGTTAGTTAAGAATGATGGTCTTGTCAGTCAACAACAGATTGCAGATTATTTCTACAGGCTAATTTATTAATCTCTTCCTTGATGAAAATGGCTGATGAATTCTGAATCTTTTGAATTAGATGGAGTGCTCTGTCATGACTCAACAGAAGATTGCTGTAAAAAAAATGAAAGTAATGTAAGAATAATTATTATCCACCTGCACAAAGAAAAATAAAAATGGAAATTAAAAAAAAAAAATCAAAAGTAAATACACAATGTGCTTGGATGCTGAATTCAATCTCAGTTTGAGATGAGTTAACTTGGAATTTCAGCATGTTTTTCCTATAATATCTCAAATACAGCTCAAGTGTAGCATCTGTGCAGCTAAAGCAAATGGAACAATTCTCTGCATGTCATGTTTATTTGTCTTCATTCTCACATAAAGATCACTCTAACCTGGGACATGACAATTTATTAGGACATATAATGTAGGACAGGTTGGTCCAACAATTGGTACCAGTCCGCAGAAGAAATAATTAATTATTTCCGTTTTATTTATTATCTGAGTCTAAACGATCTTTATTTTTGAAAAATATTTTATTTGAAAAATGACCAGGTTCTCTCGGTTACCGGTCATTTGAGAGCTAAAATGTAACCCACAAGGGGACAGCATGTGAACACAGGCGAGTTGGACATGTTTCAAATAATAGTGGGGATTTGGGGTGAGACTGAGCCTGAGCCTTCATTCTCCCCACTGGTGCACCATCACCTGTGGGTTTTTTATTTATTTTTATTTTTTTTATTTATTTTTTTTTTTAGAAAAGTTCAAGTTCTACTTCCCAACCAACTTTATTTCAGCTGTTGAAAAATAACATTCATGGAGTGATTATAATAATAATAATAATAATAATAATAATAATAATAATAATAATAATTATTATTATTATTATTATTATTATTATTATTATTATTATTATTATTATCAATAAATTGTGTTAAACTTGTTCACACCTATTTCAGTTACAGTGAGTTGGGTGTGTCCAGACTTGACTCGTACTGCAAGTAATAGTACCCGTTATAAACAATTGATTCCTCCCCAGGCTCATTTTTTCCTCACCTAAAGTTATGCTGCAATCCACTGCAATCCACGTGAACTTGTTGGTAGGGATTTTAGTGTATTAGAAGAGGAACAAGAAAATAACTAGAGCTCAAAAAAATTTTTTAAGACCTTGTCTGTGCATTGGCATCTTGTTTATTAGCTTTAAGGCCCTCTTTTATCAATCTAAAGTAGAAGCCAGTACAGATTTAAGTGCAGAAATGTCTATACAACAGGGTTCCCATGTGATTCATAAAGCAATTTGTATCGCACCAATTGCAGCATAAATATGGCAGCTGAAAATCAGTGTCATTTACCTGAAATATTTTCAGGCTTGTTTTCAGACCTTACTACATAGAGAGCCATGGAGACATAGAAAATGCAGTATGGAATGACATTTCTGAGATTTGATGACTGGCAAAACTCTGTTTATTAAGCACTTAAATGTATTATATATTACGTTACATATTGCTGCTCACTCATTGCTTATAACTGCTTAAATTCCACTGTTTGCAATTAGGCTGCCACCAAAAGTCTACCCTGTTAAGTTATTTCAAAATAAAGTTGTAAAATGAAAGAGAAATGAAACCAAAACCCGGCATCCCAGTTAATTTTCAAACATTTGTAAACATTTATGTTAAAGAAAAACTATAAGTTTTTATAAGTATTAATAGGATAGGCTATAAATGTTTTGTCATATTCAAAATATTTTAGTGATATGTAACTGCACTCAAAGAAATAAAATTAAAATTGTTTAAAAAGTGAGGCTAACCGATCATATTAAATATTTGATGATAGTCACGTATATATAATTTCAATTAAGTGTCAAACTGACGGAATACTTTGTTGAGTCATTATGATATGGTTTTTTATTTGTTATGTCCCTGTTTTAGAATCTGTTTTGCTTCTATTTGTAGTCCAGCTCACGGCATTGAATCTTGTCCAGGTGATGGGAGGGACGACCTTGAACTTGGCCCTGCCTCCTAAGTGGTGATTGGTGGAGTGCACCTCCGGTTGTGTTTTTAAACAGCAGATAAATGACAGCTCACACACACACACACACACACACACACATATACATATACACATATACAGTGCACACACACACACACACATGCACACATATACAGTATACACACACACACACACACACACACACACACACACACACACACATTATATATATATATATATATATTTTTTTTTTTTTCTTCTTTTTTTCTCATTCATTTTCTTAAGTGCTTTCACCTAATTAGGGTTGAGTGGAAGTTGATGCCTGCCTCAGTTGACACACACTGAGCTATACAGGCCATTGCTAGACCAATACACACAACCATTCACGCTCACACTGAGAAATGATTTGGAACAGCCAGTTAGCCTAATATACATGGTTTTGGACTGTGGGAGGAAACCTTAAACAAAGGAAACCCGCACAAGCACGAGAAGAACATGCAAACTCTACACAGAAACATCTGAGCCCAGGAATTGAACCTGGGCCTTCCTGCTAGGAGACAGATGTGTTAACTACCGCACCGCTGTGCCGTCATGTAAATATTTATTTGGTTGATCTATTTACTCACTTACCAAATCACTTAATCCTATTAGTGTCATAGAAGAGCTGGTGCGTAAGGTGGACCTGAGGGTTATACCCAGAACGACTCACCACACCATCCCAATGCCACCACACACACAAAACCATTCAATCAAACCCCTACACACATCTAGGGGCAATGTGATGCAGCCAGTTAGCCTAATGAGCATGTCTTAGGACCATGCGAGGACACACAAGCAAGTACGGTGAGAACATACAAACCGCACACAAACACCTGAGACAGGGAATTGAACCAGGGACCCTCTTGGTGTGAAGCAGAGATGCTAACCACTATGCCACAGTGCCACCTGGTAATTTATTATAAGTTCACAATTCTAATTACAATTAATTAATCTGATGATTGTCTGTCCTGAGATGATTATGACTTGCATGCAACCTTGACCAACCCCCCCACACACACACACACACACACACACACACACATTTCTAATTCTTATTAATAAATGAAAGGGGTTTATGAGGATGATATATGACATAGCCATCTCTTTTTTGCTTGTTTTAAGTTACTTTTAAAGCTCCTTCTCTACAATCAGTTTACAACAGCAAGTACAAAAAAATGAGTAGAGCAAGGCAAGACTTGCATTTTGCGAATGCTTCTTGGTATCTTATGAATTAAACATTGGAAGTAAGGCTCACATATTCCATCATTACTCTTAGCTCAGCTATTTTCCATTATTGCTGTTATTTTTCTGAGTTACTGAAAACATTGATGCACAGTGAGAGAATAAACCTCATGTCCAATAAGTTGATATGTCCTCTCTGTTCACCTAGGAAAGTGTAATTATTATTTTAGAATAATTATTTTAGTAATTCTGGCCATCATCATTCCTATGTGAGCATAATCAGTCGATAAAACAGTAATGTGATAGGGTCACAGACTCTTGGTGCAGTTCATGCATTATTCAGAGCCGCATGTAGAAATACTCAGTAGAATACTCAAACTGATGATATGTGCTTCCTTAGAAGAAGCTTTTTTTTTTTCCTTTATAAATCACAGCACAGTGGGGTTTTTTTTCTTCACATAGCGCAACCTATATTTTAAAAAAATAAATAAATAAAAAAATATCACATATGACATGCCATAGTGCAGGTATAAAGATCTTGAACAATGGGAGTCAGTGCTGGGGCTTCCAACCCTAAACGTTTGAGGAGTTACACAGAACCATTAGCTTTAGCATTGCAATGATCATCACTGCTGCCCTGATACACACAACATAGTATTCAGTTACAGAGAAATATTGCTGATTTAGTGATTGCTCTGACTAAAACTTTCTACACCAGCATTGCGAGAACACTACAGGCACACAAACCATGCTCCTTTTTGGTGAGCTTGTAAATAACATTTCCTAGGCTGACCTCGTAAACAATGGAAGGTTTTTGTTATAGATATGATCTGACATGCGTTTTCTGGTACCAAATGGAATAATAGATGTTGCAGCAAGACAGGGCTGGAAATATCTTCCACGGAGGGACGAGGCCGATTCTGAGGAGCAATGACTCTGACAATAGTCGGGTCTTCCATTGTCAAAATTGCCATGGATTGGAGTAGATGGCACAGGAACACGAAACGATCTAACTGGTGTGGCTTCTAAAGCTAATCCAAGTGGATAATTTTAAAATCAAAAAGTTGGACTCTCACATTTTGTCATAGTCAGGCAGTGTCATGATTTATCATGGTTCAAAATAAATAAATAAAGCAATAAAAACCTTGCTGCTTTTCTTTGATTGCATACTGAATACAGAACAGGTGATGACACTAGGGTAAAACACCAGTGACAGGACAGGAGTATAGAAAAGGTCTAGGTCAAGAAACCCAATAAGGGATGACAGTGAAGTCAAATACATGCAGGTGATAAGAAAAATGAGAGATTATCTAAATTTAAAAGTCACATCGTTCAGATATAAAAACAAAAATAATAAAATAAATAAATAAATAAAAAGTGTGTGTGTGTGTGTGTGTGTGTGTGTGTGTGTGTGTGTGTGTGTGTGTGAAATCAGCCCGTCAAACTGCCTGAAGTCATTCCAGAAGAATCTATTCACAAATAGTCCACCACAAGCAGCTGAATGATTCATTTTTTTCCTTAAGGAAATTTAGCTCTTTCCTCAAGGTAAGTGTGCTACCACTTTTAATTCAACAAAATGAGAATTCAATTGAGATGGAACTAGATGGCTCATGCAAGCAGATGATGTAAGGTCAAGCAAAATCTCCCACTTGAGTAGGATTTGAAGACTTTTCCCAGAGATCTTCTCATCCATTTACAGTGCCAAGACACTTCAATTACATTTTTAAGGCATAAATCACTAAGTACATTCTGGAGAGAAATATAGAGCACCTACAAAAATAGAGCACCTACCTACATCGCCCCACCCCCACCTCCCACGCACACAGTGTAGATGACATTAAATTTTGTGACTTTAGGCAGGTAAACAATATTGCACACAATACAAATTTGGAAAAATTGCATGACTTCTCGGGCAGTGGTGGTCTTAAGGTTGGGGGTTCAAGCCCCACGTTCAACAGGTAGTCACTGTCCCCCAGTGCACTAATTGGGTTATCAAAGGCCGGCCATGTCTCTCATTGTCTGTGGTGTGAGGTTCATGTAAAAGAACCATTGCTGACTTTCGACAGGAGTAGCTGCATAGCCATCAACGTGTTTCCACCCTGCGATGGTCGGCCGAGCTGTTCAGGGTGTACTCTGCCCTTGCCCAGAGTCAGCTGGGATGGGCGCCAGCCTCCCTGTGACCCTAGTTAGGATTAAGCAGTTACAGAAAATAAACTGAGCATGACTACTCCGACTGTTGTTTGTCCAACGGAAGCACTAAAGGACTAAGAACTAAAATCAAAGTTGGGCTCTGAGCAGATACTACACAGAAATATTATGATCTGATTGGTCCACTATTTGAGGATTTGGCTACTGCTTGTTGTTGTTGGCATCCTTCTGTTTCGAGAGATAATGGGGTTCATATCATCCCGAGTACACCCTGGACAGCTCGCCAGGCCATTGCAGGGCAGAAAAACACTGACAGCTATGCAGCCTATTCTTGACCAAAGTCAGCAATGGTTCTTTTACAAGCCTCACACCATAGACATGGAGAGACATGGCCCAGTTAGCTGCACTGGTAGGGGGTGGGGGGCTTAAACCCCCAGCCTTGGGATCAGTGAGCCAATACCTCTTGCCACCAGGCCACCACTGCCACCAGGCTCCTGCTTGTATTAATACGATAAATGGCGACTACATAATTCCCCCTTGAATAATCTAGAATATGAATATTACTATTCAACGACATCCACCTTGCCTTCAGTGTGTTGTTAATCATGTTGTGTATAGCAGGTGTAGTGTTGTGAGCCATGCAGCATGTTCACATTTATAACAGGTGATGCATTTTCAAAATACTGATTCACAGTCTGTATGCTAATTAATAACGGTTTTAACTCATGCCTGGTTCGACTGTACAGTCTGTGTCAGTATTTTGAAAATTCATCACTTATTATAAATGTGAACAGGATTTCATGTGCATGTGTGTGTGTATGTGTGTATATATATATATATATATATATATATATATATATATATATATATATATATATATATATATATATATATATACACACACACACACACACACACACACACAGATTTATATATATATATATATATATATATATATATATATATATATATATATATTTTTTTTTTTTTTTTTTTTTTTTTACTGATAAAGAAAAAAAAAAAGATTTATAACTGGCAAACTTGTGAATGCCTGTACTGGAGACTTTCCTGTGCTGCTAAACGTCCTCAAAGAACTATGGCTGCTCTAAAGTGCTATCAGCAAAAACCTATTTTTTTTTTTTTCAAATTCAAAAACTAATTGCTGATATGCTGATGCTGGTGCCTGGTTGGTAATGGCATCATCTAGTCCACACAGTTCTGGGCATCATCCATAGACAGGCTGGTCATCCACAAATCTTCCTCCCCGAGTTTTTTTTTTTTTTTTTCATTTTGTTGTTTTTGCTTTCCCAAGTCTATCGATCCTGGCTTATCTGAACCTTGTAAGGAGTCGAGCTTCATACAAGGAACAGTGGTGGCCCAGTGGTAAGGTGCTGGGTTACTGATCCCAAAGCTATGGGTTCAATGCCCACTATCACTGCCCTCCCACCCCCACCCCAGTGCAGCTAACTGGGTTATTAAAGGCTGTCTATAGTGAGAGACATGTAAAAGAATTAGTTCTGATTTTCATTAAGAGTAGCTGCTTAGCTGTCAGCGTGTTTCTTGTATGCAATGGTCTGGTGAGTCTGTCTGGTGTACTCTGCCCTCGCCCAGAGTCGGCTGAAATGGATGCCAGCCTCTTCGTAATTCACCATAATTAAACTATTCAGAAAATGAATGAATAGAGATTCATATATTTTTGTTAAATAATTCTGCTTAATCTTGTAAATTTACATAAGACTGCTCTGCATCCTGAACCAGTGAGTGGAATTGAATGCAAGTCTTCAAGTGGAGCAGCATACATAGGCAAAATTATCTGTATTACAATTAAAAGAAAAAAGAAAATGAAAAGAAAGTAGGGTAATTTTCTTTCACAGATCTCCAAAATATTATGTAATACAAAAAGATTCCCCACCCCATATGCAAAACAGTTGTTCTTTTTTCTTCTGTATGTTAACTTTCATTTTTTCTACATTCATTTAATGTATTCCAGTGTTGGTCTCAGAACAGCTTCAGGAAGCCATAAAAAAATAAATAAATAAATAAATAGATAGATAATAAAATATGTTTTTACTGCAGTGTTGCGTAGCTGGGATTACAATATCTTGACCCACCCAAAAGCAAACACAGATTAGCTGTAAATATTGTTTATATTCTTAGCTCTAAGACTGGATGAATTAAACGTTCCCCATGAATGTGCAAATTTGTCTAAAATAACAGAAATTAGGATGCATGCCAAGCTTTACAAAACAGAAGCTTCTTATTTTAATCTAATAGAAGATAAATTATTATTTTGATTTGAGATTACACGTTTTGGCCCCTTACCCTTGACTAAATGTCACATTCAATAACATGTGCTGTATTTCACTGGAAAGCCCATAAAACGAAATACTGAAATGTTGAGAGTTTTACACATTTGCCCTTGGCTTCGGCAGTTCTTACAAAAACAATTTGGCTTTGAGACATAAAGCTTAATGATCAGGGCTGTCATATTTGCATACAAGGTTTTTTTTTTTTTTTTTTTTTTTTTTTTTTTTGGGAGGGGGGGGTGTGTTCTGCAAAGAAGCTAGTTACAGCAGCTAATTAGAAAGTCTGGCAGGTGGGCCCATCATCACTGGCACAGATTTTTAGAGGAGCATGCACTGTTTCCATTAATGAAGCTCATCACCATGCACTTTTAGCCCCTTCACCCAGGACACTCCAGTGCGTTTACTGGGCATAATCAGAATAAGCACACTCTTTACACCCACTGCTGAAAAGCCCTCCTTTAAATGTCCTTTGTAATTACATCTCATCCCAGGGGAGAAAACACTACGATGACACAAAGTGAAAGACTTAAAAAACCCTACAAAGTCAAAATGATCTGTAAAAATATGACACAAAAATCAGTTTGGCTTGTTTATGTAGCAAGCGTAACTGAGAGACAACTTTTTTCAGGGTCATAATATTTGGAGAATTATTAACATTTCTTTTACAAAAATGATCAAATCTTTAAAAAAATAAAAGATAATAAAAATAACATGATACTTGCCTGTGATGCAATTTGAAATGACATAGTGCCACTATGTGTGACGTGCTGAAAAACCACAGGCTGAATAAATTAGAACTGAGTCTCAAAGTGCATATGTTGTATGTAATCACTTAGCTACATAGTTTAAGAAGAAGCAATTACTGACGAATGCTGCGATTTTTGGATTCACCAACGTTCCTGACAAATGTTTAGTCTGTCATTAGAGACATTTAGTTGTTGCTAAAATATAATGTTTGTGAAAGACAGTTTGTGAATATTAGCAACAGTGTTTGCAAAAACAAACAATTATTTGTTGCTCTATTGCCCCTGTTTGGGAACGTTTGAGACCTTTCGCCAACTCCTGGTAAAAAGAGCTGCTGATTATCAGGCATATCCTGGAATTTAACCAACCTGATGGACCAAAGCCTATAAAACAGGTGAGTAAACTCTTCCCAGAACTGCATTCCTGACTTTACTAATTAAAAAAAAAAAAAAAAAAAAATCACTTTACCAACACAGTACCGTCATTTGCAAATGCTTACAAATTGTTTTGTGTACATTTGGAAAGATATTTTGAACATGAAAACAAAGTGCGTGTGCTGTTTAGTAACCTTTCATGAATCCTAACAAAACTCGAAAATTGTTGTATTCGTTAGTAGTTACTGTTCCTTGACTTACTAGCCTTATGTATTCATCTAGACCCTTTTAGAATAACAGTGATTTTCTGTTAGTGACAATACTTGGATTTTGAAAAGTGTGCTTTATTTTAACATTCAGAAATATTCCCCAAAAGGAAGCTATCTGTTGATTTGAAGCATATTTTGGCTCTACATGTATGCTGCTGCAGAGACAAGCGTTGAATGAGGGTGCATTGTACAGGTTGATATGGAAGCCTGATGGCAACAAATGTCTGCTCTGACCTGTAAAATAATGGATGTCACTTTTAATATCATCATCAGTTCATCATTTTCTGTCACCACGTAATTCTAATTAGGGCCGCAGGGAGGCTGACGCCCATCCCAGCCAACTCCGGTCGAGGGCAGAGTACACCCTGGACAGCTTGCCAGGCCATCGCAGGGAAGAAACACACTGACAGCTTTGCAGCCTACTCTTGTCGAAAGTAAGCAATGGTTCTTTTACATGCCTCACACCATAGACAGTGAGAGACATGAGCGGCTTTTGATAACCCAGTTAGCTTCAGGGGGGGCAGTGACAACCTTGTGGAGAGTGGGACTTGAACCCCCAACCTTTGGATCAGCGATCCAGCGCCCTATACCACTAGACCACCACTGCCCACTTTTAATCTCACAGGTGCATAAATGGTATGTAGGGCAATAGTGCCACTTACATTGCATTTGTATGTGCTTGAATAAACAAATACACACCAGGCTTTAAGGTTAGTGCTGGGTGATTGGTAAGACTAAGACTTCATGTGTCAAATGAGGTTTTGATAATCATTTGCCCTGAATCACTTTGAGTGGCATATTCAGACCGGCATGTCTATTTCCATGTTTAAATTACATGCATTATGTACTATATGTTTACTATATGGTGAAATATTTCTGGACACCTGACCGTCACACCCATGGGGCAACAATAGCCTAATGGAAAGAAAAGTGACTTTGGGACTGAAAGGTTGCTGGTTTGAAAAAAAAAAATCTGTACCTTCCCCTTCCACTACTTTTATGGCTGAAGTACCCTTAAGCAAGGCACCTAATCCCCAAGCGCTCTCCAGACACCCCAATGTGCGTGGCAGCTCACTGCTGTATGTGTGTACTCACCATTTTACACTTGTGTCCACTTTGGATGGGTTAAATGCAGAGGCAATAATTTCCCTTGAGGGATTAATGCAGTATAACAGAATCAAAAAGCAAATATCATTATCATCAAATTGGAAGCACATACTGTAATTGTAAAGAATATATATTTTATGCTGTAACTTTAAAATTTCCCTTAGCTGAAGATAACCCCACCCCTCCAAAAAAAAAAAAATCTCACCATGATGATCTTCCTGTGCACAATTTAAGAGTTCATGAAGACATGACTTGACATGGCTGGAGTGGGAAAATGTGAGTAGTCTTCAGATCCCTGACCTCAACCCCACTGAACACATTCGGGATGGATTAGAATGCAGACTGCACATGAGTTCTCCTCATCTGACATCAGTGCCTGACCTCACTAAAGCTCTTGTAGCGGATTGGGCAAAACTCCGCACCCACTCTCCAAAGCCTTCTGGAAAGCCTTTTTACAGAAAAATGACAGCTATAACAGTAAATGGGGACCAAATGTGATTTTATTTTATTTTCTCCAAAGGGAAAAATGGTTAAAAATTATTCAAAGCTAGCTTAAAATTTGTGTAGACTTAGTTAAAGCGCAGTGCTTATCTTTTCATGTAAAATTTGACCATCTTAATTTTGACCACATTAGTGTTACAATTTTTCTGGACTCCTTGTCTCCATCTTTCAAATGGTCGTTAATGTTTGTGTGTTATTGAGTCTTTGCTCATTAAATATTTAGAAGGATGCCTTTTAGTTCAGGTAGAGTCTAACAGTATACCTTTAACAGTTATAGCTCTGCTGGAGGTAGGAGTTAAAGGCACTTCTGACAGAAGACTCTGCCAAAAGTTCAGAGGAGACCATAACTACACACTTGGGCCTACCAGGTCTTCAGGGTGGCCTCCCTTACTATCAGAGCCAGTTCACCATCAAATGGTTGAGAGCTCAGCTCCCCTGTTCACCCGAGTGTCCAGAACACAAGTTCGGTGACACAACTACAAAGTTGATCATTGAACTGTGACCTAGGGTGCCCTAGTGTCAAGTGCATTTATGGACACCCTTATGTTCAAACATGGTGTTCGTGATGGACAAACTGTGATGAGCACAGAAGTCTAACAACTAAACACCATTTGGGTTCAGACTGGAGGGCCATACCTACCAATCACACCCTTCCAGGTCACACTATCATTTCCCACATGGGCAGTGAAGTCTCCCAGGATAATGAGTGATTCTCCCAGGGAAGGGTTTTCAAACACAACTCTTAAAGCCTCCAAGAAGGGTGGGTACTCTGAACTGTCATTTGGTACATAAGCACAAACAGTCAGAACTCGTCTCCCCACCCAAAGGTGGAGGGAAGCTACCCGTTTATCAACTGGGGAGAACCTCAAAGTGTGGTCACCGAAACAGGGGGCAACAAGGATGCTCACACCGGCTAGCTGCCTCTCCCCATGAGCAACTCCAGAATGGCAACCCAACTCACATTGCACCCGACCCCAAGAGTCCCTCCCACAGGTGGTGGGTGCATAAGAGGGCAGACCCATGTCTCCTGTTCGGGCTGGGCCCAGCTGGACTCCATAGGAAGAAGCCCGACCACCAAGTGCTTGCCTTCGAGTATTGCCCCCAGGCCCAGTTGACCTGCATCCACCAATTTAAACTGTGTCCTTGTTTCTTCATAGAGGTCTTTTGAACTGCGCTTTGTCTGGACCTTCACCTAGGACCCGTTTGCCTTGGGTGACCCTACTTCGGGCATTATGCCCCTGACAACATAGTTCCTAGGATCATTAAGACACACAAACCCCTCTAGCACAAGACTGTGGCGATTCAAGGAGGGGATTCAATTAAGAGTGCCTGGGGCAGTGGTGGTCTAGTGGTATAGGGCGCTGGATTGCTGATCCAAAGGTTGGGGGTTCGAGTACCACTCTCCACAAGGTTGTCACTGTCCCCCTCAGTGCGGCTAACTGGGTTATCAAAGGCGGGCCATGTCTCTCACTGTCTATGGTGAGAGGCATGTAAAAGAACCATTGCTGACTTTCGTAAAGAGTAGGCTGCAAAGTCGTCAGCGTGTTTCTGTCCCTTGCTTAAAGGGTTGTGACAGGAAGGGCATCCGACGTAAAAACCTCTGCCAAATCAAACGTGCGAATCAAATGATTCGCTGTGGCGACTCCTAAGTAAAAGGGAAAAAACCAAAAGGAAGACATTCAATTAAGAGTGAAAAAGCAAAAGGGCTCTAGCCTGTCACATATTGAAAGAATTTCACACTGACCAACATTCACTACATTTAGTACTGTTTGACTTTGAAGTACACAGTTGTCGAAAATAGGGATTTATAATCTCACTATCTGCTATACTTAGCAGATTCATGAGTTCAGAGTGTGGGTGTTTCCCAAGGTTTCTTCCTTAGGTCAGTTTGTAGTTCACTACTGGGTAATTCTCCTTATCTTGGGCTTGCTTGCAACCTGCAACACACACACATTACTATATATATATATATATATATATATATACACAAAAATAAAAGGACAGGACAAAGACTTTCTATTGAAACTCCATTTATCACTACAGATCTGTTTCGAGGGGTGGTGAAACCATCCTCTCTCTTCAGGTGATTACTTCAGAATTACTTCAGGTGATTACTTCAGAATTACTTCTTCTGTAATCACCTGAAGAGAGAGGATGGTTTCACCACCCCTCGAAACAGATCTGTAGTGATAAATGGAGTTTCAATAGAAAGTCTTTGTCCTGTCCTTTTATTTTTGTTTATTTGCTCTACCAAAAAGTATTGAGCACTCTCCTACGGAAGGATCTACTCAGAAAATCATATATATATATATATATATATATATATATATATATATATATATATATATATACATACACATACACTCATTCACACACAGAAGGGTTTTCTTTTTGCTGGCCTCTGCTCAGACAAGGTTGTTATGCGGAGCATAATCTCTTGAATCTCTTTCATGAGGCAAACATGAAGTGGAGCTCATTTGTGTAGCTTCTGAAATGTTTGCCAAGAAGCACTGATTTAGCAAATTTCCCCACTCATGCGCAGGCTTTGAGAAAGTAACATCAGCAAGAGTAGTTAAGACATCGACTTTGTAAATTGGCTCTAAACCTACACAGAGGATGGACACCGTCGTCTCATTGAGTTTGCTGTTCTGTTGCAGCAGCTTACATCTACCAACTGGGAGAAACTGAAGGCTGGAGAATTTCTCAGCTGACTCTGTGTGAAGGTGGCATACCCCTGAACAGCCTTTCAGACCATTGCAGAGCCAAAACACACTCAAAATCATTCAAACTCACAGCTAGGGGAAATTTGGAACTGCCAATGGGCATAATGTGCATATGTTTGGACTGTGCATGGGAGCAGGAGTACCTAAATGAGACCCACATAAACTCAGGGAGAATATGCAAATGCCACACAGAAACACCTGATCCTGAAACTTGAACCCAGGGTCTTCTTTCTGTGACATAGACATGCTAACCACTGTGTCATCATGCCACCCCACTAGGAGACGAAAACAAAGTCTAAATCTCTAATATGCACTAAATTGGAGTCAGAGCTTATTTGTTTGATCCCATCAGTATGTTTCATTTTCATATGGAAAAAAAAAAGCATTTTAACACACACTCTTTTTCTACTTGCTTTTCGACAGAATACTCCAACACAGATTGAGTGGATTATAGCAGTACAGTAATAATTATTTGGTAAAATAAAGAAAATCTTATCCCTCTGAGTCTAGTGCACATGTTTCCATGTCCATGTCCTCTGCTATAAAGCAATTACACCTTTCACAACTACACAGTAGATTTTTTTTTTTTTACTTCGCTACAGCTAGCGATTTATCCCATCATGACTTTATGAGAATTACATTTGTATGTTTTTCCATTCAGAAATCTCATTATCTTGTTCAGCCCTCTATACATAATTGCTTCTCTCATGACCTATCTAATATAACAAATGAATTACTCAGCATGAAAACATGAAAATGAGCATAAAAGTTCATGCATTAGTCATGTAAAATAGGTCATGGACACATCAATACAAATCCACTCTGAAATGCATTTGAGATGCAGTATTATTCTCATTATTTTCTTCTTCCTCCTCTTCTTCTTCTTCTTCTTCTTCTTCTTCTTCTTCTTATTCCTCTTCTTATTCCTCTTCTTCTTCCTCCTCTTCTTCCTTCTCCTCTTCCTCTTCTTCTTAATAATAATAATAATAAAAATGTCAGTTTGTCAATTATACTGAGCATCTCATCGTCCTAAAAATGATCTAAAATGTTTGCCATATAGTGGATTCACTTAGCTGACATACTTAAACGACCATCAGTCTTCCTTATACAGGGCATGTAGAAAAATGAAATGTAATTCTTTGAGAGCTCGAGGTGCCATAGACAGAACAATAATAACAGTAACTGCAAACACTAATCTACCAACCTGAGCAATTATTCTAAAGCCAAAAATAATGAATGAATGAATTAATTAATGAATTGGGGGGGAGAAAAAACATGTGTAAGACAAAAAGAAACATGGCTTGTAGAGTAGTAGGGCAAATATTATGGAGAAAATAGGAATGAGAGAGCAAAAGTGATGCAAAATACATAAGTAAGGTGCAGGTGCAATGTAAGTCTGATGTAAAGTCCAAGTACAGGATGAATCCAAAAGAAAAAAGCACTACAGTTCAAAGTGTAAAATGTGGGTATGGTGTTGTTATCCTATATACAGTGAAAGTTGTAACTCCATCTACTTCAAACTGCTGGATATTATCTGAAATCAGGTGTGTTTTAAACAGAAGTTAAGCAGAAATATTGAAGAAAGAAAAAAAGACAGGAAAAAAAATGCTCACTGATTAATTTGTCTGATTGTCATATCGCAAAGGCACAACTGACAATGATTCATTATTGAATTGCGTATAATTCTTTCATCCAAAAATCTGCTGTCGAAACATGCACTATATTTTTCAGGTTTAAAACAAAAACAGACGTATCTATCTTATAACTGGAACATAGTGGAGTCCGGTTCATTTTCTGTAACCATTTAATCCTAATTATGGTCACGGTAAGGCTGTCGCCTATCTCAGCCGACTCTGGACAAGGACAGAGTACACCTTGACTGTTATGTAGCTTACTCTTTTCAAAAGTCAGCAATGGTTCTTTTACAGCCTCCCACCATGGACAATAAGAAACATGGCTGGCCTTTGATAACCCAGTTAGCTGCATTGGGGGGACAGCAGTGACAACCGTTGACACAGTGGCTTGAACCCCAATTCTTGGGATCAGTAATCCAGCACCTTACCACTGGGCCACCACTACCCCCCTGACTATTATAATAACTATATTATTTTGTATTAAAAGGTTTCATAATTAAATAAAATATTAGTACTTTTTTTCATTGAAAATCTTTGAAGTGTGGTCGTGTAGACTTCATTGAATAAAGAAGGGTTATATAAAGTGGGTTACATAAACCAGTTATTTCCCTTTCTGTAGGTTTTACAGAACTTTTCTGCCTCTGAGAATTGGGATCATCTCAGGGAGGCCATGGAAGCAGCCTTTGCAACCTTTGGGAAGAAGATCTCCAAAAACAATGACTGGTTTGATGCCAACTCCAGCGTCATGATCCCTGTCATTGATGCCAAGCGTGCTGCCTTTGCTGAATACAAGCACTCACCCAGTAAGAGGTCCGAACAAGCACTCAGAGACGCAAGGTGCATCAGACTGCAAGGCATTGTGCAAACAAATACTGGCAACAGCTTAACAACTCCATCCAGTCTACAGCTGCTTCAGGCAACATCAGAGGACTGTATGAAGGCATTAAGACAGCTCTAGGTCCAACACAGACAAAGCAGCCCCCCTTTAAGATCATAAGTGAATATCTGATCACAGACAAGGACAAACAGATGGACAGGAGGGTAGAACACTATTCAGAGCTCTACTCCAGAGAGCTTATGGTTCTCAACTCAGCCCTTGATGCCATCGAACCTCTACCCATCAGAGGATCTAGATGCTGAATCAACTCATGATGAACTTCGTAAAGAGATTGACAGCTTGGCTTGTGGCAAAGCATCTGGTACTGATGGCATCCCCCCCGACCTCATTAAATACTGCAAAGACACCTTCCTAACGTCTCTTTACGCTGTCCTTTGCCAATGTTGGAGAGAGAGAGAGCTGTGCTATAAGATTTGAGAGATGCCAAGATTGTCATCCTTTACAAGAACAAGGTTGACAGTGGCGACTGTAATAACTACAGAGGCATCTCCCTCCTCAGTATCGTAGGGAAACTCTACACCTGTGCCATGCTTGTGTACCTCCAGAAACTTGCTGAGTGCATCTACCCTGAGTCTCAATGTGGCTTCCAACCTGAATGCGCCACATATTCTACTTGCATCAACTTCAGGAGAAATGTAGAGAGCAACACAAGACCCTCTACATAGCCTTCATAGACCTGATTCAGGCCTTTAACGTGCTCAGCAGGGAAGGGCTGTTCAGCATCCTCCCAAAAATTGGATGTCCCCCAAAACTCCACAACCTCATCAGGTCTTTTCACAACAATATGAAAGCAATCATCCAGTATGAGGGCAATATGCCCTATATATATATATATATATATATATATATATATATATATATATATATATATATATATATATATATATATATATATATATATATATATATATATATATATATATATATATATATATATATATATATATATATCCTAGTTGTCCATCGGATCCGATGATGACATTTGCATTTTGCGGCTCATCGATGAATGCAAAGGTGACTACGCAGTCCTAGCCTGGAGGTGCAGGGTCTTGAACAGTGGGAGCATTGGAAGTCCGTTGTAGTAATTACTGCTGATGCAGTTCTGTGCCGCTTGTCTCTGGTAGCAGTGAGCTTCTGGCACTGCAGTTTTTCACAGTTGGCAGCTGCTTTGTGGATTGAGGCCACCCATTTTGGTCTGCACATAGTATGCTGCTCAAGTTCCTTGGGCTTGATGTGACACCACTGGATGTTTGCTTTCACAATGTCTTTGTATCGCAGCTGTATTGCCGAGCTGGAGTTCACCATACATTAGGCGTCTTGGCATCCTGAACTCCTCCATTCGAATTACATGCCCCACCCATCGAAGTTGAGCATTGATGATCATAGACTCAATGCTGGTAGAATTGGCATGCTCTAGGACCTCCAAGTTATTAACATGGTCCTGCCAGCTGATTCTGAGGCTGGAGTAAAGAGCTTGCACGTGGAAGTGCTCCAGCTTTTTGACATGACTGTGATACAGTGTCCATGTTTCACAATTGTAGAGAAGGGATGGGAGTACCACAGCATTGTAGACTTTCAGTTTTGTTGATAGCCGTATATGGTGTTGATTGAGCACTCAGGTGCGGAGTCTGCCCAGCGCCTGGCTAGCCTTGCCGATCCTATAAGTGATTTCTTTGTCCAGGGAGCCATCACAGGAAATGGTGCTTCCCAGGTACTTGAAATGTTTAACATTGGCGAGTGGTGTGTCGTCAATGACAATGCTGGGTGCAGGAGGGTGGGTGTTTGGTGCCGGTTGGTGAAGCATTTCCGTCTTGCTGAGACTGACAGTCAGGCTGAAGAGTTTGGAGGCCTCAGAAAAATGGTCCAGCATCATCTTCAGATCGAATTCTGTGTGGGCCACAAGGGCGCAGTCATCAGCAAAGAGGACCTCTTGAAGGAGAGTCTGCAGGCTCTTTGTCTTGGCAGTAAGACGACGCAGGTCGAATAGGGAGCCATCCAAACGGTAGCGGATATAGACCCCTTTCTCCAGGTCTCGCACGGCATGGGACAACATGCAGTTGAAAAACATGTTAAACAGGACTGGAGCTAGGACACAGCCCTTCTTCACACCATTGCTGATTGTGAAGGCTTCCGACACATTCCTGCTGGAGAGGAACTGGCCAGTCATGCCATCATGGAAAAGCCTGATCATTGATACAAACTTGGTGGACATCCGATACGTTCTAGGACGATCCAGAGGGCCTCTCTATTGACTATATCAAATGCCTTGGTCAGATCAATGAAGACAAAATAGGGGCATGTTTTGTTCAATGCACTTTTCCTAGAGTTGTCTCATGGCAAAGATCATATCAACAGTACTTCTGCCAGGCCTGAAGCTGCACTGTGCTTCTAGCAGGTTTTGCTCTGATACTGTGATAAGTCTGTTGAGCATGACTCTGGCAAAGATCTTCCTTGCAACAGAGAGAAGGGAGATGCCCCTGTAGTTCCCACAGTCGGATTTGCTTCCCTTGTTCTTGTAGAGGGAGACAATAAGGGCATCACGAAAGTCAGGCATCATCTCCTCTTCCCAGAAACTCAGCAGGACATCATGAAAGGCTTTGAGGGCATTGGGGCCTGCCACTTTGTAGATCTCGGCAGGAATGCCATCTTTTCCCAACGCTCTGCCCGAATTTGTCTGACGGATCACCCTTTTGATTTCATGTCTTGTAGGGGGTTCTGCAAGCAAGTCTTGTACTCTCTGCTGGGGAATCTTTTTCAGTGCATCTGCGTCAACTGATGAAGGTCGGTTAAGCAGGTTACTGAAGTGCTCTTGCCAGCGCCTGTTCAAGCCCTCTTGGTCTTTGATGAGGGCAGAACTGTCCGAAGACAACAACGGTGAGCAGCCTGAGGTGGAGGGGCCAAAAACAGTCTTCAAAGCACTGAGGAATTTGTTGCAGTTGTGGGTATCTGAATAGTGCTGGACTTCGCCGGCTTTATCCTGCCACCACTGGTCCTGCATCATTTGAAGGTCAGACTGGACCTTTGCCTGCAGAGTTTTAAATCTTTCATGCTTAGAGACAGAGGATGGATCATTCTGCCACTCGATGTAGGCCTTGTTTTTAGCATGGAGGGCTTCTCTGATCTTGTCATTGTTTTCATCAAACCAGTCTTTATGCAGTCTAGTTTTAACTTCAAGCACTTCTTTTTCGGTCTCAGCAACGGTATCCTTGAAAGAGGACCAGTTTTTGGAGCTGCTTTTGGAGGTCAGACCATCTTTGAGTTTTCCATCAAGTGTTTCTTGGAACTTTGCCAGATGGATTGTGTTGTTCAGCCTGGTAACGTTGTAGGAGGCTCTGACAATCTTGGGTCGGTTTCTGTAAGGCAGAGTGATGTACAGTGACATTACAGCCCTGACCAGCCTGTGATCAGTCCAGCATTCAGCACCTCTTATGGCACGGGTCACTTGCACATCCTTGATGTCACTTTGGCGTACATTAACAAAGTCGATCATGTGCCAGTTTTTAGACCGTGGGTGCATCCAGGTGGTTTTATACTTGTCTGCCATCCTGAACAAGGTGTTGGTCAAACAAATGCTGTGTTAGCACACTTGCTAAGGAGGAGCAGGCCGTTTTCATTGATTTTTTTTACCTACACCGTGTCTGCCCAGAATGCCTTTACAGCTGCTGTGGTCTCTTCCTACTCTAGCGTTGAAATCGCCTAGCACAGCAAGTTTGTCACTCTGTGAAGTTGACCTAATGACCTCGTCAAAGTGTTCATAGAACTGCTCTTTGTTTTCAGCTGGACTGGTGAACATAGGAGCATATGCACTGATGACTGTGAGGTGTCTGGCTTTGCTGAGAGAAATGGGCAATGTCAAGAGATGTTCGCTGATTTCTACTGGCAGGGCTGATATGTCCTTCAGCAGTGCTGTTTTAATAGCAAACCCAACACCATGTAGCCTATCCTCAGCGTGCGACTTTCCTTTCCAGAAGAAAGTGTATCCACCTCCTTCTTCTCTCAGGGATCCTTCATTGGCAAGAAGTGTTTCGCTGATTGCGGCAATGTCTCTCCATTATCGCTGGAGCTCCTTTGCAACAAGCGCTGTCCTTCTCTCTGGTCTCAGCATGCCAGCTCGGTCCAGAAGCGTTCGGACATTCCAGGCTCCCAGAATGAGTCTCTGGAGTTTTTTCTTCTTTTGCATTGTTCGACCGCTATGAGGGTGAGTCTTTTAGCTGCGGTAAACTGACCAGACGCTAGAAGAGCAAGGATTTGTCTGGGGCACGATTCAGAAACAAAGCGACCACTTACCCATGGACCACCTGCGTGCAGGTTTGTGATTGCAACCGCCAGTGTTCATCTCCACCTGTTGCTCTACCATGCACCCATCGCCGCAGGACTTGAGGGGTGTATGCTGACAGGTCGGTTGATGAGATAAGATGCAAAACAAACCTGTGCATGAAGGCTTTATAGTGAGAAGACCGTTGCACAGGTGCAATCCCACTCTCTCGGCCTGGCGAGTCTTGATCCAGTGGCACGGGGAACCATTACAACGGGAGACTGCCAGGCTGCAGTGGATGACCAGGAATTCTATCGGTGCCATGTCCAGTTCTAGGTGCTCCACGACGCTTGCTGCCACTGCCTTCACAACCGTTGGATCTCAGATGATGATCTCTTCCTATTGTTCTGCCGGAAGTCAGTCTTCAAATGCGGTAGGGCTGGCACAGCCCAAACCTAACTCACTGATGGTTTAAGACCCATCAGTTACCTTCACCTGGTTCAGCCGACTCGTCAAAGCCGTTGTCCGGGGGGTGGCCGCTGTTGCATGCAACAGCTTTGAGGAGCCACAGGTGAAAGCTGAGTGTCAGGTGAGGACCAGTGACAGGACCAGGGTCTGCCCTGAGAAGGGCATGGCGTGCCCCCTGCCAAAAGGTACTTCCTCTCCCTGACACCCCGAACCCTTCCTTATATATATATATATATATATATATATATATATATATATATATATATATATATATATATATATATATATATATACACACACACACACACACACACACACACCCACACACACACAGGAATCCTCAGTTTCCACGGTTTATTTGGACCGAGAGACCCCCACAACCACTGAATTCCATGAAGTAGTATCACCCCCCCATACATCCCCACCCCCTGACTGACTTATATGTACATGTATATGTGCATATAATATCAATAAATACATATTCAATGCTATAAATGCTTATAATAACAATTAAGAATTAAAAATAATGCATAAGATGTAAATAAAATATAAATACACACATGGACATGTGCATGCACATACGCACCTTACAAAAAGGTGTTTGTTTAGGGGGATTTTTTTTTTTTTTTTTTTTTGTGTAATTAGCCTTAATTTTTGCCACATTTTCCTTAACTTTTCCTCCTATTCTTCCTTAATTTCCTTGTTTTTTTTTAATTCGATGAATATTAAAAAAAAAAAAAAAAAAAAAAACGCGATGCACTGAAGCTGAAATACGATTGGAAGCATCTCTTGTCTCTAATTTGAAATTTTCACAGGTCTAGTGTTCCAAATGTTACCCTGGATTTACATCTCAACTTACAATCTCCACAAATTAAAAAAAAAAAAAAAAAAAAATCTTGTAACAATCTTCCCCATTTCACCAATTCTCTCAAGATCACCACGTTTTGATCCCACAGTCCCTTACACTCATCATGATTTTCTTAAATTGTTGAGGTCATGGACGGCTCTAATGTAAATTCAGGGTAAGCAGTCACCTATTGCACATATGGGACTGTTTTCCACTGCGTAAATACCTCTGGAAAATATGTTGTGTTGGTTTTCATTTCAAACTGCAATCTGTAATTAATTTGATGGTTATTATTTTTTGTATCAACAGTACATGGATTCTCCACATACTAAATCATGATGTGTTTGTTATTTGTAGGCCAGGTACTTTGAAATTCTCCACAGTTTTCAAGCCATCACTTAAGTTTAGCCAGTACACACAAAAAAAGAATTATAATAATGCACATGAAGATATTGCACATTAAACATGTAAGAAATATGGCATATTTGAGTGTGGACAGCATACAATAAACAATAATAACATCCACTGCCCATGGAACTGTGGAAATTGCTCTTTCTTATTGCACATACTGAGCTGAGTATTGCATGTTGGATAGAAAACAGTACACATGATGAAAGGGCATATGTGCACGAGACAAAGCATAATGGGATTTAATGAAGATATGCACATGCCTGTGAACACTATACTGATGGAGCAAAAGAGAATGTGCATAAATTCTACTCAACTGATCCTCAAGTCTATTCTGGCACTGCTCTGAAACCTTACTGTATTTGTTGTGTTTTCCATATAGTCATTCATCAGGACGATGAACCAAATTGTTTAATAGTCCCATCTAATAATATAGTTGCTTATATTGAATGTGTTTGCAGTTCAATTCAGGGGTTTTAATAATCTTCTACTGCCCTTAACAATGCATTTGAATGCTGCATCAGTCAAACTTGCCTCATTTATTAACGCAATTGACCATTGGGTAAAATATGGTCATTAAAATGGACTTTACACAGTAGAGTAGTGATAAGCACGTTCACCTCACAAAAAGAAGGTTCTGGGTTTGAGTTTGAGATTGATCCAGCTTCCTCGCAAATCTAGTAGGACAAAGTGGTTCAGAAAATGATGGAATGAATGAATAGTTAAATTTAAGTCTAACTATTCCAAACTCGGCAAGCCGATGAAAACTGTTTAGTTCATAGTCCAAAATAAGTAATGGCTTATGATGCTTAAATTTAATGTACAATCAAAATATATTAAGATTTGAACTTACTTTCTAATCTTCATCATCATGATTTAACTAACCCCATTCATTCAAGGTTGCCACTGCAGATAATTGATTGAATATGACTTTTAAGCAGTTGGGCAGTGGTGGCCTAGTGGTTTAATGTGCTGGATTACTGATCCTAAGGTTGGGGGTTCAAGCCCCACTCATCACAGGTTGCCACTGTCCCTCCCAATGCAGCTAAGTGGGTTATCAAAGGCTGTCCATGTCTCTCACTGTCTATGGCAGGAGTCACCAACCTTTTGGAAAGTGAGAGCTGCTTCTTGGGTACCAATTAATATGAAAGACTACCAGGTCGATCCACACTTGTGAAATAACAAATTTGCTGAATTTAACTTTAATTCTATGTTATTAGCAATAATTAATGATATTCATCTATGTGATGATATTAATTTGATTTAAAAAATAGCAAGAATTAGATGCTGCTTAATGGAGAGTGGTGTTGTGGAGCCACGGGCCTTTTCTAAAAACAGCAGTGAACAGGCCTGTGGGCAACTCATGCCGTCCTTGCGGGCATCCTGGTGCCCGCAGGCATCATGTTGGTGACCTCTGGTCTATGGTAAGGGGCATGTAAAAGAACCATTGCTGACTTTCGACAAGAGTAGCTGCAAAGCAGTCAGCATCTTTTCTGCCCTGTGATGGCCTGATGAGCTGTCCAGGGTGTACTCTGCCCTCGCTCAGAGTTGGCTGAGATGGGCACCAGCCTTCCCGCAACCCTAATTAGGATGAAGCGGTTGCAGAAAATGAACTGTAATGAGTTTTAAGCAGGATGCAGTGACTGATGGAAGCTTTCCAATGTATTCAGGCTTGGGGCAGGACAATTATCACATTAGCTTGGGCAACCTAGGCCATTAACACTTATGGGCATATTAGAATCAGCAGTTGACCTAATACATGTCTTTAGACGGTGTGAATAAATTGGAGCATGTAGAGGAAATACTCAACCATAGGGAGAAAATTAAACCTCCAAATAGAAAGTCCCTTTCCAGCCATCAAACTCAAAACCAGAACCTTCCCAGTGTGAGACAACATTGCTAACCACTGAGCTACAATGTTGCGCATCATTTTAAACTACCAACAATATTTTATTATATTGTTGCAAAACAATTTTCTGTAAGCAGAATTATTTGATTTGAGATGTGAGGAAGTGTTGGGCTTTTTTTTTTTTTTTTTTACACCCAAGCCATAGGTGGCTCGTCAGGCCAGTGCTTATCCCCAGTTTCAGTAGCGTGAAGTGACCAGGAGTACAACTCCTCCTGGATGTGATGCTAGTCCATCACAGGTTACTATGCTAATGAAGTTCATATCTGCACCATTTGGGGGATTGAACAGAGAGGAGACATTTTTTTTGTCCATAGTGAGAGGTGAAAACACAAGCCAAAAGTAAATGACTAGCTTGCAAGACAATCCAGGCCTAATTCCTCCAGTGGAGAAAATGATTTTTCTAAAAATGTGTTCATTGGGTAGAGTTTTTCTGTGAAACAAGGACCGGGCTGAATAGGGCAGCAGCTGGCAACCAGCATTGTTTAATAAGGCAGAATATCCACATGATCAATTTACTGTAGAATCTAGTGTCCTGGTGCCACTTCTGTCAGGTTGCCCCAAGTAATTGCAAACATTGCCTATACCAGAGACCATTAATTCAGCAAGAATAATATGTGGCACAGAAATAAAGTACCTGCCAGGTTGAAACACAAGTGTGTGCCATATGAAAGGCCACTGGGATACTGGCTCATTTTATAATAAGATAAATAGTTGATGAAATTTTCTAAACTACAAAGTCTTTGAACTGTACAATAGTAAAAAAAAAAAAAAAAAAAAAAAAAAAAAAAAAAACTTAAATTAAATAAACTTTTAAATCACATTTTCCCAAAATGAATAAACAGTACGAAAGGAAGCATGAATCTTAATTCATTCATTTGCTGAACCATTTAATTCAGCTACGGTCACAAGGAGGCTGAAGCCTAGCTCAGCCAACACTGGGCCAAGGCAGGGTACATCCTGAAAGCCTCACCAGTCCACTGTATGGGAAGCACATACAATCTCACCTAGGAGCATTTTGGAACGATCAGTGAACCTAATGTTTTTGTGTCTGAACTATGGAAGGAAGCCCATGAAAGCATGAGAAAAACAAGTGCAGGGCATCACTATGCCACCATGCTGGAGGGAAAAAGATTGTTATTGCAATTCCAAGGGTTAATGACAAATACATTTGAAAATGATTCTGACTATCTGTTTCTTTTGATCTGGTTGTAATAAAGGTTGTTTTGGTGGCAATATAATGTAGCAATAAAATGAATTCACTTGACAATCTGAATGCACTGAGTGACCAGGTTATCCCATCAATTGGCTGTGGTGTTGGTTCGGTGGTGGCACAAATATAAAATTGAAGTTCCAAGAGTGGTTCAAGGAGCACTAATTCTGGTAACTCAGTTTCCAATCCACTCTTAGGATTACAGGAAAACTGGAGCCTACATCAGCCAATGCTGGGTGAAGACAGGATGCACCCTGAAAAGTTTTCCAGACCATTGCAGCACCAACACACAACCATTCACCCTCACATGTACACTTAGGGGCAATTTGGAATATATAATTACCCTATGTGGCCTTTATCAAAAGGAAACTACTGGAAAACATGCAAACTCCAGAGTAAACACCCGAGCCTGGGACTTGAACCCAGGACACTTTTACTGTGAGGTAGATGCCAATGACTACACCGCTGTGCTTGCCTGATTAATGGAGCATTAGGGATAATTTTCCCATATGCCCTGGCACTACAGAGTCTTGAGCTTAACCCTATTGAAAGTTTTTGAAATCTGCTTGAGAAGACTTTGCAGAGTGGTTTGATTTTATAATTAAATTCAAGATGTTGGTGAAAAATTAACTCAACTGAGTTGAAAATGTGATATTGCATAATTTTATTAAAGCAACTCCATGGAAATTACCCACTGTAATCAAGGCTAAAGGCAGTCCAACAAGATATTGTACATTTTATTTTGGTCATTTGCAGAAATAAGAGAGAGAGAGGGAGAGAGAGAGAGGGAGAGAGAGAGAGAGAGAGATCCCATGTGGCAATCACAATAACAGCAAGATGTATTATGTTTCATTTTTGAATTATTAAAACTAAATAAGAAGGTATCAAAAACAGTGAACTCAGCACCATATGGCGAAGCAAAAACATTTGTGCAAAACTTAAAAGGTGACCATTATGCATCTGCTGTATACACATAATCCCATTACTTTCTCATATACACAGCTCTAGGCTATCTCATTCTCCTCTGTTCATTAGCTAAACCTCTCTTCAGTGCACCACATAAACACTCCCCTGGGCATGGCTATCCACAGCTACCCCTATCAATTGGATGAAAACAATAAACAGGTGGTTTATGAAGAACTCAGGGCTTTGTTCAGCATGGATTATTGGTGTAGCCCTGTGGTACAAGGAAAACAGCACTTTTCATTTCCAGGCGGAGTTCATTTTTTGAACTGTTAATGTGACATATTTGATACATATTCTATCCAATAGTGCAGAAAGATGAATTTCTTGATTACCTAAGCATAGTCATACTGACTTGATAACGAGCACCTGAAATCACTGAAATCAATATTTTGATATATATATATATATATATATATATATATATTTTTTTTTTTTTTTTTTTTTTCCACCAAGTTACAATTCATCAAATTAAGAAAAAATGCCCCTTAGCTTTCCAAGAGATCCTGCTAATGTTTCAACATTCAAAGAGCCCTGAGCGGGACAGGACTCCTGTCAAACAAAAACAATGTGTTATTGGACAAGTGGATGCATATGGGTCATATTTGAAGTTTGGGCATCCAAAATTGTTGACACAGCAATTACAGCCTGTTTTAATTGCAATATAATATGCATATATGCATATGTTTTTAGGTACTGGTGATTTCTATATGGACAGTCTAGTAGATAGAGTCCAGGAAAAATTAGAGCAAAATTAACAATCAAGTTTATCTTACACTTATAGTTTTTGCAGGTGGGAAAGATCTGCTTAAATAGCATTTTACTGATAGACAATATCTCTTATTTGAAAATGAAAGTTTCTAAAAGACCATGTCTTTACACACACACACACACACACACACACACACACACACACACACACACACGCACACACACACACACACACACACAATTACCGTGTTTGATGTGATGAGCGCCCAGGGTGCTCTAAAAATCAGAGTGGGTGGGCGCTTATTAAAATGTTATCAGCGGAGTGGAACGGTGAGTGCTTACTACCATCAAGGTGAAAAACATGAATAATAACAGAACAATAAAAGAGTTTTAGTGGTATTTTTATTATTCATTTTGTAGTATCAGCCAAACTACTTACATTTAAACAAACATACGTACACTTACTTACAAACTACTTACTAGTTGAAAATAAAGAGAAAATACAATCATTAAAAAAAATACCCCTTCCTTCCTGGTGCTGTTTCTTTAAACCGGAAGTAAAATTGAACCAATCAAGAATGTCAACTTTAGCACATGGCACACTGAACAACTCAACACGAACATAAACAAAAGCACATGGCCAGGTTAGTGAGCAGGAGAATCGGGTGAAAAATACTCGTCATCACTTTCTGATAGGTCCATATCTGGCTCATCGCTACATTCATTCAGAATATCCCATAGTTTTACCGTAGCAGTTTTTAATGGTTCATCAGTTGTTGGAGATTTACCAAGAGAACACAGCAAAATATTTTCCTGTTTTTTTAAAGCACGGCGGAACAATCAAATCTGTTGTTACTGATGAAAATTATAGACATTCCCCAGTGGCAGGGGGTCTTGAAATACCGTGTAAACTCACCTTTACAGGCAGTAAATGCCTCGTTTTACTGTTACAGATACTGATCGAATAAAATTGGTAAGTTTGATCTACAATTTTATCACCACTGCACATGGGCGGTAATTCGACGTACGATCAAAAAACTTGGCTTGCTTAACGGAGCAGAGCGCCTATTACGTCGAATATGGTAAATTTTACCACTTTATTATTAAGTTTATCTCTATAATTCATACTACATTTTACACCCACAATGTAATATTTTATTCCTGATATTCACATTTTTTTTAAATCAGAACCTCAATTTCCAAATGTCTTATTTATAAACCATTTTTTCTTGTTTGTCTAATTTCACCACTGCAGTTTAGCAAAGGAACAATTAAAAAAGTGGATTCTTGTAATTTACACATTCCTAATGTGACAAGGTGAGATGAACTTATATCCATGTGTTCAAGTTCATGTTCATTGTCCTGTAAATAAGCATGATGGGTAAAAAGCTTTTACAAATCTGATTTCTTCATTAGTACTGTATTCATCTATAATCCATCACATTGGAAGTCTACTTCATCATCTAAAGATGTGTTTCAGATTTTACACACCCACCTATGTGCACTGAATGATTAACTCCCTCTCAGTAATACACCATGTAATTGCAACTTACCTATATATCATTATTTGGCAGCTGTTGTAAATGTCAAAGTTTTTAGTGATGAATTCACCCAAAAGGACAGTTTTATAAATGAAACAAGGCCTGAGATCATCTTACTTTTGCATACATTAGTTTCTTTTTCTTCTGATTATGCAGATTCCTTCATGTGTTTGTTGGTTAAGACTTGACCATACATTGTTTCTTTGAGAAAAATGTGATCTGAGTCTTGGGCCGTCATGATTTTATTCATTTATTCTATTTTCCTATTGACAAATCCATTAGTAGAGATGCTTTTTCCCATCCTAGCTGATTCTGGGCAAAGGCAATGTGCACCCTGAACAGCTTGCTACATCATCACAGGGCTAACACGCTCAACCATTCACATTCATACCTCAGATTATTACAATTCACACCATAATATTTAAAATCAGTCTAATTGTAGTGTGGAAGGAACCCAGAGACCTGGAGGAAACCCACAGAATCATTGGAATGAAAAGAAAACTACATACAAAAATGGGCATGAGGCTCGGACATAGGACCTTATTGCTGTGAGGTGGAAGTTCTAATCTTATCCCACCATGCAGCCCCCATATGAAGTTATCATTTGTTTTTAGTCAGGTGGGGACTTACTGCCTTGTTTGTACTGCTTTAGCCCATATGAGGGCTTTTATGGAAAGCAGACTAAAGAGTCTTCACCTTTGCTCTTGGGATGGAAAATTGGAACACTTAGGAGCATCGTTAAAGTTTGTTGAGGGGTTTGGAGAAGGCATTCGAGGGTAGATGAACTCTACAATGCATTTTTGACAAAAGGCTATTCTTTATTTTCTTCTGAAGAAGGTAATTCAGTTTATGTGCACATTGGACACATAAAACAAATTTGATGTATTTGATTTCGAATTGGATGCAGATGGCTTTTCTTCAATAAAAAGAAAATACACTGATTTTTAAATAGATGAAGAAAACTGAAAGAAAACTCATCCAGGGAGAACTTGCAAAATTTTGTACATACAGCAACCTGAGCTCAGCACTAAACTTAAATGTTAAGACAATAAAATATTCATTGAATTTATTTTATTTGACTTTTGCCTGACACTTGTTCCCATGGTCACTTACAGTCATGGCAGGACACTGAGCAGTTGAGGAGCAAAGTATACCAGGATTTAAAATTGCATACTTCTGATAAGTAGTAATAACAATTCAATTTGATGAGGCTTGTACTTCATTTTTTTTTTTTTTTTTTTTTTTTGCTCTGAGCTCCCTCTTTCCCTACAAACTCATTTCAAGAACATCGCTGCAACATTTCCATCGTAGCAACCTAAAAAGTTAGTGATGTAGTCAGGATTCAATTTGAAATGTTGCTGCTACATTGTGCCAATGTTTCCTTTCCAACACATGCCAGAGATGTGACAGAGTAAGTTTTTATTGCTAAGATATACAGGGATCCCTCATGCTTCAATTTATGCGACTTCAGTGCTTCGCGATTTTTTTTTTTTTCATATTCATCGAAGTAAAAAATTTTTAAAAAATAAGGAAGAATAGGGGAAAAGGTTAAGGAAAATGCCACAAAATCCCAAAATCTTCCATCAAAACTACAGTACTTACATTTTGGTGAGGTACATGTCTTTATGTGTGTGTGTGTGTGTATTTATAATTTATTTACATCTTATGCATTATTTTGTTATATTTAATTGTTATTATAAGCATTTATAGCATTGAATATGGATTTATTGATATTATATACACATATACATGTTCGTATACGTCACTCGGCGGGGTTGGGGGGGTTGATCCTACTTTGCGGATTTCAGTGATCATTGGGGAGGGAGATCTCGGTCCCAATTAACAGTGGAAACTGAGGGATCCCCGTAACATGTAATGTCCTGACGAAAAGTTTTTTTTGTTGTTTTTTTGTTTTTTTTTTTGTTTTTTTTATACAGTCTGTCTGTCTTCCTTTCGGCTTTTTCCCTTTTACTCAGGAGTCGCCACAGCGAATCATCTGATTCGCACGTTTGATTTGGCAGAGGTTTTTACGTCGGATTTTTTACAAATTGCATAGATTTTAAAAACATGGTAAATTGTTATATTTCAGCAACACAGCAATAACAACAGTACTATCTAAAGTCATGAAACCATTTTGAAACGAGCATTGAAAAAATCTACCACAAGTGTACCTATTGTGTTGTAATACAGTATTTCAGATCATGTGAGCATGATGTGATCAGTGGTACATTTTGTTAGTCATGTCATAGTGATGCTATTACTATGTTAGAAAAAAAATGTCAAAGAAATAATTTGTCTGTAGTGCTGGCCTTCTGGGTTTTCAACTGACTTCCCTCCCATTTTCTCGCTAATTCAGACTTATCCAATTCCCACACTTCAGGTATTGCCTTCCCTATCACACAACCACCACCAGCCGGGATTGGGGGGGGGGGGCACAAGCATGCACACACCCCCTCTGTGAAATAGAATTCTATCCACTCACCTTTTTCCAAACTGCGGTGCCATACTGTACATACTTGGACATTCTAACACACTCTGAGGAAAAGCACTTTCCGCCCCCTCATATGAATGAGCTCACAGATGCCCATGATTAGTTGACATATTATTTTTCAATTAAACTCCCAGAGTCATTCATTCATTTTCTGAACCACTTAATCCAAAGTAGGCTCGCAGGGAGGTCGGTGCCCATCTCAACCAGCTCTGGGCGAGGGTAGAGTACACCCTGGAGAGCTTGCCAGGCCAACAGAGGGCAGAAACACGCTGACAACTATGCAGCCTACTTTTGATGAAAGTCAGCAATGGTTCTTTTACATGCCTTTCACCATAGACAGTGAGAGACATGGCCGGCCTTTGATAACCCAATTAGCTTTACTGGGGGGGGGGGGGGGGGGGCCCTCCCACAGAGTAATATTTTATTTCATATTTAATATATTTACACATTTTACTGTTTTTTGAAAACATATAGATTTTTACTTGTAGCCTAAAGCAGAGTTTATTCAATCTACAGCTGCTGCGCAAAAACCAGAGCATGTGAAATACAAAAGCATATAAAGGTACCTTTTTGTCAGTATACATTTTTTTTTTTCCATTTAACTTTGACATGTCCTCCAACAGTCCCATATTAATGATAGAAATTATTTTAATACAACAGGTTGTCAGGTCAGTCAGACAATTGAGAACAGACATTGAGTCTCGCAGTAGATTTGCCAAATAGACTGATAAATCATACATGTGCAAGGTTACTATAAAATAGAGAAGCTTCGGTGCAGCACATTATTTCATTTAATAATAGGCTGTATGCATATTCTGGGCTTTTTATTTATATATAATGTATGTACATGTGTACTACCTAAAAGTAAATTTATGCCATTGACATGAGCAGGAGTCCAGACACTCTGGGATACATGTGCAGATGGAAACATTATGGAATCCAAGCAAATCTAAACCAGAGCATAAATACACAGGACAGAAAGAAGCAGAAACTGGAACAATCAACAGGTATACAGGCAGGGAAGAAACCAGGATAGCAAATAGACTACTAGATTTTTTTTTTTTTGGTGGGGAGGTGAATGTGGAAGTGATTGTGCATAGAAATAACAGTCCCCAAAAGTCCATATTTGTAGTCAGCAGATAACTGTGGAAAATGAAGTCAGACGTGGCTTTGGGATTAGAGAAAGTGCTTCTGAGAGTCAGGGATTAGAAACATGATGGTATCGCTGTGCAGGCACTATGAGCACTCCATGCACTGTCTGATTTTCAAGATTCGATGGGACCCTTCAATAGTACCGAGCCATAATGAGGATGAGTGGAATCAAGCTGAAGGACACAGAGTTCATCAGCACTGAAATAACACCAGCTTTGGCTTAGTGCAGGATAGACTTTTCAGCATCTAAAAGTTGCAGAGTTAAAATAAATAAATACTTTAAACTTAAACCAGTGTGGCCCAAACAGTTATTTGATTGAAGTGGTATAATAGCATGATGGTGTATAGCAATAATTCTGTGTTCGGCTAAATAACTAAATGAAATGTCTTGAACCTGTATGCATCATGTTGATACTTCGAGTGATGAATAAGCAGGTGGCGTTTGACAAATGTTTTCATTTAAGTGTTATACTTTGGAAATCAAAAGCACGTCTGGAAATTCAGCGGCATGCTGCAAGGTAGCAAGTTAATTCTAAGCTGCTACAGTATGGTTTAGGGACCTGGTACAAGAGCCATTGTACTTTCTTTATATGTATATTCTTCATACATGTGTTTGTTTAGTTTAATTACAAGAAAATACAGAACCATTATTAATTTTGGGATAAGTAAAAATATTAATTGTAGGCCTGATATGCATAATGAGGCGAGCTATATGATACACAGATTCACTTGAAATCATCATCACTAGCAGTCAGACATTTTTTACCATCCTTTCAGATACTCAAATCAAACACTCATCAGTAACTCATCTCTTATCACAGTCTACCCTTTAATCTAGCAATCTCACATCATAATTAAAGCACATGCCTGATAATTAATTTCCATATGAAAGTGTGATACTCTGGGAATCATTGCAGATCAAGTTGCTAGGCTTTAAGGGATTATTCCATTAGATTAACATTCATTATAATACCAAATAAGTTTGCACAAAATTATTTCGACTGTAGATTACAAAAGAACAATTAAGAAATCAAGAATTTTTGAATGCCTGAAGCACAAAAAAAAAAACATTTCTTCCACATTCAGTCCTTTAAAATGACCACTCAACAATCCACCTTCGATTAAAGATTGACTATCAGTGATGGTGAACATGGATGGCTCATCATTCAGTTCATTTTCTGTAACCACTTAATACTAATTAGGGTCGCGGGGAGGCTGGCGCCCATCCCAGCTGACTCCGGCGAGGGCAGAGTACACCCTGAACAGCTTGTCAGGCCATCACAGGGCGGAAACACACTGACGGCTTTGCAGCTACTCTTGTCAAAAGTGAGCACTGGTTCTTTTACAGCCTCACACCATAGACAGTGAGAGATATGGCCGGCTTTTGATAACCCAGTTAGCTGCACTGGGGGGACAGTAACAACCTGTGGTGAGTGGAGCTTGAACCCCCAACCTTAGGATCAGTGATCCAGCATCTATACCACTAGGCCACCACTGCCCTTAACATGGATGGTATGTTAGTTAAAAATTAGTTTGATATCATTATACCAACACTACATATTGTATCGCGGCACGGTGGCGTAGTGGTTAGCACGTCCGCCTCACAGCAAGAAGGCCCGGGTTCGATTCCCGGCCTGGGCGTTTCTGTGTGGAGTTTGCATGTTCTCCCCGTGCTTGTGCGGGATTCCTCCGGGTGCTCCGGTTTCCCCTGCAATCCAAAGACGTGCACTGTAGGTTAATTGGCCGTTCTAAATTGACTGTAGTTTCTCTCCTGCAGCGGCACTGGAACCCAGTCGTATCGGCACTTGCCTTTCCATTGGATCCTTCCGGTGGCGCCGAGACAGGGGGGGACTTGCTGCTTGGGTAACAGCCTGGCCCTCATTACTCCCTACCCAGGCTCTGTGCACTGGGGGGTATCACCAGTCGGGATACTGGCCAGAGCGCAGCCATAGTCCTTCGGGACTGACGGAGGCCTACATATTGTTTGAAGCTCATGTTTTTATGTCTACATTGTTTTAGTACTGCTCAAGAAGCAAAAGAGTAATAGTTAAATACAGTGGTACCTCACTTTACGATAGTCCCAGCAAACGAAAAATCCAGGTTACGAAAAACATTTTCCAAAATTGTTTGTTTCTGTATATGAAACAAGTTCTTACGAAACGCGCCAAACGAGCCGTTCAAACATTAAAACATTAAAATGCATGATTCAGACGTTAAAATGCGCCATTCAAACAATGCCCGAGCTGCTCCCCCATCAATGACGTTCAAACATCCCGCCCGCTGGCCTCCCATTGGCTAGGAGGGATGACACAGCTACCTCCCATTGCCTATCTCTCAACATCCCACCCAGCTGGCCTCCCATTGGCTAGGAGGGATAACGCAGCTCCCTCCCATTGGCTATTATGGAGCTGCATCTCCCATAATGCTTTTCGTGTAAAGGAAAGAGTTACTGTTGTTTCATGCTTTATTTTTTTGACTCAGGCTTTTAACCTTCTATAAACATTTGTAAGATTATAATTCTGCTAAGAATACATGGTCAACACATGCGCGCACACACACACGCGCGCGTGCACACACACAAACACACACACACATGTGATTTCCGGTTCGAGTGAGAAGAAGAAACGGGCCCGAGTGATATTGCAAAGGAATACGTCCAAACCCGTCTACCATTACTACGATATTGAAGCAGAAAGAGGTCTTAAAGGTATGCTTATATCATTTTTAAAGGGTTTAGGGGGTAGTATTGGGGGCCTTGGAATGAATCACGTGTTTTACATGTAAAATGCGGGTTCAATTTACGAAAAATCCAGGTTAAGAAAAAGGCTCGGGAACGGATTAATTTCGTAAGGTGAGATACCACTGTATAAGAATCTGTGCAAGGAGACATTAGTGATCAAAGACATTTTACCTGTCTTAGTAGGTCTCATTGGATGGTGTTGCCCAAAAATGCACTACAGTATATATATATATACTATAAAGTACTATTAAAGAAATATATAATCATATAGAATTTTATTACTTAAATGAGATTTTTATGTCTTATTTTATATTTTTTGATTAATCATGAGCAAGCATGAGCAGGTGCATAAGCCGTATAATGAGGTCCCTAAAGCATCTTCAACATTTTAGTACATAGTCTGGTACCTTCCGAGTCGTAGGATGACTCTTGGCGATCTGCCATGAAGGGTCACGCCTTGATTATCATCTTCATGGAGGTTTTCTTGACAAGGATAGTGCAGTGGTTTGCCAGTGCCTTCTGCACGATGTGAACCTACAGGCAATTTAGAACAGCCAATTAACCTACTGTGCATGTTTTTGGACTGTGGGAGGAAACCAGAGTACCCGGATGAAATCCACTCAAGCACAGGGAGACCATACAAACACCACACAGAAACGCCCAGGCCGGGAATCAAACCCAGGCCTCTTTGCTGTGAGGCAGATGTGCTAACTACTACGCCACAGTGCCGCCTTCGTTCCTAGTACATGGATACTTATACATTCATTTACTTTGAGAACCGCTTAATTCTAGTTCGGGTCGCAGGGAGGCTGGTGCCAATCTCAGCTGAGTCTAGCCGAGGACAAAGTCCACGCTGGACAGTTCGGTAGGCCATCGCAGGGCCAACACTCACACAACCATTCCATGGATACATAATGAAAGACAACTGCAAAGAAGCATTTTTATAGTTTATTTATTTATTTATTTTTTTAACTCTGAAAGACATTTTGAACAATGAGCTCTGTGTATTTCAATCACAGCTAAGCTTACTCATTCAGAGTTTAGTACATATAGTACTGCATAGAAACTTAAATGTCATGGTCATAAAGGTGTGTCTCACACAAAAAGGTTTAGTATTTACTATTCATAATGAACCAAAATTAGATTTATTTATTTTTCCATTTTAGAGTGGGACATCTGCTGTTTTGATTCAGGCATTATTCACTCAGGAGAAGCCTTTTTTAATCCCCAAGTAGAGGCCCAGTAAGATCACACCATTTCCATATAGCATATACAGTATTTATAGACAGACATTTACCCAGAAATGGAGGGTAAACAAAACAGGAACGGAAAAATATGAGTGAAATTATTGCAAGAACATTTTATTTTTTTTAATGTACAACACAATTCTTCTGGACTCTGTACATGCTGTGTCCATGCATGTATAATTTAAATTAGATATGCATGTGAATATTATACAGCTTTGTACAGGATGCATAATAACAAGCCAGATTGTTTCTTTGTATATCTGAGAAAATTAGTTTAGAGTGGAAGCCTTTGTGTCATGTGTTTGTTTGTGTGACAATAAAACTAATACCCTGTTGTCAAAGCACAGAAAAAACATTAGATATACACTTCATTAACATCTCACTTAGGCAAAATAGTCAATCATGATATAAATGTCAAATAGGCACAAACAATTAAGAACTTACTTCAAAATTGGTCTTCATTTTCCCAACTTGGTCGGCACAAATGCACTGTTTTGTGATTGGAGTATGCATGCTCTTCCTCTGCCTGTCTTCCCAGAGTCAACTGATATCGACCACAACTTTCCTCATGACCCTAAGGTATAAGCAGTATAGATAATAGATGGATATATGGATGAAGCCTAGTACTTTATAGCCTTATAGTATATGGTCTTGAGGGGCACTGTGTTAGTGGTTCACACTCTTGCCTCACAGCAAAAAAGAGCCTGGATTCAAGCACGGTGGTTGGTGAGGTTGTTTCGTTGTGGAATTTGCAATGTTCTTCTTATACTTGTGTAGGTCGTCTCTGGGTAGTCATGTTTCCTCTCACAGTTTAAAGACATACACATTAGGTTTATACTGTTACTCTAATTTGTCATAAGTTTGTCATTGTAGATGTCAGTATGATTTTTTTTTTTTCTTTGTCCAAGGTAAGAGGTTCTACATCAGGTTTGCTACCCACTCAGTTAAAAGCATACAGTGCAGCAATCACAAAATGGTGCAATGCACCTATTGGTGCCGAATAGGAAAGGCAGACAAATTAATCTAGGCTTAGGAATGGGCCTGTGTTGTCATTCTGTCATATGTGGGTTATGGTCGCGTGTTTCATCATTACTGTTCACAAATAAACTGTTCTAGCACACTGAGAAGAACCAGTACAGAGAGTACGGTCCCCAATAAACCATTAAATGCACCCTATTCCTGTTGCACTTCATATACTTTGCCGAACTCCATTTAGAGAAAAACTTTAGATTACCTGTACGTATGCAGAGAATTGCCTTGAACTTACACCAAACAGATGCTACATATGAGGATAAAGGCGAGCATTGCAGTGTCTCAGTTCAGTTTCACAGAGTAAAACTGATAAGAATTTTAAATGAAAGAGCCTTCTACAGGGTGCAGTGATATAACATTAATAGGTCTCCCTAACAGGTCGACTGCATAACAGATCGAACTCTGTGTTTTGGGTCCAGTCGATTGACTCCGTGTATTGACTGTGTTATGAGCCATCATATCCAGCAAGTGAGTCTCTGTTTTTGCCTCAAACTATAGACTATATTGCGCAAGTAAAAAATCCTTGAATTTCCAGTCATGTTTCCTTGACAAATAAAAAAACTTCAAATAACAATTTAATTTTGGGTGGAATTCAAAAAAGTAAACCACCTAAATCTGAGAATTGATCCGTGTTCGTACCAGTATTGAATCTGAAATGGTGATGCATTAACATTTCCCTCCTTTTCAGAGAGTGACATGTGTTAAAGTCAGTTTTATTTTCAGAAAATGTTTTCAATAGCACATCAGTAACACTAATGAGAAAATGACATTTTTCACTGCACCCCTAAATTAAATACAATATTGCTATGAGCAGCTTTGAATCATCACTAATTCTCCAGGAGGTACTACATTTCCATTTAGTTGGCACTCATTTAAAGCTTTTGAAGCACAAAGAAGGGGGTATTAAGCAGGGATTAACATGAACACATTGTACAGGTTTCCATTGAGTATACTGTAGAAGCCCTTGCATGGTCAGATTTTTGAGAATATTGTATAAGGGACTCAATCTATCCATCCATACATATCATCTGTCATTTAACTGAACTACTTATCTGTCAGGGTCACGGGCGAATCTGGAGCTAATCCTGGCTAATCTAATGCAACAGGCAGAGTACACCTGTAACAGGATGCCCACCTATTGTAAAGCCAAATAACAAGTCCAAACAAAAATATATAAATTCTCACAAGTTTTTAAATTTCATTAAATGAAAAAACTACAAAAATGATGAAATCGTGAAACGGCACCTTCTAGGTAACCCTTATCAATTGGCTGTCAATATTCGTCTTAATATTTGGATTTCTTTTTTGAGTGAATCCATTAAATGTATTCTCACGAACAGTGGCACAGATTGCTCCCAGAGCCCAAGGACATGCTGATCAGGTCAACTTGGTACTCTGAATTATACACTGCGAGTGTAAATTATTGTTCATCTCTGTGTTTGCAACCTGTTCAGTAATTTACTGGCAACCTCTTCAGGGTCGAGTTTCCAGTGCCAAATGGGCTTTGCTCCAGCTTCCCCAGGTGAATCTGGCATATAGATTAGATTACATTCAACTTTGTCATTACACATGTAATAAATACAGGATAACGAAACTCGGTTTAGCATCCAATCAGAAGTGCAGAGAGCAAAAGGTGAAAATAAATAAATAAATAGATAAAAATAAAAATTATATATATATATATATATATATATATATATATATATATATATATATATATATATATATATATATAAATAATTTTTATTTTTATTTATATATATATATATATATATATATATATATATATATATATATATAAAAGGTTTCAGTGGGGCCAGTGGTGTAGTGGTTAGGGTGCTGTGCTCATGATTGGGAGGTTGTGAGTTCGAATCCCACCGAGACCCTCACTGTGCTAAGACCCCTGGGCAAGGTCTCAACCACAAGTGTGCCTCTGTTCACACAGCAATATAAATGGGTACCAGCAAAAATATACTGTGAAGGTAACTTGTGATGGACTAGTGGCCCATCCAGGAGGAGTTGAACTCCTGATCGCTTCACTCTACAGAAACCGGGGATAAGCACCGGCCTAATGAGCCACTAGCCTCGGGTGTAAAAACCCAAAGAACTTTACCTATACATAGATATACACACACACACATATTATATATATATATATATATATATATATATATATATAGGTAAAAGGAGAGGCGGGAGGCGTGTCCGTAGGCAGAGAGAGAAGAGAAAAAGCATGAGTCTAGGACTGAGAGTAGGGACTTTGAATGTTGGAACTATGCAAGGAAAAGATAGAGAGCTGGCTGACATGATGCAGATGCAGAGGAGGAAGGTGGACATACTGTGTGTTCAGGAGACCAGGTGGAAAGGTAGCAAGGCTAGAAGCTTAGGAGCAGAGCTTAAACTATTCTATCATGGTGTGGATGGAAAGAGAAATGGAGTAGGAGTCATCTTGAAAGAGAGGATTGTCAAGAATATTCTAGAAGTGAAAAGATTGTCAGACAGAGTGATGAGTCTCAAGTTAGAAATTGAATGTGTGATGTACAATGTTGTTCGTGCTTATGCCCCACAGGAGGATGTGAGCTAAAAGAGAAGGAGAGATTCTGGATTGACTAAGATGAAGTGATGCAGAGTACCCCCAGAGGTGAAAGAGTGGTCATCGGGGCAGACTTCAATGGCCATGTTCATGCAGGCAACAGAGGGGATGAGGAAGTGATGGGCAGGTTTGGTATCCAGGACAGGAACACGGAAGGACAGATGTTGATCGATTTTGCAAAAAGGATGGAAATGGCTGTGGTGAATACTTTCTTCAAGAAGAAACAGGAGCATAGGGTGACTTATAAAAGCGGAGGTAGGAGCTCACAGGTAGACTACATCTTGTGTAGGCGATGTAATTTGAAAGAAGTCAGTGATTGCAAAGTAGTAGTGGGTGAGAGTGTTGCCAAATGGTGGTGCCAGGATGGTGGTGTGCAGGATAACGTTGATGGTGAGGAAGGTGAAGGCAAAGGCAGAACAGAAGACAAAGTGGTGGAAGCTGAAAAAGGTCGTGTTGTCTTCAAGGAGTAGTTGAAACAGGCTTTGGGTGGTCAGGAAGTGCTTCCACATGACTGGAAAACTACAGCAAATGTGATCAGGGACACAGGTAGGAGAGTACTTGGTGTGTCCTCTGGAAGGAAAGTAGATAAGGAGACTTGGTGGTGGAATGAGGAAGTGCAGGAGTGTGTACAAAGGCAGAAGTTAGCTAAGAAAAAGTGGGACATTGAGAGGACTGAAGAGAGTAAACAGGAGTACAGGGAGACACAGCGTAAGGCGAAAGTAGCGGTGGCAACGGCCAACCAGAGGGCGTATGATGACTTGTATGATAGGTTGGACAGTAAGGAGGGAGAAAATGATCTATACAGGTTGGCACAGCAGAGAAATAGAGATGGGAAGGACATGTAGCAAGTTAGATTGATAAAGGACCGAGAGGGAAATGTATTGACTGATGACAGAAGTGTGCTGGGAAGATGGAAAGAGTACTTTGAAGAGCTGATGAATGAGGAAAATGAGAGAAAAAAAAAGAGTAGAAGAGGTGACCGTCAAGGACAAGGATAGTAAAGATTAGTAAGGGTTAAGTGAGGAGGGCACTGAAGAGGATGGAGAATGGAAAGGCAGTTGGTCCTGATGATATACCTGTGGAGGTATGGAAGTGTCTAGAGGAGGTAGCAGTAGATTTTCTGACAAGAACATTCAACAAGGTCTTAGAGTGTGAACAGATGCCGGAGGAATGGAGGAGAAGTGTGCTGGTGCCCATTTTTAAGAACAAGGGAGACGTGCAGAGTTGAGGCAACTACAGAGGGATAAAGTTGATGAGCCACCTATGAAGTTATGGAAAATAATAGTGGAAGCTAGACTAAGGGCAGAGGTCAGCATTTGTGAACAACAGTTTGGTTTCATGCCAAGAAAGAGCATCACATATGCAGTGTTTGCTTTGAAGAAGTTAATAGAGAAGTACAGAGAAGGTCAGAGAGAACTGCATTGTGCCTTTGTGAATCTGGAAAAAGCATATGACAGGATGCCAAAAGAAGAACTGTGGTATTGCATGAGGTAGTCTGGAGTGGCAGAGAAGTATGTTAGAGTGGTGCAGGACATGTATGAGAGATGTAAGACAGTGGTGAGGTGTGCTGTCGGTGTGACCGACTAATTCAAGGTGGAGATGGGACTGCATCAAGGATCTGAGCCCCTTTTATGTTTGCTATGGTGATGGGCAGGCTGACAGACGAGGTTAGGCAGGAATCTCCATGAACTATGTGATTGTGATCTGTAGTGAGAGCAGAGAACAAGTGGATGAAAATCTAGAGAGGTGGAGGTATGCCATGGAAAGGAGAGGAATGAAGGTTAGCCTCAGAAAATCAGAATACATGTGTGTGAATGTGAAGGACCCAGGAGGAACGGTGGTGTTACAGGGAGCAGAGATAACGAAGGTGGAGTATTTTAAGTACTTAGGCTCAACAATCCAGAGCAATGGAGAGTGTAATAAAGAAGTGAAGCCTGTGCAGGCATGTTGGAATGGTTGGAGAAATTGTCAGGTGTGATGTGCGATAGGAGAGTGTCAGCAAGAATGAAAGGAAAAGTGTACAAGACGGTGTTGAGGCCAGCGATGCGGTCTAGCTTAGAAACAGTGGCACTGAGGAAAAGGCAGGAGGCAAAACTGAAGTAGCAGAGATGAAAATGTCCAGGTTATCTTTGGGAGTAATGAGGATGGATAAGATCAGGAATGAGCACATCAGAGGGACAGCACATGTAAGACGTTTTTGAGACAAAGTCAGAGATGCTAGATTGAGATGGTTTGGACATGTACAGAGGAGGGAGAGTGAGTATATTGGTAGTAGGATGCTGAGGTTGGAACTACCAGGCAGAAGGCCTAGAGGAAGACCAAAGAGAAGATTCATGGATGTGGTGAAGGAAGACATGATAGTCAGAGTAAGAGAAGATAAGGTCATTGGAGTAAGAGAAAAAGATGCAGAGGACATAGTGAGATGGAGGCGGATGATTTGCTGTGGCAACCCCTGAAGGGAACAGCTGAAGAAGAAGAAGAAAAAGACAGTGTTACCTCACTGTACGAAATTACTCCGTTCCTATAGCATTTTTGGTGAATTGAACCTCATGTAAAACACATAATTTGTTCCAAGGCTCCCAATACTACCCCATCAACCCTTTAAAAATTATAAAAGTACACCAATTTTGAATGAAATATGTATGAAATATGTGTTAAAAGTAAAAAAAAAAAATTACCCATTTTTTAAATCTCTCAAACCCCCCCATGTGACGTTTTAAAGTCCGAGGGTTGCTGGTCTGAAGAACCTCCACCCCACACTCCTTCACAAGGTCCTTAAATATGGCGGTTGCTTTTTCCGAAATAATCGCCTCCGTCACTGTATCTCCGCTTTTAATGCCTCCTTCTGCTTCAATATCGTCCTGATTGTAGAGGGGTTTTGGCCATACTCCTTTGCGATTTCACACTCAAAACACTCATGAAACTCACGAACCAACAGTACAACTGTCCTTCAAGCATGTGTGTCGAACAATGGGTCGAAGACATACGCAAAGCATTATGGGTACAGTATTGTATAATGGAGACTCAGCTCCCTCCTTGCTCCCAGCTCAGCTCCCTCCTAGCCAATGGGAGGCCAGCGGGGTGGGGTGTTGGTAGACAACTCGCACATTGTTTGAATGGTGTGTTTGAATTTTTAAGATGGTGATTTCGTAACGTGAGCTTGTTTCATATCCAGAGACAAAAATTTTTCGGAAAATGCGTTTCGTAACCTGCATTTTTCGTTTAGTGAGACTTTCGTAAAGTGAGGTACCACTGTGTGTATATTTATAATATGTGCACTCTGTACAGCTGGGAAGCAGGTTACGTACAGATTATGTATAAATAAGTTATGGTTACAGTTATATACAAATATGGCAGTAAGGGTGAGATTATAAGCAGCATAGTTAATGGTACATGATCATTTTCATGAACACCACATTTCTTGTTTAAATGCTCATATAAATGTAATTTGTACTAAATTTGATTCATAAGGACCATTATTAATACACTATTTCAAAAGATTCTCATTTCTGATAGGTGGGAAGCTATTAAATGATTATTGATTTTGCATCTTTTCCATTAATTAATTCCCAAAATTAGTATGCACCAGTGTTTCTCGTGCATATCAGATAGATCAGTTTCACCTCGCAGAAGTTGGTAGTATGGTCCTATTGTAAACTTTGTTTTATTTTCACTATTTATGCTATAGGCATAGAAATAGAGGATTACAACATCACGATGTTAACTGTCTCGCATGTTAATCTCAGAGCTCACCGTTGCTACCCAGTTTTGTGCAGCATAGTAAATGTGACTGATGTATTGTGAAGAGAAGCATGCATTCAAATATGTTATTATATTTACTAATGTTGAGTACATACAACTAATCTTCAGTCCTTTTTTTAACAAAAATATCCATTGTCATGGCATGTATCAGAGTAAATACAATTATCGTAACTATTGCACATGGCTACCCTCTTCCTCTTTGCTCTCTCTTCAAGGTAGCCCTACCCTGTTCCAAGTTCCTAACTCCACCGAGTGGCAGGGTTAATGATCACATATTGCCTACTCATATTTTGTTAGAATATTTGAATTGTTTGAATTAATGATAAAGGAATTCTATATGACGTTTGTATGATTATGGAGAATTAATCAGTCTCAGAGGATGTTACCAGCCTCACCCTTTGGCTACGGTGAGTGGCATCACAGTGATCAAATAATTCTCCATATAACATTTCACCGGAATAATTTTTCACCAGAATTCACCTCAGTGCAGCTAACTGGGTTATCAAAGGCCGGCCATATCTCTCACTGTCTCACTGTCACTGTGAAGCATGTAAAAGAACCATTGCTGACTTTCGACAAGAGTGGGCTGCAAAGCCGTCAGCGTGTTTCCACCCCTTACTTAAAAAAAAAAAGGTTGTGTCAGGAAGGGCATCCGACGTAAAAACCTATGACAAATTGAATGTGAAAATCATTAATATGATTTCTATGAAGACGGAGGCAGATGATTTGCTGTGTCAACCCCTGAAAGGGAACAGGCAAAAGCAAAAGATGATGATAATATTTCACCGGATTCAATTAACTGTTTATTTTTAGTGATGTGCAGAGCTCTGAATCCTACTGGTTTTGGCATTTAGTAAAATAAGTATTCCCCCCTCGCTCATATGACAGATTGAGCCACTTCTAGCTGATTTTGGGCCTCTCAGGCAGGCGACCTAGAACAGGTCTGTTATACAATGGAACAAATAATCTCTTACACTTTTCCAGTCTAGACTTGTCCCTCTTTATTGGTTGTTTGCAATCAAGAATTAAACTGGTGGCGTACACTGATTATATGGACAGCATAGGTAATATTTTGAAGATGCTTTATAATAAAATGAGCAAATGCATGTATGTATATATGTATATAACCAAAAATGAATAATTATAAAAATGACAAACTTTACTCAACAGTGTTACTGACAATTTGATGCCATGATGCAAATGTGAAATGTGCTTTTTTTGTTGTTATTGAAAATACTGTTGGAAAAGAACTAAGTCATTTTAACATTCTTCAGTGAGCTATTCACAGCTGTCACACAAAGGCAGGGAAATAATTAATTACACATTATGGTTTCTGGTGGAGGAATACGATGTGTGGCAATCATAATCAGTGGCTGATAATATTCAAGGTCAAAACACAGAAACACACACACACACACACACACACACACACACACACTTCAGTCCATTATACTAAGCTCCATGTCTTTACGATTTACTTGATCACACAAAGGAATTAAAAATAAAATCCCTTGGATGTGACATCAGTATCAGTAGCAGAAGTAGCGTAAAAGAAAAAAATGAACAAATAAAAATTCAGAAAATACCTTTTCAGAATTTGAAACTTACGGTATATCTGAATATGACTTGTCATGTGTGATCAAATGAAAAAAAATAAAAATAATAAACCTTTTCTAATTTAAATTACCAGCATTTTGTGTATTTTTACCAGCGCTAAATCACATGAATTCCATGACACTGAGCTTTATATCAGGTTGATCTGATCATGGTTCATATGATCTCCAGGTAACTCTTCAGTCAGCTTATCTATCAACTTTCCGTACGGTCGTGTGGAGACTGATTTATGATTTGTTTTGTGAGGAAAAAACGCCCCCCCTGCTGTAACTAATAATGCTATTTCTATCCTGTAGCACCAGCCTCCGTAATTGCTTATTCAAAGCACAGTGAACAACTCAGCCTCAATTGGAGGAGAATGAAAAGAAGAGGGAAAAAAAACGTGTTTACTTCTTAAGGAAGATGTGAAAGAAACGTGTATATCTTTGATAAAACTGATGACTAACACTGATCCCATTTAAATGCTTGTTACATGAGACTGATTAATTTAAAATTCAATTACCAGATATATTAAATAAACATGAAATAGTGTTATCTTTTAAAAATAAAATTGAATTTTTCACATGCATGTACGTGGAGTAAGAAAATTACAAGATTTTTTTTTTTTCTAGGTTCTGCAGAAATCACATCGTGCACATGCATAGTATCCAATGTAACATGGCCCAGCCTCCCGAGGTAAGGATCAATCGTGATTTTTCCAAGGGAAAACATTCCTTTAATATATCAAAAATAGTGTTAATGTGGACAAATTTAATTTGTCAATGTAATCGACAGAATTTTTTAAATTTATATTCTGTATTTTAGCTTGATGAAATTCATTGAGTTAGATCTACATATACTGGCTTGAGGAGATATTTGATGAAGACTACGGTCTGTTGCTCAAGGCTGTTTAATCGTTTACTGTAATTAGCAGTCTTGTAGGCTAATAATTTTAAATTTTGCTTTGGAATGATACAGTTTTACGTGTATATAGAATAGTTTTATTGTATTGTCTTGTATTGTATATGGTATTGTCTAAAAGAGTCATTTCAAGACTGAACAAAAAGGTTAAACCATGTATTGTATGGAAGGTGTGGGAAATAACTGAATGAAAAAGTGTGTGTGTGTGTGTGTGTGTGAGAGAGAGAGAGAGAGAGAATGCTTACATCAATAACCTCACAGCCTATAGCCTCTTCACCAGGTTTCAGATCCACATGAAACAGTGCTAAATAAATAAAAAGGTGAAAAGTAGTGATCCCCACAGACATGGTGAGTCAGGCTGGAAAACATATTTGAGGGAAGTTCTGCATAAATCATGTAAAATGGCTTCTAGGGAAACTACCTATGACTTCTCTATAGAAAAGGTCCTTCTGTACAGTTCACAATGTTATAGCTATGATTACTGACATTGCAAGCAGTAAATGTAATGACTTATTTAAAAAAAATAATGAGAATACTGCTTTTTTTTTTTACACCTGAGCCTAGTAGCTTATCAGGATGGTGCTTATTCCCGGTTTCTGTAGCATGAGGCTACCAGGAGTTCAACTCATCCTGGATCGGATAAGAGTCCATTGCAGGTTACCTTCCCAGGATTTTTACTTTCATGGTACTCATTTAAACCGCAGTGGTGGCTTAGTGGTGTGTTACTGGTGCGTATGTGATGGGTTACTAATCCAAAGGTCAGCGGTTCAATCCCCAATGTAACCACTGTTGGGCCCTTTACTCTCAGGCTCTTTAACCCTGAATTGCTCAAGTTGTATAAAAATTATAATTTTAAGTTGATCTGGATAAGAGCGTCTTCCAAAATTCTGTGAAATGTAAATGTAATACTGCTGGGTGGACAGTAGTAGTAGTACACTTGTAGTTAAGACCCTTCCCAGGGTTCTGATTACACTGGGGGTCGAACTGGGATACCCGTTCTAGAATCGTCACCTCATCATGGTGGAGGGGTTTGCATGTCCTAATAATCCTAGGAGCGATGTTGCCGGGGGCATTATGCCCCTGGTAGGGTCACCCAAGGCAAACAGGTCCTAGGTGAAGGTACAGACGACGCATTGTTCAAAAGACCCTTTGAAAAAAAAAACACAAAAGGACACATTTTCCATTGCCTGGATGTGGGCCACCGGCCTACCTTCCACATGTCTGAAGCCAACAATCGAACAGTTTGGTCACTACCTCTCCAGTATTTTGATGCCTTCAGCGGCAGTGGAAATTGGGTAACAGAGTAGCAGCTACCAAGCTTACACTTATGCATGAAGCATTGAGGCAATTTAGAAAGATAATCGACAAATCTGTTACATCAAAGTATTTACTAACTTCATCTTGCAGGGCTTCTTGTACTGTTTGGAAAATGGAAAGTAATTTTTTTAGTACATATGCTGTTTCGAAAACATTTTGAAGAAAAGGTCTTTGTAGAGGCTTTTATTAATAATTAAGCAACAAGAAATTTAATTCAAGTCTACACTATAAACATTTTAGGTTATTTTAAGTGTTTCCTTTTCTTGTTCAGTTAAAAAAAAAAGCATTTTTCTGTAGAGCTGTGGACAGATCGAGATGTACAACCATGTGACGGCCATTTTATATCCTTTGTTTAATCAATATGAACTAAATGCATGTCTAATGATGGAGGCTTCCTGATCATCAGTATTGTTCTGATGCATGAGTCGTGCAAAATATTCATTTTTAAGTATACTGAACTCATTACATTCTGTTAGTGTACTTGCTTGCATTAAATACATCTTTCCAAGCAGAATGATAAAACCGAGTGTCTTAATTACTGATCTCCATTAATGAGCTGTTTCCTACAGTAGGATAAATTTCATGATAAAGAAACTAGGCAAGGATCCTTCCTAGCGTTTACAGAACACATACTGTATGTGTCTGTGATGTGTGCTGCTGTGCATTATTGAAAGGGTACCACCTTTATAACATCACTCAGGATATTTCATGTATGTAATGTACTTTGACAATAAATAATTATCATAAAAAAACAAACAAAAAAAAAAAAATAAAAACAGGGATTTAGCTCAGTTGGTAGAGCGTCCGTTTCATCCTCTGGAAGGTCGGAGTTCAAATCCGGCCATGTCATACCATAAGATATTAAAATTTGGCAGTTGTTGCTTCCTGCTTGGCGCTAAGCATCAGAGGATAGAACAACACAATAACTGGAGCTGCACAGTGGCGACAGGTGCCCAGAGCACAAAGCAAATATCATGTATGTAATGTACTTTGACAATAAAGAATCATTATATAAATATTTGCTTCAAATTAGAACCCATCCCCCCAAGTACGACATAAAACAATTACTCATTTAGCAATCCTACCAGGATCACGACAATCTGAAGGCTATCTCAGCCAACACTTCAGAACACATTCATATCCCTATCCAGGGTGAATCTGGAGCACCCAATTAGTCTAATGCAGGGGTCACCAACATTTTTGAAACTGAGAGCTACTTCACGGTTACTGAATCATACGAAGGGCTACCAGTTTGATACGCTCTTCTGAAATAACAAATTTGCTCAGTTTGCCTTTAGTTATACATTATTTATAATGATTAGTAATACTCACCTATGTAAAGACACTGATCATGTTAATGATTTCTAACAATGATTATCAAAAATGACAACAAGGTGGGAAACAGATATCAATATTCAACACTTTATCTCTATTAATCACAGTATTTGTTACATTTTCAGATGATCACTTACATCACTACATTTTAGCAAAAAATATCCCATTTGCACAAGCCACTGACATGCCCTGTTAACAAATCATGAACTATGTTGCAACATGTTTCAAAAAGTTAACAATTATGTAATGTTAAACAAAATCAACTTACATATTTTTAAATATGTAATACATTTTTTATTTCACATTTTGAACTAATGGCCAAGTCTGTGTTATGTTTAACAAAATTATAACTTTTAAATGTCATGAACACACTTTTAAATTGAACACAATTCTTCAATATTTTAATTCAACTTTGCCATGGCACTACCATGTTGCCACTGACTACATCTGGTATCCGTCCTTGGTTAGTGGGAAGACTGGCATTGCATGCTGTTCACCAGTGTGTTGTAATCTGGTGTGTAACTTGACACTGCAACTGTGAGTGAGTCTCAGATGTGCATCAGTGAGGCGTGTTCTGTGTTTGTTTTTGATGAAGTTCATGTCAGAAAATGCTGATTCACAGAGATAGGTTGAGCCAAACAGGCTGGCAACCTTCATGGCTGCTGTGCATACTCCACTGTACTTTCTGTGTCAACAAGGCGCTAAAAGTTTGGTGCAGCCTGGTAGGCTTTGAGATGGAGATCATTTTGCAATGTTATAATTTCAATCTCCACCTGTCCAGCATCCAAGTTGAACGTTGCACTTAACTGCTCAGCAAAGCATGTTGTGTCCCCATTCATGAAAGGGTTGGAAATGAAGAACACACATGGTTCAAGCTGATGAAGGTCACAAACCTATTCTCAAACTCTTGCCCAAGTCTGTTTATTACTTCAATGTACTTTTCTGCCACTTTTTCAAATGTCTCAGATGCAGAAGCATTGTCTTTCAGCACTGACTGCACAGAGGGAAAGTGCAGAACTTTCTTTCTCTGTAAATCTGCAGAGAATGCATTCATTTTGGCTTTAAATGCATTTAAAGCACTTATCATATCGACAACAGTCTTACCTTTGCCTTGCAGCTGGCAGTTCAGGAGGTTTAGTTTCCCAGTAATGTCCACCAAAAATGCAAGGTCAAGTGTCCACTCTGTGTCCTCTAGCAGTGAGACATCTTCGCTTTGGACTGCATGAACTCTTTGATTTCACGCAAAAGAGACAAAAAACGATGCAAAACTCGTCCTCTGCTGAGCCATCTGATTTCTGTGTGTAGCAGTAGGTCCCCATATTCTGCTGACATCTCCTCTAATAGTACCTTGAAAATCCTGTGCTGCTTTGCTTTGGAGCGGATGTTGTTTATGATTTTCACAACGGGAGTCATCACGTGCCCAAAGCCGATCACTTTCGCACACAACGCCTGCTGGTGAATGATGCAATGGTAATGCAGAAATTTGGGGAAGTCTGGGTCACGCTTACAGTGAGCGATGAAACCTGTCTGTCGGGCCGACCATAGCAGGAGCCCTGCCTGTTGTCACCGCTACCAGCTTTTCCAATGGCACCTTTTTCTGCACGAAAACTCCTTCACTGCGGTTATAAATGTCAACCTCTCGTAGTTGTCTTTAAGGGCAGTAGTGTCAGGAGTTCTTCTTTGTGGAGAAATCATTAAACACCATCCGGATAAAAACCAATAACTGGCGCTTGTACTGCTGCTGTCCACGGACTCATCGCACTGGAGGCTAAACCACTTGCACTGCCAGATCCTGCTCCAACTGATCGACCAAGTTACTGGACATAGCTGATACTGCCTTGCCATCGTAGATGCCCCCAGTTGGACGTCGGAAAGAGGGAGATTAGGTCGCTTCCATTTTTCTCGCTCTTTAAATACAGTGTTAGCAATTAATAACATCGCTTCTTTGACAACTTCTCCATCTGTAAATGCCTTTTTTTCTTGATCAGAAAATGTGTAGCTCTAAACGAGGCTTCGGTTGCTTTTGTGAGTTTTTGGCCGGCCTCGTAAAAAGACTGTTGCTTACCCAGAGCGGTCTTTAGCTCACGGGCTTTTTCTGCCCGTGAGGGCGCTTTGCAGGTGGATATTTATCATGGTAGCTTTTGTGACACGAGCTGAAATGTCTCTCCACATTGTGCCGCTTTGCTGTCGCCACGGTCATCCCGGCAAATCAGACACACGCAGGTTTCTTTTACAGTCGTAAAAAGAACTCCTCTTCCCATTCACTGTGAAAGAGATACGTTTTCTTTCTTTTTCTGCCATGTTTTTGGGGTACTAAAGTGCATACAGCGCCCGCTAGCTTACTCTCCACATCCCACAAGCTCTACTTTACTGCCCATAGGTAAATATTGTGCGCTAGTAACCTTAAAGTATTTTTAAGATAGTATTTTTAAATCTATATACATACAAGTGTGATTAAAAAAATAATAGCAACAGAACAAAATTAATTTTAGACGCAGCTCTCTATGAGATGTGCTATTTTTGGAACAGGCCCGCTGGCGACTCATGTGGTCCTTATGGCTTGATCAAGTGCCCGGGCACCGTGTTGGTGACACCTGGTCTAATGTGTATGTCTTTGGATTGTTGAAGGAAAAAATGGTGCCAAATACAAATGTATCAGCATTGTTTTAAGTAATGAGTATGTGCTGATAAATTACACACTGCTTTCTCCACTTATCATTACAACTCTTATTTTTAACTGAAATACACCTCGTCCCTCACCTTACGAAATGAATCCGTTCCAGAAGTGGTTTCGTAACCTGATTTTTTTGTAAGTTGAGTAGCATTTTACTTGTAAAATGCTACCCCCTAAACCCTTTAAAAATGATAAAAGTATACCTTTTAAGACCTCCTTCTGCTTCAATATCATACCCATGGTAGACGGGTTTCCGCCATATTCCTTTGTGATATCACTCCACATGCATGCCACAAGCCCACTTTTTCTTTTCACTCGCACTTGGAATCACTTTCTTGAGGCCCATGATGAATGATAAAAAAATAAAGTTACAATGAGCACACTCGAAAAACTCACGAAACAGTAACTCTGTCTATTACGCGTGTTAGAACTCCATGACGAACAATGGGTCGAAGGCACACAAAAAGCATCATGGGTATTGTGGAGATACAACTCCCTCCTAGCCAATGGGAGGCCAGCAGGGTGGGTTGTTGGGAGATAGCCAATGGGAGTGCAACCCGCACATTGTTTGAATTTTTGAGATGGTGCGTTTTGTAATGTGAATTTTTTTCGTATCCAGAGACAGAAATTTTAGGTAAATACGTTTCGTAAGTTGGATTTTTTTTGGAAGGTGAGGTACCATTGTATATTCAAAAAATAATAGCCCCGTAATTTTCCAAGACCCTATAAAATGTACCACAATGAACGCATTTGATATGTGGCTTTGGTTTTCTTGGCACATGGAGTCTACTATATTCTCCACAAGTCAATCAAACCTGCACTATTTCTCACTTTGCCAAAACATAAAAAAGCATGATTCAAAAGGTCCTGGGGACATAAATAGTGCAAAGAATCAGGTTTTCCAAAAGGGATCTGAGCTTCAACACTGCTGGTGAGAAGCAAAATGTCTAAATTTCAAACATAAAATACATAGTGGAAATATCCCAGTCATGAAGCTGCACATAACAGTGTTTTCTTCTTGTGATTATGGAACCAGGCAAGCAGTTCAAATTCTCTCAAATGTCAGTCACTCACCAAGTATAATGGTTTTATGTAACTGTGATTGGCACAGCCAAGAAGCAGGGTGTATGGCTTTGAAGTGAGGATGTACATTTTGCATTTGGATGCTTTACAAAAAACACCACACACACACACACACACACACAGAGAGAGAGAGAGAGAGAGAGAGAGAGAGAGAGAGAGATCTCCATTACAGGAGAAAACAGAGGCATCAAAGACAGCATCTTGTTTGCTTTTAATCAAGAGGGAAGATTTGAGAAAGACTGCTGCCAGAGCAAATACCTGATCAATGGTCAACTGCCGAAACTGCCCAAGGCTGACATTTTAAACACCCAAGGATTCATAAAAGGTCAATAGAGTCAAAAAAGGAAAAAAAATAAAATAAAAAGATATACAGTATTTTACTGCTAAAATCAAATATACTGTATTTTGCTCTGTTCATCAAGTTCAACACGTTCCGTTTTTTTTTTTTTTTTTCTTTTTTTTTTTTTACAAATCCCACCTCACTTGATATCATAAATCAAGGGCGTTATGGTTTGTGTTGGGAGGACTTTGAATGTGGCGGCTTTTCTAACTCTTTCTCCCCAGCGTTGCAGGCTCTGGCGGAGAGGCGTGGCTGACCTACGTGGCTGATTACAGCACATACACATGATGCCACGCTTTAATCTACTACTCTATAAAGACAAGCATCATCTTGGTACCAGAAGATTGCCTTGCATCACTTTTCTGCTTCCGTGTTCTCTCTGTCTCCTGGTTCCAGCTCCACGCTCGACCAGTTTCCTACGACTTAGTCACCAGTAGTTACCGTTTTTGCCTCCTTCTTAAGTGCTTCCCCTTTGAGTATTAAATCGGCTCTGTGTCATCTCACACTGTCTACTGCATTTCTGGGCCCGGCTGAAAGTTCAATACGTAACAAAGGGTGTACAAAAAAGAGTCCTATTCTAGTTGCCACTCAATGGCAAAATATCACACTCTACCTAAACAGTGACTTAAACCTACTGTTCATTCGGTTGTGTCAAGGACTGTGGTTGTATTTAATCTTAGTGTTTCCTGAAATCAGAGAGAGAAGGGAAGCTGCCTAGCCTTGTGAGCCACCAAAGGCAGATACATATGTTCAATGTCATGTTCTCCTGTAGGTCAGGGCCTCTCACTGTCACTGTTTGAAGTCATTAGGAAACTTAAACCAAAACATATTTTGCAATATTAGCTTGCTATCTAAATAAGACCACCATGCCTTGATTTAAAAAATATAAATACATGGTACTTCACTTTACGAAAGTCTCACCAAACGAAAAATGCAGGTTACAAAACACATTTTCCTAATTTTTTTTTTTGTCTCAGGATATGAAACAAGTTCACGTTACGAAAGTGCCATCTTAAATTCAAACGCTCCATTCAAACACGCAAACAATGCACAAGCTGGCCTCCCATTGGCTAGGAGGGATGACGCAGCTACCTCCCATTGTCTATCTCCCAACATCCCACCCTGCTAGCCTCCCATTGGCTAGGAGGGATGATGCAGCTCCCTCCCATTGAACCACATTTTACTTGTAAAACGTGTGATTCGTTCCAAGGCCCCCAATACTACCCCCTAAACGCTTTAAAAAGTATAAAATCATACCTTTTAAGACCTCCTTCTGCTTCAATATTGTACTGATGGTAGATGGGTTTGGCCATATTCCTTGGCGTTATCACTCAAGCCTGTTTCTTCTTCTCACTCACATCGGAAGTCACACGCGCGTGCACAGAAACACACTCACTCTCCCATAATGCTTTTCGTGTAAAGGACAGAGTTACTGTTGTTTCATGCTTTATATCTTGACACAGGCTTTTAACCTTCCATAAACATTTGTAAGATTATAACTCTGCTAAGATGATATGGTCAACACATGCGCGAGCACATGTGCGTGCGCACACACACGCATTCCGATGCGAATGAGAAGAAATGGGCTTGAGTGATACCGCAAAGGAATATGGCCAAACCCGTCTACGATATTGAAGCAGAAGTAGGTCTTAAAAGGTATGCTTTTATAATTTTTAAAGGGTTTAGGGGTAGTATTGGGGCCTTGGAACGAATCACGCGTTTTACATGTAAAATGCAGTTCAATTTACGAAAAATCCAGGTTAAGAAAAAGGCTCTGGAACGGATTAATTTCATAAGGTGAGGTACCACTGTAAATAGAAATCATTCTTTTGTGTATGAAAGAAAAATGTTTCCCCAAGTTATCCGACCTAACTGCATAACCTTCACCAGCTACCAGTACTGATTAGAATTGATTTCATATTTTCACTTATAGGGCACTGAATGGATTTGCACCCTCAGACATCACTGATTTTTTTTCTCTACCTTTCATACTTTTTTAAAAACTTTGCAATCAAGTAACAATAGACTTTTCTCTGTACCAAGAATAATCATAAATATAGTCCTGAGGCAACTTATTTATTTTACCATAGAATTATGAAGCGCGACCCAAAACCTCTGTATATAGTTTACCAAATTCACTGTATTATACTTTGAGTACAATTTCATCTTCAATTTTTCTTTTACTTCATATATTGTCTTGTCCAACCTTAATTTCTTTTATGTTTTTATTTGTTTCTGTGTTATGTATTTGAAATATATATATTTTTTGCATGCTTTATATTTAAAATCTTTTAACCATTAGTTTATATGAACTTGCATCTGCATAAGAAATATATAGCCATATCTGCATTTCATGCCTCAACAAAAGAAAACTCGGACCAATCTAGTAATAGCAATGAGTAAGACTATTAAATAATGATGTGATTTGAAACATGTGGTGTCAGAGGTGTGTATGGAGTAGTGAGATATGGAGGAAGAGCCTAGTTCTTGATATCTCACCTTGCCACACTCACAACTCTTTTCTGAAGGCTTCAAAGCACACTTTAGATCTTGGCATGATGACACAAACATAAACAGCAAAGAAAAGCTCACAATAGGACATATATATATATATATATATATATATATATATATATATATATATATATATATATCTGAGATCTCCTTTCTCCATTTAGGAAAGGATTGTTTGCGTAGACATTAATATTATAGATGTGGAGCTTCTGATAAAAGTCTCTATTGCTAGGTGTCCACGCCTGAGTTAGCTTTTCCTTGCCTGTCAGCCGACATGATTTCCATTGTGTTTTTTTATTTAGTATGAGTTTGACTGGTGATGTTTAAAACTCCACTTTTTTTAATTATTTTGATTATTACTAATAAATCTGCTGCTCTTCGATGGTGGGTTGTCTAGGGTGTATTCTGCCCTTGCCCTGTCATCTGAGATGGACGCCAGGCTTAATTATGATTAAGCAGTTCAGAAAATGAATGAATGAATAATAAATCTGGGGCAGTGGTGGCCTGGTGGTAAGGCATTGGATTTCTGCTCCCATGGTTGGGGGTTCAAGCCCCTCTCTCAACAGGTTGTTACTGTCCCCTCAGTGCAGCTAACTGGGTTATCAAAGGCCGGCCATGTCTCTCATTGTCTATGGTGTGATGTTAAAGAACCATTGCTGACTTCCGTCAAGTGTGGGCTGCATAGCCGTCAGCGAGCTGTCCAGGGTGTACTCTGCCCTTGCCCGGAGTTGGCTATGAATGAATAATAAAAATAATAGTTGGAGAAAATGAATGAATAATAAATCTGGATTTTGATTTTTTTTTCACCCATCTTTAAATCAGCAATACATAACAGCCAGTCATAATCAACTCAGCAACATAGCAGCATTATTGCATTTGTATGTATGTTCATATGTATGTATGAATGAATGTATGTTCATACTGAAGAGTAAACATATTCATACAAACATACATAATATATGTCAGCTTAGCTTCAATAAAGGATTAGCATAAATATCTCATTTTGCTGAAATGTAACTATATTTCAATTTACAGTATTTATGCACACAACCTATTGCATTTGAAATATCCAGTCCCTATGAAGACACAAGTCCATCAAGCCGCACAATAGGTATCTATAAAAAAATATATAAATAAATAAATAAATAATAATAATAATAATAATAATAATAATAATAATTTCATTTCATTTTCTGTAACCGCTTAATCCTAACTAGGGTCGCGGGGAGGCTGGCGCCCATCCCAGCCAACCTCGGGCGAGGGCAGAGTACACCCTGGACAGCTCGCCAGGCCATCGCAGGGTGGAAACACGCCGACGGCTTTTCAGCCTACTCTTGTCGAAAGTCAGCAATGGTTCTTTTACATGCCTCACACCAGAGACAGTGAAAGACATGGCCTGCCTTTGATAACCCAGTTAGCTGCACTGGGGGGGGACAGTGGCAACCTTGTGGAGCGTGGGACTCGAACCTCCAACCTTTGAATCAGCGATCCAGCGCCCTATACCACTACACCACCACTGCCCAATAATAATAATAATAATAATAATAATAATAATAAGTATCACTTTAAATACACTAAATTGAAAGCATACCTGGGTGGCACGTGGCGTAGATTTAGCATGTTCACATCAAAGCAAGAAGGTATTGGGTTTGGCTTGGCAGAGGAATTTCTGTGAGGACTTTGCATGTGCAAGACGTGCACATTAGACTAATTGCAGGTTCCAAATGGCTCTTCAGGGTGAGTGTGAATTTTTGTGGGTGTGGTGGCCCCACAAGGGATTTGTGAGTTGCATGGTGCCTGCTAGAATTGGCTGAAATAGGCTCTAGCCTCGTTGTGACTCTAGTAGGAATGAATGAATACTTTACTTTAGAAATTTTAAAAGGCTTAGCTGGTCAAGATAAGATGACAATTTTTAGCCTTAAAAAACAAATAAATAATGAAAAACAGAGAATGAGTGTGGAATTAAGGAATTAAGAAGAGTGTCATACTTATTCAAGCGCAAAATATACAGCACTGAATTCTAACTCAGTGTTCTGCTTGCTAACTTAATAGCATTCTTGCTAGCATTGCAGTTAATGCAGCTTCATCACTAGAACACTGTCATCAAGTTATTGCTAAAAAAAAATCCCAGATCTTCTCAAGTACTTCTTTAAACGCAATCCAAACATTTACTGTACTGCATGTTGTTAGCATCTCATGCTTGTTTTTTTTAGAGCCTTTTACAAAGACCCTCAGAACAGAAAAGAGCAAGTACCACTTCAAACACATTCTGTGAAATCATTAGGCCTCTTAATACAACAGAGCTGTGAGGAAGCATGAAAACACTTAATTTACAGGCTTTTACATGGACCACCTTCAGGATAATTATTTCTTTATAACAATTTCTATGTATCTCTTTTTTATGTGCTCTTGTTTCATTTTCTTCATCAGCCTTTCTCTTTTATTTTTTTTTTTTGATGAAGGAAGTCTCTCATCTTGAATCAAAGCTCACGTCCAGTGTGGAAATTGTGTTAAACTAAATGACTGAACAATTTCATGAACGCTTAAATGTCCTAATGGATTGTTCCATCCAGATGAAAGAAACATTACACAAAGAAAGTAAGACACAAAGCGTGCTGTAAAACAAATGAATGTCAGTGTAAGAAGGGGGAAAAAAAATATTTGCAGCAAAAGAGTGATATCACTGAAAAACAAGTGCTACACTAAGATAAGATCAAATAAATCACCAGGAAGAGAAATATCCATGTTACAACAACAGAAGGCCAAGCAACGTATACAGACTAGTTCCAATTATCCAGCATCTGACACATCGGCAGGCCTTATTTAACGGTATTTTTTATTTATTTTTTTAATGCAGATAAAAAAAGGTCACTACTTGGTAAAAAAGGTGCAATCAAAAAAATCGTAAAAGATTGCCGATTTACACTTTGCGTGGTGGTGCTCTCGTGGCAGCCAGCCGAAATGAAACAAGACTGGCGTTTGTTTATGTTTGTATGACCGACAGTTGCACTCTAGCGGCAGCCAATCGAAACAAAACAACAACACCGGCCTTTGTGTATGTTTATATGAGCATTGTGTGTATGCATGAAAAGAAAAGTTAAGATTTTAGTTATTTACAGTGCAGTATTTAAGGTGTGCGGTGTGGGACAGCTAGCATAGTCTTGTTTGGGGGGTTTTTTGTTGTTGTTTTTTTTGTTGTTGTTGTTTGTTTTTTGGTCTTCTGCTATTTTTGATAACTAATATTGTACACCATTTCTTTATTTTTTTTTACATACAGATTTAATTTTAATTTAATTTACATGCATATTTGGGAAAGTCCTGACACAATTCCTCAAAATTGACTATCTGGAACCTGCTTCTTTCGGTACCGTATAATTGGAACCAGTCTTTATAACAAATATAAAATTATATATAACAAAGGACAGCATGGTGGCATATCACATCTACCTTACAGCAAGAAGATCCTGGGTTTGATTCCTGGTCTCAGGAGTTTCTGTGTTTAGTCTGCATGTTCTCGTCATGCTTGTGTGGGTTTCCTACGGGTGCTCTGTTTTCTTCCGCACAGTCCAAAGACATACACATAAGGCTAAATGGCTGTTCCAAGTTGACCCTAGATGTAAGTGCAAGTGTGAATGATTGCATGTTTTGGCCCTGTGATGGTCTGGTGACCTATTTGGGGTGTACCCTGCATTGTGCATTATCGGGTGTGATTTGGCAAATGCGTGAGAAAGTATATACTGAGTGAAAAGTAAAATACAAAATCAACAACGTTATCGAGAGCAAAATATCCTAAATGCCACCTATATTGCAAATACGCAATGATATAAAAACATATTGAACATGGATTCAAAGCACAACAAATTTGTAATTAAAACCAGTACAGTACATTTAAAAATGTATGTTTTGATATACAAGACTTCAACAATTTATTATCATTGTGACATAAGGACTATTTTGTGACGTGTCATGCGGCCACAAATGCACACAGATTACAAATAAAGTTATAATTCTTATGTGTTTATGCTCATCGTGATTGTCTTTAGAAACAGATAGAATTATCTTCAAATAAATGCAACACTTTACACTGAAAACACTTCACACTTGTGTTTCCTCCATACATGTAACATAGAAGCAAGTTTTAATGCTTCAGGTTCGTTTTAGCACATAAATGATGATATGTTTTTTAATGTATCTGGTAACTTATTTATGTGCAATGAACTACAGGTTCGCTGTCGTGCTCACAGTATACACTGGGATAAATTGCAACATAGCGGTCATCATAACAAACATTCTGCACAGGTATATTCTCCACTCAGTATACTCTGCATCAAAATGAACACGCATAAAATAACATTTTATTAAAAATGAACTTGCAAAATGCAGTATTGGATTCAAAATATCATCTTTAAAATTATTAACACTCATTATTTTAAAACCTGCATCTTAGTGGCTGAACTGTCACTCCAGTCACTTCACCAGATTTTATGGGGCTTTAGCTTTTGTGACATTTTTAAATGTTGAACAATACAATTTGGATATAGAAGCAGTGTAAATTATTTTCATTTATGATTTGTTAAACATCACACTCACTGTACAGTAAGTTTATACTAACACAGATAATGTCAGAACACATCTGTATGCAGCAACCAGAAGTAAAATCAAACAGAAACAATTCCAGCAGATAAACCAGCAAAGCAACAATATATATCTGTCACTGACTTGTATTTCCTGAATAGCACACTGAATGCTGTATTAACTTCTATCAGGTAGCTAGTTCTAGGGTGTGTTCACACAGAAAGCAATGTAAAGTCAATGAAATTCAGTGAAATGAATGAGGACGGGTGCATTTCTCTAATCAATACGAAGTGGGCAGGGACAGAGTTAAACTGTGCATTACACAAATTGGCTTTTCCAAATTGCCCTTAGGTGTGAATGTGAATGACTGTGCGTGTTTTTTGGTCCTGCGGTGAAGTACTGAAATGTCCCAGGTGTACCTACCTTGGCCCAGAATTGAGTTAGATAGGCTGCAAACCCCAACCCCCAACCCCCACCCCCACCCCTGCATGATCCTAGTAGGGTTCAGTTGATTGGCGGGCTTAACAATATTAAAGCTTAAAGATATTCATAATTGACAGATGCTGAGTTGAACAAAACATTTTCTGTGGGAAATAGTGAACAAGAGTTTAATGATTTTGCCTACATCAACATGGAATAGCGGCTCATTAGTTTCATGTCTAAATATATTGTTTTGACTGCAAATAGGAATAAAAAATTTATCAAAAACATGAAGTTTGGGTCAATGTTTTCAAAATTGTTAGCATTTCCTGTAAGTGTGAATATATATATATATATATATATATATATATGTGTGTGTGTGTGTGTGTGTGTGTGTGTGTGTGTGTGTGTGTGAGAGTGTGTGTGTGTGTGTGTTTACCATATTACCTCCATACCGGATCGGTCGAGGCCCGAGTTAACAACGACCACCGTCAATGCCCTTAAACAAAAGGATGCTGGTGGAAACTGGACTACTGTTGGGCAAAGAAGGAGAGGCGGTCTATGTAGAGAGAGAAGAGGAATGGCATGAATCTAGGACTGAAAGTAGGAACTTTGAATATTGGAACTATGACAGGAAAAGGTAGAGAGCTGGCTGACATGATGCAGAGGAAGAAGGTGGACATATTATGTGTTCAGGAGACCAGGTGGAAAGGTTGCAAGGCTAGAAGCTTGGAGGCAGAGTTTAAGCTGTTTCATCATGGTGTGGATGGGAAGAGAAATGGTGTAGGAGTCATCTTGAAGGAGGGTTGGTCAGGAATGTTCTAGAAGTGAAAAGAATGTCAGACAGAGTGATGAGTCTTGAGTTAGAAATTGAAGGCATGATGTACAATGTTGTTAGTGCTTATGCCCCACAGGCAGGATGTGAGCTGGAAGAGAAGGAGAGATTCTGGAGTGAGTTAGATGAAGTGATGCAGAATACCCCCAGAGGTGAAAGAGTGGTCATTGGTGCAGACTTCAATGGACATGTTGGTGCAGGCAGCAGAGGGTACAAAGAAGTGATGGGCAGGTTTGGTATTCAGGACAGAAACACAGAAGGACAGATGTTGATAGATTTTGCAAAAAGGATGGAAATGGCAGTGGTGAATACTTTCTTCCAGAAGAGACAGGAGCATAAGGGTGACTTATAAAAGCGGAGGTAGGAGCACACAGTTAGACTACATTTTGTGTAGGCGATGCAATTTAAAGGAAGTCAGTGACTGCAAAGTGGTAGCGGGTGAGAGTGTTGCCAAACAGCATAGGATGGTGGTGTGCAGGATAACGCTGATGGTGAGGAAGGTGAAGAAGGCAAAGGCAGAGCATAAGACAAAGTGCTGGAAGCTGAAAAAGGAAGAATGTTGTGTTTTCTTCAAGGAGGAGTTGAAACAGGCTTTGGGTTGTCAGGAAGTGATTCAAGATAACTGGACAACAACAGCAAATGTGATCAGGGAGACAAGTAAGAGAGTACTTGGTGTGTCCTCTGGAAGGAAAGTAGATAAGGAGACTTGGTGGTGAAATGAGGAAGTGCAGGAGTGTGTACAAAGGAAAAGGTTAGCTAAGAAGGAGTGAGATACTGAGAGGACTGAAGAGAGTAAACAGGAGTACAGGGAGATGCAGTTTAAGGAGAAGATAGTGGTGTCAAAGGCCAACCAGAGCGCGTATGATGACTTGTATGATTGGTTGGACGTTAAAAGGGGAGAAATTATTTATACAGGTTGGCACAGCAGAGAAATAGAGATTGGAAGGTTGTGCAGCAAGCTAGAGTGATTAAGAACAGAGTGGGAAATGTATTGACTGATGACAGAAGTGTGCTGGGAAGATGGAAATAGTACTTTCTGAGAGCTGATGAATGAGAAAAATGAGAGAAAACAAGAGTAGAAGAGGTGACCGTTGAGGACCAGGAAGTAGCATAGATCAGTAAAGGTAAAGTGAGGAGGGCATTGAAGAGGATGATGAGTGGAAAGGCATTTAGTCCTGATGACATACCTGTGGAGGTATGGAAGTGCCTCAGTGAGGTAGCAGTAGATTTTCTGACAAGAACATTCAACAAGGTCATAGAGAGTGAGAAGATGTCAGAGGAATGGAGGAGAAGTGTGCTGGTGCCTATTTTTAAGAACAAGGGAAATGTGCAGAGTTGTGGCAACTACAGAGGGATAAAGTTGATGAGCCATAACATGAAGCTATGTGAAAGACTAGTGGAAGCTAGACTAAAGGCAGAGGTCAGCATTTGTGAGCAACAGTTTGGTTTCATGCTAAGAAAGAGCACCACAGATGCAGTGTTTGATTTGAGGATGTTAATACAGAAGTACAGAGAAGGTCAGAGGGAGCTGCATTGTGCCTTTGCAGACCTGGAGAAAACATATGACAGGGTGCCAAGAGAGGAACTGTGGTATTGCATGAGGAAGTATGGAGTGGCAGAGAAGTATGTAAGAGTGGTGCAGGACATGTATGAGAGATGTAAGACAGGTGTGCTGTCGGTGTGACAGAAGAGTTCAGGGTGAAGGTGGGACTGCATCAAGGATCAGCTCTGAGCCGCTTCTTATTTGCTATGGTACTGGACAGGCTGAAAGACGAGGTTAGACAAGAATCTCCATGAACTATGACGTTTGAAGATAACATTGTGATCTGTAGTGAGAGCAGAGAAGGAGTAGAGGAAAATTTAGAGAGGTGGATGTATGCCCTGGAAAGGAGAGGAATGAAGGTTAGCCTCAATAAGTCAGAATGCATGTGTGTGAATGAGAAGGACCCAAGAGGAACGGTGAGGTTAAACGGAGGAGAGATAAGGAAGGTAGAGGATTTTAAGTACTTAGGCTCAACAATCCAGAGCAATGGAGAGTGTGGAAAAGAGGTGAAGAAGCGTGTGCAGGCAGGTTTGAATGGTTGGAGAAAAGTGTCCAAAGTGATGCGTGATTGGAGGGTATAGTCATGAATGAAAGGAAAAGTGTGCAAGACGGTGATGAGGCCAGCGATGTTGTATGATTTAGAAACAGTGGCACTGAGGAAAAGACAGGAGGCAGAGCTGCAGGTAGCAGAGATGAAAATGTTGAGGTTCTCTTTGAGAGAAACGAGGATGGATAGGATCAGGAATACATCAGAGGGACAGCACATGTAAGACGTTTTGGAGACAAAGTCAGAGAGGCTAGATTGAGATGGTTTGTGAATATATTGTTAGTAGGATGCTGAGGTGGGAGCTACCAGGCAGAAGGCCTGGAGGAAGACCAAAGAGGAGATTTATGGATGTGGTGAAGGAGGACATGAAGGTAGTTTGTGTAAGAAATGAAGAGGCAGAGGAGAGGGTGAAATGGAGACAGATGATTTGCTGTGACAACCTCTGAAGGGGAGATATATATATATATATATATATATATATATATATATATATATATATATATATATATATATATATATATATATATATATATATATATCGAGTAACAACCTGTTTTGGGTGTCCTAGATAATGTGCTCTTTCGAGTGCTTTCTATCAAAGGTGTGTATTTGATACTGTGGACATTTATTATGATTATTTTACACAAAATCATCATCATTTTCCTCTCCTGCTGCCACCGGTGCTTTTCCCTCACCAGCTTGTTTGGGAAGAGCCTCAACGAGCTTTTGCAGACTGGTCAGGCTGTCGGCACCAAGCTGATTGAGGATAGACGTCAGCATCTGATGTTTATAAAGTTGTAATTTCTATAAGTTCAGAGTATATATATATATATATATATATATATATATATATATATATATATATATATATATATATATATATATATAAATATATATATAGGATTTTCTGAGTAGATCCTTCCGTAGGAATGATCATTCTTCTATAATCACCTGAAGAGAGAGGATGGTTTCACCACCCCTCAAAACAGATCTGTAGTGATAAATGGAGTTTCAATAGAAAGTCTTTGTCCTGTCCTTTTATTTTAATTTTATATATACATATATATGTATGTATGTATATCTTCTTCCTTCTTTTCCTTTTAGATTCCCTTCCTGACACAACCCTCTGCATTTATCCAGATTTGGGACCGGCGTGAGGATAAACACTGGCTTGTGCCCCCCTCACGGCTGCATTATACTGTGTCTGTCTGTCTGTCTTCCTTTCGGCTTTTTCCCTTTTACTCGGGAGTCGCCACAGCGAATCATTTTGATTCGCACGTTTAATTTGGCAGAGGTTTACGTGGATGCCCTTCCTGTCACAACCCTTTTAGCAAGGGACAGAAACACGCTGACGACTTTGCAGCTACTCTTTACGAAAGTCAGCAATGGTTCTTTTACATGCCTCTCACCATAGACAGTGAGAGACATGGCCCGCCTTTGATAACCCAGTTAGCCGCACTGGGGGGACAGTGACAACCATGTGGAGAGTGGGACTCGAACCGACAACCTTTGGATCAGCGATCCAGCGCCCTATACCACTAGACCACCACTAGACCACCCTGCATTATACTGTGTATATTTCTATAATTCTCAACTTCTCAAAAATGTCTCAAAAATTAGCATATTGTGATGAAGTTCATTATTTTCTGTAATGTACTGATAAAAATTAAACTTTCATATATTTTAGATTCATTGCACACCAACTGAAATATTTCAGGTCTTTTATTGTTTTAATACTGATGATTTTGGCATACAGTTCATGAAAACCCAAAATTCCTATCTCAAAAAATTAGCATATCATGTTCAGGTAGTCTAAACGAGCTATTAACCTAATCATCTGAATCAACCAATTAACTCTAAACACCTGCAAAAGATTCCTGAGGCTTTTGAAAACTCCCAGTCTGGTTTATTTATCCCAGTCTTATCTGCAAAGGCCCAGTGTGGGTGCAGGTTTTCATTCCAACTATGCAAAGGTCACAACTTACACCTATTTAGAATCAATTGCCCTTAACTTTCAAACTGGTGGAAGGTGTGGCTCCTACTTGCAACCACACTGGCCTATGTAGTTAAGATATAAGCTAAAGATAATGTACGCTATTGATTAGTGAGCTAGCTCGCTACACTTACTGTAGAGAATTAGTTAGATACTGCTCATCGTTACACCTGATACCGTTTGGAAGCAGGAAACATGCAAATGGCTTATCTCGGCAACCACAGATGGTGAAGAGCAATTTGCTTGTCCCGTGATGTGATTCACTGGCTGCTCACTTGCTTTCTGTGTATAACCCTTTAGTGGGTTAATCAGTTTGTAATGATTCAAATTTTATCTGAGAAATTACTGCGGTTATTATTCTCGGAAGAAAACAAAAGTATTGACGACAATCACACATCAAATCTAAATGGGCTCAAAAATTAATAGATTTTTTTCCTACTTTTTCTTACTATTCTCTTAGCTAATTAATTCATGTTTAATAAGATTTTTCTCTTAGGACATAATTCATGTTCAATAAGACCCCATTACTGAACAAACTTCTATTTTAGCAAATACCCTGATAAGATGCTTCACTCTGGAGAATGCAAGCTTCTATTTCTCTATTGTTTACTTCCCTTTGGGGTTGTCTATGCTAAGACTGGGGGGAAAAACCCATTAAAAATCAAACACTTTGCCCAATGAGCAAATCCGATTTAGCAATGAGGTAATTTTTCACAACATGCATTTAAATGAATCAATATGCATCAGCTAAAAGTGGTCTGCTTACTCAGGATGCTGGGATAAAGACGGCTTGTTGAGCTGTTTCATTTTCAGTTACACCACATCTATTATCCCCTACTGTAGCCCTGGATTTGAGTCCCAGGCTCAGCAAGAGCATTTCTGCATGAAGCTTGATGTTCTTCCCATGACTACTGTGTGGGTATTCTCTAGGTACTCTGGTTTTCTCTCAGTCCAAAGCCAGGCACAGTAGGCTAATTGACTGTTCGAAATGGGATGAGAAAATTTGGGTGTCAGCCTTACAATGGTCTAGTGGTATACTTCACCTTCCCCCAGAGTCAGCTGAGAAAGGCCCCGTGACTCTGGTAGGGTCAAGGAGTTTGACAAAAGGATTTTTGGAATAACCTGTAAAAAAACACTTGAGTGATATAGTGGACATGATTTGAGCAAAGGAATGGATGCATGCATAAGATTAATAAAACATTGGAATAAAAGCAGCTATATGTGTGGATATATTAAACAAGAGACTGTGTATGATCTATTTGAAACTGTATTTTTCTGATTTACAAATATGTCTTCTTCTGGCTCCAATATTTAATCTGATGATCCATAACAAGCTGGAAATGTGACAGCCAGTTAGTTTATTTCCTGACAAGTGTTATCTAAACACATCTAATAGGATGACTACCCACGAGTTCTGAGAAATCAAGATTTATTTAGATTTCTTGCTTGCTACATGTCTAAAATAAACGAATTTGGTGTCGGTTGATAGATTTCAATTACAGAACTCTGTGGGAATTTAGGGAAGGTTTTGTGACTCTTTTCCATAACCCATGGTGGGGGGGGTCTCACATTTTCTTCGATATAAAGGACTAAAATGGCTGTGATAGCATAAGAGTTTATCATTCATCCATTCATTTTCTGAACCACTTAATCCTAATTAGGGTCACAGGGTGGCTGGTGCCTCCCAGCCAACTCTGGGCAAGGGCAGAGCTTACCCTGGATGGCTCGTCAGACCATTGCAGGGCAGAAACACACTGCGAGCCATGCAACCTACGCTTGACAAAAGTCAGCAATAGTTCTTGATGAACCGCTCACTATAGATAGTTAGAGACATGGCCAGCTTTGATAACCCAGTTACCTGCACTGGAGGGACACCAGTGACAACCGTTGATAGTGGGGCTTGAACTGCCAACCTTGGGATTCGTAATCCAGCACCCGACCGCCGGCCACCACTGAACTGCATAAGAATTTAATGCCATATAAAAACAAGATCTCCAGAACAGTGGCCCTGGGGAAAAGACAGGAGGCAGAGCTGGAGGTAGCAGAGATGAAAATGTTGAGGTTCTCTTTGGGAGTAACGAGGATGGATAGGATCAGGAATGAGCACATCAGAGGGACAGCACATGTAAGACGTTTTGGAGACAAAGTCAGAGAGGCTAGATTGAGATGGTTTGGACATGTACAGAGGAGGGATGGTGAGTATATTGGTAGTAGGATGCTGAGGCTGGAACTACCAGGCAAAAGGCCTAGAGGAAGACCAAAGAGACGATTCATGGATGTGGTGAAGGAGGACATGAAGGTCGTGGGTGTAAGAGAAGAAGATGCAAAGGATAATAATAATAATAATAATACATTTTATTTATATGGCGCCTTTCTCAGCACTCAAGGTCGCCTCACATCATAAAAACAGTAGAAAACATTCAAATAAAATACAAATCAACATATTCAATATAAACAGACAGTTAAATACAGTTAAAATATTTACAGGACAGTGCAGTTGTGGTTAAACTGTGGATTGGGTGAGATGGAGGCAGATGATTCGCTGTGGCGACCCCTGAAGGGAAAAGCCGAAAGGAAAAGAAGAAGATAAAAACAAGATCTCCAAACCAAATCAGTATAAAACAGATTATAACCAGTGCAAACAAAATAATCAATGATTTTGTCATTTATTGAAGAACAAAAACTCACCAACACCAATCAGCCATAACATTAAAATTACTGACAGGTAAAGTGAATCAGTGATCTTATTAAAGTTACACCAACCGTGGTATTAGCGATATTAGGCAGTATAGAGTAGTCAATTCTCAAGGTTAATGCATTGAAAGCAGGAAAAATCGTTAAGGATATGAATCTGTGTGAATTTTGGCAAGGGCCAAATTGTGATGGCTAGATGTGTGGGTCGAAGCATTTTCAAAAGAGACACTGTTGTGAAAATTGACAAACTGGTGAAAGTGTCATGAGCACCCAGGGATGCCATGAGGTGCAACAGCTAGTCATGTTTGATTCGATCTTACAGAAAAGTTATTATAATTAAAATTGCTTATAAAGTTAATACTGGCAGAGATATTGAGGTGTCAGAATATACAGTGCATTGAAGATTGCTGAAGATAGGAATGTGCTGCTACAAAGTGGTCAGAGTTCCTCTGCTGAACACTGTCCATAGGCTAAACAAACACCGGAAGAAGATGGTCTTATTCTAATTCTATTTTCTGTACAATAAAGTTTGGCCTTTTATTTATTTGTTCTTTTGTTTTTTGGGGGGATATCCGCTGGAGAGGATAATAATCCGACACGCTGGATTTAGGTTTTTCTTTAGCTTGTAAGATCAGTGTCAAAAGAAGCCTGAAACACTTAGAAGGCAATGGGTTTCTTCTATGGGTTCCTTCTGTAGAGGAACCATGCACTAAAGACACAGTGACAGAATGACAGTGTAACATCAGATGTACATCTATGTTCGTCGGGATTTTAAGCTGAACTTCTCTAAACAGAACCCATCAAGGAGGCCAACATATCCATGAACTTGTTGGATGTTTCAACAATGTCTGGTCTGGGGTATATTATGTATGTTTGTATGGATTTTTACAATGGCTGTTGAGTTGCAATGTTTCATATGCTACATTGGCTTAATTCCAGTGAAAGAAGAAAGAAGTTTAATAGCTTTGTTGTCAACTGATCTTACAATGATGATGTTGTCTTGGTTAAGGGTTTAAAATCCAGTAACCAAAACAAATCCTCTTTTTTTTTTTTTTTTCAAATCTTTTTTATCCATCATTTTGCAGTGTTGCTTATTAGAACAGTGACTATGTTGAAGATGCTTTAGACTCCTCTTTTTACAGTATTTTGTTTTCTCACCTGTGGAATTGATGCAAAATAGCTCTCTGCAAAAAAAAAGAGGTATTTATTTATTTACTAACTTTTTTTCGAATTTGATTTTCACATCACCCCAATAACATGAACACTGAATTTCTCTTTGACTTGATTTTCTACACATTGACAAAAATCATTTAAATCATAAATAAAAGCCACTTTGTCCAGCACATCCCTATAGCTTGAACCCATAGATGAAAATTTCCATTCAATGAAACCATAGTTTCAATGCATGATTTTTTTTTTTTCAGAAAATATACAAAGAAGCTGTTTTAGCAGTTTTTGTAATCATGGTCTGAGTTTCACACTTTATCTTACATTGCATCATCAGACACATTGAGATTGTGAAAGTGAATCAGTGTTAGTAATATTACAAAGCAATCTTGAAATTACTGTAAGCACTTATACAAAATTTAACCAAGATGTCACAAGAGAACCCAAGGGAACATTTGAGGAGCTGCAGGCCTCACTCAGCTCAGTTGACATTAGTGTCCATAATTCCACCATGAGACTGAGCAAAACCTACTGCTGGGCAAGAGGAACATAAAAGCTCATGTTACATTTACCAAGTTCTGAAAGGCTGTCCTATGATCTGAGTCAAAAGTGGAACGTTTTTGAAAATATGGTTCATGATACATCTAGCATAAAGCTGATACAGCTTTTTACAATAAAACATGATGTTTACAGTCAATCATGGTGGTGGTAGTATGACAGTGTGAAGATGCTTTGCTTTAGGTTTGGGTCGCTTGCTACAATTGAGATAGAGATGAATTCAGCAGTCCACCAAGAAGCACTAATCAAAAATGTCTAGACAACAGCCCTTGATCTGAAGTGCAAGGAGATTATGTAAAAGAGCAAATATCTGAGACAAATAAATAAAATTATTAGTTAAAAAGAATACATATTTTGTATTACAGTATACTTCATTTCTTTGTAGAGCAAAAATTATTCAGTGTTCAGGGAATAAACAAAAAGTAAATCAGATAGGAGGAAAATGTTTTTTTTTTTATTTTTTTTTTTTTTTTTTGGGGGGGGTTTCTACAGCACTGTACATGTTCAGTAAACAAATAATATAATAGGCATGTTAAGCATTTTCTTTTCAGTGGTGACTTATTCAGATCACACTAGAATATCAGATGCCATAGTATCTCTTCATATCAAATAAGAATTACCTCTCAAGCAGCTGAACTAACTGCCAGCAATTCCGTCAGCTTGTTGATACATGGAGCCAGCTTTGCCCGAGGGAAGCAGAGTGGAAATATGAAACCAGGAAAGATTATGATCTACAAAGGTGAACACAGGTATAACTCTTTGGCTCTTTAATTTAATATTCTAGTGGGTGAACACAATTGATAAATGAATAAATGAATATTTTAGTAAATGTGTCTAACAATATCATTCAAACTGCATAACAATTTTTCACAGCATATCTTGAATTTAGCAGAGTACCAACTATCCAATGTGATTAAGAAAAAGTCCCTGAATGGTGTCAGAGCAAATGGTCTTCTATTTGTGAAAGCTCAAAACCATCTTGATTGTTTGTGTGACAAACATGATTTTGTCACGAAATCACTGCATGAGCTCAGGAACACTTCCAGAAATCATTGTCTATGTGCATGCCATGCCAGAAATTCAACCTCTAGAACAATGTTTCCCAACCTTTTTGAGCCAAGGCACACCTTTTACATTCAAAAAATCACAAGGCACACCAAGGAAAAAAAATGATACTGCCCTCTAGCAGAACAGCACTGTTACTACACGCTAAGTAAAATTTGTTCATTTTCCGCAGCACACCTGATGATTTCTCACAGCACACTAATGTGCCGCGGAACAGGGGTTGGGAAACACTGCTCTAGAATGCAAAGAAGGTGTCATATGTGAACACGATCCAGAACCACTGCCATTTTCTCTGGTCCAAAGCTTATTTATTTCGCTTGAGGAAAGTGAGAAACTGTTCTGTGGTTAGATTAAATCAAAATTTTAAATTATTTTTGGGAAAACATGGCCACCATGTCCTCTGGGCTGAAGAGGTAAGGTATTATTTGGCTTAATATTAGCTCTCAAAAAGCTAAAAACTATGCTCACGTGTTTTATTTTAGAAAAAAAAAAAAAAAAAAACATACATGGACAACAGGAAAAAAAAGTATTAATGAACGCAAACAAGGAAACAAGGTATCTCCAAAGTAATTTGATTTCTAAAATTCTGCACATGTACACCCCTTATGTTAATGTCCTCTATTTTATATAAATGACCAATGAAGATTACTTCATGAATATTAATACTAGGTGTGGCCTATTCTTTACCACATGAATAATAGTGGAGACAATGTCATGGCAGGGCAGTGGTGGTCGAGTGGTATAAGGCACCGGATCGCTGATCCAAAGGTTGGGGGTTCGCGTCCCACTCTCCACAAGGTTGTCACTGTCCCCCAAAGTGGAGCTAACTGGGTTATCAAAGGCCGGCCATGTCTCTCACTGTCTATGGTGTGAGGCATGTAAAAGAACCATTGCTGACTTTCGACAAGAGTAGGCTGCAAAGCCGTCGGCGTGTTTCCGCCCTGCGATGGCCTGGCGAGCTGTCCAGGGTATACTCTGCCCTAGCCCTGAGTTGGCTGGGATGGGCACCAGCCTCCCCGCGACCCTAATTAGGATGAAGTGGTTACAGAAAATAAATGAACAATGTCATGGCAGATACAAATTAAGGGAAAATTGTTGAGTGTCAGGATGAGGTTCTCACGTTATAGACTGTGATGGAGAAAATGTCTTGTATGGTGGCTTACATAATGTTTAATTGTGTTCTTTTTCTTACATAATGCCTACACAGCATATTAGCTGTAGACTAATGGTTAAAGAAGCAGCTTTAGAACCGAAAGTTAGCTGGTTCAATTCCCGAACTAGCAGATAAAATGTGTAGTGGTGGAGGAGTGAGCATCACCATTCTTTGCATAAAAATGGATGAAGTGCCCTTGAGCAAGCCATCTAACCCCCAACTGCTGTCCAATGAGCGTGGCAGTTCATTGCTCTGGATGTGTGTGTGTGCTCACTTTGGATGGGTTGACTGCAGAGGAAATAATTCCCTTATGGGATTGAGACAGTATATCAAAATCAAAACAACAAAAACAGAATTTGATATATACATTTGAGTTTTCATTTCCAGATATCAACACAAGATCAATATTACACAAACAGGATTGGGGGCAGTGGTGGTCTAGTGGTATAAGGCGCCGGATCGCTGATCCAAAGGTTGGGGGTTCGAGTCCCACTCTCCACAGAGTTGTCACTGTCCCCCCCCAGTGCAGCTAACTGGGTTATCAAAGGCCGGCCATGTCTCTCACTGTCTATGGTGTGAGGCATGTAAAAGAACCATTGCTGACTTTCGACAAGAGTAGCTGCAAAGCCGTCAGCGTGTTTCTGCCCTGTAATGGCCTGTTGAGCTGTCCAGGGTGTACTCTGCCCTCGCCCTGAGTTGGCTGGGATGGGCACCAGCCTCCCCGCGACCCTAATTAGGATGAAGCGGTTACAGAAAATGAACTGAACAAACAGGATTGAAATATGAATACTTTATAAAAGGGGTGAGCATGGACACCTGGTTGTTTTACAAGAAATAAATAAAAAAAAAAAAAAAAAACACAATATAATTTTTCCATTATGCATTTCTGGTTACAATGTGGGTGGCAAAGTAGTCAGCATGGCTGCCTCATAGCATGAAGGTCCAGAGTTCGAGTCCTGCGCTTAGCAATGCTATTTGTGGGTGGAATTTGAATGGTCTCCCTGTGGTTGCTTTGGCTTCCTTTAGGGTTTGTCCCTAGGTGCGAGTATAAATGGTTGGCTGTTGACCTGCAATGAATTGGCAAGTTATTCAGGGTGGACCCCAACTTCAGCCAGAGATGGCAGACTTTCTCCAGCTTCATCGTGACATTAGTTAGTTTGGCAAATTGATGTTCATGAACTGTACTTCCTCGCTATCATCATGTTCTTCCCCTTGTTTCCATTCTGGTTAATTGATTTATTTTTTTGAGGTTTTTCTTACAGTTTCAGGACTTTCTTTTTTGTATTTGGGGTTGCAACTAAAAGGAATTCTAATATGTATGCAGTTTAATCTATTGCTTTATAATCCCAAGGCTCTGTAAAGTAGATATCATAACTTGGAGCTTCTATTTGCAATTTCTATCTGCCTTCCTGGGCCCCTTTCAGAAGGACGGCCCAGGGGACACTCATTAGTCCAATTGCTATTTTAATTAATTAACTATCCATGAGTAGCTTCTGAGAAAAAAAATGTAATAAAGAACTTGGAGCTTTTGTCTCAATAAAAGACTTTTGATTTTGTTTTGTACGCTCCACTGAGCAAGAATATTTAACAGTAACATCTATGAAAACAAGATCCATCTGAACTTCAGGATGAATTCTAAATGTACCATTGTATGAACACTTTTTACCGATTCTGTCACAAGCTTCAAAAATGATGAAAGTTCATCTTGACAGTTGACAAGTAATGAAACATTTATGCATTATGATAAATGGAGAGCTTTCTGTTGATTTCCCAAAATTTTCTGCACATAATTGAATTTAAAATCATACATTTAAATACCACTGATTATTCACTGGGTTTCAGTTGTCATTCAAACTGTAATCTGAGTGTCACACACAGGCAGATGAGAAAGAGATGAGGTGATGCAAGTGATGGTCAAACTCACTACCAAGAACAAGTCAGAATTCAGGCTCAGAGAGCCAGACAACTGCAAGTAGAGAGATGCAGAGAAGAATTCATTGCTTTTAGTTGCTTAATTTTCATTGCTAGCAATTGGACGTGTAATGCCACCGCAGTTTACAAAAAGGCAAAGGATCTCAAAGTAAAAAAAATTATTAGTTTTACCAAAAAAATCTGAGCATCACTACTTTTAATTTGTAAACACCTGTGTGAATTTCGAATATATGAGACAGTTGATGCATGTCTTTACAATCAATGGATAATAATTTTCTATTCATCTATCCATCTATTACCTTTACCAATTTTCTTTCAAGTTTGCAGAGGGAGCTGGAGCCAGTCACAGTACAAACCCTGAGCAGGTTGCGAATACTTCACAATGCTAATCCAGAAGCAGACAACCATTCACAGGCACAGTGCACCTATGAGCAAGTTAGATGAGCCATTCGATCTAATCTGCATGTCTTCAGACTGTAGGATAAAATATAAAAGTATGTGGAGGAAAGCAACACAAGCACGGAGGAACATGATTGACAGATTTGCTCTTGTGCACGACATTCCTCCAAATTGACTCAAAGATTGTGTCCATGAGATAACAGCTGACATCAGATTTGAACTGTGTGACAATGACCACATGTACAGTTTTGTTTTTGTTTTTGGTTTTTTTTTTTTTTTTTTTTCCGTAAATATATATTTCATAAATAGGGGACAGTTTATGTGTCTTTGTTCATACTGCAATGTGATGATATTTTCAACGTTATCACAAGGAGGCTGGCGTCAAGCTGTCTGAAGCTTTGGGAGCAGGAAGGAATTTTGCTGCAGTATCATTGCAACATATCCAAGAAACTATCCCCATGGATATATTTACGTAATTAATTCATGTAATTATTCTGCGTTCTTATTGAGTTCCCCTTCACAAGAGCTAAATTTCCTCCAGTGCACAAAAATTCTATTTTATTTATTTTATCTTATCTTACCAATTTCAAAATAATTGCACATTAATATTAATCATATTAATCCTAGCCTGTCTTTATACTCTATTATCCATTGTCAATTATTTTCCAATTGTATTCTGCATTAATTTATACCGTAAATCTTGCAACATGTGAGGGAAGTTCTTTACACACTTTAATGTTTTTGTTTTGTTTTGTTTTTTTTATCGTAGCTGCATAGCCGTCAGTGTGTTTCTGCCCCTTGTTAAAAGATTGTGTCAGGAAGGACAGCTGACGTAAAAACGTACGCCAAATCAAACATGCGATCAGGTGATTCGCTGTGGCGAACCCTGGAAAAAGGGGACAAGCCGAAAGGAAAAGAAGAAGAAAAGAAGCAGCAACAACAACAACAACAACAATACTTTTTTTGTGTGTGCAGGTAACATTTTTAAATGAAACAAATCTTTTGTAGTAAAAAAAAACCCTCAAAAAATGAAAAACGTCAGTGAAACAGACTGCAATATATCACATCAAATGCAATTTTTAAAATCCACCAACTCAGCCTTTCTTGTATCGCAAATAAAAGCAAGGGTTAACTGTTTTGGTTTGTATATAGTTATTCAGGATTTATAATTTTTTAATGTATAACTGCCAACACCAGATTACCAAGGCCACCTTACCATCACCGACAATACGTACTATAGTAAACATTCACCGTTTTTCATGTGCTTCCAGCACTTAAAATCGCTCGGCACCTTACAGCAGTTAAAAGCACAAGGCTGGTAGTTTTTAAAGGGCACAACTATGTGAGGTTTTTTTCTTGCATTCAAGAACACAAACCTTTAATGTGGGGAATACAAGCGTTGAATAAAGTACCGTCAGCCCCCAACGTACAAAAGTAACCCGTTCCAGAGACATTTTTATAACACGGGGATTTTGTAAGTAGGGGTCACATCTTACATGTTAAACGCCTAATTCGTTCCAAGGCTCCTGTCTTTGGACTGGATTAACCCCATAAACCCTTTAAAAATAATAAAAGTACACCAATTTTATATGAAATATGTGTTAAAAATAAAAGAAAATTATTTATTAAACCATTTAAACATTTTATTAACATCTCAAACCATTTTATTAACATATTTATTAATCAAACCATTATTAACCATTTTCCTTAACACACACACACACACACACACACACACACACACACACACACACACACACACACAAACACACACACACACACACACACACACACACACACACACACACACACACCTGTCTCTCTCTCTCGCTCTCTCTCTCTCGCTCTCTCTATTTCTCTCTCACACACACACGCGCACACACACACAGATGCATTACAATGCACATATTTATTCTAGGGTTGCAGGCCACGCCCACAAGACGTGAATTCAAAGTGCATTCCCTGCTTGACAAACTCAACTTTAATTTGATTTCTTGAGGGATCGGAATTCCAGATGAGTTCAAATGCACCCACATTTGTTAAACATTTACTGAATTAAACAGGGGTAGTGGTGGCCTAGTGGTATAGGGCACTGGATTGCTGATGCAAAGGTTGGGGGTTCAAGTCCCACTCTCCACAAGGTTGCCACTGTCCTCCCAAGTGCTGCTAACTGGGTTATCAAAGGCCGGCCATGTCTCTCACTGTCTATGCCATTGCTGACTTTCGACAAGAGTAGCTGCAAAGCCGTCGGTGTGTTTCCGCCCTGCGATGGCCTGGCGAGCTGTCCAGGGTGTACTCTGCCCTCGCCCGAAGTTGGCTGGGATGGGCGCCAGCCTCCCCGCGACCCTAATTAGGATTAAGCGGGTACAGAAAATGAACTGAACTGAATTCAACAACTTAAAAACTAAAGACTGAAGCTTCCTTCTGTCTCTATCTGGGAGGCCAGTAGGGCGGGATGTTGAGAGACAGCCAATGAGAGAGAAACTTGCGTGTCGTGTGAAATTTTGATTCGCGTGTTTGAATTTTGAATTTCTTTTCGTAAGAGGAGGTTGTTTTGTATCTCGGGGACGAAAACTCAGGAAAAGGTTTTTCTTAATCCGGCGATTTCGTACACAGGGGTCTTCATAATTTGAGGGCCGACTGTACCATGTTTGCCATTTATATTTTCCCGAAGCATATACCCATACTCAGAATCCAAATTGTTTTATTTTTTTATTATTTATTTATTTGTTTGTTTGTTTGCTTGTTTATTTTTCAATTCTACAGATAGATCTATCAAAAAATGGTTGAACGGGATCTTAAAAGAAAATGAACGAAATGGATTCCAAACTCTTTACTTACATTTGCTTTCATTTACTTGCAAGTTACGAACTGCTAAAATCTGTTTGTTAGTTTGCATTAGTCTGTTTGGAAAGGACACCATTTGTAGTTTGTATCCCTGCTCCGAATGTGCAAAATCATGAGAACAGAACACGGATGCGCAGTTCCAATAAGTCAAGATAATGGCAAAGTAAGAGTTCATGCTTTTATTAAACTAACAAATCAGATCAAAACTAGTGACGTTCTGAATAAGAGAAGGCCATTTGCACATAACATTGCATTTACATACATCAGACAAGCATCAGCTCATATACGTGACCCTATGGCACACATCCCAGTACATATAAATGTATAATACTTGTAGTTTCTTCTACAAGTGATGTCACTTTTGACAGTACAATAGCACCCCCCTGTGTGAGGAGTACTCATTTGGATTTTTTATTTGTTTATTTGTTTGTTTGTTTGTTTGTTTGTTTTCTACAAAAAGCTCATATTAAGCGTTGCACATGTTGGTAGATACAGGCATAAGTTTGCATGCAGCTTTTATTAAGATTGGGTTTATTTCCCCTTTTACTGATGAGCTCGCTGTAGCCATATGATTTGAGCCAGTTGTTTAAGGGTTACATCTCTATTGGCTCATTTATTAAAGGTTATTGAATTGAGGACACACACAAAATTAAGATGAGTTATGGTCTAAGGCTTAAGTTCAGCTTAGGCAAGCGAGAGAAGACACCTTAGCTTTATCTTTCTGGTTTTTTTTATATAGTGAACTCAGAAGGAAAAGAAGCACATAAAAATGCTGATGTCAGCCAGACACAGGTATAGAAACGTATATACTACCCAATTATTTCCCATGATTCCCTCTCTTGTAGAAAACTGACACTTGTCAATTTCCACAAATATCGTTCACACATTAATAGATTTGTTTATAGCCAAACACCAATTAGCTGCTGACTGATGAATAGTAAAACATTGATTATCTAATTACCGTGGCACCTGCCAAAGAGTGCGCTGTAATAGGCAGAAAGTGAACAGTCAGTCTTGAAGCTCTGAAGGTGCTCAATGTAGTACAAGAGTGAATGTTACTCAATGCTTTTTATAAGCGTGTTTCAGATTTTTTATTCTTAACAGAAACCATTCATTTCATTTTCTGTAACCGCTTAATCCTAATTATGGTCGTGGGGAGGCTGGCGCCCATCCCAGCCGACATCCGGGCGAGGGCAGAATACACCCTGGGCAGCTCGCCAGGCCATCACATTGCAGAAACACGCTGACGGCTATGCAGCTACTCTTGCCCGGAAGTCAGCAATGCTTCTTGTACATTGGTCTGGCTCGGCCGGCCCATAGATATTATTCACACTTGTATTGTTCTTCACGTCACATTCTGGGATGCACTCGGCTAAAATGTGCATTCCATGTCTGAGCATGGGACATTCCTCATGTGGTAGTAATCATAGAGATTGTTTTTATCCTAACACAGTCGTTCTTGTGTTAAAAAATAAGTCTAGTTACCTTTTATGCTGCTCAGTTGTGATTACTGGCAGAATATATATGTATACCTCTGGAATCCCAGCATGAATTTTATGACTGCTCCCTGTGATTTAAAATCTTGGTATCTCTTCATCGAACATGACTATATTTGAGCAAGATTTTATAAGAGAAAACTGCACATTTCCAATCATTTTTTATACAAGTGTCAGGGAATATATATCTACAAATATCCATGAGATACTTACACTGTTTGGGTCACAATGTCCAGGTCAATCCTCTTACTATTCAGACAAAAATTATCAATCATAAGATAATTCAACAAGTGCCAACAAGAGCAGAGAGAAGTGAAGAAATAAGAAAGTGGGAAATAAAACCATATGTCAAGATGTCAAGTGTGGAAATCAACCACTGTCAAGGGTTTGTTTTTGCAGATAATTTACTGTAGGGAATTGATATTGATATTGCAATACAGTGAGACAGTTGAAAATGATGACGATGTCATACACTGGGTTTTCATTTTCTGTCTGACAAAAATCTCTCTGCTATACCACCCAATTTCCTACACAATCTCTCTCTCTCTCTCTCTCTCTCTCTCTCTCTCTCTCTCTCTCTCTCTCACACACACACACACACACACACACACACACAAGGCAGGCAGTTCCAGGTGCCCCTGTTAAAAAAAAAAATAAATAAATAAATAAATATATATATATATATATATATATATTTTTTTAATTTATATATATATATATTATATACATATATATATTTATATGTATATATATATATATATATATATTATACATATATATTTTTATATTATATATATATATATATATATATATATATATATATATATATATATATATATATATATATATTTTTTTTTTTTTTTTTTTTTTTTTTTTTTCCACTTTAGGACATTTTTTTCTCATTAAATGTGTCCTAGAATATGTACAATTCAGCTGAAAATCAAACTAAAATATTTTGGGGGGAAAAATTATTTAAGAAACCTAAAATTGTGTTTAATAAAAAGTTGCCGAAGAGTGCACACCCTCTTGGATGTGTGACTGTATTCAGAATTAGTTCATTTTCTGTAACCGCTTCATCCTGATTAGGGTCATGGGGAGGCTGGTGCCCATCCCAGCCAACTCAGGGCGAGGGCAGAATACACCCTGGACAGCTCGCCAGGTCATCGCAGGGCGAAAACACGCTGACGGCTTTGCAGTCTACTCTTGTCGAAAGTCAGCAATGGTTCTTTTACATGCCTCACACCATAGACAGTGAGAGACATGGCCGGCCTTTGATAACCCAGTTAGCTGCACTGGGGGGGGGGGGGCAGTGACAACCTTGTGGAGAGTGGAACTCGAACCCCCAACCTTTGGATCAGCGATCCGGCACCTTATACCACGAGACCACCACTGCCCCCTGTATTATCTGAATTAACCATAATTCTGTATTCAGAATTAACCAATCACATTTAGCGTCAAGTTAAATAGTAGTTAAAATGCCCCTGCCATCAATAATATAAACTCTGATTAGCGCCACATAAAGTTGATCCGTTGACGTGGGATTTTCATGACATTAACAAAGCCACATCTGGGAGCAAAAACCAACCGTGCACATAGAGCTAACAACCCATCAAAGCTAAGTGCTTTGGTTTTATTGATTTACATTATCGTGGAACTTATTGTTTAAAGGTATCTGTAAGAAGAAGGGTACTACAATTTTAAAGGCATGAGTTATATTATGCGAAACAGGGAGGACAGTCATCAACAGTTGAGAAAATTTGACACAATACAAAGAACCAGAGCTTGAAAATGAATTAAAAGATGTGATGACAACTGGGGCGGGGACATTAACAACCTTGTGGAGAGTGGCACTTGAACCCCCAACCCTAGGATCAGTGATCCAGTGCCCTGGAATACCAGTATACTGCATGTCACCAAAAAAATATGAAATCACAATGCAGTGTGGTGGTGGCAGCATCACGACTTGCTGTGGTTGAGCTGGAACTGAGGCTTTAAGGAATTAAATTATCAACAGTTACAAATACCAGCCAACTCTGGAACAAAACATTCAGGCTTTGGATGAAAAGCTCAAGATGAAGAGGAATTTCATCTTTCATTGTAACAATATCCCAAAGGGTGCCATTCAAACACCAAAGGAATGACTTCAGCAGAAGAAAATTTAAGTTTTGGAATGACCAGCCAGACCGAATAACTAAATTCCTTCATTTACTTGCTGAACGTCATTTTCCTGCAGAGCTATTTTCCTGCAGAGCCCCTGTGTAGGCTAATCTGTCTAATTTTTGTCTCTGTGTTCCCTGTGATAATCTTTAGACATCCCATAAATAACTTCAAAAAGCCCAGAAGTTTGGGCTGTGGAATATGTTCCATTTACAAAAAAAAAAAAAAAAAAAAAAAAAAAAAAAAAAAAAAAAGAGCTGCAAATGGGCTCCAAACCGACCTGCACAAGTCCCTTTTGGGTTCACCAGAAGAAGATTAAAGTTTTTTTTTTCTGAAATGGAAGATAACACACACACACACACACACAACTATTCGTGCACACACACACACACACACACACACACACACACATAGCTAGGTGCAACTCGAAACAGCCAGTTCTGTTGCATGTCTTGGCATTGCAGGAAGAAACCAGAGTATCCGGAGGGAACCCACAGAAACTTAACGAGAACAAGAAGTTCACACACAAACACCCTCACCAAGTCCAGCACTTGAACCCAGAACTTTCTTACTGAAGGGATTTCTTCATTGTCACATAATTACAATACCGGTCTTGCTGTTACTTGGTAGTTGATTGTGGAAATAACACTGTGGTATTATCTACACTCATCTCAGCTGGTGTATAAATGTTCTTTAGAACCGGGATGGGTTTGTAGAACTGAATAGTGAATGTTAAAATTGCTCTAATCGAATGGCTTTGTGTATCAACAATCACGTTCAGATCCTTTGTTCACTTTGAAATATGAACCAATTTAAAAATTCAATAACTAGTGGCCAAGAACGATGTCCATGGTTGTGTGACACAGCAATTTTCAAAATGAAATTGCATGTAGAGCTAAAATGTTCGACTGTGTGTGTGTGTGTGTGTGTGTGTGTGTGTGTGTGTGTGTGTGTGTGTGTGTGTGTGTGTGTGTGTGTGTGTGTGTGTATAAGCCTCCTGGCTTCAGCTATCAAAAAAATTTCATTTCTGTTCATCATACTACGATAAACACATGAGATTTGAGATTTCCTTTCGGCTTTTTTTCCTTTATCAGGAGTTGCCACAGTGGATGATTCGCACGTTTAATTTGGCATAGATTTTTACATCAGATGCCCTTCCTGACACAACGCTTTAGCAAGGGATGGAAACACCCTGACGGCTTTGCAGCTACTCTTGACGAAAGTCAGCAATGGTTCTTTTACTTGAACCTCTCACCATAGACAGTGAGAAACATGACCCGCCTTTGATAGCTGCACTGGAGGGACAGTGACAACCTTGTGGACAGTAGGACTCGAAACCCCAACCTTTGAATCAGCGATCCAGCGTCATATACCACCAGGCCACCACTGCCCGTCAGACCAATATAGATCAGGTTTGTATCATATAAATGAGAGGGATTGGTAAAAGGTTAGGTAGATGCTAGTTGGTAGCTGTGCTCAGATCAGTAGGTTTATTATAGAAAAGAAAGTGCTGAAATGGAGGCATGCTAAAGGTGTTTAAATTGAAAATATTAAATATAAAAGCATACATTGAGAGCAATGTCTATTCCTTGACCTTCTCCATTGACTAATTACATTGGAATCATTAATAAAGCTTGAAAATTGGATTCCGGAGATATTTCTTTTACATGAGTGGTCTTAGAAAGAAGGAATTGTCAGAGCATAAAGACAGTAATGAGTACGAAATGCAGAGTGACAGAGCAAAGCTAACAGGCAAGTGAAAGTAGAAACTATTGTTGGAGGTGTCAGGTGCTTGAAAGCTTGAAAGCAAAATGATGAAGGAGAAGAGGGAACGTGAGTTAAAAAATTAAGAGTACTTTTTAACAAGGCTGAAACTCTGCAAATTACACCAACTGTCCACATTTAATCACAAACTGTCAAAGAGCTGGGGACACTATAAAAACTCATTCATAAAATATCAAACCTTGTTGCGAAAGTCAACAGAAGCTGATTCTATGGCACATTTTCCTCTCTATATTTAATTCTCTTGATTTTAAAATCATCCATTTATTTGATTGAGTTAGTAAATAATATATTTTTTTTATGGAAGCATAATAATTGAACCAGCTATCATGGATGAATAAAGCATTTCAGTAAAATATAAATTCCCATCACTGGAACTCCAGATTATTGCAGCCACAGAGCATATAGGATGATAAGGGTTCAAAAGACTGAAGATAAAAAAGCAGGAGAAAGAGAAGAGCAAATTTAAAACAGAGAGAGAGAGAGAGAGAGAGAGAGAGAGAGAGAGACCTAAAAGAAGTACTGTACCAATTTTGGTCGATGGCCCTTATTTACAACATAAACACATGACCAAAATGTGAGTGAACGTGCAGTTTAATATTTATTGACGTGTGAGACGCTACTATTTATTTTTACATCAAATATCAATTCAAATGTACAATGTTTAAAGTAAGCATGATATTGCAGGGCAGCAAAGTACATCTTTGTGCATGAGCTTCCCCTTTGAGTCCAATTCCTCTCAATATTTCTTACTCGTCTTGACTGAGGGAGTTTTGCCTTGCCACCATGCTCATTTCAAATTTGTAACTTTAATAAAAGAGTTTTGTTTTTTTTTTGTTTTTTTTACCAAATGTGTTGTTATGGCAGTGGTAGCCTGGTGCTAGGGTTCTGGATTACTGATCCCAAGGTCGGGCGATAAAAGATAAAGAGATCTTTATTGTCGACTGTTGCGTGAACAATGAAAATTAGTTTAACAGCAATTATAAGTTTTTTGAGTAGAAATTATAAAAGGAAAGTGCACAAAAGACAACTAAGTAATTATACTAAGTTATACATGTACATATAACCTGGGTAGTGGTGGCCTGATAGTAAAGGTCGCTGGATCGCTGATCCTGAGGTTGGGGGTTCAAGTCTCATTCTCCACAAGCTTGTCACTGTCCACACAGTGCAGCTAACTGGGTTATCAAAGGCCGGCTATGTCTCTCACTGTCTATGGTGAGAGGTTCATGTAAAAGAACCATTGCTGACTTTTGTCAAGAGTATAGCTGTATAGCCGTCGGCGTGTTTCTGCCCCATGCTAAAGGGTTGTGTCAGGAAGGACATCCGACGTAGAAACCTATGCCAAATCAAACATGCAAATCAGATGATTCACTGTGGCGACCTCACTTTCCGTGGTTAATCGGGACCGAGATCCTCCCACAAAGACCGAATTTTGTGGAGTAGGATCAGACTAACTGACGTATATGTGCATGTATATGTATATATAATATCAATAAATACATATTCACTACTATAAATGTTTATAATAACAATTAAACATTAAAAAATAATGCAGAAGATGTAAATAAGAATATAGATATACACACACATACAGATGCACATGCATGCATATACCATGCACACACTCAAATGCGCACCTCACAAAAATGTAAGTAGTTTTGATGGGAGGTATTGGGTTGTTTTTTGTTTAGGTTTTTTTTTTTTTTTTTTTTTTTTTTTTCCCATAATTGGCCTTGTTTTTGGGGCATTTTCCATAACTTTTTCCCCTATTCTTCCTTAATTTCCTTATTTTTTAATAGGATGGATATTAAAAAAATAATAAAAAATAAATAAATAAAAAAAAAACGCGATGCACCGAAGTCGAATGAATTGAAGCGCGAAGTAGCGAGGGATCCCTGTAATGTACTCGAACATGAGTATTGCACTGTCCAGGAAGATGATCTGAATGAGGTTTATACAGTCAGTGTGTGTGTGATTGAGTTGGGGTTCCACATTTAACAGCGGTTGGGTAAAAGCTGTGCTTGACTGTATTAGTTTTTATTTTTAGTAACCTGTACCTTTTTACACAGGAGATAGGAGAGAAAAGGGGTGTTCAGAGTGTGTGGGGTCCCTGATTATTCCACTGGCTCTATGTCAATATATTCCACTGGAAATATGTCAGTGTAAATGTCACTGAGGGAGGGTATTGTAGTTCCAATCACTCGCTCCACCATCCTCACCACCTGCTGCAAGGCCTTCCTGTCCTCTGCACTACAGCTGCTAAACCACACTGTACAGCTGTAGGTTGGGAGGCTGTCTATGGTGCAGTGGTAAAAGTTTATCAGTATGACTAGAGGGAAGCAGGCTTGTCGGAGCTTCCTAAGGTATTGATCTCCTGAAGTCCATTATGATCTCCTTGGTTTTGGATGTGTTTAGTTCCAGGTAATTGTCGCACCTTCGCCGCAGATGCAGGACATCCTTCCTATAAGCTGCCTCGTTATCTGTAATCAAACCTACGACCATGGTGTCCTTGGCGAATTTGACAATGATGTTGGTGGTGTGAAAGGGGGAACAGTTGTATGTGAAGACGGAGAAGAGGAGAGGGCTAAGAACACACCCCTGTGGTGTTCTGGTGTTCAGTCCAGTATCCAGGTACACAGTGAGCTCCCAAGGCCAAGATTACACAACTTCTGAACCAGTTTGAATGGTTGGACTGTCTTAAAAGCAGGGCCGAAGTCTACGAACAGCATCCTCACATAGGTTTTGCTGCTGTCCAGATAAGTAATGGCTGTGTGTAGGGCTGTATTGATCTCATCCTCTGTTGACCTGATGATGGTCACTGTTTTGAAACATGTGGGAACCATACATTGCAGTAGTGAGAGGTTAAAGATGGTGGTGAAAACCCCCATCACTTGATCGGCACATTCTTTAAGTACCTTTCCTATGACTCCATCTGGACCAGTAGCATTCCTCACGTTTTCCTTGCTGGTTCAGAGTGTCTGGTAGGGTGCTGTTCAAGGAGTTGACTGACGTGTGTGTCCTTGTAGCCAGTGAGTGTCTTGATCCCCTACCACCTATTCAAAGGCCCTGGCATGCCTCTTTGTAAGCCTGCTGGTCTCCTGACTTACGGCATTGTCGGGTGTTCGAAGCAGGGTCCATACCTCACTGTTAAACCACGATTTCTGGTTAACCACCACTTTAACAGTCCTTGTTCTGGTGATATTCTTCGTACAGTAGTCTTCGTTGGAGAGCACAGCAGGTCTTTCTCTTCTGTGAATATTTCCAAGTCTGTAGAGTCAAAACAATCCTATAGAGCTGCAGTTACTTCCTCAGTCAGCAAATGGACTGTTTTAATTACTGGTCTTTGGCTACACATTTAAGGTTTATAAGCAGGAATCAGATCTCACTGTTCGTTTATGGTGTTTTTTAGTTGCTCCATTACTTACTTAGCATTAGCTTGGGGCAGCACATAAACTGCGATTATAACTACAGATGTGAGCTAACTACAGATTCGTCACTGCTGCTCCCATCTAAGTGCAGCTAACTGGTTTATCAATGGTCAGCCAAGTCTCTCACTGTCTATGGTAAGACACATGTAAAAGAATCATTGTTGACTTTCATCAAAAGTAGGCAGTTTTGCTGTCAGCATGTTTCTGCCCTGCAGTAGTCTGGCGAGCTGTCCTGGGTGTACCCTCATCCAGAGTTGACTGCTATGGGAGCCAGCCTCCCCACAACCCTAATTAGGATTAAGTGGATCAGAAAATTAATAAATGAATGAAAGTTTTTCGTCTTGGCCATATTATACCTTTCATACAGTGTGGATACAGAGGTCTGTAAGCTGAGGGTTTTTGGGGGTCTTCTTCTGCTTTTCCTTCCGGATTTTCCCTTTCAGGGGTCACCACAGCAAACCACCCGCCTCCATCTCACCCTATCCTTTGCATCTTCTACTCTTACTCCAACTCCCTTCATGTCCTCCTTCACCACATCCATAAATCTTCTCTTTGGTCTTCCTCTCAGCCTTCTGCTTGGTAGTTCCAACCTCAGAATCCTACTACCAATATACTCACTATCCCTCCTCTGTACATGTCCAAACCATCTCAATCTAGCCTCTCTGACTTTGTCTCCAAAACCTCTAACATGTGCTGTCCCTCTGATGTACTCATTCCTGATCCTATCCATCCTCGTTACTCCCAAAGAGAACCTCAACATTTGGGGGTATGATATTTAAATGATAATAGTTTCAAGTCACCAAATTATTAACACTGGATCATTATAACTCTGATTGCTGAGATAAGAAGTGTTTTACACCCCATATGTGAACACTGCCATATGCACTGCGAGTTGTGTCTGCATTGGCTTTTTAGCTAAATTGAATGTGAGCCTGTGTCATTCGGATAGGCTACAATAATCAGACAATTTAAAAATGTTATAATTAGAAAGGTTATTTAAAAATTACATAATTTCTATGTGCATTTAATTAAATGTTATGTTCATTGAAGGTGCCCATTTACTTATCGGGTATATTAAATAAGCATATTACAGCGTTACCTATTGGAATTAAAATAAGTGGCAATGTCCAAATTAAGATGAAGAACAGGTGAATAAAGGACACTCAGTCCGTGAGCTCGGCTGGTTTTCAGAGAAAAACCCTTATATTCAGCCAAAATACACTCTATATACTATTTATGCAATAGTGAATGGGCACCTAAGATAAAGACGCTGAAACCTGAGCAACATTGGAAGCACTACTTAATAAAATATTTTAAATTTTCACTTACAATGGGGCATCTGACCATGAGATTCATTTCCATTTCATTATGATACAACAGCCACATAAGTAAAACTAAAAATTCCCTATTGGAAAATAAAAAAGGTGTACAAATACTGATAACACAAAATAAATGTATATTACACACACAAATCTTAGCCCATAGGCAAGCTATTTTCTACTCAGCCAGAGAAACATTATGAAGATATAGTAGTACCTTGTTGTTTGTATACTTCCCATTACGATTATATGAAGGATGAGGATCTCTTCACTGCAACTCGTACATTATTTACAACCACATAAAACTGTGTGTTTCTTAGCACCATGTGAGTGAGCATCAGAAGCTCAAGAGAGATGTGGAGAGATGTGGTTCAGCAAGATCCACTATGATTTGATCTATGGGATTCATCTTTTCTGTGCCTTACCTTATGATAGAAAAGTAATTCTCATGATTGAGAGATTACATATAACACATTTCATTTAATTGCATTTGCATGTTTCTTCGATAAAACAAATAAACACTGATTGAATGGATAGCAGACAGCACCAACTGATTTTTTTTTTCATGAATTAAGACAGAATCAGACTATTAAATTATAAAGTGTATATTAAAACATATTAGATATATGCACATTCTGCTGGATGTTTTTATAGGAGATAAATACTGCATAGACAGAGTTAAAAGTTCCTTTCTCCACAGGTTTCCTTTAATAGTCTGCATATTAAACATTATCTAGTTCAGGGATCACCAACCTCGTGATCGCGGGCACCAGGTCGCTCGTAAGATCAACATGAGGTGCCCGCGGGCCTGTTTACTGCTTTTTTTAGAACAGACTTGTAGCTCCATAGTGCCACTCTCCACTGAGCTGCATCTAATTTTTTTTTTTTGCTATTTTTTTTAATCAAATCAATATCGTCACAGAGATGAATATTATTAATTATTAATTCGTTATTTCAGAGTTGTGTATTGTCCTGGTATCCATTCGCATTATTTGGTACCCAAGAAGTAGCTCTCAGTTTTACAGTTTTAAAAAGGTTGGTGACCCCTGATCTAGATAATTTATTTTCAAGTATACGGTAGAGCTATGGAGCCAGTTTCAGCTGATTCCAGCCAAGGGGTGAAGTACATCCTGCATCGGTTGACTGGCTAAAATAAAGAAGCTAAAAACTATTCTTCATGATAACTGTTGACATAGATCATTCAACGTCATGTAGTGCCACACATGGCACTCATCTGTGCAATATTCATGCTGTCTTGATATGAAACACCTGTGAGGTGGATGGATTATTTTGGCAAAGGAGAAATGTAAACACAGATTTAGACAGATTTCTGAAGAATATTTTAGAAAAATAGTCCTCTTGTTTGTAGAGAAAATGTTTTACATCTTTGAGTTCAGCTCATGAAAAATGGGAGCAAAACAAAAAATTGTTGCATTTTTAATTATTTATATTTTTGTTGCGGATGTGTATATATATATATATATATATATATATATATATGTGTGTGTGTGTGTGTGTGTGTGTGTATGTGTGTATATATATATATATATATATATATATATATATATATATTTATATATATATCGTAACTTCCACAGCACAGAAACAGCTCTGACAAACGTTCAAAATTTAAAAATGATCTTCTCAGAGGAGTAGATCAAAACGGAGCGGCTATCCTTGTCCTTCTAGACCTCTCAGCTGCATTTGATACCATTGACCACAAGATACTCCTCTCAACATTGGAATGTATTTGTGGTATCAATGGAATAGCATTGAAATGGTTCAAGTCATACATATCGGGCAGACAACAATCTGTCATGATAGATGGACATATGTCAAATGCCAAAGACCTAACATATGGAGTCCCTCAGGGCTCCGTAGGAGGTCCGCTCCTGTTTACTATCTACACTTCCCCTCTTGGCGCTATTGTGAGATTATTCCAATTGGACCTGCACCTTTATGCGGATGATACACAAATCTACATGACATTTAAACCACTCGACCAGTCATCAGTGAACCACACTTTTGAATTAGTTCAACAGTGTGTCAGTAGCATTAAGGCGTGGATGTCCTCAAACTTTCTGCAGCAGAATGACGACAAAACTGAACTTCTAGTTTTCAGTTCAAAACAAATTCAAAATTCTCTCACCATTCCAGAGTTCCGCATTGGTGTTTGTGTGATCACTGTGAGCAAAGAAGCCCGAAATCTTGGTGTAATATTTGACTCCCACTTCAGTATGGAATCCCACATCAACAGCGTCTGCAAGAGTGCATATTATCACATTCACAACATCAGCAATATCAGGCGATATCTTGATGTGAAGTCCACTTCAACTCTCGTCCAAGCGTTCATCACGTCGAGGCTCAACTATTGCAATTCTTTGCTATTTGGACCATCCGATTATTTACTTGAGGAGCTTCAAACTGTGCAGAACACTGCAGCGAGGGGTATCACACGTCACCAGAAGTATGATCACATCATTCCTGTACTACACAGCTTACACTGGCTGCCAGTCAGATACAGGATTCAGTACAAGATAATGCTCCTTGTGTTCAAGTGCATGAAAGGCCTTGCTCCCAACAATCTCGCCATATATATATATATATATATATATATATATATATATATATATATATATATATATATATATATATATATATATATATATATATATATATATATATATATATACACACATGTAATGTTAATATTGTTATATATAAATATATGAATCTACTGCTCATAGGGTCCAAGGTCTGATGAGGTCTAGTCTTGCATGATACAGTTCTGTGCATGCGCGGATGATGCTCCACCTTTAACCCCGCTTTAAAATTTTAATATGCATGCATTAATGGTTAATGCTTCACAATATGCTAATAAAAGCACTACATGCACTTCTAATGTTATGTCTATTTAATATGTTTAAATAGCTTATCTTGCTCAATATGCAGTTCTATTTCAGGCTAGAATCTCACACAGGTGTGATAAGGTGAACATGATCAGAACATCCTTACCCAGCATTTTGAAGAAGGCTTGCCCTATTCAAACTTCCACCATTTCATTTGCTGCACCTGTCTGTTGAGGTGAGACACCATAGGGAGATCCCAAGAGCTGTCTCTGACCCTCAGAAGAAAATCATGGCTGGTTATGAGTCTGGTAAGTGACTTTACAAAGATATCAAAATAATTTTGACATCAACCATTCCACCATCTGAATAATTGTTTACAAGTGGAAGACAACTGCTACTATGCCCAGGTCTGGCCGTCCAAGCAGGTTCAACCCCAGAGCAGACCGCATGATGCTAAAAGAAATCATCAAGAGTCCCAAACTATCATTGCAGGAACTATGCAGGCTTTTGCTACTGTCAAGCTGAAAGCATGTGACTCTATCAGAAAGAGACTACACAAATGTGACCTTTATGGAAGGTGTGCAAGAAGGGGAACTTCACTCTCTAAAAGAACATTATGGCCAGACAGACATTTGCCAGAAAGAACATGGACAAAGTCCAAGTATTCTGGAATAATGTTGTTTGGACAGATGAGTCAAGTTGAATTATTGGGACACCAAAACAGAAGACACATTTGGAAACCAAATACGGTATTCCAGGGAAAGAACTTCATCCCAACTGTGACACATGGCGGTTTAAGTGGTTTGGGGATTGTTATTGCAAGAGGACCTGGCCAGCTCACCATCATAGAATTCTCCATGAATTAATTTCTAAGTTATAAATTCTACTTGATAGCCATCTGTAAAAAAAATAGAGAAATAAATTAAAAAATAAAGCTGAAGTAGAACTGGGCACTGCAACATAATAACCCAAACGTATCAGTAAATCCACCAAGGACTGGCTGAAACCTAAGCGGAGAGCTCTGGAATGACCCAGTCAAAGTCCGGATCTTAATCCCATCCAGACACTGTGGGGTGACTTGAATCAGGCTGTGCATGCAAGAAACTCCTCAAACATCTCACAGCTGAAAGAACTCTGCATTGAGGACTGGGGCAAACGGTCTTCAGATCGATGTTAGAGACTGGTAGATGGCTATAAGAAGCATCTCACTGAAGTTATTTCAACCAAATGTGGTAACACCAGTTAGTAGTGGGTAGGGTGTCCTAATTTTTTTCCTCCACTGAAAAAAAGCATTGTTGTTCATATCTTTGTTTGAGTAAAATATGTTAATGTATGATGAAGTACAATTAAATAACTTTTCTTTTCAAGAAGAAGTTTTAAAAAATGACTGGACATTATGTAAACCTTTCTTAGAGTGTTGCCTGTTTAACAGGGTGTCCTAAGTCTTTTCGCATTACTATAATTTTTCTTACAATTGTCGCACTTGTAATTTTGGCGTGAATGTCAATATCCTTGAAGTATAGGATGCACTGCGGTTAGCATAAAAGCCTGGGATGTTGCCAATTTTTGGCCAAACACAGTGAAACATTCTAGATATGGCATTTAACCATGGATTATGGCTTGTTTAATATGATTTGCTCCAAACACATTGAGTTGCAAGGGTGGTATTTTCTAACTTTTTAATGGCTTTCATGCTGGGACACACAATTTCCCTTCTGATTATAGAATGTCCCAGCTGCAAAGTGATGGTGTGTGGGGTGTTTTTTTTTTTTTTTTCTAAAGCTAGTTTAATATATTACACTCCGTATGCTCACATGACCACTTATTCTTCAAATTTGTGTGTCATTATTCAAAGTGTCATAACAATACTGGGAGACTAAGATGCCAAATTACGTTGATTTCAAATGATAATTTCAGAGTAAATCGAGAAAATGCAAATATTCATCCAAGTTTGGGAGTAATGAATAGAGGGCAGGTACAACAATACAAAACAAGACAATTCAAGAAACATTATGATGGAGGGGAAAGAATAGGGTAGCTTTTTAAAAATTCATTTTACTGATATAAAAGCCAAGATGTGGCTTTATATTTCAATTCTGCTCCTAATACTTACAATTCATTAAAATCAAATTGTTAGACATGTAGGGTAGATCTTATGTTGATGTGATAAATCAAAGCGAATGAATTGCAAATATTGCACTGCATGTATATCAATAATTGGTACTTTAAAATCTCCCTACAATACCCCTAACCTGATTCAAACTTTGAGCATTTAAACAGGATCTTTAATACTTTATTTCCGCAGACACTGTGACACATTTAATTTCCTCTAATGAGACAGAATAGCTAACTCAGTTTTATGTTAGCTAGCAACACACAGTAGTAACCATCAAATGAGCTAAATAAAATATTTCATATAGGTCCCAAGTTCCAAGCTATCTGACAAACACTCATAATGAAGTGGTAGCCAGACTGTGAAGCAGCTGAGCTCCACAGCAGAGGTGGGTTGTGACCTGAGGAGGTTTGGTGGGAGGGGGAGGTATCCTTTTTTCTTTTTAAATGGCATGTAAATAATGACTTCTGGAGCAGTTCGGAAGGCAAAATCATACCAAGTTATATATGTGCAAAAGTAAGCTTTATTCATAAGTCTACACAATTTCAATCAAACTTTTTTTTTTCCACAAAGGAACAAACATGAAGCTTAGTTTGATTTACATCACTGTTTTTGTACTTTTTATCGCAGTGGAAGCTTTACTCTCGTTTGCTTCACACAAATTTCCTCTAGGATCACTAATTTATTCTGATGTTTTATTTATTTATTTTAACCCCCCCCCCCCCATTTTATCCCTAATTTAGTTGTACCTAATTCCCACCAATGAGGTATTACACAATCACTACCAATCAGGCAGAGGCGAAAGCATCCACATGCAACCTCCGTAATGTGTAATACTAGCTAGCCACCTACCTCTACCTTAAATACGGGCAGTATAACACACTCCGAAGGAAAGCGCTGTCCACCCTTTTTTAGACGAATGAGCTCACAGACGCCCACAATTGGCTGGCGATCGCTGTGAGTGACAGGGAAGTGACCAGTTAGCTCCCATGGACTCGCAGTCACGGGTGGTCACTGATGTTTCTGATTATGATTAGATTCTGTATACAGCACTGCTAGCCCAGGCCTATCCATTTGGCTAGGATTTGTAATAATACTAACTGTGTAGTATGCTTTGTATGCTTGGCTTTTCACACTCTGAATGCAGGGAAATGACTGAGACCATTCAAACAAACCAGTTTGGAATGTTACATAAATAGAATATGTACATTTTTCGATTGTTTTTTTTTTTGTTAGCACTAAACATGTAGATGGCCAATGAGAAGATATTTTTATTGCATCAACAATTTAACAAGGGTTGCACATTCGTGTCGTAGTCAGTACGTCCACCTCACAACAAGAAGGTCATGGGTTTGAAGACTCAGGTGTTTCTGTGTGGAATCTGTATGTTTTCCCCATGCCTGTGTGGGTTTCCTCCAAGTGTTCCAAATTGACACGAGGTGTGTCTTTCGCCCTTCCATGGTCAGGTAAGCTGTGAAGAGTGTACCTCATTTTTAACCAGTGTGGCCCTCACCCTGGGTTTACACTGGAGAACAATGGTAGCATTCGCAACGATTAAAAACACGCGGAGCTCAACAATGTATGAGCATGTTTGGAGTACAATCAGGGAATTAAAAAAGAGGCAGCTCACATCCAGGAGATGAAATTTGAAGGAATCCTGTTGCCAAGTTCATCAAGAGCCCCTACGATGGTGCATCAAGGTCTGTTACGCTCTGTTAGGGTCCGTTAGGTGCTACTATGCTCTTAAACACTTCCGACATTCTATCACAAGTGGCATCAAATTCTAATACAGTAGGATATTCACCAAGTTCAATCAAGATCATCACGATTTAGTCCCACAACTCCCCACACTATCACTATTTTCTCAAGTCATGGTGATGGTGGACATCTTGCTTCCGTGTAAACCCAGGCTATGTGAATAAGTGGTTACACAAATTGGTGAGATGATTCAGAACAATTTAAAAATGTTAATGGGATGTTAATGTGAATTTAAAAATGTAAATGCCAGGCCCATGTATCACCCATCTCAGGCCCAGCTGACATTCCCTTACTTTCTTTGGAATAGGGTCTCTGTAGTTTACACAAGTTGCCAGTACTTGGGCATTTTGTTGTGTAAGATGCCACTGTTAATATATCACCTTCAATACAGTTGTCAAAAAATATGCTTATGTTTGTCTGAGTAATCATTCATTCATATTTAATGCTTGTTTGGATTACCTAGCGTACTTTACGAATTATTTACTAGGAGGTGGCTTAGTGGTTAATGCGATAGGTTACTAATGCGATATGCTACTAATCCGAAGGCCAGCGGTTCAATCCTCGCTGTCATCACTATTGGGCCCTTGAGCAAGGCCCTTATTCCTCAATAAAAAAAAAAAAAAAAGATAATTGTAAGTCACTCTGGATAACAGTGGCTGCCAGATGCTATAAATGTAAATGTACTGTATTTATACATCAGTGTTGACAGCTAACGTGTGGCTCTAAGTAGCTGGCAAACAAAAGATGTCTCATTTTGTATTGTGAATTGACAACAACAATTGGATAGAATCTTGCTGACGCTGGCATTTTTTTGCTGTTAAAGCTATATTTGTCCCCTTCAATCAAACTGTTTTTAAATCATGATGTTGTTTACTTAAACACGAAATTACTGACTGAGCTGCATTCATCAACATCTAACTTCTCTGAGGAGCTTAAATTATGTTAAATTATGCTGATGTTATAACATTTGTCAGTATTGCAACTCGTAATGCACATGCACGTGCGTGCACACTCATGCACAAACACGACCACTTTCTCTCAAAAAGTCAATCAAATTATGTAATGTTTTTTTTTATCAAATATTGTATAAAGATAGTATTCATTTCTGCTTCGTTAACTTTCAGCTACCTTACTTTGTTTAATACGGTTTCTGTGAAAATGATATATATTTTTTTATTCTTGTTGGGGGGGGGGGGGGGATCAAATGTACATTTATTTTTTCATTGGACAGCAAAGGATGGTAGCAATAAAACATTCACAGGAAGAAGGTACTATGATATACCTTTGCCTGTTACCAGGGTGAAAGCCTGTATATCCTTTTTTCAGTCCATTTTCACTTCCCATTAAAACACCTCCTGTTTAGAACATTGCAGCTGCTGGAACAAACCATACTGCAGCTTGTGAAGGATGTTGTCCAAATGGAGAGGAATGTTGCACTCATCGCTGGTTCTCAGGAAATAAAGATATTGGTCATCCATTTTAGAGATAAAAGACTGCTATACTGTTGATATTGAGTGATGAGTATGTAGTGCCTTTTTTTTTTATCTGACCACCATCTTCTTCATCTTTTCTCTGAATAAGCTCACTAGCTCTCACCTTCTCTACATGGGCCATTCCATTGCCTTTACTGGTGAAGCTCACCACCGTGGTATTACCAGCAACATACACTTGAAATATACTTTTAATTCCTTTATGGTTTCTTATGCCCTCCTTGAATCACCACTTTATGTTGGAGGGATTTCCATGCCCTAATGATCCTAGGAGATATGTTGTCGGGGGTATTATGCCCATGGTAGGGTCACTTGAGCCAAACAGGTCCTTGGTGAAGGTCTAGACTAAGCATGGTTTATAAGACCCCAATGAAATGTCACCACTCTGGTGGAGAAAAACCCTGAAGTGGTTCATGAGGCTGAGAGGCACCAACTAGATATAGTTGGACTCACCTCGACTCATACCTTGGGCTCTGGAACCACCCAACTCGAGAGGGGCTGGACATTATTCAATTCTAGAGTTGCTCATGGGGAGAGGTAACAAGCCACATCATGGTGAGCTGGCTCTGATGGCAGGGTACATTGCTATCCAGACATAACAGGCCCAAGCATGTAGTCAGGGTCTGTTGGGGACTTTTGGCGGAGTCTCATGTCAGAAGAGCCTTTACTTCCCACGTCTGGCAGAGCTACAATCATATCCCAAAGGAGGCAAGGGACATGAAATCCAAATGGGCCATGTTTCATGCCTCCATTATTGAGGCAGCAGTCCATAGCTGTGGCAGAAGGTCATTGGTGCCTGTGATGGTGACCCCCAAAACTGGAGATAGACACCTGGAGTCAGGGGAGCCACCAGCTGAAAAAGGAGGCCTAATGGGTTTTTGTGGCCTGAGGGACTCCCAAGGCAGCAGACACGTACTGGCAGGGCAGACTTCCTGCAGCCTGGGCTGTCACCAATGCAAAATCTAGAGTGTGAGAGGAGTTGAGTGAGGACCTGGAAAGATCAGTTGGCCTTTTATACTCACACTTGGGGCAATTTTGAGACATCCTCTCAGACTAATTTGCGTGTGTTTTTACTCTAGGAAGAAACCAAAGTACACAGGAGAAACCCACAAAATCATGAAAACTCAACAGAAACACCTCAGCCCCAACTTAACCCACTGAGCCACCACACAATTTAATACAGTTAAGTTTTGCTGTTTGACCCGTTATCTTTATGATGAACTTGGATGGCAATGCATTTCTTAGCCAAATGGCTTGAGGAACACATTTTTAACCAAGACACTTCCATCACTTAGGTATATTCCAAATTCCAGTGAATATGCTATGCCTCCCAGATCAGCTTCCCCATGACAGCCTTACCTTGTAACCTGTTGTAATCTATAGAAAGGCTACTAGTTGTTTCTGACTTTACTTTTTTGAAGGAAAACAACTTTCAACAAAGAATAACCTTTTTTTTCTGTTGTCACTTAATTACCATTGTGAGTCGGATGCAGATAGAACTGAAATATATTATTATGTCTGACAGTTACAGAATTGACAAAGCTGCAAATTTCACACTGGAAAACAAAGCTTTAATTGTGTGCCTCAGTGAGAGTTCTAATTTGTTTATCCTTTGTTCATGCCTTTGAACAGATCCTGTCAAATTCATGCAAAATTGAACAGAAAGAGAGTCTATGAACTTCAGATCACTTCACAGATATGCTATGTTGTTCAAAATTGGGCATTCTCTCGGCCACTCATGTACAGTACATTCAGAGAATGCACACTATTATTGTCTTCACTGTGTGTTTGTCTGTAGGGGACCTTTTGAACACGCACAGGTTGTGTGGATTCTGGGATAAGTTTCCTTCAACGGGGCTTCTTATATTTGGATGCATTCATCTTTCCTTCATTTCTAACCAGTCTCCACATCTCTATTACCAAGAAGCACGACCACAAAATAATGATACCAGCCGTTTGCTTCACTGTAGGGATGGTATTAGGTGGGACTAGTATAGAGAGGGACTAGAAATCCACATTGTTCCATCATGAGTAAGGTTTGGTGCAGCAGGAAGCGTTTAGTAAATTCATGTCGGGATTTCAGGAGAATTTTTTTTTTTTTTTTTTTTTTTTCTGGCCAGTAATCACAACTGAATACTACAAAAGGTAAGTAGACTTATGTTGTAATACAGGAATGAATGTTATAAAAGGAATGAGGATATGCTGAAACCTAAAAGATTATCACTACATCATTCACAGAGAAACCATCAAGGTGGTGTGTTGTGATTAAAGGCTTTCTAGTGGGAAAGTTTTGATTGTGCACAGTAAATAGCAAAACTAAACAGATGTATTTATTCATCAAACATCAACATGCATAACTTCTTTGGTGAGATGGCTATGGTGTACAACCTAATATGTATGAAGATTTTATGACAAACACATTTTTCATCATCATACCTTAAATCAATGTCCATGCAGGGCAATATTCTATGTTTGTAGACTTTTAATTCAGTGACCTGTATGATGATGGCAGAATTCTAAGCCATTAATAAATGGTGACCAGATCCTGAACACCAGATGTAAACAACAGCATTCGGGCCACTGGCACTGGTATTTGATGGCCACAGTGTGAGATCTGTCAGTTGGCAAAGAGATATAAAACCTGGGGTCTTTGGTCGTTCTCAATTCACCTGGTATCTGTATCGTTACTACCACTATCAAGCTCACTAGCAATGTCCATGTACTCATACGCACATACATCCTTTTCAGCTTTGTTTATCCAGTTATGCCTGGAAGCCGATCTGTGGGTTTTCTGTTTGGTACTCTGAATTGTATTTGTCTCTGGAGGTGGTATATGGCATGTTGTATTAAGGGGCACTGAAGGGGCTTATCTCATCAGTTAAGTACCGTATGTTCATGACCATAAGGCGCACTGGATTATAAGATGCATTAAGCAAAACAAAAGTCAGAAAAGTCAAACTTGATTCAACTCATTCACAATAACGCTCAACATTGTTCAGCTGTAACACACAAAATGTAAAGTAATACATTTCACAATAACTCTCAACATTGTTCAGTTGTAACAATATAAAACAATAAATTCACTTTTTCAGTTCATTCCTCTTCCACAAATCCATCAAATTCTTCATCTTCAGTGTCCGAGTTTAACAGTTGTGTGAGTTGGATATAAAGCCCGGATCACTCGATTATTTCTTATTATTATATTTTATTATCTATTATTCCCTCGCACATGGAGTCAAATCAATAGCGACGGTGATTAGAAGTTTTCCTGGGTTGTGGCCTTCTCTCAGCCATCCCCCCTTAAAGAGGCAGCACATTAGTATTGTCTTCATTACAAAACGGAGGTCAATACCCTCAAGGCGCTGTATCAGTATAACTTTAAATTCAAGAAGGTTCATCCGAGATCTCAGGGGGACACCTGTAGCAGTGCTTTATCCTGATATTTGAACATAAAGCCTAGATCCCTCTAACTTACGACCTGTTGACACCAATATCTTGAGGTTGAAGTTTTTGGGTTAATCACCCAGAATGATGGTAAGCCAAGGCGGCATCCACACATAAGGCGCATCGATTTATAAGGCACACCGTCAACTTTTTTGAGGATTGAAGGCATTTACGTGCGCCTTAAGGTCGTGAAAATACGGTACATTTTATCAGCCCACATTCTGCCATGCCGTGCCTTGAAACTGTTAACAGACGGTGCACTCACAACATCTTTTGGGAGCTTGTTCCATTGCTTAACCCCTCTTTGACCGAAGAAATGTTTTCTTGTATTCGTCCTACAGTACTTGGTTGGAAGATGGTACTTGTGTCCTCTTGTGATGTGGTTCTCAGCTAGAGGGAGGAGATCCCTAGAGTCTCTGTAAACGTTGTGAGTGTACTTATATGCCTCAATAATGTCCCCTCTCAGTCTCTGGTATTGCAGGCTTGGGATACGTAGTTTTCTCAGTCTGTCTTCATATCCAAGGTCTTTTGTTTCGGTAATCAACTTTGTCGTTCTATGCCATGCTTGTTCTCGGAGGTTCTTGTCTTTCTGCAGTTTTGGTGTCCAGGCCACGTTTCAGGACTCTAGGTGGGGCCTTACTAAAGCTGTATACAGTAGCCTAAGAGATTCTGAGTCCAAGTGTTGGTAAGAACATCTTATAAGTCCCAGTATCCTTTTTGCTAATTTCACTTGTTTCTCAATGTGTTGTGAACACTTAAGCTCTGGGTCTTTGTTGACCCCTAAATCTTTCTCAAGACTTGTCTCCTCCAGAATACTGGTCCCTGACTGCCCCTGCATGGTGTACTTATACTTAGGGTTGTTCTTTCCTATATGAAGTACTTTACATTTGTCTGTGTTGAAACGGAGTTGCCACATGTCTGCCCATGTTGTAAGATGGTTGATATCCCCTTGAAGGATCTCCTTGTCTGTGTACTGATCAATCCTTCTATGCAGCTTTGCATTGTCTGCAAAAATCTCAGTAGATGAAACTGTGGAATCGGGGAGATCATTAATAAATACAACAAACAGGGTAGGTCCAAGGACAATACCTTGTGGTACACCACTTGTCACCTTTCCCCATGTGGAGCTTTATTCATTTACCATCACACACTGTCTTCTGTCACTGAGGAATGCTGAATACCATCTGTGGACTTTACCTTTGATACCATGGCCTGACAGCTTGGATAGAAGTCGTTCATGTGGGACTGTGTCGAAGACCTTTGCAAAGTCAAGGTAGATGTCTGTTGGTACTCTCTCATCAATCGTCAGTGTCCAGTCATCAAGGACTTTAAGTAGATTAGTTGTACAAGATTTGCCATGTACAAATCCATGTTGGTGCGTTGAGAGAAGTTTATTGTCTTCCATATGTCTCATGATATGATCTCTTAGTGATTCCCAAACTTTGCAGATTATACTTGAATGGTCGGTAGTTGCCTGGTTCTCTCTTTGCCCTTTCTTGAAAATAGGAATGATACATGCATCCTTCCATCTTTCAGGAACATGGGACTTGTCCATTGATTTCTTGTAGATAATACATAGTGTTTCTGCTACAACATCTACCAGTTCAAGAAGTATACATGGGTGAATGTTGTCCGGACCAGGTGGAAAAAACTGGCACATGAAGGTGTCTCTCAAGCACTCCATAAATTGAGGGGCACTTTCGGAAGTGTCTTTCGTGTTTGTTCCCTCTCTCCAGTTTATATTGGGATAGTTGAAGTCCCCTGTAATTAGAGCATGCGAATGCCCTTTCACTGCCTCTCTGATGGTATCACTGACTGCTTTGTTGTTCTTAAGAGGGCTATTTGGTGAGTGGTATATGCATCCAACCAACAGCCTTTCACGCTGTCCTATGTTGTTTCACACCAAACTGTTTCCATTGCTCTAGTCGTGAACTGTGTCTGCGTAGCTTGTAAATCCTTCCTTTTATAGATTGCAATGCCTCTGTGGCAACTCTTTGTAAAACATTCATAGTTTTCAAATTGAATTTCACAAAGTTGAACTTGAGTGCGAGTGGGCTTTGGTAAAACTTCAGTGATACATACAATGTGTGGTAAATCATGTGCTAATAACTGTGCAACTTCTGTGCGTTTGTTCATTAACATATCTACATCTGTATAGTAACACAATAGCTAAGAGTCTAAACTACTTCTGTTTCCCTTGCTACTTGTTGGGGCAGGTTTGGTCTTCTCTCTGTGTGAATCACAGTTCTGTTTATTATTACCAAGTTTCCCTGTTCTCCCCTTTCTTCTGATTCTTTCCTCTTCTCGTTTCGTAGTTTCACCATATTCCTCATCTCTTCCCTCTCCAAAGGGGTCATATCATGTTTAATTGTGACGTTCCTGTATATGGCGTTAGTACTCGCTCGTAACTTCCTGGATGCTCGTATTATGTCAGCTACCCACTCACTATTGCTTAAGGTGACTCTCAGGGGCCTATAATTCTCCTTCCTTGTACCCAGTCTCGTATTCCTGTTAATGCCTGGTGTACTTCCCAGTAACTCATCCAACAGTGACTGAGTAAACAGTTTATCTTCTTCTGACCTATGTGCAGTTTCTGTGTCCTCACTCTCGGCACATTAAAGAGAATTATGTTGTGTTTTCTCTCTTCTCTGTCTGTTAATTCCCTTAAACTGTCATTTGCTGCTTGTGCAGTGTAATTGTGTAATTTGAATTCTAAGTCTGTTGGTTTTGGCTTGTGTTTCAATAAAGGCGTGGAGCTCCTCTTGTGTAGATGAGATTTCCCTCTGAACTGAACTGAATTTAGAATCCACATGTAAAATAATCTCTTCTTTGACTGTATTCATGCATCGCTTACACTTTTCTACAATCAAATTGTCCGTCTACACTGCAGAAATCGCAGCCACATCACAGTCTGTGCAATACCAATGCATCTTGGAAGTCAGTTTGGATAAAACAACATACTCATCCTCTTCAAGTTTGGAACATTTGAAGCATAACCACAAACTACATCGTTCACACTCAATAAGTCTATCACTAACTTGTATAAAAAACTCGGTGCATAATTTACATGTTAGAGATTCGTCAGTCGGATCGCCGCCATATAAGGCTTCCTTCCCTTGATTGTTTTGTTTTTTTTTTTTTAATCTTGCTGTCCCAGAGTTTTGTGTTTTGGATTAGGCATACCCACCCAAAATGTAGTCTCGGGCACTCTAATAATGTGTTCAAACAAATATCCAAAAAGGTTTCATTCAACTTGGAACTGAAACTTTAGTAAAAGTTTACAATTTTTAGATAGATCCCTTCACATGTCTTACCACCTCCCTCGCATGCGCAGCGATCATGAGCCAGGCACGCTAATTACTACACCACTGGCCCCACCACGTGACCACCCGGAACTTTGTTCCGATTGCTACTTCAAAGTGTCTGTCAATATTTAAAGCTTTTAATTGGATGGTTGGGGGGGGGGGGGTGTACAGTGGTGGCCTGGTGGTAAAAGGTGTTGGATCACTGATCCTAAGGTTGGGGGTTTGAGTCCCACTCTCCACAGGGTTGTCACTGCCCCCAGTGCAGCTAACTGGGTTATCAAAGGCTAGCCATGTCTCTCACTGTCTATGGTGAGAGGTTCATGTAAAAGAACCATTGCTGACTTCCATAAAGAGTAGCTGCATAGCCGTCAGCGTGTTTCTATCCATTGCTAAAGGGTTGTGTCAGGAAGAGCATTCAAAATCTATGTCAAATCAAACATGCGAATCAGATGATTCCCTGTGCCAACCCATGAAAAAGGGAAAAAGTCAAAAGGAAAAGAAGGAAAAAGAATTGGACAATGTTTGTTTCCTGATCGCGACCTGTGTATGAATGGTTTGCTCTTGTTCTCCAGCTGAAGGCACACATGTGCTTAGTTTTATGCCGTCGTTAGTTCGTTTCAGCTGAAAAAACTCGCCTAAAACCAGCAACACATTTGAGGATGCGGGCCAAAACAGTTGGGTTGGACCTCACCACAAAATATTGCTTAAATGAATTTCCACCCCGTTTCTAAAGTCAGGATTACATTTCATTTTTAATTGGGACACTATATGAGCTCCTGATAGCAACAGTGAGATAAGACCTTTTTGTGAATTTTTAGAAGAGGTCTTTATCATTTTAGGCTCATTAAAAAATCAATATGATTTATATTTTAATGCCTTCAGTCTCGCTGTATACTTCTAAATACTTTTTTTTGGCCTAAATTACTGTGTTGCTGGCACTTAGAATTTTTTTTTAAAAGACTTCGACCACTGTTGCACTGAAATATATATAATTTCAAATCTAGGTTTATTACATGTTGTATTTCTTCTAAGTCCAAATGTGCAGTTAATGTATCAATATTATGAAAATAACGAATAACCTGTAATTAAATACTAACAAGCAAATGCAGTGGTGTTCCAGCTAAAGTAATACTAACTTCCTGAGTCGTCAATTAACTAAAAAACCTTCTTATTTAGGTATGTTTGTTCCTGGTTGTAAAAGGCTTCACACATGGCTGTCGCCATCTTGGATTTGGCCTACTGTCGCCAAATTAGTGAAATGCCCTCATTACGTCAAAATTGGAACTCTACCTGAGATTTAAACTAGTGTTAATCTGAAAGATTTAACCTTTCTCTATTCATTTCTATGACTGACTCAAAATTGACAAGAAAGGACTTAGCCCACTGTTGATTTAAGCGGTTCATATTATCTTCATATTAGTCGCTTCATACCACTTCATACTTTTATTTTGACACATGAAAGCATTTGAATTCAAAGCTACAGCTTCTGTGTACAGGTACAAGTTTAGTGTGAGACTGAGAGTCAATGTTCACCGACTGGTCATGTTCACCTGAGCTCATCCAAAAATGTCACAAGTGAGAATACCAGCATGTATAACAATCCCTCTCTACTTATTTCTTTCATTCTTTTTTTTTTTTGGGTCCTACCCTGAAGGTCAAAATGGTGTAATTCTGAAATGATTGTTCTCTTAGCAAGTTCTGACATGTTTGTGAAGGTCACGTTCTCAAGTCCTTTTAGAATGGTCATTATGTTCTCCTTCCCTGACACATGTTCTTCTCCCCCACCAATTTGGTTAAATGACCAGTCCCAGGAAAAGTTCTGAAGAGGCTTTCTCTTTGACATATTTGATCATCATGTGTAGGTCAGCTTAATATTTACACCATTTTTAATTAAATCTATAACAGAATACCGTATGGCACACAAATAGTAGGTTATACAGGTATCAATGCACCATCAAGGGTTAACTGCTGAACTTTTTTCAGCACTCTCCAGTCAGGCCAGACGTTTGGCTTTTTAAGGAACAATGTTGTGCAAATAAGCATTAAGAATAACATATCTGCTTCAAAAGAACAGAAAACGACTGAAACATGTGTTTTGGATGCAAGTTCAGCTTATTTTATTTTATACTATTGGGGGGGCAATACAATGTCTAAATGAGTTTTCCTTATATAATTGTAAAGCCTGTAATGCTACATAAAGAGTATGTACTTTAATGACTAAAATTAAACTACCACTCGAGAATATTTAGTGTCAGCTGTTGAATTCCTTGTCACTGCTATATCAAAAATAAATTAATTGGTGCTAAAATGATGCAGCTGACACTGAAGACTTAATTTTTATACCAATAGCAATTGATTCCAGCTGCTGCTTTCACTTAATCGCATTTGAGTCCATAATAAGTTAAGTTCACTGCAGCATCAGAGTTGCACAGCTGGACAAGATCTTTTGCACATTTAATTAATTGAATAGATATAGAGCTTCCCTCTGTTTCAGCCCTCTGTGCAGCTTTTGAATGAATTTCTTTCATAAATAATTTGTTCCTTATTTTATTTTAATTAAATTTGCCTTGCTGCGGTTTATGAAGTCACTGGAGAGGCACTATACTAATATACATCCTCATTAAAGACTATTATAGGAGAAATGACATTATTGACACAGAAGGATATGCTTAATGCTAGAAATCTACGGCATTGATTGGACAGGCATGCACTATAAAAATAAGGAAAAGCCAAATGAATTATTTGTACCACTTACTATAATGGTACACCGATGCAAGACTCACTTTCAACACTGATTACACCTTTAACATACTAAATAAATGGAAGTTAACACAAAAATATCTGGAGTTTGTCGGAGGCCTCTCCTGCCCCCTGCTTTCGACATAAAAAACTACAGCCTACTTCCCCCAGTAGTTTCAATAGTTTCAAGGTTTTCATGGCATCATGTAATTGTCATTGTCAATGGAGTGTCAGTCATCTCAAAGCCATTACATTAGCTGTTATATTTTAACAACTATTGCTAATCAGAATAGGATCCAGCCGTTTCTTTTTTTCTTTTCTTTTTTTTTTTTTGAGCCTTCATAATATTATCCTGATTTTATATGGTTGATTTATTCTGTAGGCACAAAAATGGGTATTTCACATGGGCAAATTGTACATGTCCACAATGTGAGTGGGTTATTTAATACAGCATAGAAACTTTAAATGATTCTTTCCTTCACAATGCAGAGTATCCAATCATCTGTTATATTCAAACATGATCGAATCCAGTAGTGTGCTTCAGTAGTTCGCATCAGTAGTTCAGTGCTTTAGTAATTACATAATAATTGACTAAAGAGGCTTTCTTTTTTTTTTTTTTTTTTTTTGTGCTTTGACTTCCCATGCAATTACTAAATGGTACGAAAAACAATCGAAACAGTGTCCACAAACACACACACAGTTTAAGTACAACTTTTATTAATACTGATCATCACAGTGCGTTTTGTTACAATAGCAGTGACCAAGGTTAACAAAATGAGAAATCTTACAAAAAAAGAAATATCTGTCATCAGCAATAGAGGCAGATTAGCTTCAGAAAAAAAACAAAAACAACCAACAATAAATTATGTGGAAAATGACAGATATAAAGAAGCAAAACAGAGACAAGAGCAACTGTAGTTTTACTTGACTCCATTGGAGGAATTGTGGGGGATTTGTGCAAAAAAAAAAAAAAAACACCCAAAACAACATGATAAAAGAAAACAAATGCACATTTTTATTTCGCTTCACAAATATGAGAACTAGGGAAGTGGTTTAAAGACAGTGGCTAGGGTCAGGTCACACCGACTGAGTATTCTAGTGGCCGGAATAGGCAAAGTGATAGCCTTTTATGTGAGAGAAAACCAAGGAATTTAGAGGTATTGTGTAGATGATGGAAAGTTGCTGTTCGGAAATTGGGCCTGGTTGCCATGGTACCTGCTTACATCACGCTGTCTATCTGGCAGCACTAATGACAAGAGGAAGCATAGGTTCCACTGATGGCTGATATTTCTGAGTACAAGTGTGAGTGGGTGAAAACGAGGGGGCATTATACACGCAAATCAGACCTTCAGCAGAAATATGATGAGTAATACAAGGCCAAGTGGCTGAAAGACATGCTGCACTTTCTTTTTTTTTTTTGTTTGGGCATGGCCGAGTTATTGTTAGATTTTAAAAGCACATCTAACAGAATATTGTGGGATTTTTTTTTTTTTTTTTTTTTTTTTTTGGTATGGCAGCTTCTCATTTCCGACCACTGGGGAAATTTCGACACTACCATTAATTGCCACACCTGCCCTATTACATTTAATTATCTTTTAGAAAGTGGATGAATGGAAAATTATAATGTGAATGTAGCTAACTAAATAAATAGGAATTAATTTTTTTTTTTTTCATTAACATGTATATTTATAATTTCATTATTGTGGAAGAATTTCGTGAAATTGAACTGAAATCATGGAATTGTGTGGCGATAGGATATTCCTAATCAACAGCAGAGAACAAGCAAAAAGGATGCACAATTATTAAGAAATTCAAAACTATGTACAGATGCATGACAGTAAAATCAGACTATCATGTAGGTTACGTTTTGCTTTACAGACTGTAGTCTATTTAATCCATCCATCCATGATGCTTATCCATGATCTATACAGCAATGAAGCTGTAGCCAATCCCAGCTGACTTCAATTGAGATGCAGGGTACACCCTGAAAAGGTCACCAATATATCACAGGGTCAACACAGAGCTGAACAATCTTTCACACTCACATTCACACTAATAGGCGATTCAGAGTAGCCAGTTGACCTAATTTGAATGTCTTTGAACGGATGGAGCAAACCAGCATACCCAGAAGAAACCCATGAAGGCATGCAAAACTCCACATAGAAAGGCCCGTCGGGCATGTGTTTCAAACCCTAGAACCTTCTTGCTTTGAGGTGATTGTACGAATCAGTACAATGAAGTTCATATCCAATTCATAAGCCATCAATGAAATTTTGCAAAGAAAAGGGGATTAGAGCAGAGCTTTACTCATTCATCTGTGCTAAGGCTGGATATTAATTCACATCAGAAGGATTTCATTAGGTTCTCAAGCAGAAACAGCACAGTCACACCAGCCACAATTAAAGTGCTGTTCAAAAAGTATGATCACAGGAAAGATGGACTAATAGGATATAAAGAAGGCTGGTTTTTGGTGGCATGAGTAATGCATGAAAAATTAACTTAAACATTCATTCATTCATGCATTCATAAGCCGCTTAATCCTAATTACGGTCATGGGGAAGCAGACGCCTATATCAGCCTGCAAAGGCAGGGACAGAAGTCCCAGAATAGCTCGCAAAGCCATTGCAGGGCCAACACATATACAACCATCCATACCTCGCTCACACCTAGGGGTGAATTGTAAGGCCACTTAGCCTACTGTGTCTCATTTTGGACTGTGGAGGAAACTGGAGGAAACACACACAAACAAGCACAGGGGGGAACATGCAAAAGTCCACTCAGAAACACCCTAGCCTGGGAATCGAATCCAGGCCTTCTTGGTGTTCGGTGCATGTCTTAACCAATGCACCGCCTACATTTTAACATGCATGACCAAAATTACTTAATTCTTGAATGTTGCAAAGAGATCTGAATGAACAGGAGAAATGATAGACAGGTGAGTCATCTGAATACTGAGCCAGGTGATGCAGCAAGTGTGCATCTGTGTTTTCTGAGTGGTGGTTTAGTTCAGCATTGCCAATAACCAGGATTCAATCCAATACATTCGAATTAGGCATACACAGACAGTTCTCGTTCACATCATGGCATTGTTTTCTATTGGAATTAATTTTTACTGTGATGCACTGGTTCATAGAAGCAAATCAAATTAGAAATAAATAATTTAATGCAAAATGCTGAAGAGGATTCAATTAAGCTGGTTTTGTGAACAGGCTGGATGAGCAGAGTGAATATGTCACAAGGTAAAAATATATATATACATATATTAGGTGAAATGCCTTTCCAAGTCATTTATGCTCACTGAAAACTACAACAAACATGAATGATTTGGCCATTCAGCCATGCAGCGTGCAGTATTGGAGACATTACACACTGCTGTTCTGTGCTCATTTTACATTTGTGCACTTAAAGTTGGCCAACTGAGGGTTTTTTTTATACACAACTCATACACTGAACTCATTTTAACGGGGTTAACCGCACGGTGCTTAAATATTTCTGCTTATTCCTGCATATGTAGTGTTGATTCTCGAGGGACTATTAGTGTCTGATGAAAACACTTTCAGTTAAAAAAAAGACATCGTCATGTTTTATATTGGATCTTCAAAAAGGAGTCTCAAGAAGAAAAATAACAAAGAAGAATATTTACCAGATTACTGTGGGGGTGATCAAATCTTCATTCTTTGAGGAGCATAACGCTAAAAAGTTTAAGATTTTTTGCTGTAACAAACCTGATTCAATCACAGGTACATATGTTATAGACCTATATAATCAATAGAGGGCACAGCACATATGGTGCGTACCTCCATAGGATTTTCACTTTATTCTAATGGCATTTACCGTATTCGACATGATAAGTGCTAAAAAATTGGAGCGAGTGGGCGCTTATTAAAATGTTACACGGCGAAGAGGAACAGTAAGTGCTTATTACCATCGAGGTGGAAAACATGAATAGTAACAGAACAATAAAAGAGTTTTACTGGTATTTGTATTATTCATTTTGTGGTATCAATCAAACTACTTACATGAAAGCTGAAAATAAACAGAAAACAGCATAATTTTTTTTTATAAAAGACCCCTTACTTTTTCCTCCCGGTGCTGTTACTTTAAATATTTTCCTAGAAGTAAAATCGAGCCAATCAACACCAATGTCAACTTTAGCACATGGCACGCTGAACCAATCAACATGAACATAAACAAAAGCACATGGCCAGTAAATTTATGAAGTTAGTGAGCAGTAGAATTGGGTGAAAAATACTCGTCATCACTTTCTGATAGGTCCATATCTGGCTCATTGCTCCATTCATTCAGAGCATCCCATAGTTTTGCTGTAGAAGTTACCAATGGTTAATCGGTTGTTGGACATTTACCAAGAGAGCACAGCAAAATATTTTCCTGTTTTTAAAATCACGGTCGAACAATCACGTGTTGTTACTGATGAACATTATAGACATTCCCCAGTGGTAGGGGGTCTTGAAATATCGTGTAAACTCACTTTTACAGGCAGTGAGATTTTACCGTTACAGACTGATCGAATAAAATTGGTAAGTTTGATCTACCATTTTGCTCCCAGTATACATGGGCAGTTATTAGGCATAAGATAAAAAACACTGGGGCAGGGCGCTTATTACGTCGAATACGGTATAGGGCATTTTGTTTTTCTGCGAAATAGTATCACCATGGAAATTACATTCTAACATGTTGAGTGACATATTCCAATATTTCCCATAGCAAAGCTAACATGGGTAGATTTCAGAGATAAATATAGACCTGCTGGACACTCACTCACTCGTTTGTCAAACTGTATATAATCCTAATAGAGTTGCAGGAAGGCTGAATCCTCTGTCATCCAACACTGGGCAAGGGCGGGGTACACCCTGAGCAGCTCCCCAGACCGTTGCAGGACCAACACAGACACAAAACCATTTACACTCACACCAAGGTGCAATCCGGAACAGACAGTAAGCCTAATGTGCATGTCTTTGGACTGTGGCAGGAAACCGGAATTCCCGTAGGAAACCCATTCAAGCACAGAGATAACACACAAAGTCTACATAGAAACGCCCGAACCTGTTACAAGTGCTGGACAGTATGTTAGTAATCATTCGGCAGTTAATTCTGAGGCCAAAATCATCTGAACATCACAGCAAGCTAAAATTGTGGCAGTTTTCTAGCTAACTTCTAGTACACACATCCGCAAGTGTAAGGCAGTTACATATAAAATATTTTGACGTAAGATAAGTCTTCCCACAAGATTTTTTGACAACATATTTTACATCATTTATCAGTGAATGACTCCTTTAGGTATCCAGGTCTTGAATATGTATATTTATTGATTTAAGTTATCAGATAATTAAGATCTGGTTACTGTATTGCTAAACAGAAGAAGTGATCAAACTCAGCATGAATGATGATTCTTTGTCTCATTCTTATCTGTAGGTGTCCATCTGCCGGTGCCATTTAAACACTCCTATTTTATAATGACATGTCTCTGTTCCTTTCTATCTGCTATATTTTGCTGATTTGCATCCCTGTCATATTTCTTTCCTTCACTCAATTTACTTGATTCTTCTGTCCCTTGGTCTTTCTCCTACTCACTCCATGGGTTCGTTTCAGGGTCAGTGTTAAATATCAAAGCAATGAAAAAAATAAATGATCAAGTTACACATTCACACAGTAAATAGGCAAATACTGATGTAATTTTCGACGTGACCCCCCCCCCCCCCCCATCCCCCAATTTGACTACAAACTCTGCGATATTGCTGACATAGACTTCACTATTTCCTTTCCTTGTCCCAAACTTTAGGACGATGTGTCAGATGTTATTTCAAGCAATAAAAGTAGTACAAGTATGGCCCTCCTCCTTTTGTAGTACAGTATCTATAATATCTACTGTATATATGTACGTACTCATATATACAGGGCTATACTGTACCACCTGAAAGAGTGCTCATTGCATTTAGCAGGTAAAACCAGACTTGTGACTTTCTCACATCATTCCTTCTTGCACGGCTTTATACACTCTTGCAGAGTAGATACACGATTTTCTTAATTCCTAAAGGACAGGCATTCCTAAAACAGAGTGCTCTATTTATGCAAAATAAATAATCCCAGAACAAACAGAAAATATTAATAATTAATTACATGTCCATTGAACATGTAATGGTCATTCTGAGTGACAGAACTATGCGAGATGGCAGGGGTTATAGTGAACACATACGGTCACTCACAGACAGATATTACAGGACTAAAACAGTGTTTTGGCCACCTATTATCCACTGCAAATCCAAAAGGCATTCCTTCCCATCACACTTTGAAATGGGTACTCACAGGAAACTGTTGCTCCATGCGATATTTTATAAAATGCCACATTATTTCATTTCGTAACATGTCCTATTTTCTATATCAGGCAGTGGAATGCTCACATTATATAGCACTAGATGTCTGTCCTTTTGTCCGCTGTGTTTCTCAACCTCATCTTGCTCTGTGGTTTCACACCAGACTCTACAGAATCTTATTCCTTTTGTTTTGATATGACTACCAGGTTTGCGCCTTCATCTCAGCTCATCTGCCAGCCTACAGGATTTCGAGCTGAGTCAAAGCGGTGTGGTTGGAGGCTCGAGATTCAAAGAGGACACCAAATCACTTCAATTCATTAAAATAATAACTCTCAATTTGGGAGGGAAGGAAGGAAAGAAAGAAAGATAGAAAGAAAATGCTCACCACAAAAACTCCTTCATTTACACTTACGATTCACTTTCTTTTTCACTATCACACCATTTCTGATTTCTTTCTGCATATGTTAGGGCAGGGATGCTCAGCTATAGCTGTGTATGGCCAGAGATCAGTCCAGTTTGGTGATTTTTCGGCTCTAACACGCTTACTTAGATTCCAAGATATATGCAGATATCCTTTAAATTATATGTTAACTAGCTAGTTATCCCCCATATTAATGGATTTGTTTATTTAGCAATAAATACTAATTACATTTATAAATAGAACTGATTAAAAAAAAGAAAAAAAAAAAAAAAAAACACTCAGAAATCCCGTAACTCCTGCTAGGCTGATAACTAAACTTAGCATTGAGAATTATGAACATTTATCAGTTTTAACTTTGAAAATCCTATCAGCCTGTTTGTTTATAGTAAGCAGCTAAAGAGTGTTTGCATTGAGGATTATGAATGGTCAGCCTGTTAGAGTTGCTCTTGATGGCCATCTAGCTGGTTAGTAATTATTGTAAGCACAGCGAAAATGCTGTTTAAAATAATAAAAATAATTCACCACTTTAAACAGTAAAAAGATTAAATTAAATCCGCCCATTTCTGTTATAATTTTTCATCAGTATTTATCCCTGGGTATATCATTTAATTTCTCCATAGATTCTATACCGCTGTGTAAATCAGTTGTTGTTGTTTTTTTAATCTAAAAATGGTCTATTGTTTTTATACTATATACTTTAACCGCATGCACAGATAACCAAACTGTGCTGGACTTTAGCCCTACATGCCCTGAGTTTGGCCTCCTGCTTAAATGTAAGTAATTCTTCTCCTCTCAGCATTTACTGTACACAGTGAGCTATACTGACCTCTAGTGACCACTACTGTGACTTCAAAGGGTCTTTCCCCACCTTTACTTCGTTCCCTTAATATCACAACCAGAATCATACAGTATTTCTGATTCTGATTATATGAAGCTTTGCCCCGTCTACAAACTCGGCACCTGCACATACATTAAAAACTATTCTTGTAATTCTGTCTTTCTTCAAATTTTGAACTGAAAGATTATTGCTCCATCTTATATTGGCATTTCTTTTAGGTCAATTCTAAAAAATACACACCTGACACACATGCCTTCAACTTCAGGATCTGCAATCAAAATTATTTGCTTCGATTAAAAAAAAAAAAAAAAAAAAAAATTACAGAGCTTGCAAAAGAAGATAATTTTAAAAACCACAAGCTGACCTGCAGCAAAACCCCGCTCATCTTCAGTCTCATTCAGTCACACTGACTAATATAGCTCTGTTTCCATTGCTCTAGCTGGCAGTGTGATGTCAGAGAGCCGGAGGTGGCAGTGGGGCTAAATCGAGGGAAAGTCTCTTTATGAGACTGTACACCCAAATCATCCTCAATTCATTAGAAGAGCTTTTCCAGCATGACTACCTGGAGTCCAGAATGAGGGGATATTTTATGTTTTAAAAGATTCTTGTCCCCAAACACCACAATTCTTTATTTTGGTATCTTCCCAGTACCTTGCTAGAGCCTGACTATCCTGCCACGATGGGAAGTGTTAATAAGACAAACATGCGTCCAGACACGCTACAAGTTACAGTGGCCTGAGCCTGTTACTTAGAATTTTACTTCTATTTTTTCTCATGATCATTATTTACTATAACGATTCTTTTAAACATTTAATTCATTTTTTTAAATCCTCTTCTTTTCATAGGTGGTTCTCTACCAAGTCTGTACTGAGTGCTTTTTTAAACTGCACCTTCATTTATCTCTCTAATTGCTGTCACTGTCACAATATGCGTGGCGCCGAACGGTCATTGGAGACAGTCTTGCGCAGCCGGACACCCCGACGAATGGATACCAGCATGTCCTCTCCTTCCTGCGGTGGACATTTACTCTGTGAATCACTCTGGCCCTCTGGTGCCAGTGAGGGAAATGGGTACTGGCCATCTCCCAGGGCTTGGGCACTGGCCACCAGCTCACCGATTTTTTCCACCAGGCTGTGACGATTAGCTGCTAGCAGCTGGTCTTCTTCTCCTGGTTGCCCATATACGCTCATCTCAGCACCCGCTGTACCCCAAGCTGCATTGGGCAAGCTTAGGCGCTTCGGTGAAGCCTTCACATACTCCAGAACAGCAGGAGAAGCATCATCTGCTACATAAAACACACACTCCTCACTGCCCACACGTGCTGGAGGCCCTGGGTAGCCACCAGGTGAGTCAGGAACAGTGGGTGTCTTAACAGGCACTATGGGCGGCCTGATAGGGATGGGGCCTGCATTGGAGAGGGTGCGCCTTACACCAGGCTTTGTGGAGGGTGTTCGGCGAATGGTAGCAGTGCCAGGAGTGCCCAATCCTCCAGTACCCCCCTGAGCACCCATGGCACTGGGTAAGCCAGCTGTGCTGGCAGGGCGTTTTGTTTGGATCATGCGACGGTAGTTCTGAGCTATATTGCTGTGCCTTGGAATTGTCGATGATTTATCAAATTCAGACTGGCCATCAGCTTCAGCATCACCATTTACTGAATAGCAATCATAATCAGAGCCTGAAGGGGAGAGGAAAGAAAACATCACTTATACTGTGTTATTTCGTCACATTCTTAAAATTAGAACAGCAGAATAAAAGCACTTTATAACGTCACATTTCCCATCAGTTCTACAAAATATGTAAACATTGCAAGCACTCATTCTGCATCAGTGTTTCTGTACCGGAGTTATTTACTTCACCGGCAATCATAAGCACCACAATTTTGTAATATTAGTACATACTGAAAAGATGACAGCTGTCTATTCTGATGTTTAATTATGCTGACTTCACAAGCTATTCGAATTATTGTAAACATGAATTGCCATCTCCCCCTCTTTAAATCCCCACCTTATCGTGGTGCAGGGGTTTGTGTGTCCTAATGATCCTCGGAGCTATGCTGTCAGGTGCATTATGCCGCTGGTACGGTAATCCAAGGCAAACAGGTCCAGAAAAAGCAGGGTTTAAAAGACTTCCAGGAAGAAGAATAAAACAAGGACACAGTTTCCCTTGCCCAGACATGGGTAACCGGGGTCCCCCTGGAGCCAGGCCTGGAGATGGGGCTCGAAGGCGAGCACCTGGTGGTCGGGTTTCTGCCCATGAAGCCCAGCCGGGTCCAGCCCAAAAAGGAGGCATGGGTGGCCACCTGTGGAAGGGGCTATAAGGGTTGGCTGCAGTGTGAGTTGGGTGGCAGCCAAAGCATGGGTTCTGTCGGATCAATCCTCGGCTTCTAACTCTTGGGACATGGAATGCCACCTCTCAGGCGGGAAAGGAGACAGGGCTGGTGCATGAGGTGGAGAGATACCAGCTAGATATAGTTGGACTCACCCTCAACGTATAGCTTGGGCTCTGGAACCACCATTTCAAGAGGGGCTGGACCTTATTCAATTCTGGAGTTGCTCATTGGGAGAGGCGGCGAGCTGGGTGGGCAGCCTAGTTGCCCCCTCACCGTCTCGGTGCCCACATGTTCGGGCTATCCCCAGTCGATGAAAGGGTAGCTTCCCTCCGTCTTCAGATTTGGGGACAGGTCCTGACTGTTTGTGCTTATGCACCAAATGAGAGTTTGGAGTACCCACTCTTCTTGGAGTTTTTAGGAATGTGTTGGAGAACTCTTCCCCAAGAGATTTCCTTGTTGTCCTGGAAGACTGCAACGCCCATGTGGGCAACGATAATGTAACTTGGAAGGGTGTGATCGGTAGGTACACCCTCTCCAGTCTGAACCCGAACGCTGTTTCGTTGTTGGATTTCTGTGCTCATCACAGTTTGTCCATCACAAACACCATGTTTGAACATAATGGTGTCCATAAGAGCACTTGGCACTTGGCAGGACACCCTAGTCCACAGTTCGATGATCGACTTTTAGTCGTGTCACCAGACTTGCGGCCACATGTTCTGGACACTTAGTTGAAGGGTGGGGAATGTGTGGGGGGGTCTGCAGCTGTCAAAATGAGCACCACCTGGTGACCTGCCTCCGATCGCTTTGGACATCACCCTCCAGACCTGGCAGGCCAAGTGAGTAGTTAGGGTCTCCTGGAAACACTTGGTGGAGTCTCCATTTTACGGGGCCTTTAACTCCCACCTCTGGTATCTCCGGGCATCTGGCTAGAATGCCTCCCGAAAGCCTCCCTGGTGTGGTGTTTCAGGCAGGTCCAACCAGGAAGAGACCCCAGGGTCGACCTAGAACACACTAGAGGGATTATGTCTCTTGGCTGGTCTGGGGAAAGCCTCAGTGTCCCCAGGAAGAGCTGAAGAAAGTGGTTGAGGAGAGGAATGCCTGGATCTCATTACTTAGGCTGCTGCCCCCACAACCCAACAATGGATTAAGTGGAAGAACATGAAAATGAAGATGAAGAATTGCACAGTAGCAAAGAGGTTAGCAGATCCTTCTCAGATCAAGAAGATCCTGTGTTCAATTAACAGTCGGTTCATGAACGTTGTTGTGTGGTTTCTTTCCATCTTCTGGGCACTCTGGTTTCCTCCCACAGCTAAAAACATGCACATTAGGTTAATTTGCGGCTCTAAATTGCATCAATGTGTGAGTGCGGGTATGAGTGAATGGCAGAGAAGAGGACAGCTTCAGTGATCTTTGCACATCAATTTATATAGGTAGCTATTTATCCCTCTATCCAAAGCAAACAGACGTTTCTGTTAGCATGATGATGAATTAAAATAGATAAGCAACAGCTGTCATAGAAAAAGTGATGCTAATCTTGTACCATTTTTAGAACTTGAACATGACATACTTGTAATTCTGACTTTACTAGTGGGACGCAGCATAATTCTAATAACATGTGAAGGCAGGATCAGCCGTGTAAAGTGCTCACTACCTCCTTTCTCAAAAAACTGTGCATGCATAAGAATTCTCAACGGATGCCAGTGAGCAGCCCATAGACAGAGAGAGAGCTCTGTATACACTATTGGAACATCTTATTTCTCCAAAGCAAGATTGGAGATATTTACAGGCCATCCCAAGTGAGGTAATTCCAGTGGACTTCGATGCTGGTACTGGTGTGGATGTGAAGGCAGTGGAGATATTGGATGGACTAGGAGGGACGTTTCTGTGAAAACTCGGGATTGGGAGATGTGGACTTTGAGATTTCTTAGGCTGAGGCTTCTTCTTCAGGTGAAGGTATGGGTAGTGGAGATGAAGCCTTGCATAATTGCGTGGAGGATGGCTGTTTCTTCTGAAGCGTCTGCGTCTTCCTGAACTTTTTTAGACATCTTCTGAACTGGCTTCCGAGTGAAACGTTGATAAGATGCGTGACTGTTAACCCAGAGAGTTCGCAAGTTTGAATCCTGATTAATGCCACAGCCATCCATGACCGGGTGTCCATGGTAACTAACTGGCCGAGCTCTCATGGAAGGGAGGGATGACATATGCTCACGCCCAATCATGGGTGTCTGTGAGCTCATTCGGACAAGAGGGCGATAAGAGCTTTTCTTCCAAGTGTGTTAGACCGTCCTCACAATATGCATGGGCAGCAATTCAAAAAGAGGCAGGCAGCTAGCTTTGCATGTCGTGGAGGGGGCGTGTGTATGCTTTCGCCCCTCCTTGGTTGGTGGTGATCATATGATAGGAAAGGTAATGCCTGAGGGGTAGGAATTGGATATGACTAAATTATGGAGATGTGAATCCAAATCCAAAAAAATAAATAAATAAATAAATTTGGAAAAGGGCATCTTCACAACTTGCACAATATGAGAGAAAATATTCAGTCAATGTTTCGTACCTCCAATAGATTGGAATTTCTTTTTTCATTTGTTGTCAGTTCGTTCTGTCCAGAGCTCAGGAATTAATTTGTCAGGATTTTTACATGCATTTGTGCATATTCTGACTTTTGCAATTCATTCATGTTTGTTTCTTTAATTCGTTATAGTGTGAAGGCTGCCTTCGACCACAAGTCCAGCTTCCTGGAATATTTGTTGGACTCTAGTCACCCCTTTTGGGTAAGAGAGATGTACATGCATTTTACCCTGGGAGGGAATCGTGTCTTCAGAGCATGATGGTGTGGTTGTCTGAGTGCTGTATCCACTGGAGTACTGAAGAGAGTCTCTGCTGCTCTTCTGCTGCTCCATACTGAGTCCACGAGTAAGAACCATGGCCAGATCACTTGCTGCTGGGGACACATCTTCGCCATGCTGAAACAAAAGTGAATATATTAATTCACTTGTTACTGTAGTCACATATAGCTGCGAGCACTGGGGCCAGTTGTATCATTGAACATCAGCAGAAAATTTTTGGCTTCACAATGTTGATTTTGGATTTCATATTTCCAAATACTTAGACCATTAAACGTTCACGTAGAAGTGTTTTTTTTTTTCACCGTAACAAGTGTTATAATTGTGATTATATTGAACTTTGTTGAAAGCGTCTTTGTGTTTTGAACAACAGTTTGCGGATCACAGACCGAGAAATGACCCCAGATAGCTGAGATTTACACGTTCTGTTTTCGAGTTCTAATCCAAATAAAGTGAACAACATGATTCGAAAGATCTAAGTATCGATTTTAATAGCATACCGTCAAAATCCTTTCTGTAAAAGCATCCGTGTCCGCCATTTTGTTAGACCCGCAGACAAGCTGTTGTCAATGATGCTTTTAATATCATTATCTCTGGTTTATATCTCTGTGGAAACTCCAAATAATGAGTTATAACACTGCCAAATTCTTTATATTGGTTATTTTGATTGGACAATTGAATTACATTCATTATTAAAGATCAACACGCTACCCAATCAGACCACAATACAGTCAAAGGTTTGATCCCAGTCCATCACATTAATTCCCTACTTTACATTCCTGTACAGATTGGCCATTCAGCCACAAGAGTATTAAAGTGGTTGATTGCATATATTGGGTGAGGATGCTGGGTAAGAATGTGTTTATTTGGGTTAAGGTCAGGTCTCTGTGCCGCCCAATCAATTTCTTAAACTCCAACCTTGGCAACCATTGTTTGTAACACACTTGAGCCTCTTGAATTGCTCAGTATTTAAGGCTGTGGAGCACTGACCCAAAAGTCAAGGATTGAAGCCGCAGACCTACAAATCTGCTACTGTTGGCCCTTAACCCTCATCAGCATAATTATATAAATAAGATTTTTTTTTTTTTTTTGGTAACACAAGTTTCTTTGGATAAGGTCATCTGCTAAACGCTGTAAATGTTAATGCTGTAGCGGTGAAGATAAATCTGAATGTTACAGCATACATTCAATTCCTATATAATTGTATGCTACAAACTTTGAGGTAACATTTTGTGGAAGGCCACCAATAGGGGCGTGACCACAAGGCGTTAACAAACCTTTAGTATCTAAAGGGTAACCAGAGTCTGTGTAGAAAATACATCACAGACAGGATACAAATCCACCACAGGGCACCATGAGTACACATTTAGACACTTGTTTATACCTGCAGGAAATTTTCATTTATTGATTCCCAACCAGTGTGTTTTTTGTTTTGTTTTGTTTTGTTTTTTTCAGAAGATGTCGAGAAAATGAAAACATATACAGGGAGAACATGAAGAAATTAGTAATGAACCAGATACCTTAGAGTAGTGAGTAAGCAACACCATTGAACTCATACATCAGTTTCAGTGTTTTTAATTATTATTAGTTCGAATTAATTCTATACAATTTATCTTTGTGGATCAGAAGGGATCATGTCTTTATGTGAAGGATTCCACTCTGTATGAATCTAAAATAATGGTTATTTATAGTAACCTTTGTCTCACTCTTCTTCTTCTTCTTCTTTTCCTTTTGGCTGTTCCCTTCAGGTGTCGCCACTGCAAATGATCCGCCTCCATCTCACCCTATCCTCTGCATCTTCTGCTCTTACTCCAACTACCTTCATGTCCTCCTTCACCACATCCATAAATCTTCTCTTTGGTCTTCCTCTAGGCCTTCTGCCTGGTAGTTCCAACCTCAGCATCCTACTACCAATAGACTATCCCTTGTCTGTACATGTCCAAACCATGTAACCTTTGTCTCACTATCACATATTTAATTCCTGAGGCTTAATGTTGTTATTTTTACAAGTTCTTCCTAGAATAATTTGCATCATTTGGCAGAAACGCTTATCAAAAGCGACTTGTGTATCCTGAGAGAGGGAGGTAGGTAGGTAGGAAAGTATTTTTTTATACACCTGAGCAAATAAGGGTTGCAGAGAGACCAACAGTGGCATCTGAGTACTGAGGCTTGAACCTTTTGACCTTAATCACTGAGCCCAGCCAAGGGTCAAGACGTCTATAAAGATTATTATAGCAGTAATATTAGAGTTCTTTAACTCTTACTTCAAAGCAAGACCTTCACTGGAATGGATAGGATATTACTGTAATCATTATTATTTCAATAGTTTGTTAATTTTTGTGAAAATTACTTTAGCTGCAATGTTGCCAGGTGTCATCCTGGGCCTCTGGGAATCATCAGGATGCACCCCAGCATAACCTTGAGATTGTGGCGATGATTGTGTTTCTGTTGTCTCCTTTCTCCTCTGGAGTGTGTTGGCTGCTGGCTGCTCGTGTAAGCCTGCCTTGGACCAATCCTGGAGGAGTAAGTGTGGTTATTTCATGACAATAAACAGCCTGTCCAGTTCCTCTCGAAGAAGATAAAAGTTCTCACTATCCAGCAATTTGAGGGTCCCTCTGCAAAAATACTCTTGATGTGTGCACTGAGCACTGGCCTGTACAATTTGTACTAGTGTTGAGTGAACTCAGAAATACTGTAAAGAATGTCCCATCTTTTGGCATGCTTTGTTTCTCAAATCTCTGAGCACAGAGATTTGAAATCAAGATAGGAGGATAAACAAAAGTGTTATGTTAAGAAGCAAAATGAGGTAATGAATGAAGTAGGAAATGAAATTAAAGCAGGAAATGAAATTAAAGCAATTGAAAATAAGCATTCTTCAGGACATGCAAAAGAAATATCTGCAAATGCAGTGTGAGCATGGTAACAAACCTTCCAGCAAGGAACCTTTGATGTGGGAGAGGAAGTGGTGGATCCGGGGGAGCGACTATAGGGTGGGGACGCAGGAAGTATGACAGAGAAAGGCCTGATGGAGCCAGTGAGAGTGAGAGCAGGGCGGAAGGTAGCGAAGGACAAGCCAAACTGCAGAATGGAGAGACAACATTCAGGCAGTGAGAAAAGGTAGCAATCCCACAGTCTTGCGACCCGGAAGCAGATGCCAAATTAGTGGACCAAATACTTTAGTGGAAAAAGTTAGGAAAGCTGTGGTTTAAGCATCCACTAATTCCTTACAGTTCCACACTCACACAACAGTAATACTGTACATTAAAATTGCAATGAGATGACGATGATATATAACGTAGGTATGTGTACCTATACTGTACTAACAGAAGCTCATATAGTCGAGGGTACAAAAATCCGTTTCCACTACATGGAACCTTCGCTGAAAACTATTACCGACTTAAAATGACTACAATTGTGTCTAAGAAGAATAAAATAATGTGTAAAAGCAAAGCTGTATGTTTTTTTATAAAGGAAATAAAAAAGACATAATTCAGTTTGAGGCATTAGGAATGTGAAGACAATTGCTGAGACACTATAATAATTAAATGGATTGTGTTAGGATGTGCTACAATTGTAATGACATACAACTTGTCACTATCTATATATATATATATATATATATATATATATATATATATATATATATATATATATATATATATATATATATGTATGTATGTCTGTATCTATAGGTATACCTCGACTTAAGTCATTTCAAGTTCAGTCATTCTCAATTATATGTCCGTTTTCAAAATATATGGAAAAATTTAAATAAATAAAGTTTTCATCATTATAATCATATACAATATATTATTATATGTATATTAAGTATACAGATGCTCCCGACTTACTTTCATCCATTTTACGTTTTTTCGATTTTACGTTTGTTTTTTTTTTGTTTTTTTTACAATAAAAAAAGTCAATTTTTGAGTTTAGATATACCTGCGTAGTATGCTGACGTAATGACGCAATGACACGGCATTCATTGTTTACAGACTGTGTGTGTGTGTGTGTGTGTGTGTGTGTGTGTGTGTGTGTGTGTGTATATATATATATATATATATATATATATATATATATATATATAAATTTTTTTTGTACCCTTGTGTTAAGACGTCATCTCTGTATTTACAGTTTTACGGACTTTTGTAACCCTAAGCAAATCTGTTTGGTCAGAAGCATAAGCCTACTAGCATGGGTGCAAGTCTCATACACACACAGATACACACAGAGATAAATTAACAAAAGTTGTAATATGAATGAAAACCCGAATGCACAAATTACAGAACAATTACAGATATTTATTATCTTTTGCCAGAATCCTAAGAGTGCATACTTATTTTTATATTAATATTCATTAGGATGTGTACTTGTTCTTTGTATGTATCTCTTGAATTAAGTTTACTTACGTACTTACACAAAAGAAAGAACATTCCACTTGGCTGGGATTCACATCAGTGCAGGCTGTGTTCTAAATGAGTTCAACGGCACCCTTGTGCACTTGAAAGACCAGAAGTCTGTATGTCCCACAGCAAGTACACTACTTTTGCAAGTACACTACTTTCGGTATTGAGCGCTTCACATATTGTAAGCATTTATATATATATATATATACATATACATATACACAGTATGAGCGTCATACGTCACACATCATGTGTCACTGTAACAACTTACGTTCACTTTCAACTTACATTTGGCCATCCAGAACCAATTAAAAACGTAAGTCGGGGAGCGTCTGTAAATATTATGTATATGCATATTTAAAGGCCCGGCACCAGGAGGGAAAATTAAAGGGTCTTTTTTTTTTTTTTTCTTATGCTTTTTTCTCTTCATTTTCAGCTTTCATGCAAATAATTTTGTTGATACCTCAAAATGAACAACACAAATACCAGTAAAACTTTTTTATTGTTCTGTTATTATTCATGTTTTCCACCTTTATGGTAATGAGCACTTACCATTCCTCTCCGCTGGTAACATTTTAATAAGCGCTCACCCACTCCAATTTTTTAAAGAGCTCTGGGTGCTTATCACGTGGTATACGGTATATATAGTGTTTTATATATATATATATATATATATATATATATATATATATATATATATATATATATATATATATTATTTATTTATTTTTTTTTTAATTTACAATCAACAACGTGGCGCTGGATCGCTGATCCAAAGGTTGGGGGTTCGAGTCCCACTCTCCACAAGGTTGTCACTTTCCCCCCTGTGCGGCTAACTGGGTTATCAAAGGTGGGCCATGTCTCTCACTGTCTATGGTGAGAGGCATGTAAAAGAACCATTGCTGACTTTCGTAAAGAGTAGCTGCAAAGCCATCAGCGTGTTTCTGTCCTTTGCTAAAAGGGTTGTGACAGGAAGGGCATCCGACGTAAAAACCTCTGCCAAATCAAACGTGTGAATCAGATGATTCGCTGTGGCGACTCCCGAGTAAAAGGGGGAAAAAGCCGAAAGGAAGACAGACAGACATATATATATATATATATTTATATATTTATATATATATATATATATATATATATATATATATATATATATATTTATATATATGTTTCTCTGTGTGTGTGTGTGTGTGTGTGTGTATTATATATAGATAGATAGATAGATAGATATGTATAGATATGTGTGTGTGTGTGAGTGAGAGAGAGAGAGAGAGAGAGAGACAGAGAGAGAGAGAGAGAATTTTATGCAAAATTGGGGAAAATGCCAATACAATACGTAGTTACCCTAATATACACAGCTTTAAAATAACAGGAGGAGCAGATCACCTGATGGAATATGTGCTACAAAATTTTATTCAGTTGTGATGGGAATGAATGATATTATGGTAATATCCAGTTAGCCTTTATAAGGACAAACATTTTAAAGTTTAAATTGCCCAAATGTTTCTTGCTGTTTAATCAGGATGTTAAAGATGGGTTTCATACGTGGCATATTTTGTATTCAAATTCACGCCAATAAAATACTGTCACCAGATGGATCAGGGTCAGTTCATAAAAACAAATTTCACCAAAACCAAGTTTGAAAACAATTAACACCCTGTACATATTTTGATACAGTAATACAGAATTAGTAAACTTTTTGGGAAAAAGGAAATGGTTTTTGATATGCACATGAGGCTTTACTTACTGTAGTAGGAGAACTGCATTCACTCACTGACTGACACGTTTCTGAGGCCTCTGAAGATGCTGAACTTGACGATTTCTAAATAACAGTAACAGCAGCAACATACATTTCAAACTATTGTCATAATTATATATTTCTTTTTGTTAAACACCATTCATTCATTTGCTGAAACACTTAGTCCTACTGTAGTCACAGGGAAGCTGTAGCCTCTCTCAGCCATCTCTGGGTGAAGGTGGGTGAGACTCTGAACAGCTTGCCCATTCATTGCAAGGGCAACACACACACACACACACACACACACACACACACACACACACACACACACACACACACACACACACACCTAGGAGCAATCCTGTTACAGCCAATTAGCCTAATATGCATGTCTTTTTGACTGCAAGAGGAAACTAATGTACCCGGAGAAAAACCCATGCAAGCATGGAGAGAATACGCAATCTCCACCCTGAAATGCCCTCGCCATAGCCACCATTCAAACACAGGATATTCTTTCTGTAAGTTTGTGAGATTCTTCCCTGATTTACAATTACATACTGAAACATGGGAGACAAATACAAACAGACAAGCAGCTACCCAGACAAAACGCATCATTTTTAAAATATATGGTTATACTTCTTTTCACCAAAATAACAGCATCATGTCGGGTAAGAATGGCACTGTGCAGTTAACTCTCTGGCTCTCCTGATAATTCCACATGTTTTCTTCAGAATTATGTTCTGGTGATTTTGTAGGCCAGTTAAAGTATAATAAAATTCGGTCATGCACATCAAATAAGTCACATGCAAACCCCGCGCACGCGGGGAAGACAGTGAGAGACGGGACGGACAACACCAACGTCACGAGCCACACGATCGGGGAGTCGACGAGAAAACACGGAAGGCGAGGACCAGGGGAGGGCGCCAGGGAACGCCCCGGAGGCCAAGGAGAACTCGGGGTCTTTAGAAACCTCGCGTGGCGGGTACGGGGCTGCAACACCCCTCACCGCCACGCAGTAGGTACCCTCGCCCCATCGCGTCCACTCCTTCTTTTTTTTTGGTTTGTTTTCCTTTAGTGTTATATAGTAGTGTCAGTGCTGTACTTGTCAATAGTTTGATCGAGAACTATCAATTTTGCTTCATATTATTAAAAAAATTTGAATAAACCACATTTATAACATTACTAGCACCAATCACTCAGACTTAATGTATTTACCAAACTGCTTAATCTTACTAGGCTCAAGAGGAAGCTAGCGCCTATCTCAGCCAACACTGGGTGAGAGCGGAGTACACTGAAAAACTCACCATACTATTGCAGGGACATCACAAATAAGCATTCACACTCACACTCACGTCCACAAAGGGGATTCAGAACAGCCAATTAGCCTAATGTGCATGTTTTTGAACTGTGAGAGGAAACCAGATTATCCATAAAAAAACAAAGCATGAGAAAAACATACAAACTGTACACAGAGACACCCTGAACTCAAAACCAGGACCGTCTTGCTAGCCATTGTTCCAACCTATATATAAATATTATATAAATATTTAAAAATGAATAAAATGCATATATCAACTACTCGCACCCATCATGTCAGGCATGTCAGCAGAACTCAAGTCTTTATTTTTTTACATTAATTTGGCAAAGTTTGATAGAGACTTAAGTGCTGCCAATATATCACAATTACAGGTATAAAAATAATATTTTTTTTCTATTGCTGCACATCACCGCATACATTCCTAAAAAGCTAATTTTCTTTAACTATAACCATTTAGAAACATTCTTTTTCATATCCATATTCAATTTGAAAGAAATTACGCAATAGTTTCCGGTGTTTAATAAAACTGCATGGTGTTATCTTGATTAAAAAAGAAAGAAAGGAATTATTTTCCAACAAACTGGAGTTCTAAAAGGTTTTTGAAAGTTACACATTTTAATTTTACAATCAAAATGCTAGGAAGCAGATTTAAGCGAAACAAATTAGTTAGGAAAAAAAGAGACTAATGACAATGACCAATTCTGAAAATTAATAAACACAGACGCAGTCTCTGTAACACGGAGGCAACCAAATGTTCTGTTCTTTCTCAGGCGTTCCAAATAAATTAGCATGAGTTGAGAAAATTATTTTTTGTGCCTCGACAGAGTGCAAAATAGAATGTAAACAAGCAACCCGACACATATTTTTAGGAGAAAATTCAATTTGTTGATCTGCCAAATCCTACTAGGGTTGTGGAGAGATGAGGACCATCAGAACCAACTCTGAATGAAGGTGGAGTACACCATGCACAGCTCGCCAGACCATTTTAAAGCCAACATTTACATTCACACTCACACCTATAATTCCAGCAATCCGGAACAGCAAGTTGGGACATTTTTGGACTGTGAGAGGAAATCAGAGTAAACCCATGGAAGCATGTGCACATGCAAACTCCAAATAGAAACACAATCGCCAACCCCCAACATCTTTCTTGTTGTGATTCGGATGTGCTCACCAAATAAAAATGCAAAAATGACTTGTAAAATTATTAAAAGAACTCTCAAAGGTTGACTGTGATATTTTTAATGACCCCATTCACACACCTTCCTCAGTCTCTTACTCTAAAATTAATCATTCATGAAATATAGGGCTGTGGTACCTGGCTGGTGATGTCCGAGGGCATGGGTGAGGGAGGTTTGGAGTAGATGTTGGCATCCTGAGAGATGAAGCCCGAGTCATGGGAGGAGACACTGCTGAGGCGGTGAGCACCTCCTGGAGGCGGATGTGCGAGGCTGCGGTAGCGACAGGATGAACTGGGTGAGTGAGTTTGTGAGCCTCCCGACGAGCGAGAGGCGCTACTGTGGGCGCTGTTCACACTACTGCAGAATGTGGAAAGCACAGCAGGCACAGAGGACACAGACAGGTGGGGGTTGAAGATATGGAGTTGGGGTTTCGGGTAGTTTGGGTATTAATATGTCATGCAATGGATTTTAAAAAGTGTGTGAATGGGAAAAAGGATGGTTTGGAATTATGCAATATTATGAATGGATATATATGATGGTTTAAAAAATGGAGTATGTAAATAAAGAGTATGTAGCGGTGATGACACAAAGGGACCAAACAATTTAGATTGAAATGCACATGATGTGATAAGTGGAATGCAAAAAAAGAAAACAGAAAGCCAAAGGAAAATAATTGGTGATTGTGTCATGATGACGGAATGAGAGGGGGTGGAAGGAGAACAACATGGAAAACACACAGGTGGGAGAGAGTGTAAGAACGAGGGACACCCAGGTATGAGCTGACACTGTATAGGACACAAAGCCTGGCATGGACAGCACATCCACACATGGACATTTTCTCTACCTCCATGCAAGGCTATACATACAAATATGGATACACGATGAAGCCTAAATTCAGCTTACTAGAACTGTGGCTTGATGATACCTTGATCTTTTTTTGCCAGTAAGATTAATTTATTAGCTCGACCTGCTAACTGCAATTGTTGTGCAGAAGAATTAAGAGCCATTTTATTTTAGAATATTAGATTTCTTTATGGCCAATAGTTTATACAGTGGTACCCTGACTTACAAAATTAATCCGTGCTCATGCATGCAAGCAGAGGAGTACACGGAGGGAACCAGCTTTATAAGTGTGATTGCGCATCCCATACACTAGGTGGCAGTGACGCTCTCACTGTTTTCTCTCTGGTGCTGGGAGAAAAAAGCACAGAGTAAACGATATAAAGTGCAGTAAACAGTATTTATAGTCACACGTGGGGCAGGGGCATAATTTTTTTTTTCTTCCTGTAGGGGGCATAAACGAAAATAATTGAGAATACTGCACAAGCCATTCTTGGAGCACGAAGGAACACACGTGGAAGAATACAAGGCTAGTCAACCCTGTAAAGCCATTTCCCCCAGCAGAGCTCGTAAATAGAAAATTTGCTCGTTGAATGGGGCAGATTTTTATTGGGATCGAAGCTCATATCATGTAAAATTCGTTATTAGGGACACCCGTAAGTCCCTAAGAGGTACTACTGTACTTATTTTTAACTATTTACAATGTAATTGGTGGGAAACTGTTTAAGGAATGACAGTTAAATTTAAGGAAGGAAGGAAGGAAGGAAGGAAGTTAAATTTGCTCTCGATTGGATCATGGTCTCTACAGTCAGATGTGGCATACATTATCATTTTGGATAAGACAAATGTGGAAGTACAGTGTTATTAACATGTCACAGGTCAGAAATAGTTTATACAGTACATATTTTATAATTTTTACATATCAGTAACAGATTAAACCCTCCACATGAATGGATAAATAAAATGTATAAATATTTATATGATATTATGATTATTATGAAATATTTATATGATTGATATACAGTATCCCTGCCACTTCAGATTTCCTACTTTGCGTCCCCACAATATCGCACTGGGGTGTGGGAAAAAATCATATTCACCGTAGTGGTGAGGGGAAAACAAAAACCAAAATCACTGGGAGAGTATAAACACGGAAACTGGTCGAGCACGAAGCTATTTATAGCGCGCTGATGTCTGAGTGAATTCAGGTGCGGTCTCTGGATTTCGCCTGCGAATAACAGCCATGCCCCTCACCAGCGCATGCAGTGTATGGGGAGACAGAGAAAGAGAGTTAAACGATGCAAACTAGCACAGACCATAACAGTTGTGAAAATGGAAAATGCCTTATCATTGTGGATTACAGACTGCCATAAAAATAATGTGAGTTTGGACACTAACATAATATGTACTAAAGCAAAGGCTCTGGAGGCACCAGTGATTCTCTTTCTCGACATGGCCATGGATTTGTTATTTATAAGGTTTGTTATACAGTATATATATATATATATATTTGTCATTATAAGATGTATAATTTATTTATATATTAATACATGTTGCCTGTATGACATTAACATGCATAGAACACGTTAGAAATTAACTTCTATATAAATTTTATTTAATATATAGGTGGGTGGGTGTCCTTAAGAAGTTGTAGAAGTCATTTCGCGTTTTTTCACATTGGGGGGGGGGGGGTCCTGGTCCTCATTAACCACGAAATAAGGGGGGATTACTGCACATGACACTTATTTCGTATTTTGGAAGAACTGTGGCAAGAATATGCATTAATGTAATGTCTCAAACATGAGGAGAACATGTATTTCTACACAGACACGCCCAAACCCGATGACTTGAAGCCAGAACCTTCTTGTTGTGGGGCAGATTTGCTAACCACTATGCAACCATGTCGCCATTTGGTAAAATTAAATGTAAAATAAAGCCGCCTGCTCTATTGATATTACAATTATTAATCACACATTTTAGTTCAGTAGCCCACAGTTCAGTAATAAGCCCTCACGGGTAATTATGGTTCCATATGACCAATAAAGCTGGGCCATTAATGCTTTGTTTGTAATGGGTACCGGGACAGGAACAGGATCATACAGTGATATGTGAACATGTATCCGAAATACAGAAACCAAATGAACACAATGTGTGGGTTGGAGCAGCAGGTAGATAAACATGCAAGCACCACTTTATCAGAACTCCCATCACATCCAGACACTATTTCACACAGATCACTTGAAGGTAACTGCAGGTTTGAAGCTGCATAATCAAAACAAGTGTACATATACAATCATAACAATAAAATACACTCAGTACAGCCAATCTCGCCTCATCTCACCTGCACATACTGCTCTTTCTAGAGCCAGAACTACTAGGGGAGGATGGTGGTGTCTGGTAGGACCAGCTGTAGTCTGAACCTTTCAGATCCTTAATCACCTGTCAGAAAAATACAACATTTTGTCAAAGATCAATGCTAAGAGGTACATTCACATGCTTCAGTTTCCAATAAACTGTTCTTATGTCCCCTTAAAGAAAAGTGAATAATCTCCGACTTCACATAAAAACATGTGGATCTTAAAAATCTTAAGACCACAGCAGGACTAGAGTAACCGTATGTGATTGGTCATTTCAAGTTAAAGCCAAAGAATGAACTGTGTGAACTCCACTGCATTTCAGATGTCAATACTTTCAAGTGCTACCTTAAGATGTAATAATTAAGTCTAATTAGAATTTCATATTTTATTTCAATTCCTTTTATTATCTACAGACATTTATACAGTGATCCCTCGCTACTTCGTGCTTCAGTTCCCGCAGCTTCGTGCATCGCGGGTTTTTCAAAAATATTCATCAAAAAATAAAAAAATTATTTTGCAAAACAAGGCCAATTATGCAAAAAAACAAAAAAAAAAACAAAACCCAAATTAACAAAAACAAACAAAAAAAAAAAACAAAACCCCCAACAAAACTACTTACATTTTTATGTAAGGTGCACATCTGTATGTGTGTGTATTTATATTTTATTTACATCATATGCATTATTTTTGAATGATTAATTGTTATTATAAGCATTTATAGCTTTGAATATGTATTTATTGATATTATATACATGTACACGGGTAGTGGTGGCCTAGTGGTATAGGGCGCTGAATCACTGATCCTAAGGTTGGGGTTTCGAGTCCCACTCTCCACAAGATTGTCACTGTCCCCCCCAGTGCAGCTAACTGGGTTATCAAAGGCCGGCCATGTCTCTCACCGTCTATGATGTGAGACATGTAAAAGAACCATTGCTGACTTTCTACAAGAGTAGGCTGCAAAGTCGTCAGCGAGTTTCCGCCCTGTGATGGCCTGGCGAGCTGTCCAGGGTGTACTCTGCCTTCGCCCGGAGTTGGCTGGAATGGATGCCAGCCTCCCTGTGACCCTAATTAGGATTAAGCAGTTACAGAAAATGATATACATGTACGTATACATCAGTCATGGGGGGGTTCTTGATCCCCATTAACCGCAGAAAGTGAGGGATCCCTGTATATAAAATATTAATTTAATTTTCTTAGGCAATTCACTAAACAATTACTTTGAATTTTTATTCGAAATTAAAATTCCTATTATATACATATACACATGTAAGATGTATAGCTTCTTTCAATTGCTGGTATTTCTTCATAATAGTGTAATCATTTTTATGGCAGACGTTAAATATAAGAAATAAAATTATTAATACTATTAAAAAAACAAAAAGTCTTCTTGGAGGCTTCCCACAAAATGTAACTTAGCATTTAAAACCAGTAAATTTTCAGATGAAGTGGTTTAAAACCTTTACTTTTGTTGCATTGCCATACTGAACTGGAGGCCTGAGCATTCTTTACCTGCTCACTGGCAGGAGGCAGTTTGTGGGGATCAGTTGTTAGCACAGTGAGGTCATCGATGATAGCCTGCAGATGTGTGATCTCACCCAGCATGGCAATTTCTCCATTCTGATAAAAAATTAAAAAAAAAAAAAAGGTTAAATTGGTCCCTACTAAAATGATCCATCACTTGTTCCATTAAGTGTCCAGTCTTTCTCATAGTAAAGTCTTTGCCTGACACTTTTTCCTTACAGTTTCTTGTCATCTTACATGACTCGTCCCCACAAGATGAGTCTTGGTGCACCAAACTGACTCTTAAATAGAGGGCACTCTTAGCTTCATTATAACCCAGTCTTTTAAATCTCACAAAATTTCACAAAAAATAAAAGATCCTCAACTTTAGCAAATTATTTCACACGTATTGTTTTCCTATTTTGGGAAATCCCTGTAATTATATGTAGTTTTCAAAAATGACCACTAGGGGTACTATGAAATCAAGTTCTGGCTGTGGGGTGGCACGATGATGCACGTCAGTGTCACAGCAAAAAAGGTCCTGAGTCCGAGTCCCAGGCTTGGAGTTTGCATTCCTCCCTGTGCTTGCATGGGTTTTCTCCGGGTACTCCGGTTTCCTCCCACAGTCCAAAGACATGCACGTTAAGCTAATTGGCTGTTCCAACTTGCTCCTAGGTGTGGATGCAAGTGTGCCTCTATGCACTGGTCCAGCAAGTAGGTCAGGGTATTCCTCCAGTATCAGGTGAAATAGGCTCCAGGTTTCCCGCGAACCTATTAGGGGTAAGCAGTTTAGAAAATAAATTAATTAATTTCTGGCTCTGTTTGCGTGAGTATACTGACTATTTTATAGTTCTCATACCACTACAGGCTGCAAGAAGCTGATGAATGTACAGAAGCGTCCTCTTTCTTCCACCAGGGCGCGCCGCACTGCCTGCTTTTCCGTCTCCTCCATCAGTAAGTACATATCATTCACATCCTGCATGGCACTGTCCAACTGGGGTTGCAGGTCCCCACGACCTTCGCAGATGGACAGTGTGCAAATAGATAGGCAGGGGGCAGAAGGAAGAGGTATGGGCAAAAAAGAAGTAAGAAGAGGAGAGTGGTCGAGTAAAAGCAATATATGGTGTGATTATCACAGTGAATGTTTCAGAGCAAGACAGAAGACAGAGGATAAAAGCAGACAGAAAGACACATGAACCCCACATTTTCATTTCTTTCAGTCACAATACAGAAAGCACACATACAATAATCCATTCTGACTAGCATCTACACAGACGATGGAGGACAAATGGACAACAGATCTCAGTGCTTTCTACTCTCACTCTGCAAAATGAAATATCTGAAACATCTAAGCATGTTACTGCTAACTCATGCAAACTGATCATCGGGACTAGAACACATAGTGAAGATGCACAGTTGATGATGTGTTGAAAGACTGTTTTAACAAGCAGCTAACGATACAAGAAGCAAGACTTGAAGCAAACATAACAACTGGGACTAGACTGGGAGTTTGAATTACTGCAGGGCCCAGTATTTTAAGTTAGAAAAAGGGTAAACATCATGCAAAGTGATACTCTGCATTCCAGTACTATTTTAAACACACCATTGTTGACTTCCCCTCACCCCAAGAAAGTGCACCACGATAATCACATGAGCAGCTCAGAGGTTAAAACAAATTTAATAACAGTAGGTGATCTGAGTTCACCTAAACTACTAGTATGTACATATGTTTGAGATTTGATTCAATGAAACGAGTATTAATTTGTTTTATGTTTAAATGTCAATTACACATTAGAGAATATCATTAAGTGTTTTCACTTTTAAACAATAGTCTTTTATTATAATATGAAAAAATATTTACAATGCTTTTTTTCATTGAGCTGATGCTGTTTACTTTGATTGGCTGTTATACATCACCTAATTGCATGATGATAGGCAATAATAATAATAATAATAATAATAATAATAAACCCAGAATGGAGAGGCTCATACACAACTGCTCAGACTTTCACAGAACAAAAACCATTGCACACACTGCAACTCAGGTAGTAAACACTAAAATCCGAAGTTTGACTGAATATTAACTAATTAAATGGACACTTAAACTAAGAAGGCAGGTGATACAACTTCTTCTTATTATTTTCCTTTCGGCTTTTTCCATTTTTTTCAGGGGTCTCCACAGCAAATCATCTGATTCCCACGTTTGATTTGGCATAGGTTTTTACGTTGGTTGCCCTTCCTGACACAACCCTTTAGCAAGGGACAGAAACACGTCAACGGCTTTGCAGCTACTCTTTACGAAAGCCAGCAATGGTTCTTTTACATGCCTAAGACAGGTGATACAACGAAAAAGCAAAAATCAGGTGCAAAATTAAAGGTGCTGAAAAGCAAAAATCAGGCTAGACACCAACCCGTAGAGACATATATATCAGGAGGCCTGCTTTTAGGCAGGGCTTAAAACTACAGATTAAAAATAATGATGATTCTATATACGACTTTTTTTTTTTTTTTCACACCAGAAAAGTTCAATCTTCTAAAGCCAGGCACTATATTAAGCATATGGAGTGACTGTAGAAATATAAAGTGATTAACATTTTGACCTGATCTACTTTAATACTGTGCCCATTTCCTTTGCTCTAAATACATAGACATAACAAAAATTAGGTTGAAGTGCTCTGCAGTTTTCTATAAGGTTTTCTGAAGAACCTTACAGTAGTGTGCTAAACAGAAGAATTATTTTTAGTAATTTTTAGTAATTTTAAGAAGCCTCATTAAAAAAAAAAAAAAAGCTAAAATGCATATTTGTACAAATGGTTCTATATTTGCATTTGTTTTCTTTTCAGATAGCTAATCAAGGGTGCTAATAAGGTTACTGTGTATTGAGCAGAAGGCAGTCAAAATCTGACTCAAAAAAGTTTTTTTTTTTTTTTTTTTTTAAATATAATGCACTTTAATCAGAGGAAGGGTTGATGGGAAGCTGGCAAAGGTGTGTTAAAATGTACAACAGAATGCAAACCTAAAGAAAGACTGACAGCCTTCTGGGAATAATACTCACCCAGCAGTTCTATAAAGGATGAGGGTGTATGAGAGAGAGAGAGAGAGAGAGAGAGAGAGAGAGAGAGAGAGAGAGAGAGAGAATGGAAAGGGGCATTCGAGAGAAGGACATGACAGATGATGGGAGGAAAGAGGAGGGAGAGCTCAATGTTAAGGTTAGTATAAAGAAGCCATCACAGCTCATTTCACAGCCAGAGGGCTTTGGGACCGTTAAAGCAAAATCAGCCAAAATATTAATAAAAAAAATCCAAACCTTTCATTTTGGACTATATTATATGGCTTGAAACCTAAATCATTAAGAAGCATATGGCTTATACAGTGACATGCAAAAACAGAATAGAACAATGAATTAAAATATGCATCATTCTAGGTAAAACTGCAGTGTTTCCTAGTCTTCCTAGTAACACATACACGTACCCTCTCTTCAAGAGCCCAAATTATTGGCTGCACAGATGAGAGCCCAACAAATGGTGTTAGAGCTGTAGTGACATTAATTAACCAGCAGGGGAAGATATTATGCCGAGATTTTTTTTTTTTTCATCATATTAACAGAAGAAACCTGATAAGATTCTACAGGCAGGGTGCTTTGACAGTAAATATGAACACCTTCACAAAAATGTAAAAATATTAAAATAAACAAATACATTTAAAAATCTGTCTGAAATATCTAACAGATATTACATAAGAAACAGCATGCTCCTAAATGTGCTTTTATTATCTGCTCAAATCAACAAAGTTCTTGCTGTTCAATTCCATAATTTCAACTACAGTTGTGTTCAAAATAATTGAAGTGTGTTAAGAGAAGTTAATAAAGCTCAAAATCCTTATAGCAGCTTTTATTTATATCCAGACACACATCAGGAACACTACACTCTATTACGAATCAAAACATGAAGAAAAATATATCAAATTTGCGCTATTTCTTGAAAGAAATTGAAGAAAGGTGAATATTAGACTATTCAAAAAAATTGTAGTGTTTCCTTTCTTCTTCACAAATTCAAACATTCACTGTATAAACTGAAAAATGTTCCAAGATTCTGATTTCCTTTCAATCAATGAACTAATATTGAGTTGTACTATTCGGTTCAGAGCTGCAATACGTACATCTGTATTGTATGGAGTCAAACAACTTCTGGCACCTGTGAGCAGGCATTTCCAGCCCATGACTATTGGACCACAGTTCTTCTGTTTTTTTTGGTTTTGTCTCAGAAACTGCATTTTCAATGTCACCCCACCAGTTTTCTATTGGGTGAAGGCCCGGGCCGCTGCTCCAAATCCTGTTGGTCTGGAACCGAGATGTTACCCATTTACTGGTGTGTTTGGGGTTGTTGTCTTGTTGGGACACCCATTTCAAGGGTATTTTCTCTTCAGCATTAGGCAGTATGACCTCTTCAAGTCTTCTGATGGATTCAAACTGATCCATTAAACCCTGGACTGTGGTAAATAGGCCCAACACCATAGTATGAGAGGTATCTCCATATCATGATGCTGCTTCTGCCACCATGTTTCACTGTCTTCACAGTGTGTTGTGGCTTGAATTCAGTGTTTGGGGTCATCTAGGGGGCCACGAGACCCAAAAAGGACAATCTTCCTTACTTCAGTCCACAAAATGTAGTGCCGTTTCTCTTTAGGCCAGTCATTGTGCTGTTTGGCATATTGTAACCTCTTCAGCACATCTTTTTTTTCCAACAGTGGAACTTTTTGGAGGCTTCTTGGCGATGGCGCAGCTTCACACAGACATCTTCTAATTGTAACACGACTCCCAGATGTTTGATCTTCCTAGAGCTGATTGTTGGAGGAGTCCTTGCCATTTTGGCTCTTCTTCGATACATTCGAATGGTAGTTTTTCACGACGTTCTACGTCTTTCAGGTTTTGGTTGCCATTTTAAATATATTTGTGATCAATTTAGCTGAACAGCCTCAATTTTCTGCACTTATTTATATGCCCCCCCACCCCACCCATTAACTTTTTAATTAAGGTACACTCTTCTGAACAATGTCTGCGGCCCATTTTCCTGAGAATTTCATTGAGAAATGCACCAAAACCAGCATGGAGAACATGTGCTGCCTTCCTTCCTTAAATAAGGAATTGGAGCCAGTGGCGTAGTGGTTCGGGTGCTGCACTCGTGATCGGGAGGTTGTGTGTCCAAATCCCAGTTAGACCCCCATTGTGACCCCTGGGCAAGGTCTCAACCGCAAATGTGCCTCTACTCACCCAGCAGTATAAATGGGTACCAGTAAAAATAAACTGGTAAGGTAACCTGCGATGGACTAGCATCCCATCCAGGAGGAGTTGTACTCCTAGTCGCTTCACGCTACGGAAACCAGGGATAAGCACCAGTTAGATGAGCCACTACTGCTCGGGTGTAAAAAGCCCAACGAACTTTAGCTTCCTTCAATAAGTGATGAAATGGCAAAAATCGCACCTGTTTTTCAAATAATGAATGATGTCCCTAATTGAACTCCACACTGCTATTATTTTGAACACGCCCCTTTCAATTAGTTATTCAATTACACAGAATCAGCAGTACCATGTCATGACTGTTGGGTCTGTTAGATTCTATTACTCTACTACACCTGATAGTAAATTATTCACCATGTAGAAATATCACTTCTACCAAAAACACTGATTGATCAGGTTAGTGATGTCTGACTGATATTATTCTGAACACAACCGTATTAAGATATTCAATCAGTCGTTGAGCCAATATTTATATACTGTACTTAATGATAATAAAGAACAAATTATATGTAATATGTATATGTTTTAATTATGATTATTTTCTTTAGTTCAAGCTTCTGTTTACATAAAAATAGCTTGTATACCTTTTCGTGCTTTCTTCTGTAGTTTTATGGTGTCTGAAGATTTCTTCTTAATCTCATGACGAGATCGTTTATACTCTATAATAAGAAACATAAACTTGTCAATGTCTAGTATGAGACACTTCAAAAATATTAAAGTTGACATGCTGGTTGAAAGGACACTGTAAGTAACCTTTGGCATGATCTTTATCGAGTTGATTGGCTGTTTTCTTCCAATCCTCGATTCGCTCCTGTAGAGGGGTGATCAGGCTTTCCATCAGAGCACTGAAAACAAGAGAGATGGAAGGAGCTCAAAAGATACAGACCCACATTTTATTTTGTCATGTTTCCCAGAATGACTTCACAGCAAAAACAATGTTTTTGTGACTCGCCTGTAAGTAAAGTTTATATTATTTCTCTCTTTTTTTTTTTTTTGTAGCGCAAGAACAATGGCAGCACAGCGGCGTAGTGGTTAGCACGTCTGCCTTACAGAAAGAAGGCCTGGGTTCAATTCCTAGCCTGGTCGTCTCTGTGTGGCGTATGCATGTTCTCTCTGTGCTTGCGTGGGTTTCCTTCATGTACTCCGGTTTCCTCTCACAGTCCCATTACATGCACAGTAGGATAATTGGCTGTTCCAAATCACCCCTAGGTATGAGTGCGTCTATGTGAATGGAAGTGTGAGGGTTGGTCCTGTGATGACCTGGTGATCTGTACAGGGTGCACCCCACCCTTGCCCGAGTCGGTTAAGATGGGCACCAGCCTGTCTGTGACCATTATTAAGTAGCCTATAAAATAAATGAATGAAGGGACATGAATGTAAATGTCAATATTGACTGACCAGCCATAACTACCAGTGTGTAAGTGTATACCAGTGACTATCGCATTAAAACGACATCAGTCATGGGATTTACAGGTTTACAGAGGCCTAGATCTCACTGACAAGCATTGGGAGTGAAGGCTTTAGCCCTTGTGGTCTGATCCCACAAAACAGCACAAATTTTTATAACAGTTATTGTTGGCTATAATAGAAAGGTGTCAGAACACAATGCAGATTGCTGTACATGAGGCTACATAGTGGAAAACCTGTCAAAATGCTCATTCTTTGGCCATGTCCACCACTGAAGGTGATTACAAAGTGGATCATAACTGGACCATGAAACAATGCAAAAAGGTGGACTGGTATAACAAATCACATTTTCAGTGGACCGCTGGGTGCATGTACATCACTTTCATGTGAAATGGCAATAGAATGAACTAGGTGATGTAGATAAGCCACTGAAAGTAGTGTGATGTGACCAATGTTCTGTTGAGTAAACTTGGGTCCTAAAATTCATGTGGATATTATTGACACCCACTCTCATCTACCTAAAGATTGTTGCAGATCAACAGTGTGGCAGTGATGCTCTTTAAAAGTACTGTAGTAGTCTCTTTCAGCATTACAATATGCCCCATATTACTGCAAAATTATTCAGGAATGGTATAAGGAAAATTGCCCTTTAAATCCCATGTCTTTTGGATGTGCTGGAAAACAAGTCCAAACCATGGAGGCCTCATTATCCAACTTCTAGGGATAAAGAGGTACAGTATGCTTGAGATCTGCCTATTGGCATGTACCACAGCATACCCTGAGGTGTCGTGTGGATCCCATGCCTTTACAAGTTAGAGCAGGGGTCGGGAACTTTTTTTGACTAAGAGAGACAATATATATAAAAAAGACATATATTAAAATCTAATCCTCTGAGAGCCATAATATATATATATATATATATATATATATATATATATATATATATATATATATATATATATATATATATATATATATATATATATATATATATATATATATATATATATAATGTGGAGCCGGTGGGGTAGTGGTTAAAGTGTTGGGCTCATGATCGGGAGGTTGTGAGTTCAAATCCCACTGAGACCATCACTGTGCTAAGACCCCTGGGCAAGGTCTCAACCACAAGTGTGCCTCTGTTCACCCAGCAGTATAAATGGGTACCAGTAAAAATATACTGGGAAGGTATCCTGCGATGGACTAGCGTCCCATCCAGGAGGGGTTCAACTCTTGATTGCTTCACGCTACGGAAACCGGGGATAAGCACCGGCCTGATGAGCCACTAGGCTCGGGTGTAAAAACCCAACAGTTAATCAATCAAAAATAAATAAATATTAAAAAAAAAAAAAAAAAAAAAAATATATATATATATATATATATATATATATATATATATATACTCTGAATACAACTACATTGAAAAAGAAGACCAACAATTTTAGAGTATAATAAGACTCTGAATTTATTTTAAACAAATTTGTCATAACGAAGTTATTTATTAATAAGAAAAGTACTTCTTACTATTAATGCGACTTCTAGTGCTGCATGGTTTGGCTGATGGCTTTGTAGTCTGGTTGATACGGGGTGAGGTTCAGCTTCAATTAAATCTATAAATCGTGACTGCAGGATGGTCTTGATGTATAGAGGGACTGCTCGCGTGCATATGTAGAGCCAAACATGGTCAATATGACAAGACTCACACGCTGCAGTGTTTGGTATGTGACAGGAAGCGCATTCCAAGTTTTGGCAATCAACTGGTCTGCGGGTTGAAGTCTTTCCATGTTTGTCTATTTGTGTTTGCTTGTCAGCTGTGCGAGACTCTGTGCAAATGAGCTGATCAAAAACGAGGGACCTCTTTACTCAAAAACAGCAACACGTGGCTGTTGTTATAATCCAATAAAATTAGAGTTTCAAGGTATCAGACCCGCCCACACACTGGCGTACAGAAAGGATTGGCTCTCCGCTGCGTGCCACAGTGACGTGGCAATGAAAATAGATGTATAGATTTAAATGTGTGAGTTTTATTTGATGGCTTTTTTTGTTTTTTTATTTAAATGACAGTGAAATTATGTATTCGTTATTCTGTTAAGAAAGGCCACCTGATTTATCTGAGAGCCAGATACAGTCATCAAAAGAGCCACATCTGGCTCGCAAGCCATAAGTTCCCGACCCCTGGGTTAGAGCGTTTTGGTGACAAATGCTATTGCTAGTCTATAATATTTTTATGGCCTATTGGATGTATATTTATGACACGAATCCTTATAATATGGAACGATATACCCTAACATGATGAGAACTCTCTCTTTTGCAGAAAATCATGATAAATGTTTGTAGGTTAAGAGTGTATGGTTAAGTGTTTTTTTGCAGTAAGATGTAAATAATGATATAGTTCCAAGTGAAAATTTCAAATTCATTTTCCTGCTATGTTACTGAGTTACTAACATCCAAATAAATTAACACATCATATTAATTACATTTTCTTTGCTATATTGTATTCATCCTGTAAGGAAACACACACACAGGAAAAGACACACACACACACACACACACACACACACACACACACACACGCACGCACACGCACACGCACACGCACATGCATACACATACACACACACACACACACACACACACACACACACACACACACACACACACACACACACACACACGTAAATAGCGAGCACACACTCGGGGCAGTGGGCTGCCACACATACTGGAGGTGCCCAGAGGACAGTTGGGAGTTGAGTCCCAAATCCGGTGCTCTAACCATTAGGCTACGGCTGCCCATCACTTAAAACAAAACACTATTAATTAATTATGATGTTATTTGAAGAAACTATATGAATATTCATGTATGAAAAATCAGAGAAACACACAACTACATTGGGGGAAAGTTGAGCCTTTCTTTTAAAGGAGCCCTTTAAACTTTTTTTTTTTTTAACTTTGCCATTACACACTTTGTTGATGTCAGCAGAATATATCAGCCAGTGAGAGGAGGGCATATTTCAAAAGGTTTATAATGTGGCTGTAAAGGTACTTTAGCTTCTACTCATTAACCCATCAGTGGAAATTGACAACAGATGTCTCCAAATAAGGTCCAAGAATGTGTGTGAGCAATTCTGTGGCATTAAGTATCAGATTTTGCACCAGTGTGTGTTTCAGATAGCATGTCTGTTAACATTGCTGCTTGACAGCACCGCAAATGGTGTCTGCTGCTCAGTTCGTGCACTACAACATTACAGTCTGAAAAAAACACACAGACGAATATTTCATGTAAATATGCATGGAAACAGTCATTCCTTTTCTGAACTGCTTAATCCCAGGTGCCCATCTCAGCTGACTCTGGGCGAGGGCAGAATACAGCCTCGACCGCTCGCCAGGTCATCGCACGGATGAAACACACTAACAGATTTGCAGCCTACTCTTGACAAATATCAGAAATGGTTCTTTTGCATGCCTCTCACCACAGACAGTGAGAGACATGGCCGGCCTTTAATAACCCAGTTAGCTGCACTGGGAGGACAGTACTGACAACCCATTGATAGTGGGGCTTGAATCCCTGACCTCGGGATCAGTAATCCAGCACCTTACCTCATGGAACCGATATAAATATGTATTATTTTATAACAAAAAAAAAAAGTGCTCTCTACTGTAGTTACACTTCACTTGATGTTCTGGTCCTGAGTGAGCTTACGTCATAATGGTATGGCATTACCCATGCAACCATGGTAATGCTTGACGAAAACTGTTTTTACATTGTGGCTCTGAATGCAAGTAAATGATGCTGCATGTATTTTTTGTAGAAATTTGAGGAATTTTATTCCAAGACTGCAATTTGCATTCATCAATATGAAAAGAAGTGTACCCATACAGCATGTGAACGGTACCATCTGATTGTTCTGTTCTCAATCAATCAATCTGGGTGCCGTGCCAGAATTCGGGGTGTAACCATAACAACCTTCTGTTGTATACATTAGTGTTAGGGCAAAAAATCCACAGTAGAGACCGAAGTTTCTTTCTGCAGGGTGTTTTTATTGAGACACCATCTCTAGATAGCTGGCCATTGACTCTAAAGAGTTCATCTGCCCTTGGATAGATCTTGTTTTTATTCCTACTGGGTTGCTAGCCACCCTACTCACCAAATTTGGAACCTGGTGGGGGAGCCTGTTTAGTCACTGACCACTCGACCATGCAACAGGTTGTCATGACTTACATGTTACCAGTAGCAGGGCAAAACTTGACCTGACAGCATCAGGACCACCCTAGGAGGACTAAAAAACATTATTCAAAATGAATAATGGATCAAAATGATTGACATGGTCACTTGGAGCAGAAAGAATCATTCTTTCCTCATACAGCACGGTTTACTTACATTCCTGTGTAATACATATGTTCCTGATTGAGTAGGCAATAGAAAGGCATTTTTAGTTACACAGCACTTAAGGTTTTGTTGCAGTGTTTACTTGACCTCCCCCTTCATGGTTAATATGTGTAAAACTAAATTATAAAAATCTTGTATTTTGTTAGTTTTCTTTATTTTTCCAACTAAAAGTATAAACTACAAGCTTGTGCATACTTACATGTTTATCCTGCTTGAATAAAAAGAAATAAATTAATTACAAAAATGTATTTTTATTTGTTATTTATTAATTTTTGCTTATGGTCCCATGAATGTAATATGCATTAAAACAGTTATACACCTCAGGCTCATTGGACGTTGCTGAGTTGAATAGTGCACTTGATGATCCATTTCAGGGAGTATTTAGCAACATCCACATCATCTCAGGCATATCTTTTAATCGGCGCTAATATTCTTCAATGAATTGAAAATGCACAGCAGTATACCGGGATCCTGATTTCAATTCATGCGGCTTCAGTGCATCGCGGTTTTTTTTGTTTTTTTTTTAATATTCATCAAATTAAAAAATAAGGAAATTAAGGAAGAATATGGGGAAAGGTTAAGGAAAATGCCACAAAAACAAGGCCAATTATGCAAAAAAAAAAAAAAAAAAAAAAAAAAAACTTTTAAACAAACACAAAACAAAAAACAACCCAAAACCTCCCAGCAAAACTATTTAGATTTTTTTGTGAGGTGCGCATCTGCGTGCATGCATGAACACGTCTGTATGTGTGTGTATTTATATTTTATTTACATCTTATGCATTATTTTTTAATGTTTAATTGTTATTATAAGCATTTATAGCATTCAATATGTATTTATTTATATTATATACACATATACATATGTGTACATGTGTATGTGTATATGTGTATATACACATATACACATACACACACATACATATACGTCTACGCTAGTCAGGGGGGTTGATCCTAATTCGGTGGTCGCGGGGGATCTCGGTCCCAACTAACCACGGAAAGTGAGGGATCCCTGTATGTATTTATGCTACAGGTTTAAGTGATTGATTAACTACATACATGTGCAAGTGTACAGACGTTCTTATTAGCATATACTATGTTTTAACCTCAAGAAGAGCTTGGAAATGAGTTATACATGCAGTAATATAGGGAGCAATGACACATAGTAAGGATCAGAAAAGTCTGCTCTAAAAATTAGAAAGAACAAGTAGCATCATACTTAGTGAAGTGGCGCAGTTTGGCTTCGATGCTGCGGTGACGCATGCACATCCTGGTCAGTGCTGATCCGATGTCCCTGGTGGCACCTGGACAATGCACAATACAGAAAGAGAAAACATAAGAATGAAACTGGTAAAACATCATGTACTTCATTCATACTATGACTACTGCCAGAGCAGAGTACACTGCCTGAACACTAATCATTATTTGTAGACCTTTTTATTTATTTATCAAGTTTTTTTTTAGTTATTTATTTCTCGGCATCCCCGAAAAATCTAGGCATTGTCATAATGTACACAGTCTGAGCCATAATCTAAATACTGCACATATACAGTATATATAAGGCAGAGAAGGAGTAGAATCTATAATGGTGAAATATGTCAAGTTATTTTTAGCAGCAAATGAGCGTTTGGAAATTCCTGACCTCAGTATTTGGATGAGGCAGCTCTTTCTCTTCCAAAGAAGGCTGCCCGTGCTGCTATTGTTTTCTCTTGTGTTTATATGAAAATCCCACGTGTTAATCTGAATGAGTAATAAATAACCAAAATCTTGTATCTGCTTTTATCCGTACAAACTATAAATAGATCTGTCAGGCTGTATTTATACATTCAATGGAATCATCTTAACATTGCAGACTGTATAACAACAGAGTGGGACAAAGGGGCATAACACAGATTACTACAATGTTACTAAAATATCATATAATACTATAATTACTACAGAGCATAACACATCTTGAGACTTTTTTTTAAACTTTAGACCAAGTGATAAAGTCTGCGACAATCCTTAAACTGTACCGAAGAAAACGTATCATTAATAAGCCTCTGTTAGCACTAACTAGCACTAGCAATGAATATTATAAATATAGCTTAAAAATTACCCAGTGCTACGTATAAACATAGCAACAAAAGCTCTTCAGACAGGGTGTCAAGGCTATCTCAGCTGTTATAACACCATCCTGAACTTTTTTTTTTTTTTTTGATACGCTGTATTAATCATGAATGTGAAATTTTGGCTCTGCATTTAACCCAACCAAAGCCAGCACACACATGTAAAGAATGAGCACACATTTGGAGCAGTGGGCTGCCACATTGCGCCACTCGGAGAGCAGTTGGGGGTTAGGTCCTTGCTCAAATGCACTTCAGGCATAAAGATGGAGGAGAGGAAGGTCCTACTCCTTCCCTCCACCACCACACATTTTTCATGCTGGTTCAGGAATCGAACCAGCAACCTTTTAGTCCCAAACCTGCTTCTCTAACCATTAGTCCATGGCTGCCCCATTATAAAATTAGTTTTAAACATTTATGTACCTTTTTAGGTACCCTAATTGGAGACTAGTGATAAAGCAAATATAACAAATGTATGAATTTGGCATAAAAATGACCTCAGATGTCATTACACTGGGTCATGTTATAATTCTTAAACCAGCAGGCAATTGATGTGATCTGTAAAATAGCTGTACACAGCAAAGCTTGTCAGCGTATTTAATAATATATGGCTAGACAGGTGCTAAAGCCCCTTTTCACTCCTGGAGGTTAAATTAAATGCAAACTACCTGCAAGTCATTCACAAGATTATTTTTTCTTCTTCTTCAGTAGTAGTTTCAGAGCCATTGTCTCAAATGGCGTCTTCGCTAAAATCACCCATATTTCAACCCCCAAAACATCAGAGACAGAACATAATATGTTGGATATAATAGGAAGTAACATTAACAATGACAAAGACTGGCTACCAAATTATTACTACTGTATATACTGCTGCGAAATAGTTGTTACTTCCACTGATCACATTAATATATATTTAATAAACTTTATTCATTTTACCTTATTTTGCTTTTCTTTTTTCCAGATTCTGAGCTTTCATAGTTTTATGCGACAATGTAGCCATGAGATAATATCTCAAGGTCATGAAATCATAATATATGCATGGGAGATAAGCTATTTTTAGTTGTCTAACAAAAAAAATCATGGGAATTCTTTCAGCTTATGTGTTCTCCTTTCAGTAAAATGCGTTAACTGTTCAAAAAATAAGCTGCCCAAGCACCCATCCACACGTCAACATAAATTATTAATGATTTTGTCTTGCTTAAATACTGAAAAATACTTTATGTACAACATGCTATCCATCTATAGGTATTCTGTTTTGATGTTATTATTGTGATCTGCAAGGCTGAAAGGATAAATTGCTTTTACTTCCATACACAGGCTGTTAATTTTTCATCATTAAATGTGTTTTCAATTGCAATTTTAACACTCGGAAAGAAAAAGGTATAGCAAAAGAGAAGTCATTGGACTAACAGTTATATATATGTGCATCAGACCATCCTGCACCACTCTTGGTTACATCACAATCAGGGATATGAGGTATCTGCCATGTGATGGTAGCTGTCAAATTTAACGCTACATCATACTCAGAGTGGGAGCAAATCAAAATGTAGATGACGCATTTTGTAATAAGAGGACATCCGACACAGGCCGTTTTATCTTGCTCTACCAGCTCATCATCGATGTAAATCGTTCCTTTGTATCTTACAGGAACTTCACCGTCATGCAAATTTTCTGCTTGGCTATGCCGCACAGTCAAGACATGGACACATGCCAGTGCACACAGGAGCAAATACAGACAGTCACACACAAATGGAAATAAGTTCCATTAATAATTAACGCATTCCTTCCTTGCTCTTACTGTTCTACCTAGCAACCATTCATTACTGCTGAGCATAAGCACACACACACACACACACACACACACACACACACACACACACACACACACACACACAACAGAATGCTGAAATAGAGTCTAGTGTCACAACACTATGGTACTTTTAGCAGGCATGAGAGAAGCGAGAGGATCAGCAGTGAGTCGAGTAACAAAATGGAGGCGATGTGGTGTGTGAATTACACAGAATGGAAGTGTGGAAAAAACAGAACCCGGAGGTGTGAAGACAGAGAATTGAACTGATTCTCTCTCACTCTTACTGTGTGTATGTGTGGTACACAAGTGGCAGTTCAATTACTTAATCTTTTCTTGTTTGCTGATGTTTACATCCTCAAAATTGTAATACAACAAGACTGCTGACATCTGGGCAGCACATTCCATCTTCCACTGCACTAAAAGTGTCTGGCTGCTAAATTCACCTCCTGTGTAACATGGAGACCACCCTTGTGCAACAAACTTTATTGAAATATACTATAAACTGGAAATATTACTCAAAATTTTTTACATAATCTTGACATAATTGCTGCTGTGAGATATATTTTGGTGTATACAAGTCTATATAAAACACACGAATAATCTGTGTATGGTTATTATATAGTTACACGGTTCCTTCTATAATTTCCACAAGGCCAGTAAGTTTCTATGCCTTTCCCTCACTAGCCTCTTTATTCTACCAATTCAACAACAACAACAACAACGATGATGATGCTGATAATAATAATAATAATAATAATAATAATAATAATAATAATAATAACAACAACGAGGCAGTGGTGACCTAGTGGTACGGTGCTGGATCACTGATCCTAAGGTTGGGGGTTCAAGCCCCACTCACCACAGGTTGTCACTGCCCCCCCAGTGCAGCTAACTGGGTTATCAAAGGCGGGCCATATCCCTCACTGTCTATGGTAAGAGGTTAATTTAAAAGAACTATTGCTGACTTTCGACAAGAGTATGCTGCAAAGCCGTCAGCATGTTTCCGCCCTGCGATGGCGTGGCGAGCTGTCCAGGGTGTACTCTGCCCTCGCCCAAAGTCGGCTGGGATGGGCGCCTGCCTCCTGCGACCCTAATTAGGATTAAGCCGTTACAAAAAATAAACTGATGATAATAATAATTATAATAATAATAATCATCATCATCATCATCATCATAATAATAGGGTAGCTCATTGGCGCAGTGGTTAACACATCCATCTCACAGCAAGAAGGTTTCCTCCGGGTATACCAGTTTCTTTCCACAGTCCAAAGACATAAACTAAATGACTTACAAATTGCTCCAAGGTGTGAATGTGAATTGTTGAGCTTGTGTGTGTTTGCCAATCTGTTCAGGGTGTACCCTGGCTTGGCCCAATGTTGGCTGTCAATTTATCAAGAAACCAGAATAAAAGTACCCAACCCTGAAGGAAAAAAGTTCCACTGTTAAAAAAGTGCTGAAACTAGAGTCTCGTTCCATAAACCTTAACTACCTCCCCCAGAATACTACTTCATATCAATAATTCTACATTTAAAATTTGTTTTCTGAGATTATGTAGCATGTACACAGTAAGAGTCTCAAGACTGAATATACACATTGGTAAGTCTGTTGTTCTTTTTAAACCCATGATTTTTCCCCAGGTTGTGTATCCTGAGTCCAACTCATCCTAGATAGGATGCCAGTCCAACGCAGGTTACCTTCTCAGTATTTTTAACCCACAACCCTACTGAGTAAATGGTAGAAATAATGAATTTTTGTTTTGAATAATAGGTTTATATTAATGTGCTAATTCTAAAATCTTAAACTAGCTTAGTAGTTTTTTTATTGATTACTGGAATCAATCTACCTATTATCCATCAGGGTCATGGTTGAGCTGGAGACAATCCAAGATAATTTTTGTTGATAGACAGAATACAGCACAAATTGTCAAAACTATAGACGGGCTAACACTGAGGGGAAAAAAAAACTTTTACACCCATGCCCATGTTAAACATAGAGTGGCCCATTGACCTACTTCTTGGAGAGTGGAAGGAAAGCATACCACCTCCGATAGAAACCAATGGCCGCACAAGGAAAACATGTAAAAAGAAAGAAAAAAGAAAGGCCCAAACAGCTACAAGGTTCAAACCCAAAACCTGCTTGTTGTGAGGAGGCAATACTAACCACTGCATCACTGACACCTAAATTTACATTATACGTACTGACACATAAATATTTTGCATCCCAGTTCGACGAAGCGCCTACTTATTAATCACACAAAGCCATGTTCTGCCTAAGCGCAGCGGTTTTGTATCCACAGCGATGTGTAAAGTGGTTCTGTTTTCACACTTCACAGTCATGTCCATCTGTTCCAGGCACCCTAGGTTACGCTTCTTCCCACCATGCTCAATGGTTATTGATTTTTCTCAGGACTACTAAGGGAAACACAAGGACTGGGTTAGAAGGTGAGCCAGAAAAAGACAGCAAGAAGGAACACCACATACCATAACGCAACATCTCTGTGTTTCACATTTGGTTCAAATTCCATGTCTTCGTCTCTCTTGCAATTTCTCTTTGCTACTCAGATTGATTTAAAATCATTTTTTTGGTGATAATATAGATATGCATTCTTAAAGCAGTGTCTCTCCCTCACGCCAGTCCTAAGCCAAAATAAATGCAGAGGGTTGTCAGGAAGGGCATCCGACGTAAAACCAATGCCAAACTTTATCATGCAAATCACAGATATTACCTCCATACGGGATCGGTCGAGGCCCAGGTTAACAACGACCGCCATCAGTGCTGTTAATCAACAGGGTGCTGGTGGAAATTGGACAACTGTTGGTCGAAGAAGGAGAGAGAGGCGGGAGGTGTGTACGTAGGCGGAAAGAGAAGAGGAAAAGCATGAGTCTAGGACTGAGAGTAGGGACTTTGAATGTTGGAACTATGAAAGAAAAAGGTAGAGAGCTGGCTGACATGATGTAGAGGAGGAAGGTGGACAAACTCTGTGTTCAGGAGACCAGGTGGAAAGGTAGCAAGGCTAGAAGCTTAGGAGCAGGTTTAAGCTGTTCTATCATGGTGTGGATGGGAAGAGAAATGGAGTAGGAGTCATCTTGAAGGAGGGGTTGGTCAGGAATGTTCTTGAAGTGAAAAGAGTGTCAGAAAGAGTGGTGAGTCTCAAGTTAGAAATTGAAGGTCTGATGTTCAATGTTGTCCGTGCTTATGCCCCACAGGTAAGATGTGAGCTAGAAGAGAAGGAGAGATTCTGGACTGAGTTAGATGAAGTCATGCAGAGTACCCCGAGAGGTGAAAGAGTGGTCATTGGTGTAGACTTCAATGGACATGTTGGTGCAGGCAACAGAGGAGCGCAAAGGTAGACTACATTTTGTGTAGACGATGCAGTTTTGAGGAAGTCAGTGACTGCAAAGTAGTAGTAGGCGAGAGTGTTACCAAACAGCATAGGATGGTGGTGTGCAGGATGACGCTGATGGTGAGGAAGGTGAAAAAGGCAAAGGCAGAGCAGAAGACAAAGTGGTGGAAGCTGAAAAAGGAAGAGTGTCGTGTTGTCTTCAAGGAGGAGTTGAAATAGGCTTTGGGTGGTCAGGAAGTGCTTCCAGATGACTGGACAACCACAGCGAATATGATCAGGGAGACAGATAGGAGAGTACTTGGTGTGTCCTCTGAAAGGACAGTAGATAAGGAGACTTGGTGATGGAATGAGGAAGTGCAGGAGTGTGTACAAAGGAAGAGGTTAGCTAAGAAAAAGTGAGACATTGAGAGGACCGAAGAGAGTAAACAGGAGTAAACAGGGAGACGCAACGTAACGCGAAGGTAGCGGTGTCAAAGGACAAACAGAGGGCGTATGATGACTTGTATGATAGGTTGGACAGTAAGGAGGTAGAAAATTATTTATGATTTGGCACAGCAGAGAAATAGAGATGGGAAGGATGTGCAGCAAGTTAGACTGATAAAGGACAGAGAGAGAAATGTATTGACTGATGACAGAAGTGTGCTGGGAAGATGGAAAGAGTACTTTGAAGAGGTAATGAATGAGGAAAATGAGAGGAAAAAAAAGAGTAGAAGAGGTGACCATTGAGGACCAGGAAGTAGCAAAGATTAGTAAGGGTGAAGTGAGGAGGGCACTGAAGAGAATGAAGAGTGGAAAGGCAGTTGGTCCTGCTGATATACCTGTGGAGGTATGGAAGTGTCTAGGAGAGGTAGCAGTAGATTTTCGGACAAGAATATTCAACAAGGTCTTAGAGAGTGAGCAGATGCTGGAGGAATGGAGGAGGAGTATGCTTGTGCCCATTTTTAAGAACAAGGGAGACGTGCAGAGTTGTGGCAACTACAGAGGGATAAAGTTGATGAGCCACACGATGAAGTTATGGGAAAGAATAGTGGAAGCTAGATTAAGGGCAGACGTCAGCATTTGTGAACAACAGTTGGTTTCATGCCAAGAAACAGCACCACAGATGCAGTGTTTGCTTTGAGGATGTTAATAGAGAAGTACAGAGAAGGTCAGAGGGAGCTGCATTGTGCCTTTGTGGATCTGGAGAAAGCATATGACAGTGTGCCAAGAAAACAACTGTGGTATTGCATGAGGAAGTCTGGAGTGGCGCAGGACATGTATGAGAGATGTAAGACAGTGGTGAGGTGTGCTGTCGGCGTGACCGAAGAATTCAAGGTGGAGGTGAGACTGCATCAAGGATCAGCTCTGAGCCCCTTCTTGTTTGCGATGATGATGGACAGGCTGACAGACGAGGTTAGACAAGAATTTCCACAGACTATGATGTTTGCAGATGACATTGTGATCTGTAGTGAAAGCAGAGAACAAGTGGAGGAAAATCTAGAGAGGTGGAGACATGCCCTGGAAAGGAGAGAAATGAAGGTTAGCCTCAGTAAGTCAGAATGTGTGTGAATGAGAAGAAGCCAAGAGGAACGGTGAGGTTACAGGGAGCAGATGGTGGAGGAGTACTTAGGAAGGTGGAGGAGTACTTAGGTGGAGGAGAACTTTAAGTACTTAGGCTCAACAATCCAGAGAAATGGAGAGTGTGGAAAAGAGGTGAAGAAGCGTGTGCAGGCAGGTTGGAATGGTTGGAGAAAAGTGTCCGGTGTGATGTGTGATAGGAGAGTATCAGCAAGAATGAAAGGAAAAATGTACAAGACTGTGATGAGGCCAACGATGTTGTATCGTTTAGAAACAGTGGCACTGAGGGAAAGACAGGAGGCAGAGCTGGAGGTAGCAGAGATGAAAATGTTGAGGTTCTCTCTGGGAGTAACGAGAATGGATAGGATCAGAAATGAGTACATCAGAGGGACAGCACATGTAAGATGTTTTGGAGACAAAGTCAGAGAGGCTCGATTGAGATAGTTTGGACATGTACAGAGGAGGGATAGTGAGTATATTGGTAGTAAGATGCTGAGGTTGGAACTACCAGGCAGAAGGCCTAGAGGAAGACCAAAGAAGAGATTTATGGATGTGGTGAAGGAAGACATGAAGGTTGTTGGCATAAGAGAAGAAGATGCAGAGGACAGGGTGAGATGGAGGCAGATGATTTGCTGTGGCGACCCCTGAAGGGAATAGCCAAAAGGAAAAGAAGAAGAAGACAATAGCATTCAAGCATTATACAAGGCCATGTTTTTTTTTTACCTACACTGTATTAATTCTTCAAGGGATATTATTGCCTCTGCATTTAACTCATCCAAGGTTAGCAAACACACACACACACACACACACACACACACACACACACACACACACACACACACACACACACACACTCGGAGCAGTGGGCTGCCACACACACATTAGGCAGTTGGGGGTTAGTGTCTTGCTGAAGGGCACTTGTGCCATGTATGTGGAGGCAGGGAAGGTACAGCTCACTCCCAACCCACCATACATTTTTCCTGCAAGTTCGGGAATCAAACCAGCAGCCATTCAGTTTCCAAGCTGCTTCTCTAACCATTACACTACAGCTGCCCCCGTAGTATTGATGGCGAAAGAGAAATTATAGGTAAGCCTTCCAAAGTCTCCAGTTATACATGAACATTGTATGTACATTTTCCTTATGAGCTGTTTTTAGTTACATTTTATACTGACATGAGAAACCTGCTAAGGTCTGATTGACAGTTGACATTAGCCATTTTAAAAACACTACTGTTTCACTCTCACACGTGCATGAAATCTTAAAAAAATAGGGCATGAATCCATCAGTTCATATAAGTCAAGTTAATGGCAGTAATAACACTATACAGATATTAATCTAACAAATCAGATATAAACCGGTGAATTTCTGAATGAAATAAAACTAGGCACTTCTATAATCCATGTATGATTCCATTTACATAATTAAAACAGGTGTGTATGTGCATACATATTAACAACAACAAAAAAAACACTACGCCATGTATTCATATGCAAATTTGTTCAGTATTACCAGAAAAGACGTGAAAAAAAACAAATGAACTTTCACTACTTTTCGAATTACAATGTTGCCCTCCTGTGTGGGTAACTGCATGGGTTTTTTGAGCGTGCGCACACACACACACACACACACACACACACACACACACACACACACACACACACACACACACACACACACACACGAGGTGATAAAATAGCACAATTTAATAGAAACAGATAAATCATGCATGCATGCTTTTATGAAGTTTGGGTTTAATTTCCTTTTAAGTACAAAAAGCATAACTGCAGGAAGTATGGTGTTAGGGGTGCTGGGATATACCTAAAATTATATTAACTTCAAGTAAAGCATTGTTTTGTTGTTGTTCTTTTATTTTTCAAATGATAGCACTATCATGTATTTATCTTTGGAATTGGGCTTTGGCTATATGTATTATTGTAAAGGTTTTCTAAATTTAATTCATATACTGTACCTTTTTTATATACAGTAGGCCCTTGACTATTCACGGTTTTGCACTCGCGGTTTGAGTACACGCAATCTGCCCAGCAACCGGCATGTGATTCAAATTCAGCCAATGGCTGTCCTCCTTTCTCCTGATTGGTTGAGCTGGTGTCCCTCTCCCTTTTCCTCATTCACGCACAAGTTGTCAATGAGCCTCTTCTTCGTGTGTGTTTTAATTACCAGTTAAGCTCTATGATACCACTCAAATGCTATGCGTCTTCTCTGGTTAAGCGTTAGAAAACATTGGATGTCTCTTCTGAAGAAATAAGACTTTCTCTTGAGAAATGACGGTTTTCTCTGAACTGTTGTATTAAAATCTTTTTCAATTATTATTCCACTACAGTACCTAAGTTCATGTTTATGCGTGAGATTTTATGTTCTGTAGCATGTTTAACAAACGATACCAAAAGGATAAACTTTATTACAGTACTCTTCATGTCCTTTTACATTGAAGTTGGAGTGATGTCTCCAAGATAGCGCTGCCCAGAGGGCGACGTCGCGTTCTCAGAGTCAAATTGTTTCTTTGTTCATTTTAAATGTTTTATTTGTTGTTTTGTTTGTTCATGTTTTGCACTATGCTTGTCTACGACCGGTCGACTGTACTACAGCTATAACATCGGAGTATGTTCAGGCGTGTATAACTAAGCAGAACTAGCATGCTATTAGCGGACCTAGCATTCTATGGTTCATTTTATTTGTTGTTTTATTTGTTCATGTTTTGCAGTATGCTCGTCTACGACCTGTCGACTCTATTACAGCTACTGTATAAGATCGGAGTATCTTCGGGCGTGTATAACTTAGCAGAGCTAACATGCTATGGTAGGCAGTGAGCTGCATCCCAGCTAACAAAGAAGCCGAGGTGGGAAGGGGCCAAACGATGACTCTGGCGCTTGGGATTGCAGGGGATGAAGGCCGTGTAGCCAGCTGGTACAATCGCCTTATCGGATGTACTCTACTCGAGCCATGTTTCACAGAAACACAGTCCTGTAGATCCCTCTGCGCTGCAATCTGAGCATGTAGCTCGTCCACCTTGTTTCGCAGGGACTGACATTGAGCAAAGCAAATGGCCAGAAATGCTAACCAAACGCCGGAGAATCTGAAAACTCCTCCTGGGCTTTAGCATAGCATAGCATAGCATAGCAGCTCAAGATATAAGTTGTTGCGTGCTTAGTTGCGAAACTGAAGCTGCTCATAGCTGTAGTAGGGTCGACCGATCATAGACGAGCATAGTGCAAAACATGAACAAACAAATAAAACAAATTAAAACGAACAAAGAAACAATTTGACTCTGAGAACTCCGCGACATTGCCCTCTAGGCAGTGCCATCTTGGAGACGTCACTCAATGTTCAATGTGAAAGAACATGAAGCATAATAAAGTCTATCCTTTTCGTATTATTTGTTAAACATGCTACAGAACATAAAACATTCTCAGAATTAACTTAGGTACTGTACTGGAATAATAATTGAAAAAGACTTTAAAACGAGTGCTTTACAACAGTATATACTGTATAATGTTTATATATTTTATTACTAAATATCACAGTACAAAATTAAAAAGTCTTTCTTTATCATTACTATATTTTTCTACATTAATACTGTATTAATGAGTAAGACTGTCTGTAGAATGTGTTTAAGAAGCATATTTTAGCGCAAGTCATAGATACATAGTATTTTAATGCCTGCTTCTCATTTGCGCATGTGACGTCATACATGGGGTTTTACTTCCATGTACAGAACTCGCGGATTATCTCGAATCGCGGGAAGGCCCGGAACCGTACCCCCGCGAATATCAAGGGCCTACTGTACAGTTTTCCCTCTATAAGTAATACGCCATTTGCCAAAAAAATAAAGTTGCCTGTTTAATCCTTTTAGTCTCTTTCTGTAAGGCACTTCAGCTCAAACCAAATTCCAGTTTATACAAAAATAAGTTTTATTTGCATACCATAAACCTGAAAATGAAAAACACAAATAAAAGGCGTATCCAGCCACGGTGACACATTGTTTACTGTTGCTAGTATTTTTAATTAAAGTTGTTAATTATGCAAACAAAATATACTCTCATAACATCATTCCTGCCAGGCCCAATAATCATTATATTTGCAAATATTATTGAAATAAATTGTGATGTACACCTGGGTTACATAATACATGCTTGCCAAATCAAAATAAGTTTCCACCACACCCTCAGAACACCTCAAAATCAACATTAGCTACCCTAATCCCCCAAAACATCCCAATCTGGTAAAGCTTCAAGTCTGTTTGTGTGTGTGCTTCTGTAAATCTGTAATGCTAGGTATTATCAGTCATCAATGTATTAGACACATCCTATAAACTTTTTTTTTACATTTTGGGGGAGCTTTAAAGTTTAGAGACAGGATTAAAACAGAAGTTCATTGGAAATAAAATAAGATATCTAGTTCATTTCAATGTGCAAGAGCTTTGGAAATAAGTGGGACTTCTTTGAGTAAGAATGTGTAAACATGTATTCCAGTGAATTATGGGGTTAACATTTGAAACCTGATGGAGTTGATTCTTTACATGGTATTTCAATATTAACAACAGAACTACTGCTTAAATTGGTAGAAAAAAAACCTTTTTATTAAAGAAATCTAACCATACATAAAGATATTTTGCATTTTAAAAAGATAATAAAAAAAAATAGAGACTCCTTAAAACCCTTGAAGTCTGAAACTTTGACAAAATGTTATCTTATGCACTTCTATAGTACACTCATGCCTCGGTTTAACGGACTAATACAGGGGGAACACTGGGAACTGGTCCGAATTACCCGATTGTCCAAAGTTTCCGATTCCATATATTTCAATAATTATGTCATGAAAAACTTTTACTTAAGCACACTATGTAATCTGCAACTATAAATACTGTACCTATACTCTTTAAATGTACACCATAGGATCAGGGGTCGGGAACCTTTTTGACTAAGAGAGCCAAAAAAAAGACATATTTTAAAATCTAATCCTCTGAGAGCCATATATATATATATATATATATATATATATATATATATATATATATATATATATATATATATATATATATATATATATATATACACACACACACACACACACACACACACACACACACACACACACACACACACACACACACTGTATATGAATCAGGGGTCAAAAACCTATGGCTCGTGAGCCTGATGTGGCCGTTTTGATGACTGTATCTGGCTCTCAGATAAATCAGGTGGCCTTTCTTAACAGAATAACGAATACATAATTTCACTGTCATTTAAATAGAAATAGTAAAAAGCCATCAAATAAAACAAAAACAGATGAATAAATGTCACGCATTTAAATCTATACATCTATTTTCAATGCCACGTCACTGTGGCGCACAACAAAGAGCCAATCCTTTCTGTACTCCAGTATGTGGGCTGGTCCGATACCTTCAAACTCTAATTTTATAGGATTATAACAACAGCAACAGACTGTGCGAGTTGTTTTTGAGTAAAGTGGTAAATTTCCCTCATTTTGATCAGCTCATTTCCACGAAGCCAAGCACAGCTGGCAAGCAAACACAAATGGACAGACATGGAAAAACATCAACCCGCAGAGCAGCTGATTGCCAAAACTTGGGATGCACTTCCTGTCACATAAAAACTGCAGAGTGTGAGTCCAACAAAATTAGAGTTTCAAGGTATCAGACCCGCCCGCATACAGAAAGGATTGGCTCTCCGCTTCGCACCACAGTGACGTGGCATTGAAAAGAGATGAATAGATTTAAATTCGCGAGATTTCTTCAAGCCAGTCTGGTCATCTGGCGGTCACTTTCGGAAACAACGGCCTGTGTCCGGACAATCCGGACTAGTCGGAAGCTAACAGAGTTTGCCCGTTGCATCCGAAAACCATTAAAGCGAAGTCCGTAAAACCGAGGCATGAGTGTAATGGACTACATAATAAGGGTAATATAAGAATGTTACAAATATTCTGTATTTTCTGTAACTGCTTAATCCCTTAGGGTTGCGGGAAGGTTGGCACCCATCCCAGCAAACTTCAGGCAAGGTATAGAGTACTCCAGGTATAGAGTACTACCAGAGTACACCCTGAAGAGCTCGCCAGGCCATTGCAAGGTGGAAAGACGCTGACGGCTACTCTTGTGGAAAGTCTGCAATAGTTCTTTTACATGAACCTCTCACCATAGACAGTGAAAGAGGTGGCCAGAACTTTGATAATCCAGTTAGCTGCACTGGGGAATGTTGCAAATAATTATTTCATTTATCTGCTACTGCATTTAAGTACGACCATCATCATCATCATCAGAATCATCATTATCATCATCCACTTCTTCCGGGGTCGGGTCGCAAGGGCAGCTGCCTAAGCAATGAGGTTCAGATGTCCCTCTCCCCAGCCACTTCCTCCAGGTCTTCCAGGCATTCTGACCAGATGTTCGAGCCACCTCAACTGGCCCCTCTCAATGCTGAGGAGCAGCGGTTCTACTCCAAGCTCTCCCTGGATGCTAGAGCTTCTCACCTTATCTTTAAGGGAGAGGCCAGCCATTCCATTCCATTCCATTCCCGGAGGCATTTCAACCACTTGTATCCACAAACTTGCTCTTTCAGTCATTACTCAAAGCTCGTGACCACAGGTGAGGGTTTAAACATAGATCGACTGGTAAATTGAGAGCTTTGCCTTGCGGCTCAGCTCCCTTTTCACCACGACCAATGAAGAGGACCAGTAAAAAAAAGTGAATATTAGATTGATTGCTGTGGTTAACAAAAGTTTTTCATAGTCAATGGTTCATATACATATTATTCATATTCAAGTTTCATGATTTCTTAAATATAGCCTTCATACCTATCCCATAACCATAAAGGACACTTACTGAAATACTACAAGTACAGTACACTCAAAAAAGCCAGCCCACATACTTGGTCAGTAAGTAACAAACTGACAGAATATGTGAGTATGTGCTGTAGATTTGTGTTATCTGGAATAAAAACTAAGAAAGAGCTTATATACAGGTGTTGCCATGTCTTTATTAAACACTATGAACGCTAACGATACCACTGTGTTAATCTTTGACTAATAATGAAAGTGCAGTACAGCAGCGAATTCAACTGTACATGAAGACGAATCAAGTAGATCAAACTGAGTATTAAATATCACATCTCACATTCAGTATACAACTAACTAGCACTGATCAGCCATTATCGCTTTCGCCTTCAGCAAGTTAAACCCATCCAAAGGACACAGCAACAGCCTAAGCTCCTTGCTCGTTTCCAGGGCAACAGATGGAGGGAGCATTAAAGGTGTGCCAATGCAGAACAGAAAAAAAATCAATCAGCCGGTGCCAAAAGATAGAATAGCTTCGGTCATAGAGCAGCATAATGCTAACTGCTTTCTACCTCTCACTACCCTAAGGTCACGATTCCAGCTAACACCAAATTTTAATTTGTATTAAGTTAGAACCTTAAACAAATAACTTTAAACTCTTAATAAGTGATAATAGCTGCGATAATTATAAACAGATCAGTGCTGGATGGTGCAGGTCTGCTATTGCTTAACAGCAGCCATATGCTCGTTGATGACCAAACCTCACTAAATCACCTCGCTACTTGGTTATTTGCTTTCATTCTTTTAATCAATTCTTGTTTTAACACTCACAGATGTTTTGCCAAACTACCAAATGGGCCATGTTTAGGGAAGGCATTTTCCCTAGTGACAGAATGATCGATTGGTCTCTTGTTTGTTCCATAAGAAGTGCTAAACAACCTAGGATGACTCTAAAATGAGCATCAAAACAACAAACAAGGTTCTTCTTAATGGTACACTAGCAAAGTTCACCACTTGCACTGCACTCATTAATGACTGGATGGAAAAAGGAAGTCCCATACCTCAAACTATCTCAGCTTCTTAAGTTCTCAAATGTTTGATATTGGAGCTGGCATTAGCCTTAGTAGCATGGACCATGTTTAAGCACAGTGATCAACATACAGTGCATGTTGTAGTCCATCAGTTTGTCATTTTTAGTATTATTTTGTGAATAAACATAATCCATCAATCAACATTAAGATGTGGTATATACTAATCCAGAGGTGCTCAATCCTGCTCCTGGAGATCTACCTTCCAGAAGTCATTCGCTCCAACCCTAATCATGCCCACCTAACCATCCAATCATCCAATCAAGGGACTTTGAACCGTCTGAAGACCTGACTTGATCTTACATGTCACATGGGCCACATTAGGGTTGGAGATAAAGCCATTTGGAAGATAGATCTCCAGGAGCAGGATTGAGCACCCCTGTACTAATCCATACTAACGATCCTGCTGATCACATGTTTATTATCAGTATAAGATTAAATACACATCAAAACAATTGATAAAAAATCTGATGTATTATTATTAGTTATACTGAAGCGCCTCGTCTCCACTGGATGTGTATTTATTACAAGACCACTGACTTTATTTTCTTTTATATATATATATATATATATATATATATATATATATATATATATATACATACATACATATATATACACATACACACACATATATATATATATATATATATATATATATATATATATATATATATATATATATATATATATATATGCACACACATAAACACACACAGGGATTCCTCACTTTCCAAGGTTAATTGGGACTGAGATCCCCTTGCGAACGCCGAGTTCCGCAAAGTAAGATCCCCCACCCTGACGTATACGTTCATGTATATGTGTATATAATATCCATAAATACATATACAATGCTATTAAGGCTATAATAACAGTTAAACTTTCAAAAAATAATGAATAAGATGGAAATAAAATATAAATACACACACACACACACACACATATGCCGGCACGCAATCAGATGTGCACCTCACAAAAATGTAACTAGTTTTGATGGGAGGTGTTGGGTTGTTTTTTGTTTGTTTAGGGGTTTTTTGTTTGTTCTGTTTTGTTTGCATAATTGGCCTTGTTTTTGTGGCATTTTTCTTAACTTATTCGCCTTTTTTTCCTAAATTTCCCTTTTTTTTAATTGGAAGAATATTTAAACAAAAAAAAAACGTGATGCACTGAAACCGCATGAATTGAAGCATGAAGTAGCGAGGGATCCCTGTACATACATATATATATACACACACACACACACACACACACACACACACACACACACACATATAGTGGTGGTCTAGTGGTATAGGGCACTGGATCGCTGATCCAAAGGTTGGGGGTTCGAGTCCCACTCTCCACAAGGTTGTCGCTGTCTCCCCCAGTGCAGCTAACTGGGTTATCAAAAGGCGGGCCATGTCTCTCACTGTCTATGGTGAGAGGCATGTAAAAGAACCATTGCTGACTTTCATAAAGAGTAGCTGCAAAGTCGTCAGTGTGTTTCTGTCCCTTGCTAAAAGGGTTGTGACAGGAAGGGCATCCGACGTAAAAACCTCTGCCAAATCAAACGTGCGATTCAGATGATTCACTGTGGCGACTCCTGAGTAAAAGGGAAAAAGCCGAAAGGAAGACAGACAGACAGACATTATATATATATATATATATATATATATATATATATATATATATATACACACTAGTCCTTCTCACAAAATTAGCATATTGTGATGAAGTTCATTATTTTCAGTAATGTACTGATAAAAATTAAACTTTCATATATTTTAGATTCATTGCACACCAACTGAAATATTTCAGGTCTTTTATTGTTTTAATACTGATGATTTTGGCATACAGCTCATGAAAACCCAAAATTCCTATCTCAAAAAATTAGCATATCATGTTCAGGTACTCTAAACGAGCTATTAACCTAATCATCTGAATCAACCAATTAACTCTAAACACCTGCAAAAGATTCCTGAGGCCTTTAAAAACTCCCAGCCTGGTTCATTACTCAAACCCGCAATCATGGGTAAGACTGTCGACCTGACTGCTGTCCAGAAGGCCATCATTGACACCCTCAAGCAAGAGGGTAAGACACATAAAGAAATCTCTGAGCGAATAGGCTGTTCCCAGAGTGCTGTATCAAGCCACCTCAGTGGGACGTCTGTGGGAAGGAAAAAGTGTGGCAGAAAACGCTGCACAACCAGAAGAGGTGACCGGACCCTGAGGAAGATTGTGGAGAAGGGCCGATTCCAGACCTTGGGGGACCTGTGGAAGCAGTGGACTGGGCTACAGGTGCTGCATTCCCCAGGTCAAGCCACTTTTGAACCAGAAACAGCGGCAGAAGCGCCTGACCTGGGCTACAGAGAAGCAGCACTGGACTGTTGCTCGGTGGTCCAAAAGTACTTTTTTTCGGATGAAAGCAAATTTTGCATGTCATTCGGAAATCAAGGTGCCAGAGTCTGGAGGAAGACTGGGGAGAAGGAAATGCCAAAATGCCTGAAGTCCAGTGTCAAGAACCCACAGTCAGTGATGGTCTGGGGTGCCATGTCAGCTGCTGGTGTTGGTCCACTGTGTTTTATCAAGGGCAGGGTCAATGCAGCTAGCTATCATTAGATCTTGGAGAACTTCATGCTTCCATCTGCTACTATATATATATATGTATCTCTCAGTTATATAGCATGTTAGCCTTGTGTTAAGACGTCCCTGTAATCTTTGTGTTTACACTATTTTGCGGACTTTTGTAACCCTAAGCAAATATGGTTGGTCAGAAGCGTAAGCCTACTAGCATGGGTGGAAGTCTCATACTCAGAGATGAATTAACTATCTGCTCGGATCGGCGCAATCTACCATGCATACTCAGTTAAGCAAAGAGAGTTGTAAAATGAATGAAAACCAGAATCCAGTGCAGGCTGTGTTCTAAACGAGTTCAACAGCACCCTTGTGCACTTGAAAGACCAGAAGTCCGTATAACCCACACCAAGTACACTACTTTTGTAAGTACACTACTTTCAGTATTGAGCACCTCACATATTGTAAGCGTTGATTGGCTGTTTTAAGCTTCATGTAAAGTGACTCGGTATAAATAAGTGACTTATTTGAAATTAATGTTGGTATTATTTGATATATTTGATATTATTTTACAATGTTATGTTTATAATAATTGATTTAGGGGTGTTTTATGAGATATGGTAATGGTATTTATGGATGTATAGTACAGTATAAGTGTCATATGTCACACGTCATACGTCACTGTAACAACGTACGTTCACTTTCAACTTACATTCAGCCGTCCGGAGCCAATTAAAAACGTAAGTCTGGGAGCGTCTATATATATATATATTTATAGGCTAAACAACTATCTTCTGTCCATTACAGCCAGTCCTTTTCTCTTCCCATTTTTCTAGTCATGAAAGCCAGAAGTTTGCGAATACTATGTCATGACTCTGTGGTGTGTTTTTTGAGTAAAAATGATGATTGATGCTGTCTGATGTTCTGCACTGTGATGTGTCATAGTGACTCCTGAGAGCGAGGGTTTGCTCCTGTAGCATGTTATTCTCCATTTATTCACTACAGGAGCTGTCTTGGAACTGGTATGCATGTGTTTGTTTTCATAACTGCTACACGAATCTAACATTTAAAAAGCTTCATATTAATACAAGTTCAGTTTTCACATTGTAAATGGAAGCGCCATTGAGTTCAGAGTAGTGCTAGATAGAAAACAGTTCAATAATATTCATTATATTTTTTCACAATAAAAAAAATACAAAAGGTCAAAAGAATGGATATTTCTACATAAATTAATCTCAATTTATTTACTTGCATTTTAAGTGCTTACCAGTTCAGTCCTAATGAACAACATATCTGAAGGCCCTATTTATTAAATTATTAAAAGTTCAGCATTGATGCGTGCAGTGTAAACCCAATAAATATCATATTAATGTTATTTCAGTTCCAGTCAGATCGCATTTCAGCTTCCTTGAAGTGCGGCCTTGTTTTACAGAAAACGTCAATGAGAGCTATAGTGATGAAATTTACACTTAGATATGTTACAGAGTTCACTCTGAACAAGTACTCCCAAAACGTCTTTAATCCAATATCCCGCAAACCGCAAGAGGATAACACAATCAGATCATGTCATCAGTACTTGTCAGGAGTGACCTCATCTCTTTTCAGTCGGCATGGAGAACAAACACACACACACACACACACACACAGACTGACAGAACTGATCTATGTAAACAAGTTCTACTGCATAGTCAATACCAAGTTTTCAATTTTTTTTTTTTTTTTTTGGGAGGGGGCAAAAATTACATTGACACTCTGATCATAGACATACATGAGTCTCTGATTACTACAGCTCTGAAGTAGAATCTGTGTTTTCTGTGACAAATACAAAACTGCTCACTACTACAATCCACCATTTTTGCTCAACAAGGACCTTTGTGGAAACCGTAAACATTTGCTAGGGAAAACTTACATCATTCAATATTTTATGTCTACCATTTCCAAAGATTTTTGTCTCACATCCAGAAATCCAGGGAAACGTCAGAAAGTCTGGAGGATTCATTGATACTTCATAACAGTAGACGTTTCTTAGCTATTAATTTGTGGACAAGGTATTAAGCAGGATGAGTCTGTCTGTCTGTCTTCCTTTCGGCTTTTTCCCATTTACTCAGGAGTCGCCACAGCGAATCATCTGATTCGCACGTTTGATTTGGCATAGGTTTTACGTCGGATGCCCTTCCTGTCACAACCCTTTTAACAAGGGACAGAAACACGCTGACGACTTTGCAGCCTACTCTTTACGAATGTCAGCAATGGTTCTTTTACATGCATCTCACCATAGACAGTGAGAGACATGGCCCGCCTTTGATAACCCAGTTAGCCGCACTGGAAGGGGGGGACAGTGACAACCTTGTGGAGAGTGGGACTCGAACCTCCAACCTTTGGATCAGCGATCCAGCGCCCTATACCACTAGACCACCACTGCCCCTATTAAGCAGGATGAGTGAAGTGTCTAATTCCGTTCATCGTTCATTTTCTTTACTGCTTAATCCTAAGTAAGGTTGTGGGCAGGCTGGCACCTGTCTCAGCCGACTCTGGGCAAGGGCAGAGTACACCATAGACTGTTTGCTAGGCCACCACCGGGTAGAAACATGCTGATGGCAATGCAGCCTACACTTTACAAATGATAGCAATAGTCTATTTACATGCCTCTCACCATAGACTGTGAGAGACATGGCTGGTTTTGATAACCCAGTTAGTTAAGCATCTACATGTTAATTCAAATAAAATGGTGGGACATGTTGAAACATAATGGTATGGGAATGTTGCAGCATGAATATGCATGTCATCCACTTATCTAAGGAAGAGAGCTATTTAATTATGGCAAGGTATCCTGTGAGGAGTCCATGGCGCCCATAAACTCTACCCCACATTGTCCTCAATGAAATGAGCCTCTTACAGAAACTTGAGTTGACCTGTCAGTTAGATGACGACTACATGGAAAAGGTAGTTCGACTTGTGAAGCAAGTTCCAAAATTGATGCCACAACTTCTGCTAAATGTAGGACTGAAGAGTAGAAAAACAAACCAAGGATTCAGAATATACTTAGAATGGATTATGGGCATGAGACGCACTCTTAATATTACTTTGCCACTACATTTCCCATCAGCCCTAATAAGCAACAATGGTCAGTTCTATGAAAAGTAATTTTAATTGACTAGTTTTCGAGTTAGACAACTGATTGAAGTTGTGTTTACAGGAGGTAGGTGGTTTAAAGTATTTTTATTTAGTATTAGTGTCAATTGAGTCATGCATGCAAATAAAGGGACATATCAATTCCTGGGAGCGAGAGGGTGCGAGAGAGAGAGAGAGAGAGATTCAATCTGTAACTAGGAACTAATCTGCCACATGAACACGCAATGTCTTTAGGGACGAATATCAATGAGAGTCTTCAAGTCTTCCCAGTGCATTACCATAGCAACTGCAGACAGATTCGTCTGCTTCCTCTGCTCTTTGTGCTGCTACATCACACACACACGCACACACACACACACACACACACACACACACACACACACACACACACACACACACACACACACATACATGAATGACATGCACATATTGATATACCATTACTGCTTTTATATCTCCCAACACTGAGGAGGTTAGTATTAGTAGCTTGGCCTTTACAACACACATGTAATCTCTATTTCCATCATGTCTACATCTGGAGGAAGAGAGAGAGGGGGGGGGGGGGAGCAAGCTGATGCTAATTATCAGGAGTTCCTCTGGGGATTATGAGTTTTAATAGCTCTGTTATATGAGTTACTTTCCTGCAGGGAGATGCAGGATTACAATTTGTACAAAGCAAACACACACACACATGAGAGAGCGAGAGAGAGAACATATGCAAAGCACAAATATTAGAACAAGCATGCATACACAGAAGCAATCCAGAGAACCACAAGGGACTTTTTTTCTGACCTACATCCAGATAAATTAAACAAACACTTTAGAATATGGATCACTAAGATACAGGGTATTTCTTAATAAAAGGTCGGTTAAGTACTAATGACTGTTCTTGAAATTTTAAACTTTGTAATCTAACATCTAGAGTGCTGTCAGCTCAGCTCAGCTCAGCTCACGTCCCATCCCCACATTTTCACCATCTTTTGTGCAGTAGATATTACAAGTAAAGTAGCAATACACCAAACTGCATTCATATTAAAATAATGATAAATATTACCGTATTCAGCGTAATAAGTGCCTTGCTCCAATAAGCACCGTCTCTGTAATCGTAAAATGAGGCGTTCACTGCCTGTAAAAGTGAGTTTACATGGTATTTCAAGAGCCCCTGCCACTGGGGAATGTCTATAATGTTCATCAGTATCAACACATTTGATTGTTCCGTCGTGCTTTAAAAAAACAGGAAAATATTTTGCTGTGTTCTCTTGGTAAATGTCCCACAACCGATGAACCATTAGAAACTGCTACAGCAAAACTATCGGATGCTCTGAATGAATGGAGCGATGAGCCAGATATGGACCTATCAGAAAGTGATGAGTATTTTTCACCCGATTCTCCTGCTCACTATCTTCATAAATTTAAAGATGTTACTGGCCATGTGCTTTTGTTTATGTTCGTGTTGATTGGTTCAAGGTGCCATGTACGAAAGTTGACATTCGTGTTGATTGGCTCGATTTTACTTCCAGGAAAATGTTTAAAGGAACAGCACCGGGAGGGAAAAGTAAGGGGTCATTTTACTTGGGAAAATGTTGAAAGGAAATGTTTAAAGCAACAGCCCTGGCAGTGAAAAGTAAAGGAAGGAATTTATGCTGTTTTCTGTTTATTTTCAGTTTTCATGTAAGTAATTTGGTTGATACCACAAAATGAATAACACAAATAGCAGTAAAAGTCTTTTATTGTTCTGCTATTATTCATATTTTCCACCTTGATGGTAATAAGCACTTACCATTCCACTCCGCTGGTAATCATTTTAACCCTTTACACCCTGAATTATTTTCTAGCTGTAAAAAAAAAATATTTCATGCTTTTGTTGGGATTTAGGTAAGCTTGTTAAAGATAATATGTACTGAAAATATGAATTTTGCATTAATTAGAAAAATAATAATGTGTGACTAATTAGTCACATCCGGTAGGAAAGATTGAAAAAAATATTAATAATAATAGGTGACAAACTCACATCCGTAGGAAACGTGCAAATTTTGTAAAGTGAAACATCAAACATTTTTTATCACATATCCTTTATTGCATTATCAATAACGTATCACAATATACCACAAACCTTGAAAAAATTCTGTTTTACAAAAGTAACGTTTAAAACGAGCCTTAAGAATATTTTGGCATAGAAATACTGGCACAAATGGTACTCATTAACGTATGTAAAATAAAATGGATCATGTTGAAATAAAGAACTTATAAAAAAAAAAAAAAAAAAAAAAAAACTTTTTGGTCTGAAAATAAGGGTGATCACGGTTCTGCAGTACTTTATCCTGCAACTACTCATGGTAAGCTTTGAAACAACTGGATTTGATGTTCAGGCTCACGTTGCATTTTTTGTATCTTTGCCTTTTTTCTGTAATTCATGGAAGATGTCCAACGCCGTTTTTTTGAGCGGCAACTGAAGGACAATGACAGCCCTGTTTAGGAGGTTTGCTCGGCTCTGTGCTAGAAGCAGGTCTTCCCCTCTTCTTCCCGCCCACTTTACCAGCCTTCATCATATCAAATGACAGGAAAACTATCTCATAATATTTCTTAGATCTGATGGGATTCCTATAAAGCAAGATTAGTTGATCGGCTAAATCTACTCCTCCCATTGATTTATTGAACTGCTTCACGATATCAGGACAATCAACTTCAACTATCTTCTTTGTTTTGGAATCGAAGCGATGTACTGTAGTAACGGGGTCGACTTTTGCGAACGTAGATAATAACATGTTCACGGCTCTCTTGTTGAACCATTTTACATAGACTGCTTCTGAGATTTCATTCTGTATTTTAGCAGCTTCAATTGCACCTCGTCCTTTTTTCGTTATTGCCTTTTGACATTTCATTTCCAGGTAATCTTGATGGTCTCACAGTCCCACAGCAAAATATTCCACGACCGAAGAGAAAATTTCAGTAGAATAAAGTGGATCAGGACCAAGGAAGGGCACCGTAACTGAAGGATTCTCATTTTGAAGGACTGACCACTGTTGAGTGAGATTTTGTCTTGTTGCTCTATTTGCGCTAGAATCATCTGCAGTTGGTATTAGGGCTAGTTCATCTATGATAACGGCCGAATCTCCATCGAGCTCAATGACATCATTTGGAGGAGTCTCTTCATCTAGATCTATTTCCTTTTCCGTATTCACATAGTCAGGGATGAAGTCGGGATCAGCTACCTCGTCATCATAATCCATTTCTGTCTCAGATTCGTCACAAGTGGTCAGCTCAGCAGTTTCG